>RCIC01000001.1:2030000-2672500 GCA_018883505.1 Ceratosolen fusciceps
TATTTTATAGCTGGTGACTAAACGATAGCATTTGATATAAATGCAATGTACTTTTATTTATATTTATATAGAATATATTTATAGTATATTTATAGAATATTTATATAGAATATAATTTATATAGAATTTTATTTATATAGAATAAATATAGAATATAGTACTGAGAAAGGCGCGAGAGAGGGGGCGGGATCTGTGACTGAGGGTGCAGTAGGGAAGAAAATAGAGGCAAGGGTATGGATGAAGAGAGTATTAGAGAGAGAGAGAGAGAGAGAGAGAGAGAGTGTGTGTGTATGTGTGGAAAGATGTATGGAAAGAAAGAGACCCGATATTCCTAAGAGAAGATAATGACACAAATTGGATGTGAGACTGGAGATCGCTGCACGTTCTACGAAACGACTACGTGATTACGAGTTAATCAGAATTAATTAAGTACTGCAGCATGGACTTAGTATTTCATTATAGTGACGTGTCAAGTGCTAAGCTACTTCTGGTCTTTCCTATATCCCCGCTACTCACAATATATCAACCTTTTCGAAGGAACGTGTGCATGAATGCGATGCAAATGAATGATATGCGCGGGCACGCTCTCTGCTCTTCCAGTTCTTCGATCACATAAGCGTACGTGTTAGCGAGCATGTGTAAGTTTAACTGAATTTGGCGTAAGAAAACAGTAGTTTAAGGTTAATGGCATTGAATAAAGTTAATCACGTAAAGCTCATCGTTTGCAATTAATTTCTGAATGATGGCGGATTGTTCAGATTGACCTTAGTTGGACCTTTGTTCGCCAATATTAGCACTGGCAACAATTTTTTCACAACCTCAATGAATTATTATATGACATTCTTATTATTTATTTTATAAATATATATATCGAATATTTAATTATTTTTATAAGGATTAATATAGCATAATATAGCATTTAATCATTCAATTACCGCGCGCGCACAATATAATACTATGTTCTTCTTTTATGAAAGAAATTCACTGTATCTTTTTCGAGACGTTTTAAAGCAATTTAGATATAGTCGCGCTGATATTGATGAGAAATTCATGAAATATATGACATAATAATGACATAAAATAGTTGAAATTATTCAACACATTATCGAAATACTAAATGCCTACCTAGGCACATAAATTTTTATAATATGACATCAATGAATTTATAAATATATTACTAAATATATATGTACAGATATTCGGTAAATTTACTAAGAATTGTAGTAACATTTTTTAAATGATAAAAGTGAATATAATATTGAATCCGGTAATCAAATTAACGTGTATTATATTATTTATTTAATATATATATATATGTTTGTAAGTGCATAAAGAAGTACTTTAAAAATTGTCTCTCTCAAATTTTAACAAATAAAATTAGCCATTTAATTGAAAAATTACCTAATTTTTCTATATACATAAAATTGTTTTATGTATATATTGTTTTTTCCAAAACAGGTGAGAAATGCAGAGAGTATAGATATTTCAATAGACTTATTAACTCGACTTATTACCTCGTATAGATTTTCAATAAAGCTACTGAACAGTGGAATATATAAGTGTAAAATTTGATAAGGCTAACATTTGTAGTATAGAAATAATATGTGCTACAATGAAAGATTTGTTTTATTTTTACTTCTATAAATTATTTCATTTATTTAATCTTATTTAAAAATGTTTTCATCTTAATAAGTATGAAATTTATATAATGTAATGACATTGATCTATACCTACGTCTGTAATTACGTGTGTCCGTAGCGGCTTTTTCCCTTCAACAAGTAAATACATTCTGAATTTATGTCGATTATCTGGAGTTATTTTGAATTATCACTTTCTGCTCTGCTGTTATATTTAGCACTAAATGAACATATTTAGTGCTAAAACTAACATTTAACATGTATATTTATACATTTTTTCTATTGGCGTTCGATTCTTGTCATTATTTTCTTTGTTTGTGTTTTTTGATTTTACATTATTATTGCTCGTCAGTCATTAGTCAATTTTTTGCTTAATTTTAAATTATTGGAAAATATAATTCAGAAATAGTACGATTTTTAATTATAAGTAGAGATCATATATTGATTTTCTTATTATAAATGTTACTTTCTTTCTCAATGAGGCTTCAAGATTGTCAATGTAAAATACATGTTCGAACCATTGAAAATGATCTCATTCGATGAACATATTCATTAATAATAAAATCCGGATACTTTTAAATTCAATTATATATTCATATTCACTGAATATTGTTTCATTTTACATGACACAAGTAAACAGATGTGAAAAAGTTTTAGATTTTTCAAGGCAAGTAAACATACACATATGTGGACATATGTGAATTCGGGTGCGTGTGTATTCTTCAATGATTCTGAAAAGTTCAATTTCGCAGATTTTAAAATTCCCTCTCGAATATGTAAAAATTAAAAATAATATGGATCTTATATGACACATTTAAAGTAGTAATAGATTTTATATAATATTTTAGAAATAGTAAATTTAAATAATTTATAAGAAATACTTATGAGAATTATAAGAACAATTTTAATAAGAATACGAAATAAATTATTTCAATTCTTTATTACAAAGTATTTGATAAAAAAAAAGAGAGATAACTTGGTTGGTCGTCAAATTCAATATTTATTTTTTTGTACAATATATAAATAATAAACAGAAAGTGAAATGGCACTCACTAGTTTTTCATAATAAAAGCTAACAAAAGGAACCTTCAGGGTACACTAGAATAATAGCAGCAATGATCAGTCAACTTGAACACGTACGCAGAGGAAATGCAGTTGTTTTATCCAAGTAAAGGATAATGAGGACTGCAGAGATGGATGTTGAAATAGAAAAAAGAAAACAAAATAGGGAGAGAGAAGGTCATCTAGCTGCAAGACAGAAACTAACAATGTCGTCGAAGAGGCATCTAATTAAATTCGTACCACTCGCCTCTCCTTCTCTTTGCTCCTCTCCGTCTCTCTCCGTCACTCACTCTATCGCTCTCTCTCTCTCACTCACTCTCTCACTCTCGCTCTGCTTGACTCCGGTCTCTATCTCTTTATCAAGATACACGCTAACAAGATGCGCTTTAGCTCACGTACGTGTGCGCGAGGCTTACCCCGTTTTTCATTATTCTTCGTGTCACAGTTCGCGCTTCGCATGACATTGCATCCTTGGGTCAACCCGAGTGTTTTCTCAAGTAGCTCATTCAGAGTTAAGGGTAGAAATCTCTTGTCAGTAATTGTAGTGGCACAGGACATGATGCACTCGCTCAATTTTACATACCCACACATATTCATGAGTGCGCACACATACTTACGTCAGTCAGATCGATGATATTTTCAATGACTGTAGCAGTCCCTGTTAGATTTATTTCATTAGAATAGTTATTACATTTGCCGAATAAAAGAAGCTAAAATAAACATTACTTGTTGATTTATTTAATAAAATACTAAATATTTTTTAAGCGGCAGTCGTACAACAATTTAGGCTAAATATTCATGACTAATTTTGTGTGAAGATAAAGAAGTAGGAATTCAAGAACGAACTTGTAAGTTATGACTATAACTTACTTATTGACAAAGTAGAAAAAAGCTATGAATGAATGAATTATTTCTTAATTTAACTCATAGGCATTTGATGAAATTAATTAAAATAACGTAGAAAGCCGTTTTTATTAAATGATTCTGAAATTTTCTTAAATACATCCTTATTCTTATCTTATTTAATTAGCTCAAAAAGATTTTTTATTTGTAGAATAATAATAAATAAATATTTTTATTTGGGATGTAAATGATCTTAGAAAATTATAAAAGAATATGATTGATTTGTATTACATAATTAACCAATGAATATAATTTTAAACATTGTCCAAACAGTACGGACTAAGGAGTTTAGTAAAAACATACAGAAAAATAAAATTTAACTAAACATGTTTAACTAAATATTAATAAATGTTGCAACAAATAATATTTCTATTAAATCCAAGAGATATTACAAATAAGTAAGATCCAATAATATTAAAAATGAAACTACGGAATTTTTAAATATTAGGCTATATATGATAAAATATTTAAAAAGTGAATAACTGTAGAAATATAATGATAATATATAAAATAATAATATAATAAAATGATAATGAAAGTATTCGCAAGGATTTTAAAGTATTGAAAAAATTCATGAGCCTCTTTCAAATATGTAATGAAGTAAAGATTAAAATTTGATTAATTTTTAATAACGTATTTAATAAATATTCTATGTAAATGCATGTATATTGTCACGTGTAAGAGTAGGTACAAATGCTAAATGGTGATTTCTTTTATAAAATCTGTGTAATGTAAAATGTTATACAAATGCAAATTTAATACTAAAACAAAAAGAAATGCATTAATATTCATATTAATGAACGAGCATTGAAATTCTTAAAATTCTATTAATTATTGATCAAAACTATTTTGTAAAGCTTAATGATTTTTTATAAAAATTTGTATAATATGTTGCCAGTAATTCGAATAATTAATTATATTATAAATAAAAAAATTTCTATTTCTTTTATTTGTATTTATTATTTAATATTAATTTAATTAATATGTTTTTTTTATAAATTTTTTCCCCTTATTTTTCAGATATGAATTCTTATTTTCTATGAAATAGCATATAATACTGTAAAGTATATATTTAAGGTAGAAATAATAATAATAATAATAATAATAACAACAACAACAATGACAACAATAACAAGAATAATAATAAAAGAATTAATAAAGCATAAATAACTAAATATTGAATTAATTTTTATTTAGCATTTCCAGTTCTTTTTTTTTGATTGTTTAAATTCGTATATAAAGCAACTCAAAATTTATTTTTATTCTACTTCACTTTTATTTATTGATTCGAGCGTCGGTAATAATTATTTTTGTATAATAATTAGAAAGAAAATGCTAATAAAATTGTAAGATTCGAAGAAATAAATAATTTAATAATCGTAGCAAATACAAATCTTAAAAATGCGTTTATTTTAATTAATATGAGAACCACGGACTGAGAATTCATTTTCCGTCGCTTTATCAATTAAAAGTCGCGCGTAAGAGGCCTAGAAAGAGAATAATGAATACAATCAAGAAAATAAAAATGTGAAGATTAAATAAGATATACATAACAATAATATTCTTTACGACTATAATTGCTTTATTTAAATTTTTAAATTGAAGCCTGTAGTATTTGATTTGAACGCTTTGCAAATATAATATTTAATCTGAAATCATACATTATTCATTGCATGTATCAAACCATAATTTAACGATTCGAATCAGAGTTTGTATTGTGCTTACAGATTAAGGGAAACTAAAATAGTTTCGTCTGACGATATCCCAAAAACCTTTCATTTTTATAAACATTTCATATACATGAAGATTAATTATTAAAGAAATAAAATTATATGACTTTTGTATATTGTATGCTGAAGTTAAAAATCTTTTTTAATATGTATTATATAATATTGTAAGCAGTAATATATATTTTGTAAACATTGTCGGTAGTAGTGGAAGTGAGACGGGGCGCATAAGGAGTCGAAGCAATAAAACTTGTCTATAACATAAATCGAGATTTGTCCAAGATATTTTGTTTTCTAATCGCAATGCTTTCAATATTATTAATAGATTATTGAGAACAAGTAATCGAGCTAGGACCGAAATCCCTTATCTTTTTTGCCTCTCAGCAAGCGATAACGAGCCGACTTAATATTAATGCTGCGAGGCACCCTCGTCAATGTCGACCCTCTGTCGCACGATTAACCCCGAGAGGTTACTGATCTACCTATTGGGGATGAGGGTGCGTGCTCGGAAATTTTCTTGTGCATATTCCGATGCAGGAAGCGAAATCTCGGTTGTACGTGGTGTTCGAGCTACACTGCAGTCAATCACACGAAACTCTTATTCTATTTGAGAACATACGCAGATACAAACAAGAATAGAATTGCAAAATATTATTTATTCGAAGTTAGTGAATTATTTTTTAATTTGCTAAAGTCGGCCCAAGTCATTAAATTCTACGCTTTCCTTTTTAACATCCGTCTATTTTCATATTATTTTGCCTACGTCTAATTTAATTTTATTATGAACATGCACATTTCAATTTCTTAATGAATTTCTTAGACCGAACAATTATATAATGAATGTAAAGCTAAAATTCATATTTTACATTTTATAATAAATTCAGAAAGGATAAACTGATATTATTACATAGCTCTAAGTAATATTTCATAATAAATATTAAAATAAACAATAAAATTTTTTATTTTAAATCGTCGTGATTATGATTTTACCACATACATGAATTAAATCATCTTTAGATAAAACAAATGCTTTCAATTGAATATAATATACATATTCTTAAAAATTGATTTATTGCCTAATCTATCTATTAAGTAACCGTAAAAAGATAATTATGCAACTCTTACTCGGTTTAAATATTCATTATAAAAAAAAAATTTAAAAAATAATAAATAATAAAACCAACAGCATCTTATAGTAAAATGTAATACAGATGAGCGGTGGTAAACTTTATATCATAAAAGTTTATAATAAGAATTCTCTCAGATTCTTATTGAACTGAATATGCGCATATGTTTTATAACATCTCTCTAGTATATTTAAAAGTCGGTTTTTGTTCCGAAGCAACAAAACACGTAAGTTTTGCAATCCTTTATAAAAATTTAGTTATGATATCAGCTTAACATAATTATTATTTCTGGTTATATCTAATTCAGTATTTTCTTTCGCGTCTAAGTATTTCATTCTGAATTTATATTTTTTATTTTACGATTCACCAATATGTATTAACTAAAATATTCAACAATTTAAAGAAATAAGTAGTCACATTTGTTACAAGACAAATGTCATAGTGTATATACACATATTCAAATAAAACTATCTTCATAAATACAAAAAAGAAATTTTATATTTCGAGAAGGTCATATTGTAAAATTATTATATTTTTATTTATATTATTAGAATATTATTATTATAAAAAAATAGTGAACTAATAATAGATAACATTACGCTATTAAGAGTAGTTTACAGTATAAATACTTAAATCATATTAGATGAGCCCAAGCTGGTTTTTCATTGTCTTTTTGTCACAGTTACTTATTCAAAAAATAATTATTCCCATTTCTTAATTTCTCTGCGTTTCAAATTTTTGAAATTTAAAAGTATTGAATTTAGAAGTAACATAGTAATTTTCATAATATTATAATATAACAATATTTTATAATAGTCTAGTACACTATTATTGATGCACGAATAGGTATTTTATTGTTTTGTATTCTATAGTTTTTATAAGTTAGACTTATTAAAATGATGAAATACAATAAACATATAATATTTTTTGTAGCGGTATTAAAGACAGGTAATAGTAAGTATACTTATTATATACTACATATCTAAAGAATAGATAACATTTGCATTATTTGACTATTACGAAGTAATAACAGCTTTGAGTTTGAAAGTAATCATGGACTTTAGTAGTCTACAGTACTATAGTTCTTTTCATTCAACCGAATCAATATAGGTTCCTCGTCATATTGCAAATACGTTTGAATCTTTAGGGTTGTAGAGGCGCGTGAATACATGTACCAGCAAACACGCATAAGTATAATGTGGAAGGGGATCGCGGGAGCAAGACTTGATGTTAGCGAGTAGCAACGTGTCTGCCTTTGACTAATCAATGAGAGATGGCGTTTTGAGGGAAAGTGTAGATTCCGCTGAGAATTTCCCATCGGTTAAGCGAAAGAGAGAATTAGCGGACGGTGACACCAACTATAGAGAGAGAGAGAGAGAGAGAGAGAGAGAGAGAGAGGCGACTACGGGAGTAAAGATAAAGGGTGAGTTAAGTAGCAAAGACGCGTAGAGCACTTTCGATTAATGATAATGGATTCCTTGGGTGAAATTCCTTAGAGTCTGATGTGCGCGGCTCAGGCTCCCTCCTGCAGTCCGTAAAGTCTTTAAGATTTCAAATACGAAAGAAAACTAATTTCGCCGTTCGGTTTTTTAATGACGAAGGAGAGTTCGTTGAGGGTATTTGATGAGTCGGAATTACAGTCGAGAAAATTTGAAGTATCCATTAACCTTAAGCGATTTACGTAATTTCCCTACGACCGATAATTATTTCTTCTTTTTTTTTCTTTTCTTATTCATGGTAATCCTGTCATCGCAAGATTTATTAAGAAAATAAGAGATTTTATATCAAAGAAATATTCTCGCCTTGTGGATTCTAAACGATTTAATCGCAAATAATAGTCACTAATTCGATACAACTGATTCGATTGTCACTTTTTACTTAGGATTCAACTGAATTCAGTATTCGTTAGTTATCCTCCTAATTCCTCTCTAGTTTAAAAATTATAGAAAAAGTTATGCAAATAAATAATATTTATATATAGTATCACTGGGCTGTAGTAGAGAATCCGGAAAGTTGGTAAACATTCGCTGTGACAACTAAATTTTCCAGAGACTCGGCTCTTCGTTCGTAACTTTTACTTAATTACTACTACCCTCAACTCTATTTTATCCTGTTCTACGGTCGGTATTATTCTCGTCATCGTCAGGAGTCTCCTGCACCAATGCCTCGAGTTAACATAGTTGCATTGAGCTTAATTAATTGCCCGAGTAAGAATTGTATGCGTGACTAGTCAATTTGATTATACCAGCTAGTAACTTATACTAGGTATACGTGCATTGGAACGATTTTTACATTCATGTAACTCGATGACCTGCGCTGAAAAACATTCTTATCCTTAGCTCTGATTATATAATAATTCTAATCGAATAATTCCATTTATTTTATAAAAGTTACAACATACTATTATTGATAAGCATTTTTAATGACAAATTATTTCTCTAATCAAACATCTTTGTTTATTACTATTATCATAATGAGATATTTATAATTAAATCAAAAAGATTATTGATTCAGTCCTAATTACTGATACGCCAAAAGTATAAGAACTAAAGTATTAGGTACAAAATGAGGCAGCACTGTAGGAAGTGGTTAAAGAATTACTAGAAAATTGAGAGTATAGTTAGCCTCGAGAGTTCATTAAAGGTGGAATCCATTTGTCACTGTCTCGGATAAAGGTATGCTGAAGGAAAATCGATTTCTTACTTGGTATTCTTATAGATAAAGACCATCGGCTATCAATATATTTCGCAAAACTCATAGTTTTCAAGAATTCACCTTTTAGTCAAACTTAACAAGCTTTTGCTATTTCATTGATCGAAGATTAATTTTTCTATTCTAGGATATTTATTTTCATGAATTTATTAAATCTTTATGGGATCAGTTTTAATGTTAGGCGATATAAAATGCAATTAGTACTCTGTAAATTGAAATAAAAAATAAATGTTGTCAAATTTTTATTATTTCCAAACAAACAGTAAATCATAAATTTTGAACTGCCGATGTGTTAAAATTACCTACATTTAAGAAATGGATTTATCCTATAACAAACTTCCGTGAATATCATAACCGTTTTTCGACCATAAAAATCTAATTCATTTATTAATGGAAGAAAATCTGTATACATTTACTCGAGTTTCGTTTAATTTATTTGATTAAAAAATTAGTAATATAACTATATAAATGAAGATTTCCAAATACTTTTAATAAGATAAACTAAAAAATGTAATCATCTTATTTTTCTAATTCGGAATCGCTTGTGAAATCAAGAAAGTCCATATATTGACAAAAGTATGAGAAGCCAACCAAATATATTGATTCAGTTGCAATCGATAGAGCAACAGCTACATTGTATTAGTTTTCGGCATTTAATTTTTGATAACTAATTCTTATTAAGCTATTCACTTTCTAAAAACTATATCAGAATCTATTAAAATACCACAATTCTCAGGTAGTGATTTACATAAAATAATCAAATATTCGAATTTTTAAGTAAAGATAAATATTCAGTTTTTGAACTCCATCAGTTGTTAAATAATATCATAAAAATTGATGTAGAAATAGAAGAAAAGTATGGGGTTGATATTTCAAAACAGAAAAAAGACAAAGAAACATGAAAGATGATGAAAGGGTTGAATAATAAATTTTAAATAAAATTTGGTCATATTTCCACAAAATTTATATTTATATTTATATTTATAAAAATCGTTCTTTTTAATTAGTGCAACAAAAATGAAAATAGATGTGCATAGGAGCAAGAAAAAAAAGTGAGATAACATATCACTAATCCACATATTTATGGTCGATGTAAGATACTTATTTTCTTAAGTATAACAAAGGTAATGTGAGGAAAAAAAGAGAGAGAGAGAAAGATTATTGATTATTCTATTGTTAATAAAAGTTTATATTTTGTTATAACTTCTTTTGAAGTGGATATATTAAGAAGTCGATAATTAAGTAATGTTTACTAGTTTGTTTACTAAGTAAATATAAATAAACATATATATAGTGTATAGTGAGTTATATATTCTTAATTTATGGATATACTCACTAAAAAATAATTAATTATATATAAGATTTTATCAAGATTTGTGATATGTAATAATAAATTAATTATTAAAATGTATTATTACTATAGATGAAATTTTTCATAATCAAAATATGTTGTGCTTATTACATATATATTACAAATAAAAGTGCAATTAATTACTGTTTGACAGTATACAAAATAATATTTCTTATAAATTGAAAATAAAATGTATGGTTATATAATTTAATTTTTTGTTTTGTATCACGAATTTCTTTATCCGTATTTCATACATTTTTGGTAATTAATATTTTTCATTGATACCGTTGTCACTTACTTCATTATTTTAATATAAACCTTTGTTCTGCATAGCATTTCTATATAGAAAATATGCACAAGGGTTAGTTTATAATGCCTAGTATATTATTATTATTATCAGAAGCGCGCATAAAAACAAGCAACAGAGAAATGAAAAATTACTGAAAATTTGAAATAACTAATTTATATATCGAGAATACACGTATATAAGAATTGAATAAATTTGGAAACCGCAGAATGCAAAAAATGTTGCATAACAATATTATACAAAAAGAAAGTTTTATATAAGTATGGAAAGTATTGAATTTGTCAATTTCTTAAATCACAGGACTTATTCATATATAATGACATATTTATATAATGAGAAATAAAACAGGCGTTTATAAGAATGTATAGAAATATTATTGTAAGTCAATAAAGAAAAAGGCTTGAGACTTCGGAAGGAATTGGTGAATATACTATAAGTTTGCGATTTCGATGCTCAATAAAAGTTACATTAGTCTTCATTTGATAATTTGATATTGCAGACTTTCTTTCTTATCATTAATCTAGAGTAAAATGATGATCCGGCATCTGCAATCCGTATGAAGAAAAACTTTTTGAGCGTATCTTGTGAAGCGCTTTTATCAGAAAAAGGGCAAATCTCGAGGTTGAAGAGTTTCCAGTAAGTGAGATGGAGTACAAGCGCGGACGAGTGTATGTGTCGAGTTACGCGCATGCTTGTTTGAGCGTGTGTGTATCCGAGCAGTCGAAGGATGTGCAAGCGCGGCGGTAGAACGGAGTAGGGCGGGGGGAAGGTGCATAGCACCGTCGGCGAGGGACGAACGGCAAAGGGAGCGAGAATAAGGGGAAGGAGAAGAAAGTGGTTGATCTACGAGGGCGCTCCTTTCCGTTTTCTGGATACGCGAGTTTCGAATTACGCGAGCAATGCTAGTCTGTGAGCAGGCGCTGAAGAAAAGTTTTGCAACCTCCCGAGTCTCCAGCCTTTACCCGCAGGGATTTTGGCGACGGCGTCGGCGGTTCTTGCAATTTATAACCTTCCGTAACTGAATTCGATGCCGACCTATTACTTTTCCTCTTTTTTCCCTCCCCCCAATCTTCTCATTCTGCCTGTCTTGCTCTCTCTCTCTCTCTCTCTCTCTCTCTCTCTCTCTCTCTCTCTCTCTCTTTCTCTCTCTCTCTCTTCTCTCTCTTCTCTCTTTCTCTCTTTCTTTTTTCTTCTCCTCCTCCTCCCCCTCTCTCTCCCCTCCCCTCTCCCCTCTCCCTCTCCTCCCTCCCTCCTCTCCTCCCTCCCCCCCTCCCTCTCCCCCCCCTCCCCCTCCCCCCTCTCCCCCCCCTCCTCTCTCCCTCTCCCCCCCTCCTCCCCTCCCCTCCCCCTCTCCCCTCTCCTCCCTCTCTCCCTCCCCTCCCTCCCCTCCTTCTCCTCCTCTCTCCCTCTCTCTCTCTCCTCTCTCTCTCCTCTCCCTCTCTCTCCTCTCTCCTCTCCTCCTCTCTCTTCTTCCCCCTCTCTCTCTCCCCCTCTCCTCCTCCTCCCCCTCTCTCTCTCTCTCTCTCTCTCTCTCTCTCTCTCTCTCTCTCTCTCTCTCTCTCTCTCTCTCTCTCTCTCTCTCTCTCTCTCTCTCTCTCTCTCTCTCTCTCTCTCTCTCTGTCGCTCTGGCCTATTTTGCTACCAAGCCTCCGCTCTCACACACCTATGCTCAAACAGCGTTTCTTTTAACATTTCGATTTGGCAAATAGCACGAGTGCGTAAAGATTATTTTTTTTACTACATATACATGCGCATAACACAGAGGCTGCCGCTTTGTATTATATTGCTGCTTGATAAAGCTTTACACGGTACAAAGCGGTAAAACTACCCCCACAATATAAAAATCTATAACCTATATGTTATAACCTACTAATGGTCGACATCAGGGACTAACTTTGTGATCTTATAATATTTTAATTTAATCAATTTCTAGCGAATGGAACTTCAGTTTTAATATGACCTACATTACTGGACATTTATTAAATAAATGCGAAATTTAAACTCTTCATTTTGGAATATTTCTTCCGAGTGCGTTTAATGAATGAAATTTTCAAGTTCGAATCAACCGCGTATTAAATGAAATAATTGAAGTTCGTTTTTCAGGTCATTAAAGCGGCTCTGTCTGATTCAAGATTTTCACGCAAATGATTTAATTTTGATATATTAATTTGCCACAAAACTGACTTTTCTATATTATGTATATGACGATATTTGATCTATTATTCGGATTAATTAATGTATTCGTCATTATTAGGATAAAAAAGGAAATCAAATGACCAAAGCACTTGATTATGCTAATGGAGGATTATTAATTTATTCTCGTTCACAAACGTACAGATCGCTCGAATATCACACAACTTTCATGACCTTTAACGTATGACACTGAATAAATTCGTAGATGAGTGAGTATTATTAGACATAATAGCCTTAAATTCGGTCCACACAATTCACAAAGTGATACCCTCTACATGTGATTAGCAGACGTCCATTGATAAATACAACCTTGAATACGGATGACTATACCAGTTGTTTCGATACTACTGATCATTATTGGACATTATGATGCAATGTTATTATTTCATTATTTTCATTAATAATTGTATTTTAATTTTAAACATAACGTACAATTGATGTTTCATCAATTTTCAATAGTGTATTATGTGAGTAAATATCCCAGCTAATACATTAAAGAATAAAAAATAAAAATAATTACTATACAATAAGTATAATAAAACTTAATTGAAATGGGTACATTATTTACAATAAAAATAACATACAACTGAAAATTTCACTAGAAATGAATATTCGTGATCGACATTTCGAAAACATTTCAAGAGTTACTAGTTTCATTTAAATTGTTTTTCATAGTATTTACATTTTTTTTTTTTTTTTTTTTTTTTTTTTACGAATAGAAATGAAAACTGTGAGCTACTATATGAAATATCTTATTTTTCCAAAGTATTCGTGATACAATTATATAATTTAAGAAATCACTCGGCTAAATAAGGAATAAAGAAAATTTACAAACAGATCATTTGATACTGGATAATAGAATAAAAACCGACGTCAAATAGGTAAATAAATTAGAGACAGATGGGTATTTCCATGTATAAGAGAGACAAGTTCGAGGCTGAAGGTGTGATAGGTGTGGTGAAAGAAAGGCCAGACAAAGGTAAATGCTTAGTAGCGTGGAGGATGGAGTACGGGCATATACGCAGCTCTGGTACGAAAGTCGAACGTGGATAACGAAAGCTCCAACGACGTACGCTGCCAAGTATTGCTCGTTCAACACCGTTAGCTAACAAACATAATTACCTTTGTTCCTACAAATTGCGATGGCTCCCTTGAAGCCGACGATGCGTAGCTTGTTCGGAACACCCCTCACTACCCCCTCCTCGCCCGGCCGCCAATCCCTTTCACTGCCGACCATCGCGGGCAGGACCATGAACACACCACCGGTACTAACCAACCGTTAGCCTCTAGCCTCCCCTTGTCCCTCGACCTCGGAAATGGGAGTCGAATACTCGTAATGTGCATCCGTTGCATTTAAAAGCGAATGTTGCCGTACGTTTAACCATTATTACGTTGTATTGCTTAGATCTGCTTGTCTAGGGAGATTATATTAGCTGCTCCGCGACTTTTATTTTTTACTGAAAGCAGCTATAGATCTCTACCATTGGAATGAGCCATTGATATGCTCCCTTCGATACTTTCGGAATCAATATTTATAAGGGTTATACGAGTGCTCTCTCAACATTACGTTTATTCAGCATATTTCTTTCTATTTCTTATAAATCATGAAGATATTTATTCGTACATTTTGAAGAAATATCAGTTATTTGTTATTTTTAACCGTTGACCGTTAATTGAATCAATGAATAGATATTCAGGCCGAATATTTAATGTCTTTATGGAATAGTTTTACAGTACATTAACTGCTGAAAGTTAATGAAAAATAATGACATCTCTTATCTATACATTCGTAGAAATATTTTTAAGCAAAAATGCCTCTTCGTAGAACTTGAATACTTCATTTTTTATTTTGGGAAATAACGGAACAGACCGTAAACTGGGATATATATTATTTTCATTTAATATAATGATTGAAAATTTACCTCTTTCGCTCGACTTTAGAAATATTTTATGCATTTTAGTTGAATATGATATAAATATACATACATAGCCTATATTTTTTACTATTTTATCAGCTTAAATTTTTGTTTTTCATTGCAGTAGCAAGAGATAGGAGATAGGGTAGATAAAAAGTTAACGAGTGAGATAAATACCAAAATCGAATAGCAGGATAAATACGAGAAGTTAAAGAATAGCGCATATTGACGAAGACAAGAGAAAGTAAGTATCTGTTAGTGAAAAGATCACAGAGATTATTCCGGAGCGAGGAAAATTTGATGGGCAGTACGAAATTCAACATATGAGTTGAATGTAAAAGGTTGAGACATGCATATTTAGTTAAGGGTAGTCGCGTACCTACCATTGGAATTTCAAAATTTCAAATTGGACAGCCACATCCCTTATCTACCCTCTTCATCTCACTCACTTACATCCTCTCTCTTTCTCTTTTTCACTCCCTCCCTATTCCCTTCACTCGTCTCGCTCTCTCATCTCTTTATCCACAAGCATAGCTGTGACACGGCTTCCGTCAAAGTTTTCGAATTAAATCCCTTTTTGAGTATCAACGTTTATATAGTCATGTTATTGGAGCATCGAAACTATTAATGTAAATTTTGCAACTGGAAACTAAAGTGCATAAGAATACGCGCACGATGAAGTGGAAATGTAAGTGGAAGGAAATAGGAGTACGAGAGAATAGAAAAAAAAAAGGATTTTTATCCGGAGATTAATAAAAATTCCAGATGAAATAATATTAGGATAATATTACTGCACAATAACGTATACATCTCATAAGTTATATTATTTAAAATATTGTATACGAAGACAAGCAAACCTTAACAAACTAAGTCGATCAAATTTTTAATGACAAACAGAAATAATTGCTTCTACTCAAGTAAATTATACAATAAGTATTAAAGATATTCTTATATCCTCGAGTTACTAACATATATAAAATGTATTGACTAAAAAATATCAAATTCGATATTTTTTAATCTTATGCATGTATTGGTAATTTAAATAGTGAAAAAGGAATAAATTTTTCTTCATTCTATAAACGAAATAATGAATGATTAATGGAAACGATTGCATTAAATTATGATAGTATCAGACATACATATATATATATATATATAAATGAAAAACTTTCTAAATGAATTTACGATTTTATTTTAAATGAAAAATGAAAGAATTTCTCAATATATGTTTCTATTTAAATATTTAAAAGTTTAATGCCGTTACAGTTCTATTGTCATAAATTCTAGATAGATAGAAATACGATAAAAACAGAGCAATGGAAATAAAGATCGATTATGTATGGACATTCGTTTATTGCTTCATATATATACTTAGCGTAACAATGTCGATCAAAAACGAAAAGAAATAGAACGGTCATCGCAATTTTTAGGACAAGTGTAACGAACATGCAAATGGAATATTGTGTAGTTGAAACACGAAAATTGAATCCATCCGAGATAAATATTCATAATTCAATAATTCAAAATATTAATAAATATTCTCTTGCATTAGATGTGAAAAGATGAAAACACGAGCTGAAGCTTATCGATTCTCGATTTGTTATTTTAGTACTGAATCTATGACGCTTGCCGCTTGAAATATAAATATTTCCTATGCTGGCCACTCGTTTAGCTTCGTCCCTCTCTCCTCTCTCCCAGGACATAGTTTGAAAATTCGAAAATGGTTCGAACCACTCAGCAAATGTTACTTTTCTTGGGTAAGTAGAGAGGTTGGATCACTCTTAATGATTGGTGCTACAAGACAGGTGATCGATTTCCTTGTTAAGCCCTGCTGGTCCTATTTGACCCAAAAAGAATCTCTTTATCATTTGATAATAATAAATGTTTCAAGAATTCATGATAAAATCAAGTGTATTGAATATTAAAAAAGGAAGTATTTTACATTAGGCAGACAAATTTCTTCTATAATTTTTGTACAAAAGATTATTAAGCATTCTGATTTTTCTATTTGATATAACGATTATATGAGATTCTGACGTATCGATTTAAATTTAGCCAATCCATATATATGGTATGCGTTTATACATTACTATTCATAAATATACTATGATGCAATTAAAAATTAAGATACTCCGTGGTTAATTAATAAATAAATAATATTTTTTTCTCACTCGTATTTACTACACTAAATACGAAAATACAAAATTATAAACGGTTCGTTGATGAATTAATAGCTTTATGATATAAATTATCATAATCTCTGTAATCTCTGTCGGATAAGCAAACATTTTTCTTCTTTCATGAAATAAAAGTAATTTGTAAAAAGAAAAAAACTTAAATACAGATAGATTATTAAACATTGTGACAAATATTCGTTTTTGGAAAAAAGATTTGTAAATAATAAATCATTTTTAAAAAATATTTATACTCTTTTTTTACTACATTCTAACTTAAGAGTCACATACGCAAGAGGATATTTTCCGATAATGTAAAGATAAAATCTGCTTCATTTTTTTGTTTTGCTATTTCATTACGTTGTTTATAATAATTTCTTGGTACTCAGCGGATCTTTTGCAGTGTATATTTCTTTCTAACGAATATTTACACGTAAATACGTTACTTATTTAGAAATTTGATATTTCTCGGCTGGTATTTAGTTACCCGTAACATACATTTAGTTATCCGTAGTCGCGTATACATATTTCTTTAGCATCGACTCAATTATCAAATAGGGCATTGTTTAGTTCAAATAAATTATAAGTCTTATATATAAGTTTATAAGTTTATTGTATAAGTTTATTAGTGTACAGATTATGTACTTCAAAACATGACAGATCTCAACAAATTTAACGGTCTATAGATCAATGTTCCATCTTTTTTTTCCAGATGGAAAGTACGCCATGGATTGCCGGACTTTTAGGTAAGAAAAAAAATCTTAGAATCGCTCGTTTATTTGTTAATATTATATTCCATAGCCTATACGGCTCTATTAAATGAGCGTTCCCGCGAGACGAACACAATACCTGTATTTGAACAATATTACACGTGCTTTGAATTTTTTGCCTCTTTCCTTTTATTATTTTTCTTTCCCTCCATCCGGTTTTGAAATAAATCCAATTTTAACAAAAGAAAGAATTTTCTACTTTTGCACTGGGATCACAGCATTCCTTCATTTAATAATTTACATTTAACATTTCTATTAATCGCATATATATATATATGTGTGTGTGTGTGTGTGTGTATAAATATATATATATATATATATGTTCATTACAATCAAAAATATATTACGAATACGCGGGTATCGCAAGTTGCACACATGAGAGGTCTCGCGGATAATTTTGATCTTACTTACGGGCATCTGGACCTTTACACTTCACCGTGGCGCCGATTCATCCGGACGACCTGGGTGATCGACCTATGTGTGGGTGCGGACGCCGGGTCGTCCCCAACGTCTTGGATACCAGTCCTGGCCGCGAGGAACTCATTCACTCAAACTCTTTCTCTATCTCTCGTCCCCTTGATCGATCACCGGGATATGCTAGACCTCTCCCAGGGAAGTTCCAATTCCCCCCCCCCCCGGAGTTGTTGCGAGCACTCTATCGCTCGCACTCACCCAAAAATCGGCCACGTCACGACGCTCCTATCGTTGGCCAACATCCTCGCTTATGCTTATCAAACTCTGGGCTTTAAAACCAGCCCCCTTTTTTAATCACCAAAGACCTTTGATTCGCGGCCCTTTAACTATCTCCGCAACTCTTTAGGTCGCGGGACTTTAAATCGCGGCCCTTGAACTATCGACAGTTCAATACCACACAAGAAGAAGGACACACTTTCTCACTTGCCACAACGAGGTCTTAATCAACAGCAGATCTCGTCGTGCTCAAGCTTAATCAAGGTGTCTTCCTTTTCCTCTCCAAAGACAGACTCAATCCTCAAAACTATCTTTTAGTCATGACTATGGGACCTCTCGTGGAGGTCCTTCTACCTAAAGTTTTACGGGATCAGTCCTGTTGGGGGGGGGGGGCAAGGATTGTACCATTGCTTATTTATTATTATTATTATTATTATTATTATTATTATTATTATTATTATTATTATTATTATTATTATTATTATTATTATTATTATTATTATTATTATTATTATTATTATTATTATTACAAGTACGAGTAGGTTTAGTCGTACTAATATAGTAGTAGTAATAGTAGTAGTAATATGGAAGCATGAAAAGTGAGAGAAAAAAGGGGAGAGATAGTTAGAAAATGACATGAGAAACTGATTCAATTTCGGTAAGTGGTTACAAAAAGATTTATTATCTATAACGAATAGTTTAAAAATAGAAAATTCATTCAAATGATTTAATTGTACTGTTTTATACACATTAATACACAAAAGAGAATAATAATGAACTTGATTTTAAAATTTATTATACTGACTTATATTACTTTATTCAATGATATAAATCTAATATTTGATTGAAAATATTAAATAACGTTAATTTTATTGGATTATATACTTATGTGTATTATATAATATTATAAGTATTATAAGTATTATTATAAGTATTATATACTTATGTGTATATATATAATAAATTAATACAATTTCACATGAAATATATACAATACATTTAAAATAAATTTATTTAATAAAATTATTTTTAATTGGTTATATAAATCTCTTTTTAATTATACATTTAATTTACAATATTATCTGAAATTTAAAAGATTAAAGTTCTTTTAAATTATTATTTTTTTATTCTTGAATTTTATTTTTTTTTTAAGACACTTTTAATTTTAGAATGATTTTGATAATTTTTAAGATTATGTAAAATGACTATAATGAAATTAAATGCTAAATAATAAACTATGCGTATAAGTTTATTTAAGAGTGAATTTATGGAACAGAAATTCGTCATTCTCAATTAATTAATTGTGATGAATTATTATCATTCTTTATAACTTGAAAAATCTGTGACCAATAATAATTATATTGAATTATAAAACAGTTTTCATTTGGAAAAAGACAGAGGTGTTAGTGAGAGAAGCTCAGACGTATTAATAAAGTATTTACTTATTTAGCTGATTTAAATTAAGATTTCTCACAATTCTCACAAATGATATTATATTTTGCCTAGAGATCTAGCGCCAAGAGTCGATCGGTATTTCTTGATAAACAAGCATTTTTATAAAAATTTTCGATGTATAATGATTGTTTACTGTGGAGTAGTGTGGAACATAGAAGAATACATGAACGAGTTTGAGGAAGCGAGAGAAATATCTGACTAGAGGGATGAGCAAGTATGATAGAGAATAAGAAAGACAGGAAGAGAGAAAGCACTCTGTTATGCACAGCACGGTAACTCGGCTGCCCATTAATATTTCATCAGGGTCGTTGCAGGACGAACCTCAGCCATCTTGTTTCCGGTTTCGAGCGGGTCGGAAATGGTCGGATGTGCCACGACAAAGCATTACTGCAGAAAAATCACGGAACTATGAAGCACGGATAATCAGAAAGAGATAGAGCGAGATCGCGTAAGTGAGAGAAAACGGGGCTAGGGTGGTACTCACACGCAAGAGTGAGAGAGGGGGGGCTGAGCGAGAGAGAGCGGCAGGAGGGGGGCGGAGGAAGACATTTTCATTTTCCTTCTCTTTTTCTATGTCTGTTCAGCGCTGATATGCGTATTTTGGTTCATAGGAAGGGTGAACTAGTGACAGATCCTATCTCAACTTTACTCCCAGTCATGGCGAATTCGGAAAAAGAAAAGTCTGATTTATAGGAAGTACGTGAAAAAATTGCACGTGTTCGTTTTTTGATAGTGTTGTCTCCTGTATGAGTACTATCTATGGTTGTCATTGCTACTACTATTTGTTCGCAAGAATGACATTTCTGTTCATAAAAGTGAGAATTGACTAAAATAATGTTAAACCGACCGCTTTCTCTCTAAAGAATGAATTTTCTATATATATTGTGGTACATTTACAGTTTTAATAGGTTCGCCTTCACAACAATTGTTTTATACAATTTTATCAAAATTTATTCTTTAGAATTTTCATAAAAATTTTATACAAGCTGTACTTACCCTTTAAGATATTTGTGATTAAGAAGATAATTCCCATTATATTTTATACTGTAAGAAAGTTATTTTCATTGGTTATTTATATCTTAATCTAATAAATAATTCTCATTAATAAAATAATTCAACCTGAAGTTTTTATAATTATCGAGACTATTAGTTGCATATATCGAAAGACTCACATTAAAAAAATATACTCTAAGTGATTATTACATCGAATTGCATAGCAAAAGACCTTTGTTTAATAATAGTTTTGTATCATCATTCGATACTCAGGTAATTTTCGTTTTTTTAAATATCCGTTTTCGTAGATGAAGTTATTTTTCATTATATGAAAATGTTTTTAAATATAATTTTAAATGTGCTTACAACTACTGCTAACCGAAATATACATTTTATTGATCTTAAACGAATCGGTATTTATTTTGAGATATTATTTAATTATTTATATACTGTTTATAATTAAATGTGAAAGAAAATAGTTAATACTATTAATTTAAATTTAAATTAAATCATAATACAAGGCAAGAAAAATGAATTTTCTCATAGCATATTTCATTTTTACGAAACAAAGTTAATTGTCTCTGAATTCTGATACCGGTAACATTAATTTGTGCCGAGATAAATTGTGAAAAGAGAAAGAAAGGTGGCAAGCGACTCTAAAAGAAAATGATAAAAAGATAGAAAGATCATTCATGTATCCCAGAACAAATACATTAAGAAAGTACTACGTTTAATACGTTTTAAAATTATGCATTTTAATATTAATTTTGCGGTTTACAATCATATATAAAATTCTGGGGTCTGTCATACTATGCAGCATACTGTGAAAATACAAACTATTTTTATATATTTACAAGTATTAAAATTTTTGTATTGAATTACCAACTCTTCTTATAAATAGAAAAAATATTAGGATTGGCTATTGGCGAATTTATAATTTTAATGTACAGAATTAATGCGATTTTGTTTTGTGAGTATTATTTCTCATGCAATACAATAAGATTAAGATAATGTAACGAGTAAGGAATAATGTGTAATATTTTTAAAGTGAGAAAAAAAATTAACCATAATTAAATTCAGAGGAAAGATAAGTCAATGTCATAGATTTATAAAAATTAATAAATATTTAGACATTATGGGACATTTTAAAATCTACTTGCATGCATCATATTTAAAAATAAAATTTAGTAGCTAATTGAATGAAAAAGCTTTTTAATCAAGATCGATAAAAATATCCATCTACTGATTTGTCCGAAATTATACTCCGAGTCACAGAGATAATATATGAATGCCTTGATTGATCTACAGACTGCGGAATCGCACGTGAAAAACCTACTGTAAATAAAAAAGCCTCAGTCAGAGGATATGTAGCTGTTTCCGCACAAATGGAGCTTTAATCTCGAGACTTTTCTAGAGGTATCGCGATAGATGTGCAAACGATATTATTGGTCAAAGTACAAGCAATCGTGATTAATGTGATCGAACCGCGTACATACATGCATGCGCCCCTAACGTACACAACCTCAAGCACCCCTCACCAATTCGGTAAATGTATGTAGATGTATATGGAGGTTACCAATCTGGATGAATTATAAAAAAGAGATGTAGAAGGTACCAAGAGAAGAAACTAAATTCCGAACATAACTTTAAAAAAATATTAAGCGTAATTTTCATTTAAGCGCAGAACATAATATTTCCAAAAGAATGCAAATTATTCTTTAAAATCAATATAACTTTATATAAATACAATAAATACGCAATTTTTATAATTAAAATGCCAATTCATACAATAATTTATAAATAAATACATACGAGTGGCATCATTTCCTTAAATAATCTTTAATTTTATAAATTTTCAATTTACAATCGGTTCCTAAAAAATAAATCACGAGAATTTTAATTGTATAATTTTAAAGTTTTGGTATTCATTGTATAAATTCATTATATAACATGCACAAGAGCACTAAAGCCTAAGTGCCTTTTTCCAAAGTTTTTATAATACAATTTCATATTGGTTTAATGTTAATATTACTTTTAGTGAATTATGAGGATTTCTTTATTATTTAAACTTTCTACAGTTCCTGCAGACTAATATTTAGTGCCTTATTTAAATAGCATTATTTAAATAGTATATTACTATTTTCACCCCATAAAAAAAGTTGATTTTAGTAGAGAAATAATTTTGTATATTAACAATAAAGTTGAGCTTAATGGGGAAATTAGAGAAACTTGCATTAACCTTGAACTGCTCAAGGTGCTCTCTACGAAATATTACGGAGATCTAATCGACAATAAGATTGAAGCTATTTTTGCATAAAGTAGTACATTTAAAAATAACTATCTCACTCGGAAAAAAGAATGAGAAATTTTATTGGATTACATGAGATCCGCATAAAAAAAGCTTAAGAGATTGAGAAAAAAAGCACGAAGATAAAAATTTTTTAGTGTAGGGAGTAAGCCCGGAAATATATTATAGATTGCGTTCTAACTTTTTCGAGTGAGGTGGCATAGCTTTCCTCCTTTAAAATTAAATAAGAGAACATCGCATAAAGCGGGGAAGAGAATCGAAGTACGAAATTCAGCGTTTAATGTGAAGGAGGCACATTGCGTTGGAGGGTCTTTGCTTTACCTTATTGCGTAACTATTAAATTTTAACCTCATATTTCCCCGTTCTATTTCACTATCGAGCTTTGATAAAAAAAAAAGCATATTTTCCCTGACGTCATTCGTGATCAAAGCTTCCGACTAACGATCGGGAATGTGTTCTTACTGAAGCAGAATATAAAAATGATAAATAAAACTGACGGGCATAGTGTTGTGTGCATGCATATTCAATTATCGCCTGAAATTTATAATTGGCTAACATCCATCATTTTGAAAATATTAATTTTTTTAACAAGTACGTAAATAGAGTTGAAAATTTAATAAATTGCAAAGCTCAACTTCTTTGATTATGGAACAATTTAACTAAGCAACACAATACAACTGTAACAATTCATCTAATTATGCTCCATTATATCGAATTATAAAATATATTTATTAATATTTATTTAACATAGAATCAAACATTTGAATGCTCATCTAAAATAAAGAAAACTTAAGTAATGAAAAAAAATCTTAGATATATTATAATTTATATTATATTTTATAATTATAATAATATACTACTTAATATATTTTGGATAAGTAGAGGAAAAGAATTAATTTATAGAATTTCATCGAGAATATAAATAATTTTTAGAAATCTATTTCAATTTTTCTTCTTTTATACATTTGAAAAAGTTCTAACATTTACTAAAGAATCATATTTATCTAAAAAGTAGGAAATGAAAATAGGTTGAATATAAGCGGATGATTTAAATATGTGATAGAAAAATTCCTCGAACAAGAAAGGTATTATTGAGCATTTATCAGACTATGTCAGGTTACGCTATTTCTTTGAAAGATATAAGATAAGATAAAAAAAAAAAAAAAAAAAAAAAAAAAAGTATTGGACGAAACGCTTAGAAGAAATTAAATGGGTATTATACAAATTGCATGAAAAAAGTTAATAAATAAATGATAGACGAAGGAAGAGGTAAAGGAAGGAAGGGACAATTATAAATGTAAATAAAATGAATATTATTGCGGAGTAGGGCAAAGGATATTGAAGAGTGCATTCGTAATACGGGTAGTGGTAATTCAACGGCTTGGGGTGGGGGGTGGGGGGTGCTGGGCGGTGGTTGTATTGGATGGTGGGGAGACAATTATAATTCCTTCAGCATTTCTCACCCCGGCGTCATAATGGCGCTGCGAATTATTAATTCGTTTGGGAGTCGGGAGTCCTTGCGGGGACTTTATATCCCGGGGACAGAGTTTTCTGTCGCGAAGCCATAAACATGGCCGCGTTAGCCACGGGCTAAAACGCTACCCGGAGCCTGTAATCTGCGCGACTCGCTCGCTTCTAACACCATTTAGATAAAGTCGTAATCTAGGCGAGAGTGCCGTGTTTCCTCTGCTGAAATATTCCCTGCGGGCGTCGTCGAAAGCGTCGACCCGATCCCCTACGAATTTCCCTGCTTGACGCGTCGAATTTAAAACGGATACGAGCCCTCGCGCTCCACACACTCCCTCCCTTCGATCCCTTTTAACTCGCCCACCCCTCCAAGACTGGTGGCCCACCGCCCGTCGGCTCGCTGTCTGTCTCTGCGCGTGTATCTGCGAACCCCACGACGCTTCACCGAGGTCGAAGCGATTTCGATCTGATCGAGTTTCTCCTCCTACCACTCAGCTACGACTTCTCTTCCATCGTTTTTTGCACTTTACTGCAAGCTAATCGATCCATCTCTACCTTTTTACCTTTTACTCTCTCTCTCTCTCTCTCTCTCTCTCTCTCTCTCTACTCTACTCTACTCCTCCTCCTCCTCCTCCTCCATATCCTCCACCACATGCTTCTTCTTCTTCTTATTCTTCTTCTTCTTCTACGTCTTCTTCTTATTCTTCAAAATCCCTCTCTTTTATGCCATTCATTTTTATACATGTTTTCAACAACAGATGCTCATCAGCATTGATAAAACGTTATTCATTGTATCCGCACTTAACTCGATGAAGTATTACTTTACATTTTTGAACATAAATCAAATATAAAAGTAAAAACAGAAATTAACAACTTTTGTAATTTATTAAATTACGAAATAATAAACTATTATTTACCTCGAAAAAAAATTTCATTATATTCCACTGTTCAATATCAAATATATTTTCAATATTAAAAGAACAAATATATATATTTTCAGAGAATAATACTTTTACAATAAGCAGTATATTTTTCTGAAATATTTTGTTTTTGTTTTTGTTTTTTTTTACTACATTTACAAGTACAATTCAATCCAATGCCATGTTTTAATGTTTATTCTTCATTATTTCTAGATTGTAACCCTTTATTAGTTATTATATTAAAATTATTTATCACTCTATATTCCATTCTTATGAAAGGTTTTTACTCATAATTTAAAACAATAAATACTAAATTTAATCATAGTTATTCACTAAAGTAATGATAATAATAATAATAATATTAATAATAAAAATAAATATTACTAATTCTCTCATAATTTTTTTGTGACTTTTATAACTTTCTTTGAAAATATAAATTTATTCTTTAATAGAATTGATTCAAATCAAGAAAAGTAATAAAATTCAGTCAAATGAGAAGTAAACAATGAAATCCTTGATAGCGATGCTCATTATTTACCATTTCATCGTCAATTGAACTTGAAACGTTGCAATAATTATCCAAGCTTTTTTATATTTTATAAACTTGTATAGTGTACTTACAGAAACGTATAAAACAGATTCGTTTATAATGTACTTTTTACGTTTATTACGTTTTTTCTTTGATTAACTTCACATTTCATGTACTTAAAGAAGTAACAACAATCCAATAAGAAATAAAGTATAGAAAATTTTATTACTTTCTACTCTTTTTCATTAATATTTTTATCAATCACTAAAATCTAGTTCTATAATCAGAGCAGATTTATAAGTATAAAGCACACTTTATATTTCTAATCCATGAACTGACGGAATGTACTTACAGTAAAAGCTTAAAATAGGAAAATATGATTTATATTATATAAAAGTATTCATAATGAATGATATAATTATTTACATCATATCCATAAAATGAATTTATTATGAATTATCTGAATATAAATTCAAGAACTAAATTATAAACCATTATAAATCATATAGTTGGAATAATGGAAGTCGATACTGTAAGAAAAATAAAATTAAAACATTCTTGTAAGAATATATAAAGGTTTTTACAAATTAGTAAATATAATGAGTAAATAATTATAAAAAAAAGAGAACGATATAAAAAATAAATAAGGAGTAAGCGAAGTTAAAATTAACAAAGATCTTGGAGTGGAGACTTACACATCGTGTCGTAAAGCTAAAATAATAGTATATTTTTGTAGCAATAAGTTGTGGAATTAATTAGAAAACGAATTTTAATAACAGTTAAACTCTCAAGACAAAAGTAAGAAGATGTTACAAGGTGTGCCTACTTCTTAAAGCTTCCATTTTCTACTCCTTCTTTTGTACATGATATTCCCCCGCGCTAGTCGTTCCTTCTTTCTCGTTTTCTCTCTTTCCTCTCTTCTAGCTCCCTCTCTCACTACTATCATTTCCCAGTTGATTTGCCTTCTCTCTTAGCCCTCCCTCCTTTTACCTATGCACACAAAATCTCTCTCTCTCTCTCTCTCTCTCTCTTACCCTCTTGTATGCCCTTTCGAAGATGCGCAGTATACCCGAGGGTTGTTAGCTACAATCAAAGTTACCTGAAGTTATAGAGGAACTAAGGAACAGCAGTTAATGTTTAACGGTGCCGTTAAATGCAGGTTACTCTTTCCTCTTTCCCGCCCCGTCTTCTCTCGCCGACCCATCTTTTGTCCACTCATTCTGTTTCTTCCTATTTTCAAGTATCGTTTCTTTATGGTTTACGCTTTAGAGAAAACTTCAGCTTACGAGGATACGCGAGTGTTCCGTTCTTTCCTCGCCTCTATCATTAACGAGCCTGTGCCAAAGTGTTGATTTCTCTTACGACGGACTTCAAGATATAGTTTTCCCTATATATATTTTTATGTATTGCCGAATCTATCAACTATTTATTAGTCGTTCTCATTGTATATATATATATATATATATATATTCTGAATAGAATATCTATAGAGTATTATACTCATTTATGATGTAGTTTATATTAAATTTGTATTTAATTTGTAGAAAGTTAATAAAATAATAGCTGAAATTATCCATTAAAGACTGTACAATGGTAAAAAAAAACTACATTTTATCAACATTATCGTTTTCATTAAACGCTACATTAAATTAAATGATATTAAATAAAATTCTATCCGATTATAATGCACAAGTATTAAATATTCTGCTCATATTATTAATTCACTCAATTGTAATACAAATTATTTTTCTATTCTCATTTAATAATTCAATTCTATATAATGGTTTTAGTAAATGCTACGAATTATCTACCTGTCCACGTTTTATCTTCTTATCTTTAAATATAAAAATTTTATTTTTTAAAAATTTCATCTATATTATAAATCATAAAAAGGCATAACCAACAATTCTTCATTTTTTTATTGATAAATAATGTGTTTGAGTATATGCACTCGCGCACGCGCGTCGGTGTAGGTACATATAGATGTTCCTTATTCTAAAAATCAATAATGCATAAATGACAAAACATATCGATTTATTTATAAAGAGTACCGTTAATGTCAAGATATTCATTGTATTTTCGGATTTTATCTTTAAATTCAAGTGCATACTTTTAACAAGTATTTCATCCGCAAAGTCTCTACATCCTTTTTTGTTTCAAGAAATTTGATTTTTACAAAACCCCATACCTGTGTTATATATATTTATATATAATAAATTATTGTTTTTTTATTTTGTGGAAAAATCATTGCTTTCATTATGACTAACATTTACGATGTTTGCAGCGCTGGATAAAAATTAAATGAAGTACACGATCTCAACAGAGGGATCCCTTTAAAATATATTAAGTTATGAGCTCTAAACAGACAAGCAGGTATATACATATTAAAAATGGATTTTTTAAATCTAAAATAAAACATATTAATTAGTTAGTTTAATATTAAAATACAGTTGTTTGATATGATACAACTCTATAAATTAAAATGCATAAAAAATATAGCACATGGTAATTTTAATAAGTAATTAGAATTTTTAATAATAGAAACAGATTACGGTATTCTTTACATAAAAGTATAATTTTTTTTATTTGCAGTTTCTTGATTATTCGTCATTAAAACTTGCCATTTTTTTTAAAAGTAATTTACCGTGATATAACATTTATGTATTTAAATTTATTTAAATTATTAAATATATATATAATTATCCGTATAAATTATATTAAAATGTCACGTTTTAAAAACAAAGTAATTCAGTTTTTTACAACATAACAAGTAAGAATCTGTATAAATTTCATTACAATGCATATTTCTTTACTTGTATACTACAGTAAATAGCGTTTTTCATCTTTTATCAGATCTCTCTCCCTTTATCTATTTTTCCTTTTATAAATCCTTATTTTATCTATACAAAGTACGTTATATTTTGTTACAATTTATTTGTTAAATTATTTTTTAAAGTATTTGAATGAAGTCAATTTTAATATATTTAACATAATCATATATTTATTTACATCAAAATTTTATCAAACTATTAAAATTAAATATACTTTTAAATTAAGCATCTTTCTAAATCTATATTGTTTATTGTATTTTTTAAGAAAAGTTACTTCGCAATTATTATTTATTATACATTCAAAAATCTGACTCAAAAACTTTTAAATTTATTATTAATCATTAATAAGGATTAGTATGATATTATTAATAAAATATCTGAAAATCTACATACGTCTATTGACTAATATTGTAGAGTTTGCTAAAGATTATTTATGAAATTATTATACTGACATACAATAAATTTCTAATTTTGGATCATCAATTAGCAAATAAAAAAGTAATAAAAATGAAAAAATTGCTTGGAAGTCTGTCAGTGAACGGTTATGGTATAGTGCATTCGAAAAATGGTTTTGCATTTACATGCACACATATTTAAACAGGTAGAACGAAATAGAAAGGGTATAAGATTGAATAGCTGGCAAGAAACAAAGGCGGGACAAGTTACAAATGACTTGTATTTGAAATGGCATTGTTTTAAATGGCCGTCAGGTACTTGGAATTCATTCGGTTTTGCTAATATGACATGAGTCGTTAAATTTATTTATTTGCTGCCAGCCTACCAATCTGAGTTGTCACCTATGAATTGTTATCTTTTATAGATACAGAATAATAGAGCTCTTATGAATTTTTATGGATATATTTTATGTAAAAGTAAAAGAAAAATCTTAAGTTGAGCTATTAGAATAAATCATTAATATAAATTAAGTAAATTTCAAATTCTATATAGTTTATAAATATCAATTGAAAAATTATAAAGAGGTAATAAAGAAAAATTTGATAAATTGTGATATAACTTGTCTATAATTATAGAAATAATTATATAATTATTGATTTGATAATAGAATCCCTTACACCAAAATAAAAGACAGGGAATAAACTATTATGTATCTTTTAGAATTATAATTAATATGAATTATAGGATATTAATTAAACATCTATTTACATAAAATATTGTTATACTGCAATAAATAAGCGTAACAGATACAAATACTCCGTAATACATTATGTCTCATAAGATTAGGCTCACCAGAATTACCGGGGTTTACGTTGTCTGCGTATTCTGAGTGTATTTTCGAAAATATTTCAAGTGCTACTGGCCCTTTATACGGAGAGAAAATAAAAGTTGTTGTAAGGGTGTAGATGGAATGCTATGTTAATACTAAACGAGCAAAAAATATGTATTCTACTGGCTATGCTGGAAGGAAGGAAGGCGAAAAAAAATAAAGGACACGCGGTCACAACAAAATAAAAATAAAAAAAAAAAGTCCATGAGTGGAAGAAGGTAACACAAAGCAATATAAGGTTACGAGCCGGCTTAAATTACATAAGTATAAGAGGGGGATACGAAAGTGCGTACAAGAATTGAGAATCTTCAACTGCGAGCGGTAATGGAAGGATTTCCTTTTTCTACGAGAGTGATGGAAGAGCGAAAATTGTGTAGAAGCAGGAGTAAAATTATGTATGTATCTACTTATTCTGCTTACGTGAGAGAAGGATCGATTTATAGCATTCGTAATATCTATACACACATTGTTGTTAATGCTTTTCGAACTACCGTTTATTAGAGATGGAGGAAGGGGCAAAAGTGCACGACTACCCTTCGTATTTTGGCTTAAGGCTCAAATTCTACAAAAATCGATACTGTCTCACTATTTTCAAGATCTTAAAATCCTTTGTAACATTAATTTCCATAATATCACTGAAATAAATTCGTTATAAATAAATAAATAAATAAATAAATAAATAAATAAATAAATAAATAAATAAATAAATAAATAAATAAATAAATAAATAAATAAATAAATAAATAAATAAATAAATAAATAAATAAATAAATAAGTAAATAAATAAATCACTGAAATATATTCGCAATATATAAAAATTCTGTATTATATAGACGGTGTGTCTTTATCCACGCTGTTGAAACTAATAGTTTTAAAATCGATAGTTTTGATAATTCTAAATAATGAGAACTTTTTTTCTTAAAATTATCCCAATACGATAGATACTTTACATTTATTGTGATACATAATGTACAATTGCGTTATTACGTTAAATAGTTTCATTTATAAAAAAAAAAAAAATACTAAACATTTTTTAAATCTAATTATTACTAATAAAAAGTATTATTCCTATTAATAAATAATTATATATTCTTAAAAAAATAAAAGCATTATTGAATATAAATAATGAAATCTACTTTATTGTCCATCTTGTTAGTGTTATTATCTTTTCGAAATTTCGAAAAAGTGTTAGTTTATGAATAGACACTTTCCCGCAGCGCAATTTCCATGAATCGCTCTTTTATAAATCTCCATTTTTTATGAATAATATCAGGAAGTGCAAAGCATAAAACTCAAATATTTCTCTTTATAGATAGTCACACTTTATGGAAAACTTTACGGAATAAAATAGCATAGTAAATGAAGAAAACAGAAAGAAAAATTTAAGGCAAATTTTTAAGTAAATATGGTATGTGAAAAGTAATTCTATTTAAAACATAACATTATAAGCAAAGTTTCTATTTTTAATATTACATCTTAAACTATATTGAATAATTGAACGATAAAGGACTGCTTTGAATAATTTTAAAAATTATTTTATTTTTAATATTACTATTAATTTCTTTGTTTATTAAAAACAATTTAATAATATTAGGTATCATACTTATCAATCATGTTATTAAATATTAGTTTTTACTCTACTCGGAAATATATAAAAATATTTACTATAACTTTACTAAATTATAATGAAATTAAAATATAATTTAAAAGTTATATATTTAGTGATTCATAATTTTATTTCATAAGCAATTTCATTAAAAAAGAATTAAATTTAAAATTGATGAACAATTAAGTTACGAAGAAATTATAGTAAATTTATATACAGGAAATTATAAAATTATTTTGACATATTAATCATCATTATGCTAAAATAAAATAATTTGATATTATTTGTTTACCGTTATAACTTATAATGAGATATAGCTAATATATAATTTGTTATAAATAGTTAATATAGTTAATATAGAGTAATATAGTTTCTTTATTATTGAATAATTTGAAGTATATATTTACAATTATGACGAAGGCAATATACGATTGTTAGGTATTTTTAACCGAATAACTGTTAATTTTATTTATTAAATTTATAAAATTTTAGCGTAACCATTTGTTTTAAATTTAATTAAATAACTATTCCATAGAAATACCAAGAAATGTTTTTCAATATATATATAAAGATTAAAGAAAAAATTCCTTATAAATTAGTAATAATTACTTACCGGACCAAATTGCTCAAAGTAATTTTTGACGTCCTCCAGCGTCGTTGGTGCTGACAACCCGCCAACAAATATTTTCTTTGTCCTTGTCACCATCTAAAATAAATGAAGGTAGTTTTGATGTCAGTGCATTGTAAAACACAATTAAATAAGTTGAATTTCTACGTATTATTATTAGTACTTAAGATGCATTCAATATGAAATGAAAATGTAGACGAATCGATACTATTTATGAGACTCAAAATATATATTGGAAAGATGTTTTTTTAAATAAATATTTAATTATTTATTCCTAGCAATTACTGGTATTAGTAGGGATGCATCTCGAGCAATAGCGCTAGAAAATATGAAAATCCCATCTATATATCGAAGCAGTAATACAAGTACATTGGTAAGACTGAACTCTCATAACGATTTCTTATGGTAATTTTCTGTCTTCTCGTTGGCCAGTCTCGTCTTTCGGCCCATTTTCACGCTATTTTTTTTTCGTCAGAACTTTCCTGGGCGAAAATATTGCAGATAGAGCGCGTAATATTGGCTGCAGCAGCGGAAATACCGTCAAAAAAGTTGGTAGAAGAAAGCTTGTGAAAAATGGCGTGAGTCGAGTAAAGAAATTGATAAGGGGCCGAAAGAGGGGGTGGACGATAAAATATGAATGGTCATGTCGCCAGGCAACCTCCGTTCCTCTAAGTAACCCCGAACATTACACAATACCACCCTTTCATCCTTTAAATGCAATTGCACACAACGCATTTTTTAAGATGTGCTATTATTCTTTTAGTCACATTCGCGCGGATCCACTAGCGAGTGTTAGGAATCTCTTAACGAAGAAAAATAATTGTCACATACTGAATTTAATTTAACTGCCGGCAAGTTTTCATTTCTTTCTATATTTATTTCTATATTTATTCTATATTTATTCTTTACATTTAAACTCGCTATATTTATTTTATTCTAAATGGACGTTTCAATAAAATTATCAATGCATTTGTTAACCAAATTTAAAACATATCCTGCAAATATATTCAAATCATTTATTATTTCGATTCGAATGATCAATTATCTAATTAATTCACATTTTGTAATTCATAAATAAATATTAAAATAATAAAAGTTATCTTGTGTAATTTATTTAAATTAGTTATGTAACATCCTCGAAATGTGCAGGATGGCAATAATAATTATATTTAATATGGTTTATTTTTAAATGACACTTCAAATACATAAAAAAAATGAAAAGGATAATAGGAAAAAAACGGTGATTAATGTTACACGCACAATGCTCATTATCCACTAAATAATTTCAAATATCATCAACGAAGAATTATTTATTAATCTAATATTATGAACTCTTAAAAGAATTTCGGTATATAGTTAGGCTCTCTGTATACATCATTGATTGTAAGCATTTAATGATAATTATACATTATCCTTATTCTACCTTTTATCTTTTCAGTTCGACACTGGTGAGAGCAAAGATCTCCATAAATGCCAAGATGTTTATCGAAATGAATAGCACTGTCAGAAAAATAAAGACATACAGACTGTATATATAGTATAAAGCCATTTTTGCTGTGTCTTTGAAGCTTAGATATTACCGCCCCCAGAGCAAATATTCTTGATTTTATAAGCGATATTCTTATCCGAGTTTGCTCTCTTCTTTATTTCTACCTATTGTATATTGTCATATATCTATATTAGAACAATGTATACCGAACTGCAAAGCGGTTAAATCTTTGCGGAATGAAATTTCGCTTATGAACTGGAATTTTATGTACGGGACAATGAATATGATAAGCCCGAATTATTAAATATCTCCATTTAACAATATTCGTATATAATCACATCTTATATGTAAACGTAATTAGTTGTATTCATTAGCAATTAAAATTTTTTTCGTGTAATTTCAAGAAATTCAATGTCTTGAAATATTAATCTGATATTTACAATTATCATACCGCCATTTTTCCAAAATTATTACATCAATAAATATTTCTCAGTTAAGGAAAACTTATATATTTTATAGATTTGTAAATTTTCTAAACGCAAAATAACTTCTTAAAATGCATTATAAAATCTTTAATATAATCTTAAAAATCGTAATAAAAACTATATAAAAGCTACATAACTTAGGTTCACATTTCTTGTACATTTTCTCTTCCGTATTGTATTCTTGGCAAATATATATTAGAATCGGAAAAAGTGGTTGACTAATTCGTTATAACGATAGGAAGTTATAAGTTTTCATATCAAAACTGTTCTTGCATTTCTCGAATATAAATTTCTCATTCCTTTATCTATTAAAACGATCAAATTTCTTTAATATGAAAATATAAAAAAAATTTCATATGCCAACATGGGTAGATTTATAGATCTTGAAATAGATATATATATATATAGAAAAAAGTGTGACTAAAGAGAGGAGTGGATAAAAATTGAGAGAGTATAAGAGTAGTCCAGGAAAAATATTCAAATCGAATTACGATATTTCAAAGATCTTTTATAAATATTTGTTATTATACTATTAATTTAGATAAAAATATATAATCGATAAATGCTTGAAAAAATATAAATATAAAACTTTTCCAAGAGTTTAGAAATCGAGGATAAGTAAAAAACTAAATATATAAAAGTTCAAAAAGGGTACCAAAGTATAATAATATACGTGATTAATTTTTAGTGAACTTCTGAACTTTATAATTTAACATTTATTTCATCCGTATTGACAATGACTAGTGCACAACTACTTTCTAAATTTTACTTCTTAAATTTGTTAAAATAGTTTGTTTAAATGATAAAGCAATAATTACTTCATATTTCATTCGAATTAAAAATATATATATTTTAATTGATATAGTAATTAAATTTATTTATTAAGAATGTTAAGAATATTTAAGTATTATTATAATGACGCAACATAAGAAACTCCTTTTAAAAGAATAAATAACTTGAATTTGAAGCATTGAAGCAATCAATTACTGTCAATTAATTTATAATCAAAGATATAAATGATAAAACAGTCTTCAGTATTAGAATGGGATTAAGAGTAAATATAGTAAAGAATTTATTCATCTCTAACCGAAGTTCGCATAATTTCATAATTAAATATATTCGCGACCACTATCCTATATATTCACTGCTTTAATACTCGAGAATTCAAGCTTATATTTAAATCTCGATTTATATTTTCCGTGGCGCTCTAATCAAGTTATCCAAGGGAAGCGATTGCCCTCTCTCGCTCCGACACACACGTGTGCTCATTCGTCCCCCTTCGTACCCTCAGGCTAATCAGCAAAGTGTACAAAACGCCCATAAGAATGATATAGCCCTTGGCTGGTGATAATTAAATAAATACTTTTATTCGTTTAATGTACAAATGAGTTCGCGAGTGAGCATCGTGGAAACAAAAGGCGACTTCACGTCTTGTCAAATACGAAACTCTTGGGGATTCCAAGATCCAAATGAATTCGTCGGCCACCTTTGGCCCGAGTCTTCTTATTTAAATAAAATGCAACTTTCGAATATTTATGGATTGCGAACTGCAAATCCTAAAAATTATGTTTTTTTTCCAAGGAGAATGTAAAAGAAACGTATATTCCGTATATGTTGAGAAATTTAATTCAGAGGGTAATAAGGGGATTTATGATCAACATTGCTAAATTATTCCTTCATCTCTTCTTATTTATTACGATATAAATAAAGAAGTTAACAAATCATCATCTTCCCCAGAAATTCGCATATAGAAATACTGGAATCTACGGGAAAGCAGAACCTAAATAGTAATTCCATGACTTATTTTCAAGTAAAAATTGTAAAAGTAATCGCTAAATTCTTAATAAACATATTGTTAACGTGTACTATCTATTTTTTGAATTTATTATTATAAACACACACGTGCATACGAGCGCGCGTACACACACACACATATATATATATATATCTACATAATCCTTATGGTAATGTATATACTTTTATAAATTCTAACGCGACGATAAGAACAGTTTGACAGAGTAGATAAGTTTTTGTGAATGTTTATTTATATTAAATTAAGAATAAAAACCTTTTTTACTTTAGATATGCTTATAGATGATATATATTCTATCTTCGTAATTTTTATATAATAAGGTTTAGTACGTAATAATTTTATGAAATAATTATACATAATACATTAAAATTATTTCAAATATTTCACCATAAGAAGATTTCTACGAAACACCTAAGTAAAACAAAATTTTAATCATAAAAAATCATGTTTGCGAACAAATTGTCAATTTCTAAACACCTTATTGTTTTTATGAAAGTATAGTTAAATGATAGAAAAAAAAAATGACAATATATGTTAAAGTAATATTGAGTAACACAACTGATAAAAATATATGTCACATTTCCAATTAATTGTTAAGAAAACAGTGACGTCAACGAAACTTGCATGAAATAATCATATTTGCAATATTAATAAATAAAGACTTAACGTGATAGAAAGATGTTAGAAAAGACGATAGACTAAAGAAACGCAAAAAAATTCATTGGAAACTTTTACATTTGTTCGCTCAGAAAGCACTTTAATCTCATAAAATAGAAAATTAACGTTTGTGAAGATCGGAGGAAACAGTAGAGCATGTCAGATAAGAATTACTTTTTTTCTGACATCCATCGTTCCTCATTATTGTATCTTTCAATTCATCAATACATTGTAGGAGCTAACTTAGATAGTGATCAAATGTAGATAATATAATGAAAAAGGCTGAGAAGAGGTTTTTCCGATTTTGTAAATTGAGCTATATTTTGTCACCCGAAATAAATATAATTTACAAAACCAACTGGTTGGCTTTTATTTTTTAACCTATAACGAATTTAATAAACACGAACAATTCATGTACTACGTATATATTAATAATTTTTATTTAGATCAACTTTGGTATTAAATGAAGTAAGATGATTCGTGAGAATATAGCGATAAAAAAGTTTTCTTGAGAAATAGGTCGGAAATCTTGACTATTTATACTTTTCCAAAGTCAATATCGAACACTTTTCTCAGGCTGTAGCATTCATTTTATGCTAACAGCTATTCGGCTTCGCTTTATATTACCCATGAGTTCATGTTATTCTTTAAGTTGTTGAATTTTACTCAATCGAACTGGTGAATTCCTAAGGTGAAGATTGCAGTGCAATTAAAACTTTATAAAAATAATATAATAAACGTATATTCAAATGAAGAGTTATTTCAATTTTAGAAACGCCTGCGCTGTAATAAGCCGATACTGGTAAACATATATTGAAATATACGTTTATAGACTTTTATTTAACTAAATATTCTTATAATTTAATGAAAACTATAGATTTTTAATCTAAAAATTTTTCATTATTTCATACGAATCCAAATATAGCCATAACTGTACGAATAGAAAATACTGATTATATATTTAGTGTTCAATAACACGTACGTTAATCCAATCGGATGTTTCTCCATTTATATATATTATTTTCTAATATGAATTGAATTTCATTTTTGCAAATGTATTTATTAATATTTTATAAGCGATTATTTTGAAATACATAAATAAAAAATTAGATCTATTACTTAAATAATCATACCTTTTCTATTTAATAAAGAACATTTGAATATTTTATAAACACCAAGGTATATATAAGAGTACATATAAGAGTATATGTAAGAGAATATTTTTTTTATAAAACTGCTTTTACTAAAAATAAAAAGGAAATTCTACATATAGTTCAATATTAGGATACAAAACTGATTAATGTTTATAAACAATATTATAAAAAATTTGCCTGTGTTTGAAATAAAAGCTAAAATAATGTCTTTAAAAATTACTACGACGTAAGACAGTTTTATAATCAAAATTTTTTCGAATGTAGAATTTTAATATAATGACACAGATACAGAATGTTAGTGTACAATATACGAGTACAGCTTAGAGCTCTATTTCATCAAGTCGATATCTGAAAATCAATTTGTTAATTTTGTTGACATAATAAGGTCATTCTCGTAATAACTGAAAGCGAAGGAAGACAGGAAATTGAATATTCAATTCGTTTTGGCAGAATCATAATTTATTTGTGACCTCATTAAAACTAACGGTCACCATTATATTTATATACATATATATGTATATATATATATATTTGTATTAACTGACGATCTTTTAAGAAAATTTATCAAGGAGTAATCTATTAAGATTATCGATTCCATCAATTCTTATGTTGAGTAATGTACGAAAAATACAGGAAGTGTTTTTTAATAATCTATCGGAAAATCATTTTTATTTCATTAGAAATTCATTTATACATATACAACTTTTCAATATATTAAGTACCCAGACATTAAGGCAAAACTCTTGAAAATTATCATTAATTTATTCGTTCTTGCTTTCTCTATTTCCTAATTTTAAATATGACTAAATATTTAATACCTTATGGTTAGCAAAACTTTTTATATCTTTATTTTTCTAATAATTATATTATTTCTTGAAATCTATTGCAACAGTTTGTAGAATAAAAAATTCTTTATTTAACTTGAATTAATAAGCCTCTTCATTCAAATTTAGGAAATAGTTTTAATATACATTCCTGTTATTTTACTTGGTGAAGAAAAAATAATTAATTTTTTACAGATATTATTAATTTAACTTATATTTCATGAAATATTTTTTACAAGTCATTTTAGTATGAACTACTGAAACTGAGAAATTTAATTTTAGTTATTATATTAACGAATATATTTTTCATGGTTATATAATTTTTGTTAAAATTATCCATAAACACAATTATGACTTAACATTTTGATTTAAGATTGCATATATATATTTTAAAGTAAACTAGTATTATGTAATGTTCGGAATATTTTTGGTATAAAGTATTTCAATATTTTAATAGAAATTTGTGAATCTATAAGTATCGTATTATCATAAAACATTACATAGTTTTTGGCGATGTAAAATATTTTACTAATGTATACAAACTTATGTAATTAAAAATTCGAATTCGTGATATTGTACAAGGTGATCTAATTTAGTGATAAATTAATTTTTTATATAGTTTTCCATGAGTTCAGCATTAACATATTTTCTTAAGGTAATAAACTCAGAATTCTAAAATATACCTTTTATTAGAAGAATCATGTAAAAAAATAACACTTAATTTCAGTCAATTATGTAAAAACTTATAATTAATTCTAATCGATGATGATTTTTTAGATTCATATGGTTTAATTTTTGATCGAATACAATAAAACAAGAAAAAAATTGATTCAGGCAATATTTTATTTAAAAGCATTTAGTATATTTAGAACAATCAAGTATAAAAACAAGATATAGTATCAGTTTTTATAATATATATACTGAAAGATAATAAAGTAGACTCTTACGTAATAATTCTTAAATATTATTAATAAATGATACGGACATTAATTAAAAATATATCTTTTTTTGAAGCCCATAATTCTATAATACAAACATCCAAACAAAATGTACGAATAATCGAAACAAAATATACTCCATTTAGTATTGCAATTAACTGCATAATCATTAATAATGTGTAAATACAAAATTCGTATTTTACGTTAAACAAAATTGTATTTGTTGTATAAAATTAGTTTACACATAATCTTAGTACTGTGCATTTAGTCTGCCAAATAACAAATACTTATTTGTATTTTATTCTTTTTATACCTTGCTGCGATAGTTTCATAAATTTTCGTTTATATTAACATTACATATCACTTTTTATTCATTTAAATTAAAAAATTCATTTAAATTAAAAAAATTTTAAGGACCTTGTTATATTGTAGTTTTTATTAGACTTACGAAACAAAAAGATATTCATTTTAATTCACTTCATGTTAATTTTTTCAAATCTGCACTGTTTTAATTTATATCTTTCTAGTTTCTATTTTTATCCTTCAATTACTATTAACTAACTCAATTAACATTAATTATTTTTTAATCTGTATACGTATGTATATTTTTGCATCTTCATAGACTATATTCTTAATGCTTCGGATTCTCTAAAGCAATTATATATTTATAATATTATATGTAGGATATTTTTCCCGCATGCGCATGTGCGTACACACACTCTATATATTTATGAAATAATAAAATTTATTGATTTTATAATAAATATAAATATAAATTATAAAACATAGATTACAAAACTTTCCCTATTCTATGGATAAATTGTGGTCAATGTATTTTATTCATAAATATTTAGGTAAAAATGAGTGCATATTGAAAAATACTAAAGAAAGAAATAAAGTTCGCTTGATTGGCATACGAATTCTCTCGCTCATAACACAACATAATATCTCATAATAGAAATTTACATTTACTCAAAATGGCAATGATTATGTCAAAAAATTAGAGAATTCTATCGATTTCGTAACAAACATATTAATACAACAATACTACGCATTAAAATATTAATTTAAATAGAAGAAAATTAAAACTATTTAATAGGATGTATGGAACTATTATTAAATACTTTCTCTAAATTGTTAAGAAAAATATTTAAAAAATTAGTTAAGAACGTCTTCAAATAGTTAATTTTTTTCATTCGCTACCAGTCTGTTTCCTATTCTCTTCAATGAGGCTCTCATATTCTACTTAATACTATTAATTTTCAAATTTATTATTCATATACATAAAAAATATACTACATAATTTTAATTAATTTTAACATTAAATTTATTAACTCAAACCACATTTTAAAACAATAACTTAATGAAAATAAATTTTCGTTTAAATACATGTGTGAAATAATATATTATTTAAAACTGATTAATATTGATTGTATTTTTAAGGAATTGTTTCTGTAAATTTATAAATGTCATTTTTGAAAATAACAAAATATTGTTAGAAAACACTTAGAAAACTATTTCTTGAAAGATTCCATTTCCACTGGAAGATATATTTTTTTAATAAACTTCTTGCTGAATAATAAATCTGTTAAATTAAATTATCTTATAATTTAAATAACTTAAAAATAATAATATTTAAAACAAATTATACAATAAAATATACTTATATTAATGTATAGTAATAATATTTTATTATACTTATACACCGGTGCTCACTAATTACAATAATGAAAACACAAACTACTTTGAAGAAAATAAGAATTTTATGAATTCTTAGAGTAATTAATACGATTTAAAAATGCTTTAATATAATTATCAATTATATTTATGAGACAAGGCTGAGAATTATAAAATAATTATGTTTATTTTACTATGGTTCTCTCATACTACTAAACTTATTTGCGAATTATTAAAATTTTAATTTTTTTCAATAACAGAGAACAGATAATATTTTTAAAATGATGTATAGTCAACAACATTCTTGTTTTGATTAATGCATTTAAAATTATATCATTTAAATCAGTTCTATAAGTTTTAGTTGTCTATGCACAAGGTGCTTATATTTTAAATTTAAATTTGTTCTTTTGAAAATTATAATGTTATAAATTATAATGTAATTACGTATCTTTAGATTAAGGATTACATATATTCATAAAAAAATGAAGAAGGCCAAAATAAGCAGTAATTATGATATTTTTGTTCAAGATAGATAGTTACTCTTCCACTATACTGATATGGTGTGTATACTGTAAATTAAATCTATATTATTTACTTCTTACTTACAGGAATAGATGCAATTTTATTTCCCCTCAGATTATATTCACTTTGAATTTTTATAAATAAATTGTATCTCCTGCAGTAGATAATAATTGCATGTATCAACAATGAATAATAAAGATTAATTTTTAAATGAAATTTGCAGATAATTGATTACCAATATTCGTGCAAAATATCTTGTATAGTTATATGGCTATCGTGTAATAATATTTTAACAGTTTATATTTTCAATTATGTACTCCCTCTATATTATATGAATGGCTGAAGGTATATTTTGTTGCTCTGGAAATTTGAATAATCTCGATCATACCAGAAAATAGCATATATTGTAATTTTTAATAATGCATAATATTATAAGTGAAACGACATTCTTATAATTATAAACAATTTATTAGTGATATCTGAGACAAATTCTTTTTCACTATTTTATAAATAACTGTATTAATGTGAAATTTGAAATAGTGATTTACGAGAGGGACAGTCATATTAATAATCCGTGAATAACGAGAAGCTTAATTTTATCAAAATGGAAGAATCTATCGAAATTGTCAATTTCGTTACGGTGTTAATAAAAATTATTTACCCGCTTGGGTTTCAATTTAAAAATATAAATATTCAAGATAAGAGTTCAATTTGCATAAAATTTCATTAAAATCGATGGGCGTATAATTCCGCTGCACTGTACCTTTTTCGTTCGACTATGATTATTAAAATATATCGGAACATCCGCGAAATATTCGCCTGCTAAAGCCAAAGTCTGCGTCATTTTCTATTAAACTTAAACTTCTAACGTTAACCAAGAATTAAAATCAAAATAGTAGTATTGCGAAACGTACGATTAATATATACGAGGCTCTCATTTTGAAATGAAAGAAGTTATGATTCCAGTACGAGCGCTATAAGTGTATTGAAAAGTTCACGAGAAGAAAATCTTTTAATTCCTGAAATAAAGAGGGAATAATTTAAAGATAGAAAACGTAAAGGATACGTAAAAATGAAAACGGCCATGCTACAGTGTACGAAGGTAGATAAAATTAACATAACCTCGGCAAGTTGACTAAGTCCTTAGAAAAGGCAGCCAATATACTTAAAACTCTATAAAGGAAGTGTCCCCCTCGCCCCGTTACTCCTTTTTCTTTATTTCCATATACAGCCGCATACAATCTACTTGTCGAACTTTTCTACATTCAATAAAGGACTTTAATGCAGTCGCAGTGGTTTCAAACAGTCATTACCTCAACTAGAAGAAAGCGGCAGAATGAGAAGGGCTCCGACCGAAAGGGGATAAAAAACTGCCGAGAAAAAAGTAGTGGAAGAAACAAAAGAGAGCTCGCTGCGCTGTGTGCCCAAGCCTGGAAGAAAATTGAATGCGTGTGATATAAAATACGCTTGCGGGAGGAAGAGAGACAATGGGGAAGGGGTGAGATTGTCTGAAGACTCGAAAGATGTGTGCATTCGTGCAAAGTAATGTTGGCGGAGGGAGTGAAACGAGTGGGTGTGGCGGGAGGGGAGACGCACCCGCTAGCTTGGATGAATCGAGGGTTGCGATGATGACGAGGACGACGGCGACGACGATGACGACGACGACGGCGACGACGAAGAGGGCGTCGATGCTGACGCCGAAGAGGATGTCGATGACAACGGCAACTGCAACACTGCTGTCAAGAAAGTTAACCTACTTCTTTATTTTTGTCGTTTTTCACTCGCTATGTATCTGAATTTTCTTCTCCACGATGAAAGAAAAATATAAGTTTTTCTATTTATAAGAAAAAAGGTATAAGAATGTTACTATTATTATATCAACAAGAGAACTTTTTGACAATTACGAACGAAATGTCTATCGCCAATACATTTAATGCGTGTGATATTATATATTTACGTTATTTTCCATTTTATTTTCTTATTAATTTTATACTTTTCTTCAATGTTTAATAGAATAATCATTTCAAAAATACATTTTAAATTTATGCTAATGAACTCATCATGTTCTTTTTTTTGCTAATTTTTAAGTATATATCAATTAAGACGAGAGTATTGGCCAATGTGTACTCGAATGTGTTCCAGTACTCGAATGAACAATCCTACGTTTGTATGTAAATATTTACATTCAGAAATACGGAGTGTTCTTTAAAAATAATATTAATTAGATTTGTTCTATTAATCATCAAATGTATAAGAAATTGATTTTATATATGGTTTTCTCTCTAATTTACGAATCTAAGTTAATAAGTATATTAACAATGCTAATAAACCCATTCAAAAGCATTTGTTTTAAAAACATGCACGTTAAATTAATTAAAGCATTTTAATAGATTTTTTCATAAGTATTTGCATTAAATGTAAATAGAGGATTAAATTGATTTGCCATGTCAGTTAAGTAAAACTCAATTCCTTTTATAACGTGTAAATATCTATAAACACACGTGCGCGTGCATATATTTGTTTTTAATTATAAAATTAATTAATATTGATCGCTATTAATATTATAATTCATAAATAATAAATTATTATACTTTTATACATAATATTCCCATAACGAGGAATAACCCCTATCTTCCTATGATTCGAAATAATCCAAGTTTCAAGTATGCTTAGTCATCATAATGTAACATGAATTTTCATAATATTTGATATTATCCGTAATTACAGTTCTATACTATTTGAGGAATAAGCTGCTACTGAAAATCATTGCAAACTTAACGCTTAAATATTGGAAGTAAATATTGTTGTTTTCAATAAAACTATTTAATGTCAGAAGTTATAAGCCACGGATCAATATTTTATTTTATATGCGAACTTCCGGTGTTTGTACAATTGATTTGGTGTACTTTATAACAATCACCCAAAGTATTTAAAAACAAAAAACTATTTTTAAAGCTTCAATTTTATTTTAGAAGTATTATCTTGGGGATTAAAATAAATAAGTTTTTGCAAATGGTGCTTCTTATTTTAATAGAAAAAATTAATCGTCTATCCTGTCGACGATTCATTTGTAAAACGTTTTGGTTATGAAGCAAAAAATTCTCATTAAGTTCCGGAGCTAAAAATATATTGAATTAAAGCACAATTTATTTTTCGAAAGCTTTCTTCAATTTTGTTATTCAGAATTCTCATAATTCTCCGTAAGAAAATTTTTAAATATTTTTTAAGTTAATAGAACTTTTATTCTTAATATTGAATCGAGATTGAGTCATTAAATTATAGCTTTTACATATATTAAAAATAAAGATTCTTAAATCAATTTATCGATATCTTAAAAATTAAATTAATTCTAGTATAATAATAAACAAATTTAGCACAATATAATAGACTATTTTTACCTAGAACTCAGTAATTGTTAATTTTATACTGACTAATACATCACGGCTTGCTATGATAAATAACTGAAATCTATAGAATATTAATTTAAGATGATTATTTAAATATATCTTGTACATATTACTCTTTCTCTCTCTCTCTCTCTCTCTCTCTCGCTCTCGCTCTCGCGCTCTCTCTCATCTATGCAGAAAAAGATTGTAAGTGTACGAGTTCTTGTGTATAATAAAAATGCAATCTAAACAAGTTTTCTCACTAGAACATAAAAACAAGAGGGAACGTTTTTGGATTGCGAAATTGAAAATGAAGCGAGGTTACCTTGTTTAAGAAGTAGCAAGTGAGAGAAACTAAGAGAAGGAGAGAGAATATTAAACGTGAGTTGGGGAAGATAAGAGCTAAAATGGTTGTGTGAGTGTTTGGAGAATTCTGAGCGCTCTTACTTTTACGAAACTGTTTAAAGCCACAAATTTAAAGACTAGTGCTCTAGTAGTTGTAAAAAATTATTGTCTCTTTTTCTAATCCGCCCGTAAAATAAAGTAAAAAGGTCACGGTGAAATGTAATTATCATAAAGCCTTTAAGTTTTACGGATAAATGTAAAAAATTTCGATCATCTAATACAATCAACCTTTTGCCTGTTTACACTCCAACGACTTTTTTCAAAACTATCAGTTCTAAATAATCATTTTAATTCTTAAATGTTAATTTAGGATAATAAATATTGAAGATTTTATTAGTATAGTTATGTTAAAATATAGATTCAGATTAAACTTTATAAAACGGATTAATTAAGGAGGATTAAACTGTTCAAATTTGTGATTAAATTTACGATCACATAATATATTATAAAGTTGCAAAGTATTCATAGTGCATAAGATTGGGAAACTTATAATTTTATAAAACTATCCTTATACTGAAAGTGTTTAATATAATGAACGAGAAAGTGTATTAATATTAATAGCTAAAGGCATTGTCACGAAGCGGGTCAGATATTAACATGCGTTTAAGATAATTGTTAGATTAGCCTTAAAAATAGCGGAAGAGTAGTCGAAGACTAATGATATTCAAAGCTCTGATATAGTCGGTACGAGCTTTTTTGCGAAGCTTAACTTTCCGTATAAGCGATTGGGAAGAGACGGCAACACGTAAGTCTTTAGCGTAAGTCTATAATAATCGAAAGCGAGATAAGGAGGGGCGGATAGGAGATCGATATGGGCAATATTCTTTTTTTTTTTTATCAGTTTTAAAGTAAATAATGAACGAAAGATGCAGTTTCTAAAATTCTACAAGAACGGGGAGGGAATTTTTAATAAAAAGGAAATCAAATGATAAATAAAGGACGGTTGAAATGGTTCTTGGTTTGTCCTCTTTCAGGTAGGACATTATTATATTTTTTGTGTATGTATGCAGCACCTTGGTAGAGCCGATCTACATTGGAAATATAAACGAAATTCTAGCATAAGGAAAAAGCGTAGAAAAAATAAAGTGGAAAATCTTAGAGAGGAAATAACATAAGTATGCTTGCAGGATATGGAGGAGACATTTTCTGGCCGCATAGAAAGACATTAGAAGATAGTTTGTTAATCCGTAGTCTGAGATATCAATTATGAATAAACTTTATCGGAACTTCCTACGTTAATGTATAAGGATTTATTTTAAATTAAGGTTGTTGGAAAATACTAGGACTCCCTGAGTGGGATACCGCGTGAGATTAAGTACTGTTGATTAAAATATCAAAGCTCTGGTAGTATAGTACCTTTTCAGGTGTGATAAGAGGTGTTAGGTAAGTGGTGACCGCCGTTTTGTCAGCTTTGATCGAGGCAGTTCAGAAAAAGGACACAAATGTCGGGAGAGCAACGGGTACAGGACTCCCGTTGACTCCTCGTTCACCACTGAAGCTCGTTTTCGTTTTTCCTAGGCGGCCGCAGCCGCAGAGCCGCCGTTACCTGTTGGTGCGATATCACTCCCGCGCACTGGTTTCCGGTCTCACAAAGCTTCCGACGGCTAATAACAACCTTGTCCGCACGGACAACAACATACACCAAGAGCAACTGCACAACCGAGATCGATGCACACAGTGTAAAGTAATAAAAGGAGGCTTTTTCCTTCCTAGATTCCTCTAGAGATACTTATTAATGTATGCCTCCCTTTCTCCGTCAGTGTTCGTATGCTCCGTCTACGCTCTTACACTGTAGGAACGCGCGAGCGTGCACGTGTCTACCTTCACTGCTGCCCCTACTGCACTCCTTCACTTTACCTTTCATGCAAAAATTTTATCTATTTATATATTTATACATACGTGCACGCATACGTATGTACAAATACACGCCGACATATGCCCGTATAATTGTTCATACATATACATGTATATATACATATGCATGCATTTATATATATACATGCATACATGTATATATATATATATATATATATATATGCTTATTTATTTATGTATACAGATGTCTATTCTCGTGCAAACCGATTTGTGTTGTAATTTAAATTACAGTTCCGTAGGTACATCCATGTATATAAATAAAATATTTCTGTAATAACACGTGTCCCTTTATACAAATGGAAAAAAACGCACGTACACACATACAGGCGTGCATACACACACTAATATGTGCACTTGTGTACGTTTGCGTTTATATATGTACGCGCGTATTTTTGAAGGTCAGACTATAGGTGTATGATATAGAAATTATGTAGTTATGTTGTTATTTAGTTATGTATTTATATAAGTATACATTTATATATAAATATACATTTATATTTATATATATATATATATGAACTTGAGACTATATGTACGAATAGAAAGAATCACTTGTAAAAAAAAAAATAGAAAAATGCGGTTGGACACACGCGCAATTTATGCAGACTAGATAACGAAAGGCTGAGGTCGATCGAGTGTGCGTGCGTGTCGTGGGCGCTGACGCTTGCTCGTGGCAGTGATTGCGGAAAGCAGAGAAATGTGATGCGCGCGAACTCTTCTCCCTTACCTTCCAGTGGCCACTTCCTACTCACTTCCTCTCGATCTGTCTCACTTTTTCCCGCCCTCTTCCTCCCACGCGCACTCGATCTCACTCTCTCCCTTTTTTTTCGCTCCCCCTCCCTCTATCGGCCACACATTCACTCGAGCTTTCTCCTACTCTCTCTCTCTCTCTCCGTCTCGCACTGTTTCTTTGCTGAGAAATGACACGGACGTTGCACACGATGCTTCACGTTGCGGCGCCGAGAACGGAATGGGGCGTCCGTGGAGTCCCGGGCAGTGGAGCCGCGACACCGCCGCCGCGGACGAAGCATCGTCTGGGTGGTGGTAAAGCGCACGTCGCTTGGTGGGGTTGACGTCGGGACCACCCGGGTGGGTACGAGCGAGAGAAAACGATCGAGACCACTCCTCGAGCGGCTGCCCCACCCTGACCGCGGCAGCCCCCAGAGATGCTCGCTGACATCCTTCCCTACCATCCAAATCTCCTCGCCACCAACCCTCTCCGAGGGCGAAAAGCCACCGTGCGCACGCGCCTCCCCCTACCATTTTCTTCTCGTCAGTCTAACCGCCCCGACGATGCTGCTTATAGCGGCGACGCTGCCGATGACGCCGGCGCTTCGATGCCACTGGGGTTGGCCTGCACATGCTTCCCTCTATCGTTTCTCTTCTCATCCGACCGCCGGTGGTCGCCCTGAGTTCGTCATCCCACCCGAGCTGTGAGGGTGACATCGAACGCACAACGCGAACACCTCACGGGGATAATATATCCTTGCGGATGTGCATCAACGGCATACTCCTTGTTGTCGCCACCCTCATTTAACTAGACAATATCGAGGAGTCCTTCCTCGATGCAGCTTGCACCCTCGGAATCCTTTACCCGAGCTCTTAAATGTAAGCACCAATCCTAATGAACGATGCCTCGGATACAAAGAACGTAGTTATAGCGAATTTTAGCTCTAGTCAACCGAAGCCATTGAATCTAGGTTTTTCTACTTTTTATTTTAGAGACTGCAAGTACATTAAAGTCACCCGAGAATAAAAGGATAGTCTTATTGAGAGAAACGTTCCAGTGTATTCTAATGTATACATAAAATTATTCATTGTTAAGAAAAGCTTCGCCCATGCATTTAAGAGATTTTTCATACACGAAAATCGCAAAAATTATCTCTGCGATGAGTATTATCTAATTTTGTCTAAAATATCTAGAGTTTTATAAGATAATCATGGAGTTATGAGTCTAGAAAATGAAAATCATAATAACAAAAATCTTACAGTTAATACTTTATCGTTTATATTTTTTTTGCGGATGAGCATCTTATTAATTAATTAATTTATTAAAAACAGTTTATATTGACTATAATTAACTATATAATAAATTTTATGCATCTGAATTCAGTAGATATGAAACAAATCGGCTTATAAAATAAAATAATTTATATCTGAATAAATTTCCTTTTATTTAATGGATTATTTAACATTATTAAAATTTTTATATAACTTTATAATAAGTTTATAGCTTTGAAGAGAAACAAATGCCTGCCATTATTGTACATATTTCATTTTCATAGAAAAACTTTTTCTCACTATTTCTTTTCTTAACATTTTCATCATTTTTGTTAATTTTTTTCTTTTTTCCTTTCCTTTTTTGGATACATTTTATTCATATAAGACAATCGTCTTACACCCGATGCATTTAAAAGGTATTTTGGAAATCGACTTAACCAATCGAATAATAATTTAATTTCATCGCCTTTTCATTAATATTTTTACTTGTGCAAATTCATCCGTATAATATTAGCTAAAGAACTATGCATATATCCTTAAAAGAAACCAGTATTATGAACCACTTTAAGTACAATACTCAAGAATTTAAATACATATAATTATATTGTTTATAACAGTAGCAAGATTTCTATTTAGTAACTGTATAAATATTTCATAAAGCAGTATACGTCATTGATACGACATCAATAATTTAAAATTTAAAATTTAATAATTTTCTTACATTTATGTGATGTAGTATAAAGTAATCTTCAGTATCTGTGATCACTAATTATCAAATTTCTAATTATTTAGCTTATTTTCATGTACGAGCTTAATTCGATTACGAAAAATATATATTTATAAATTAAATAATTTAATTTAAGCAGTAATTCTCTCTAAACTTATTACTATCATAAATTTTAAAATATAAATTTAATAATAAAAGCCGATTTGTATAATTGATTTTAAAATTTCTCTATTATTTTTGAAAAATTATATATATATGCTTATTAATAGTCTCAATAACTTTCATATAGGGAGTTAAAAATTTGAAATAATTGTTTTTAAATAAATGAAATTTTTTTGAGGCAAATATTTTTTTCATTATTATTGATCTAGTTCTTAGCAAATATAAGCTGTACGAAAGTGTTTTTCGACAAATTCGTTAAATACATTTTATAGAAAAATAGAGAAATAGAAAAATATATTATTCAAATCCAATTTAGTCTTTTTTATTAAATAATTTTAATTTTAATATTTTAATACAACATTTGATACTTTTATTGAAAAAATTTTATCTTTGTCAAAATATTAAATGAAATGAAGTTTTTCTTTAATAAATTTTGAAAAATTTATGTAAATTATATTACAACATATATATGTTGGGGCTTACTACGATAAATTTTTTCAATGACCTTTTTCAATAGAATATTCATATATGTATATATATATATATATATATACGCATAAGTTTTTTAAGATGTATAATTAATTAATCTTTTAGTTATTTCGTTTTCATTTCTAAAAACTTTTTAAATCATTGATGCGTTTTATTTATATGATTAATTGGAAGACGTTGATTCATTATTTTGATTAAAATTGAATGTCGTTTAGTAATGAATTTTATCTGCAACATTGAAATTTTTAACATCATTTATATTTCTTATACTTTCAATTTTCTACTAATACCTGTTAATTATTGTACAATTTTTCTTTGTATTTCTTTGTATTTTAATTTTTATTCTTATTTTTTGTAATACAAAAATATATTTTTCAAAAAAAATTTTTATACAAAAAAACCAATGTGAATAACAATTACGATTCAACCTTCGTATTTATTATGTTATAATTATGAATTTTTTATTAAAAATTTAGGTGTATTTCATGTGAAATAGCGCGTTTTCCTGAAAGATTAGAGTAGTTTTTATTTATCAGTATTCTTAGAATTCCTATTTAAACTAGTAATTTGGATTGTTTCTAGTTAAAGCATGTGAGAATTTAGCTTCAGCGTAACATGTAAAAAAGTTGCGACTATCGATTCCTGTTTGGTTTAAAAAACTTGACTTTGGTCGAGGTAATAATCAGGGGCAATTCAATAGTCTCTTTATCATATACAATGTAGGAGCTTTGATTTATTGGATGCTCGATGCATATTCATTATTCTTTAATATTAGCGGAAAAGAAACTTTGTTCATTAGTATTGTAATTGGGGCTACAGAGGTATGGCGGGGTAGATGAGAGAGGAGTCTCTAAGATAATCCAGCAATATCGATTTAAGCAGCAAACACTTTAACCGCCAATAAGTGGTTAGATTGTATCGGCTTTCCGAGCTCGGAAGATCGGATGGGAAATAGATTCGTTCCGGAAGCTCAGACCGGTTTTATCATCTTGAGAGGCCGAGATTGGTATATCGAGCTTGTCTAAAGCGTCGTATCCGCTGGCAGCTCCGATAGCCAGAATACTTACCTTCGGTAAATCCTGCGGGGCTTCTCCTCCTTTGACCTTTCCACCCGAATGGCGCCGCTCCTTGCCCTCAAAGCATTAACGATTAGGCGGGGCCTTTGCCAGCTACGGGCCTCTCGGGTCAGTCAGAAATTCACGAGACCGAACGAAGATAACCGCTGGTCTGGGATCAAGATCTCCGATCAATCTATCTATTACTATTTTCGATGCAACCCTTACCCCGGACTCGATTTTTAATTGATACTCTATCTCGAGTCTGTCATTTCTTTTCTGTCTGTTGTTTCAAACTATTTTATACCGAACTATTCTTGAATTTTCGCGTTGAAAATACTCTCATTTCGACAATATTATTCCATGTCCATACCCGTACTAACACTTTTAAACATAAATATATGTAACTAATTTGTACATAAAATGTATTTAATATTCGATATTCAATATTCAATAGTCATTTACAATATTCAAATTAAGTAGCATAAAGATTTGTCATTTAACATACAGTTTATACATTAATGCTCAGTATATTGTTGCCAATAATAAAGGTATTCACACTGGCACTCAATTCCTCCCTGAATAAGTCCCTAATTGTAATGGCTTTCATATTATTTAATTCTTCGTGTTATTGCTTCACTTGCTGACGAAAGGAAGAGGCTCGTGCTTGCATTCAATTTAGTGTCAGCTCAGCATTTAATCATTCCACTCATTTCAAACATTCATTTGAACTGTTCATTATAAATATTGTCATAGCGACTTATTGGGACTAAATGATAAATCATTATCTACTACATTTTACTAGAAACCTTTTACTATTTCCTATAAAATGATCTTAAATATTTAAATAAATTTATTAATATAATAAATGGTGCTTTACAAAAGATACTTTAAAAATAAACTACCCAGACAGTCTTAACAAAATTATCATTATCTGTGATATGCACACATATAAAAATAATTGAACTTTCTGAAATGAGAAAAATAAATATTTTCAGAATATCGAGTATTTATATTAAACAAAGGTTGTCTTTAATCAATTTTTTGAATGCTGCCGATGCCTATATTCGATACATCTCAGTCAGGTAGTATAATTTGACAAAAACAATTGTACGAGATTAAAAATCTTTATATATTTATACAAAAATTCTTATATCATAAATTATAAATATATTAAAAATATTTTATTCATATAATTTCTAGATGGTTATTTAAAGTTATGAATATATTTATTTTAATATTTTTTATTGATATATTTTTATAATAAAATTAGCCGGTATAAATATTCAATAGAGGTTAGATATTATATATTATAGAGTTAATATATACGACGAGTCGGTAATATGAAATCGTAGGCTAGTGAAAGTGGATATTCTATCTTCGTAGTATGGGTAAAGACGGTGTTTAATACAAGTACGTCTACTGTAGAAACTTCTACTGCAGATATCGAGACGAGTATCATATAAAAGGAGGCATAGGATGCGTGAGAATTTTAAACTTTAGAAACGGTAATGATATTTAGTAAACGCAAAAAGGCTTGGTTCAAGTCTTTGTATCCCTTTTATGCTTTATTGTGCTAGCACGAATAATGGATATATCGACAGTTCCATAATTATATACGTTTGAATTTTAAGAAGCATTTAAATTCAATAATTCTAGCATAAATAATTCAAATTACGTAACAATCGTATTAGAGAAGCTGAGAATTTTTATAAGAATTTAATATCTAAAGAGAATATTGATCGAATAACATTTTTAAAAATAAAATACATCGCTCTTACAATAACCAACAATATACTATATGAATACGTATATTCACATTTTTATTTTAATTCTAAAAGTATATTTTTTATCCTATAAAGTTAAAATATATGAAAAATATTATAGTAAATTAAAAAGTAAAAGTTTGTTTCAACTAAAGCATATTAATAATCTTTACTCGATATAATAATGAATTATTATTCCCTAATTGTTTTAATAAAAAGATTGCATAACCTAATATAGGCTAGTTTTCTATAAAATAATATAAGTTAAATAGTATTTTATATACATTTTCTATAATATTTTAATATTCTTTAAAACAATTAAGATGAACATATTACTGAAATTCTAAACACTATGTTAATAGAAGAGTTAGGAGAAAGAGATAACGAACATTGTGCACAATTTTTTGCAGCTTTAAATTCTAGCAATTATTATTAAGCAATGCTAAAAATAATTTTGAGAACGAGGAAAAAGAAATTATTTTCATTCTACAATACTATTTTTATTAAATGTTTTAATAATAAAAAATGTTAGTAAATAATTATGTGGTATTTGTTCAATAATTTTGGCATTATTCAGTTGTATTTTAGGTTTGTATTGTACGATAGTATTTAAGCTTAATTTTGTAAATAATGTGAGAGTTTTGTCATACATATTTAACAGTTTATAGACAATTTTATTATTGTAAAATTTGAGATTCAGCCAATTTGGTGTCAGTTGTACATAGGCTTACTGTTCGCCTTGAGATGCCAATGGCAGTGATAAAAAAAACAAAAAAACAAAAAGCAAAAAAAAAGAATATCGCTACAACTCGTAAAGGTGAATGAAGGTTGGTGTATGACTGGCCGAAGGCCAGCAAGCCTCGACCGGGGCTCTGAGCTTTATACACAGTGCACGAAACGTAGACAGCCGCTACGGCGGGTTAACCTGAAAAGCTTCCATTGAGTTCGTTTATTGGCCCATCGCCAGATAGTATAACATCGACTATCTGCCTCACATATGCTTCTCTATCTTTATCGCTTATCCCTGGCCTTTCTTTATTTTCCGTCCCCGTCGTCGTTACACGCACCACTCTCGCTTCGAATATATCGAGGTCAGGATCGGATATCATTATTATCGAGATTAACCGTTTCATTGTAAAGCGAGCTTTGTACCATTTGATCCAGCTATTCTATAGCATACGGGCGATAAGTTAAAGAAGCGTCATCGTAGCCTTGAACTCGAAAACTCCGAGGTATCATATGAGTGACACCTCAGCTACTGGTGGGCGAGGACTTGATCTTCGAACCTAGCTTCCGGTATGCAAAGGGTATGCGAGCGATCACACAAGTGTAATTCCAGTTACACCTTTTCTCAGGTGTCCGCTTTTGCTGAATCGGACACAAAGAATAGCATAGATGAATTGCAGCAATTATTATGGTCTACTTCCCATAACCACAGAAATGAGAAGCAGATACGCTGGTAAGGGCGATCGATGAATATTCTAAATAATTTGAAAAAAACAAATGGTCGACATTTAATAGGGAGTAGAGACATTGTTAGAAAATATTACAAATTTCATTTTACAAAATACTTCATTGAATATAATTGATACGCAAAATTGAGCCATTACTTCTCTAATAACTGCTATTTTATGAGTGATCACTATAGGAAAGAAATCAATATCATTAAATGTCAAATAGTGATCCCTTATCTATTATCCCCACCTCTACTTAATACTTATAAACATATTATAATATGGCATAAAATGTTCCAACTCGCGTCTTAAATACGTGACAGTGCTAAAAAGTACTAAAAGTCCTGGAAAAAGCTGAGCCAAAAATTATTGAGAGCGCGCTTGTTACAATGCTCCATTCTCGCTTCGGGTATGTCGAGGTCAGGATCTAGAACCATTACTCTTGAGATTAGTCGCATCGAAGAGAAGCAAACTTACCCGTATTCAATATACGAGTCGCTATGCTCTGTGCTGATAAGTATAAGATCACTGTGTCGTATCCTTGAACTTCGAAAGTCAAGGCTTACACGAATCCGTGCTTTCTCCGTAGTATTAAAATTCAAGGTTCCCTAAGTTTTAAAATGATTCAGTACTCTCAACGACTACGCTCGTTCTTTCCAATGCAAATATCAATATATTTTAATTAAATTATTTTTAATATCTTTATGATTACAGTCAATGAATCGAGAATGGCAATTTAGTTCAATTTCTATTTATCTAAATTAATAAGGATAAGTTTAATAAATTACGGCCTTTAATTGATATGTATCTACATTTAAACACTCTTGATAAAAATAAAATATATAAAGTACAGCAGAGTCTTATATTTATTGCAAATTATCTACGTAATATAGTAATTTAATTTTGGAATAATTGAATTTAATTACAGTGGTTATTATCGGAATTACTTGTTTTGAAAATTGATCTTTTCTTAAAACAAAATAATTTTTTATTAGCCTGCTTGAAATAATTCATCAGAATAGAATTTAGCACATAAAAGCTTCCTTTATAATATTACTTCAAAGATTTTCTTTATAAATATATACATTTTAACTAAATATATTATCAAATTAACTTATATTTATGAGAAATTATATTTTTATTTCAATAAGAAAATAAATGCGTTTTTTTGATAAATTAGTATGATTTTAAGAATACTTGTATCTTCGTTTATTGATATATATATATATATATATATGTATATACGTTGACTGAAATTTATGCTTGCGTAAATGCGGTATTGTATCTGCAATATATTATAATAATATATAGTAAAACTCTTTGTAATTTTTATCGGATTTCAAGTCACGATCTAATGAGACGTACGGCAAAGCAAACATCTTTTTTATTTACCCTAATAATCATCGAGTCGAGGGAATAAAGAATGGTGAGTTAGAGAGAGAGAGAGAGAGAGAGAGAGAAAGAGAGAGAGAGGAAGCGAGGGATAGAGGGAGGTTGTGAGGGAGGAGGGGGGGCTAGAGGAATACACTAATGCAACCAATAACTCCTGGAAGATTTTTCGGTCGCGCTTATTCCCGCGGTACATCGCACACAAATGTTGTGAGAAATACTGCAGAATAACGGCGCATTCTAGCCTTATTAATGAAAAACGTATGGCTAGCTTCGCTTCTTGTACGCATCGTCGTGGGTCACTATTAACAACGACAACGGTGACACTGGCAAGCCCATCATCCGGAACTGGTGCGTCGGATAAGCAGCCATCGAGTGCGAGTGCGAGTGCGATGGAAAGAATTGCGGCGAGGGGAAAGGGAAAGCTGCCGGGGTAGAACGAAATTGTTGGCATGTTCAGCTTTTAGCTACGTTCGGGGAGTAAGATGTTGTATGAACTTGGCGGAAAAGCCGCGCAACGCCAATTCGGACGATTGCCCCCTTCCTCTGTCCCATCTTTAATGTATGTTTACAATAAGGAACAACCAAAATATTTGGGCAAAGGGTAGAAATTTATGCGACCGACTTCGACGCGACTATAAAAGAACATAAGCACTTGTGAGATATTACTGGAAAATACGTGGGATTTCATTCAAATTGTTCTCCTCTATTTACGAAGCTCGCAGTAGGGTTTAATAGTGATGAGGAGTTCGATGTCCTATTTTGTTAGTTTTCAATCTTCCTTTGAATTTTCTAAAATTATACCGATTAATTTAATAAGCGTCTTCTACGCTTAATGTATTGTCCGACATGCAATTTACACGTTTTTTATTTATTCTTTAACAATTATATTTAATTTACATTTACGATATGAAGCTAAGAAATATTTAAAATTAAAATTTAAACCAAATAATTGTATTGTTTTCATTTCCTCTCAATCCATAAAGAACATATTTCACATTATATTATTTAGTAACCAAAACTAGCATTTATGAAAAAAATCTCGTATACATATTAAATTATTACGATCTACCAGATATAACTTCAGATTATCTTGGATTGATTTGTCAACATCGATAAAAATTTCCCGTTTCTCAATTTTTGATCAGTAGATTTAAAAATTTAGTTCTATCCAATCTCATATTGTTAGGTTAAGAATCTGGAGCGGCACTTTGGCTTTTCGCCTTCTATCAGGATCCACTTCGCAAAAATCTTTTATAATAGTTTGGACCAAGAAAAAAATTGGTTTACTCTGTACGCTCTTGAAATAGAACTGTTTCTAATAATTCGACTGTTTGGACTTTTTTACTATAAAATAGATACTGACACATGCTTAAATTAAATAATAAATTGAATAGAAAGTTAGCGAGTGAGAGAAGGTTAATAATATACAGAGAGTAAGAGAGAAATAAATACACTGATAAAATCTATCTTGTTTGCTTTTTTTAGCTTCTAACGCTCCATTAACTGTTTTCTAGTCATATTATATATCTATGGTTATATGCTGTTAAAGAAATTTTAATTTTCTTATGGAATTTTCGGATAATTAGAATTATTATCTGATTTTCCATGCATACATTCAAGATTAACGAAAATCATTCAAAACCATAGATTTTTTTTTCCTTTCTGTCTAAAGTTTGCAAACAACAAGACATTCTATACTGAGTTTACATTGTTTCCAACTACGTTTTTATTAGAATCGAAAATATTCAGAACTGTAATGGACATTCATATAATCGACGTTATATATTCGTTATCATAAGGATTTATATACATATATATATTTAAGGATTTATATATACGACAACTAGGATAAAAAAATGTTTACGTTCATCTGCATTGATCAGGAACTTCGCGACCTCGATGTATATACTTTTTTCATATTATAATGGAACAATTGGTGAGACTTTCGGGTCTTCCGATACCGAATGAAATAAGGTAATTACTGAAAAATAACTATGTTGAGTAGAATTCTTTAATAGTAAACGGGTAATATTTAATTTTAGTTGTACTGAAAAAGCATTCAATTTAGACTTCTGAATTGAATCTTAATAAACATTATTTTTATTCCAGTTTACATCTACTCTAATTTTAGACAATGTCATAATTAATAAATTTAGCATTAAAAATATTGAAAAATAAATTTAAATATTATAAGAAAGTTAAGAAAATAAAGATAATTTTCGGATATTATTACCATTACCATCACCATCATCATCATCATCATCATCATCATCATCATCATTATCATCATCATCATCTTCTTCTTCTTCTTCTTCTTCTTCTTCTTCATCTTCTTCTTCTTCTTCTTCATAAACATTATTAATATTCTACGTATCCACAGGTCGTGTAAAAAGTTCAATATTTTCGAATACGAATGGAATCAAACAATCTCTTTTACATATAGGCGCACTTCTTTATTTACTGAAAGGAGTAGGTGCAAATAACTGTTGGAAGTTTCAACAAAGTCAGATACTGAAAAGGTAGCTTTCATTTCAAAACTTATAGAAGTATACAATGTTTGATTCAGTACATCATCATCGAATTTGTATCGAAGAAACTAAAAAATCGGATTGCATCTTTATTATTCTCCTTAACTTCGTAAATCAAATCAACGGTAGTGGTTTTAGTTTCATATAATTTGTCTTTTCTCTTAAAACTTGTCGAATGTAACAACAATAATAATGAAGATAAAAATAAATTAAAGTAAAATTAAGGTAGCGTATTTTTCATTTATATTCACTTTCGTTGAGGTATAGTTAAGTAGATTCTTACAACTTTTAAATAAAGCTTGAAAATTTTGAATTATAATATAACAACTAGCTATTGTATTATAAATTTTTAAAAGATTAATATTAAAAAAATTTATTGAAATGAATAAAATGTTTAATTATTATAGAATTATTAAAAACAACGTTTTAAAAAATAATTTAATCAAAATAATCCTCTTACTTTATCATTAATATTCTTAAGATAGTAAACTTATGGCGTTATATATAAATACCATACATAAATAACTGATTAACATTCAAAATTATTAGAATTTCCGTAAGAATATTGAGTTAATACTGTAAAAAATAAATTTTTATATATATGTATGTGATGAAGAAAAGAAAGCTTTCTATAAATCTTTACCAAATTTGAATATATATTTGAATATGTATTATCTATCGTTCATCTGATTTGTTTATATATTTTTAAATATATTTCTTCAATAAAGAAAGAATTTAATTTTTCTTATAAAATAAATTATTATATAGTAGTTATAAGTTTTTAGATAACGAATCTTCTGTTTTATAGATAAATTGAAGTAAATAATTTAAGAAAAGGAAAAATCACGAAATTACAATATTTCCGCAATTCAATTGTACATAGATTACGAATTAAGGTAATGAATAAAGACAAAAGATAGACTGAATTCAAAAGTGAATGGGAAATACAGATACGGACTAAGAAAGAGAATGTGAGAAAGTGAGAAGAAAGATGAAAATGGGAAGTGGAGTGAGGTGAAATAGTATCAGAGAAATAAATCAAAGGAAAGAAATTAATTTTTATCGAAGAAAAGAGCGTAAACTACCAATGCTGGCGTCTTCAAGTCGAAACTTACTACAGTTATGAATGAAAGACAGATATACGTAAAAACGGTGAAAATAGTAATGACAACTTTGCATGTAATTTTATAAAATTTGCTTCAAAAGAAATATTTTCAATGTAAAATATTCTTAATTTAATAATTTAATGTCATCAATGCGTAAATAGTTCGTAAAATAAAATATCTGAAAAATTTCCTACATATTAATTAAGTATTTAATACTCTACTATTAAATTATAAATATTTTATATTATAATTCGTATAATAATTTCATAACTTTTTAAGACCACTATGGAAAAGCAATTTATCTTAAGTAATTACTGGAATATAATTATCTAGTGCTTAAAGTATATAGTACGGAATAAGCTGTCTAAAAGATGAACGTAATCCTACATACATAAATGGAATCATATCAGTGTTAGGAGTACTGTAATACATTAATAAAATCTTAATTGTAATTTAAAGGAAAGCCTACAAAAAAGTAGTTTATTATATCAGATTTATTATATTTAATTTATTTAAAATATTTTTTCATTTTATTTTAACTATAAAAACATTAAAGTATAGGATTATACAAGCTTATGCAGAGATCCAAGAAAAACATCATTATTCGCTCAGCGCGTAATACATATAGAGCCCCGCTTAAAACAATTATATAATTGAACTTACTTAATTAAACGCGTGATTATGAAATTCATTCCTTTAGTTAAGGGGCTTCTTAAAAGGGTGGCAAATTATGAGGATGGCTGTAAAAATCGATTGAGCCTAATGAAAAAAGAAAGTAGTTGGCTCCGTAATCAGGATTCTTTTTCCTGTTATTGTTTGTACAGAAGGAAATTTTGAAAAATGTTAAAGCGCAGAAGGCTTTAATACTTGGGGTGATTAGTAACTTTAATAAGAAATGTAGCCAAGGGTTATTGGGGTGACTTTCTTTTCTCCTGCTCTTCTCCTAATTGAGGTGCATTCCTGGCCCCTAATGATTTAACTCCCATCTCTTCTCTATCCTCGTCGAAGAATAATTTCATCACTGACGGCGACATATCACATTAGGAGTCTAATGACGTTTGAAGCTTCTTTAGTCGAAGGATTAATGTGCGTGAGGAAGGGTGCCGAAAATATATGAAATTGCCTTATCGCTTTATAATTTAATTGCAAATAATTATGTGCCAATTTATATTTAAAATTTTCCAGTACCTTAGTTTTATACCCCAACTATTAAGATTATAAAGATTGATTTTTTTACTCCTTTGAAATAAATCTTTCATTTCCGGGAATATGTATTAATTATTCATTTATTTTACTTAAGAAGTAAGCTAGTCCCTAGACGAGATCATTCGTATTTGATAATTAAGATAATCAAAAAGAAATAGAATAAAACAAAGTTTAAGCTTTCAAAGGAAAGGGACTTTTATAATCACTCGACTCCTTTAGAACTAATAAAAAATTAAAACAATCATGATTTTTTAATAACATAACCACTTGGTCTCTGTACAGTAAAAGTTAAGAGGAATGGAGAAAGTAGTTGATGTAAAACAGAATATAAATTTTTGACCTTCGTGTCTAATATAATGGATGTGCAGGTCGCCGTAAACTGTATATCCGATCTATACAACGCAGTTATTGTAATATCATTGAGGATATTTTACAAATCATGGGGAAATGCGGTGCTTTTGTCGTACGGAACTTTGGGGCCTGCATAGAGTAGTAGTTCCGGTTCTTATGCGCTCTGAGTAATGTCGATTGGTCGCGAAGTAGCGTTTTTACATCGTGACGTCACTGGCTCGACAAGGATAATGGCAGCCGCTCATTATCTAGAGTAATCTTGAGTCGAGCCGACGGAGACGGTTCAATTGAATATCCGAATGTTATTTAATCACACAGAATTAATGGAAGAAAAAGTAAAAAGGGTCAGGTGAGTCTCCTCGGCTGTCGGTAAGCCAGATTAACCGGGTCTCATTGACTGCATTACTCGAGCGTATTAGAGCGATCGCGCTGTAATTAAAGGTCACGAAACGATTTCGTCCGCGGATGATAGACCGAGAGGAGGAGGTTGGGGATGGGAGAAGGGAGGATGACGTCCTCGGGCGGTCCCTCGCGAGAAGCGGCGCCCCGATGGGAACCGCCAAGCCGAGAATAAAAAGGAGCGGTTGCTGGGAGCGAGCTCTCGGAGAATAATGAAACTGGCCAGTAATGCTAGAAGAGGCAGTCGGTCGTGCCGGTGTATGCGGCCACCACCTCCTCGAGCTTATACGTCTCGAAATGTATATTCCTCGGCCTCGTTCTCACCGGGCTGCACTTTCTGATGTTACTGCGACTCCTCTCGGATCTCGGGGCGAAGTCCCGACCCGCATAAACTTTTGCTTCTTGCGGGCGTAAAGCGCGCTGAGCCCCGGAGATGAATTGAAGTAGGTTACAAGCAGCCACCGATGCAGCGCCCATATAACTTGGTGGCTCACCCGTCTTTAAAGCGCGACCCTTGAAATTATCGTTTGATAGCCGGCCTCCGTCGCCATCTTGTAATTATTTTACTTCCCAAATGATTCGGGTGTGACATTTATGAGCTCAAATTTTATGAGTTTGCATACTTCCCTTTCACATGATTTAAATTAAAAGTATTTTATGGAGAAAGAACTAAGACCTCGCCTCCTTTAATGAGTATTAATTTTCATATTAAATCCCTCCTTGCCTCACCTCACTTTCTACACCCCCCTCCCACCCATCCACCCATCGAGCCCCCCCACCCCCACTCCGAAACCCCCACACCCATCCTCTCGTAATTTCTAATGTCTACTTGCGATTATATTATTTTCCGTGCTCCTTCATCCCCAAACTACTTCTTACTAATAATTCATCATCCCTTATATTCATTTCCTTGCATTTCATTCGTAAATTCATTCATTTGATCATTTCTACTTAAAGAATTTTTAATTAATTAATTATAATGTAAAGCAATGCTTGTAGACCTAAACGATTGGTTACTAATAGTTACCATTTACCCTATTTATTTACTAAGTTTTTTTCTCCTTTGGAAGTCAAAAGATATTTTTCAAAATGTCAATCAATTTTTTAGTAGCGTTATCAATAAAATAAAGATATTCAAGCTACTTCTTCGAATCTGTCAATTCAATATCTCTTCTCCTCTCCTTATCTTTTAATATATTTTTCTCTATCGATCGCTCTATCGCGTCATTTCTTTCCCCTCGTTTTCCTTGTACTACAGACATTTAAATATAGAAAATTCCTTGGCCGAATGTCGCTTAACAGATCATATCTCTTCCCTTCCCCTTCAGCTTCTTTTCTCATGATCGTGGCGACGGCTTTGTCATCTTGTCCGCGAGATTTCTTCGCCTTCATTACTTTTTATGGAAACTAAAAGTAAAATAGAAAGACAAGACACGGTTCCTGAGACCTAATCTCGATGACATCTTTGATTCATAATAATAAGGCTACGAGTTACCGATATGAAAGTAAAATTCTCGACTCTCCATCCCACTTGATTTAATTTACAATTTTCTTATATAGATGAACATAGAACTCACCGAAACCTCGATGATAAGGAAAAAAAAACGAAAAATGATTACAGTGGTTGCACTGCACTCTGCTTATGATCTTGATCAACTGGAAACATTACTTACCTACAACAGAAAATTCGATATTCCTTAATATATTATAATTATTCTTACAATTCTGTTTTTTTTTAAATATAAATTTAATACGCATACCATTATAAAATCAAATAAACTCAGATCAGTATTCGGATGAAAATCTCTACTTTATGCTCAATGCTATATATTTAATGTAGCGATTAAATGTAGTGTAAGATTAACTTGCATATAATAATATTATTCATAGGACCACGTCAATATGCATTTACTTGTAAATAATTTATACGGGTAATTTGGTATTAATTTAAAATAATTTTTGATAAATGTAACATACTTGCAGATGAATATTGAGCTTGAAGTTTTAGAAGTATGAAAGTTTGCAAAATTTCAGTAATATATAGTTTGAGGTATGAAAAAGGTGACTAAGAATAGATTAATCAGAAGGAAAGTGTTGTTATAAATTTATGAAAATATCGCCGGATCGGAAAAGTTAAAAAATTAGGGTCTAGCTTTAAGGTTAAAGGGTGCGTTAAAATCTCATAGCTTGCGTTAGGAGGACATGTAAAGTGCTCGGCTCCTTGGGGCTCGAAGAGAAGTTTGCCAAAGTACGCTCTAACCTATCAATCCGCTAAACGCGCGCATTTATTCGAGTGGGCTGCGGGATTAAGAGAGATGGCTGCACGCACCAAAGATGAATTTGGCGCCACCAATCGCCAAAACGAGTCCCTTCACGTGGATTTATCAAATATAAGTGGGATTGAGCCGAGTTGAGGGATGAGCCTTCATTTCCGATTAATAAAACTTTAAACATTATTCATATTTATTAGAATTTTCAAAAATCCTTAATATATATATATATATATAATTGCTTTTATTAATACTATTCATTAATGTCTTTGTCAATTTTCCTTTCCTCATAAAATGCTTTTTATTTTTACTTATTATATTCACTATCCATACATTGTTATCCAACATATACTTTAATCTTTTCATTTCTTCGAATAACAATATTAATTATTTTTTTAATAAATGTCGAAATGTATTCTCTACTTAACTTTACATTAAAATTTCTCTTTCATAATATTGTAATTTGCATTAATAATGAATGAAAAGGAATGTAACGAAATACGAAAACTGTTTTAAAGTATTTATATGGAATTATAGACATTAAAATGTATAATTAGTACTGTTATGTAAATTCAATAAATTACAGAGAAATAGTAAGCGAACGGCACACACACACGCGCGCGCTCGCGCACGCGCGTATATATGTATAAATGAATTATTTTCTAAAGATAATTTTTAGATGGATAAATATTCAATTTTGACTTGATTTATGTTTAATTTTCTGCTCGATATGATATTCCGCAATGCATTTCCATTGGTGGAGAAAAGTACTTTATCAACGACATCACTCGAAACTTTTAATAAGGGGCCGCGAATAGTGGATCCAACTGTACAATAAAAATTATCGTGATTATACGATCCGGGATCGGATAAGTCAGACGGTTCGCTAATCGGGATAGTAGTTCACACACGCAAACATGTGCACCGACGCAACATGTAGTCGCTTCCCGATGCATCAGGAGCAGCGTAATGGAGTCTAGGATAATTCAGTAGCAAGCCGCGAACGAATTGATTATTATGGGGGACAAGCCTCTTGAGGTTCAAGTGGCTCACTCCTCTGTCAAGAAAATTGAAGACTAGAAGGATCGGTCCGGGAGCTCGATCCGAAGGAAAAGCGAAGCCCCGATGGACTGCCGATCAAACGATCAATAATAGCGATCCCTAAGATTTCCTTTCTCGAGGATGACACTATTGATACTCACTAATGTCGCCAGCCTAGGCCAATACGATCCCAGATGCATTAACTTGATGAGTTTCGACTTCCTGGCAATCTCGCCATCTGCTTCTGACTTATTTTCTATCTCTATCTTACATTCTAATATCTCTTTCGTTTTTATGCATCGGTAAGTAGTATAAGCAAGTACTATAATCTCTTTTCAAGCACTGCTTTCCGACACAACTCACAGCCAATTCCATATCTTACTTCCCAGCAGTTTAATAGCTATTTCATATCAACATTTTAAAAGTAATCTCATTAGTTATACCATTTTCTCAAAATATACTTTAGACTTGCTTGCTAAAGATCTATATAATTTAACACACGTATTTAATTAAATTAGAGTATTATTTATAAGCAGGTAGACAATGACGAGTTTTTACTGTATTTGGCCGAACCCGATGCAGTACTCGAACGTGTTGTTGAATTCTCTTTGAAATTGTCATAAATAAGTGGACGGATATTAGTTTTACAAATATTATAAACTGTCGGATAATATTTTTAAGATATTATTCTTATTCTTCGAAAAGAAGTTGTTTCTTCAATGCTTTTTTGAAAACAATCAAATTAAGCACAATCTATGATGGTACTTCGATCGTTACGCCCAATCCACATCGATTTAGTAGTATAAAAGGCTTCTTTAAAATTTAACAACCTAATGAATGAAAATATGCTTTGCTTGCTAATTCTACTAACTAGTTGGAAATCCTCTTTTCTTAACTGCATGAAAATATACATTTATATACTAGTAAATATAAAAATCCCAGGTATTATCAAGATTTTATTGGTACATCTAAACCAATTATTGAGAATATTGTATGTACATGCATCTGTATCCGATTGTGTATAAACCTGTATATTTTTGTTATATATAATATATATGTATGTGTATGTGAGCGTGTTTTTTACTTATTGCGATACATCCTTTTTCATTTAAAATTTTATAGACTATATTTTTATTTACGTTATTGTAAAAAGTTATTATAAAATTATAGGGGCTAGTAAGCGATTTTTCACAATAATTATTGACAAATATATTAAAATTCTTAAATAATAATTATAGCTACATAAGATTAATTTGTAACAAACAAAATTCCAACAAATGAAATACTAATCTTATATAATATATGGCTTAAAATTTCATTAATGTTTGAATTTCAAGTACAATATTACAATCATTGTTAAAAACTCTAATTATATAATATTAGTAGATAATTTCAATAATTACTTTTTATAAGGTAATCTGTATAAGAATAATAATAAAAATAAAAGACAGTATAAGGTATATAGGAAGTAAAGAATACAATTGCACTATATGTGCATACATAGAAAACAATAGAAGAATAAAGTGAGAAAGAGAAAGATGTGGTCAATGTGTGAGGAAAGAGATGAAAAGCTGTATAGAATGGCAGAACACGAAGGCGAAAAAGAAAGACTAAAAAACAGGGAGAGTGAATGGTAGAAAATATAATACTCTGCGAGGTTAGTCCCTCGAGACCCTTCACAATCATCTAAGGTCGGAAGGTTCGCTGAGCTACACTAGGGATATTGTATACGCCCACGATTACGTACGTCTGCACGTAAATACAGTCTCGCGCGCTTCGGCCTATACACATACGCCGAGCATAAATATATGCACGTGTGATCCTACAAACGCTTACAAGCTCACGTATATATAATATAAATATATATATATGTATATATATGTATAAAACTTTCAAATAAACCAGCTGAGATTCCGTTTGCTTCTTTAATCCTTAGGCAAATCACTTTCTATTATTTACATCATAAAGAATGAAATTATTTATTCGTTTTTAGCAAAAAATTTGAATATTTTTTTTTTTTTTTAGAATATCTATACCATGTTTCGAATGATTTTTGTTTAATATTCTAAGCCTCAGTTATATTGCGATCAATAATTAAATAAATAAATTACTATCAATCAAAAATTAAATAAATAAATTCAAATATTAATATTATTATTAATAATTTTTTAAATAACAGAGTGAAACAATAAAATTTCAAAGAAATTTTAGTATTAATTTAACCTTCAATGCAGTTACAAATTTTATTTAACTTATCAATGCATATAATAGGCATTACATTAATTCTTATTCCAGTGAAATAATCAAATTATGAAAAAAAATGTATGTTTTTAATAAAATATTATAGAAAGTCATTTTAAATAATAAATTTACATTAACTTAAGAAAAAGAATTGAACTCGTTTTGATATATTAGATTATAAATTCAATTATTAAATGAAGCTCCAAATAGAAAATAATTTTTATAACATTATTTTCGTTGTTATTGGTATTATGAATAATCTATATTGTAAATAATAACGAAAACTCATATATAACTACATTTGTCTCATCATTTTTTCGAGTTGTTATCCTATTGTCAAAAATATTCAACATCTATAATTCTTAGCGATTTCACGTATAAATTATTTTACATCATACAGTGGTATGTTCTTCTTAACTTTTATGTTATTTTAATATTATTAGTACTATTTATTTTAATATTTAATAAAATGCTATTTTCTAAGAGGAACGTCACAATACTTATGCCTAATATAAGGACAGATACGTATACTTCCGCATGTTATCAAAGTAAACCGCAGTATACAAAGGTATTCTTATTTTTTAAGTTATCACGTGATACCTTGAAAAAGTTAGAGATCTGAGTATAAATAATTTAAATATAAAAATCCAAATATATTTATTTATATTACGATAATGAGTGTTTTTAGATTTTCGTTTATTTATAAAGACGTGGTGGATGCTGTGAGAGGATACGATTAATAAAACTAATTATTATAAAAAAAAAGTTATTTAAATGTAAAAATTTTAAAATAATAATAATTTTAAAAAATATACTTCAAGTTATATATAAAATAAAAAAAATAATAAATGAGAATACTAATTAGCATTAATATCGGACATTTTGTTTATATTATCTGTAGTACAAATGTAAAGGTTTGTTGATGAGAATGGAAATGGCTTATAACGAAAAAAGCACGTCATACAATATATTCCCTCTGTGCTTAATCTAATTTACAAAGAGTGTAATAACATTTTTAGTAGGGGGCGTTAAGCTTTATTTCGAAAATGGCGCCGGGCTCCTTCGTTTTTATTAAGCAGATTAAACGTTAACACAGGCTCACTGTTCGTTAACTCGCGTTTGATACTTTTTGGCGTTCTCGAGTGAAAAATTCCTATCTCTCAAAGGTCCGCCAGGAATGGGCCTCGCAGTCCTTTCTCTACTACACAGTAAAAGAATGACATTAATTTAAAGTCGACGCAATTTATACCCCAGAGAACTCGGCTATGCGTTATCAAAGGCTCGCGTCAAGGCATTACGCCCTTCGCGAAACCGCAACCAGACCCCGTATCCCCCCCCCTCCTGCCGCGACCAGGACTACGGCTACGGGCGATGGTCACATGTTCGACACGATAAGTTATTCCTCGGCAGCAGAGGGACACACACTCCTTGTCGAGTATTATTACACAAGCGACAACTGGCATCTATCCTAATGATCCCCAGTCCACCCCACTTCCCCGCCCAATCCATCACATAAGCGAATATTTATTTTTCCGTCTAGTGTGTAACTGGAGATAATAAGTAATTTACCACTATCCGAGAAATTGTGTTCGATCATCAAATAAATAGATTCGATACTCGTTTACTCAGATATATTATACAACGATCTGTAAGCATTTATGCTTTTTTATAAAGAATAAGGAAAACTTTATTTTCTGTAACTCTATTATTCAAAGATTCAATTTTTACTAGTTTAGAAATTCTTAGTAATTTAGTTCATTGTGATTCAGTGGAATTACAGGTATATTGAGAAAAAAAAAAATGAAAATTGTCTTTGCCCATAATTCGGTTGTGATATTATTAACAGGATATGCAAAGAAAATAATTATAATATATAATAATTATAATACTTAGAATATTTTGTAATATTCTTATAAATTCTAATAAATATTTTATAAATTTTATAATATTCTTATAAATATTATAATATATAATAATTATAATACTTAGAATTATTTTACTCGCTAAATAAAGAAATTTGTGAATTTAAAGGCTTATTAAACATTTTATTTAACACGTCAAATTTTACTATAACTTGTAAAGTATTTAATTTATCTATATCTATTTACCAATTTTATAAAACATATTGTGTCAATTAATTTATTTTAAATAAATAAGTTTTTATCTGTTTATTTTAATTTTGGCAGTTATTTAAAATTTTGTAATGTTATAAAAAATGTATAAAGGCATTCAAAGCCCCGGCAGAATTTTTGAAATTAATGACAATTACGCTCGAGGATGGACGTCAAAAATTCCTTATTCTTAATTATTCACGTTTTCGTTGAAATAAGAAATAAATAATTCGTTGAAATTGAAAAAGTTTAAATTTAAATGAATAGTACATAAGCTTGTTTTTTTTCTTTTTTTCGTATAAATGTACTGCACATTTTTACGTAAGCGAACTTTTCTTTTAAGTTAATTTTTAAACAAAGAGCATAAATAATTGTAAATACTAACTATCCATTATATATATTAAAAGCCTAATCAAGTGCATCTAAATGAATAAAAAATTATTTTTAAAAAGTGAGCCATTTAAAGTGCACAGCTGTAATGTTACTAATTTAAAACAAGTAGATAAATTACGTATATTTCTTTCTATAAATAGAGAATAAAACAAAACTCTTGACGTTAATTGTACTTTATCTGTAATAAGAAAATCGGACATGTACTCATTACATGCCAGTCATTGTATTGGGTCCTTTCTAATTTTAGTAGCCATTCGAAGGCTGTCGAGTAGCGACAAGTGACACTACCAATCTAAAGAGAGCTTTTGTTATAGCTGCTTCTACTGTGTGCCATCTTTAGGGAAGGAAATAGTCCCAAGTCGACCTCTTTTACCCTTCCTAGACCACTTCTGCCCCTGAATTCGCTTTCGGGCGACGCTTCCGAGCAAGCGGAGCAGCCAAGTAATGCTAAGATTATGTAAACGTCATTCTTTGATCTCTCGCCCTCCCTCTCTCGCTCCCTCTCACACTCACTCATATCAAGATGAATATTTGTCGGACTTGCCAGTCGAATTATGCATTTCATTCTCAGATTTTCACATTTAATCCCTCGCTCTGTTCCTTCGTATGTTGGGTTGGATGTCTATCGCTTTTTCCCCCCACCTCTCTCTCTCTCTCTCTCTCTCTCTCTCTCTCTTGTCTATATATATATCTCCCATACTTCCTGTTTAGGTATACTTCTAGACCCGTGTGTATATTTATCTCATTCTTGATTATTTTATTTTAACATATGCATATGACAGATTCTTAATAATTTTATAAAAAGTGTAAAATATTGAATTCTATTTTAATAAATGATGTAACATTTTTCTTAGGTAACATATATAATGTAAAGCTTAATATGGTTTTATGTTTCAATTTCTAAATTTTCAAATAAATTTGTATTTGAATAACAAAAATTAAGTCAATTTTAAATTTTAATTTAAAATTCTTGATTTAAGCAGTTAATGGTTTTTAACGATAAAAATAGTATTTAATTTACAAAATTCGTGTGCCTGCAATACTACGAAAATCTGAAATGATAATCAGAAATGAAATAATCGGTCAAGTACAAAATTATGAAGGTGGGAATAGCAAAATGCTTATTAAACTCCAAATCAGTAGAGATTGAAGGTCAGGTATGAGGAGGGCGATTCAATTTATAAATGACATAGGGATACATCTCTCTTGAACATAAGGATAGTAAAAGAAGCAGATTGACTGACCGTGTCTAGAAGATGGAGAATAGAAAAAAGGATGGGGCAATTGTAAGTTCATCAAGCCAATGTAATTACTTGGCATTCGACGGGTCTCTTGTTTCGTGAGAGCCAATAACGACGCCAGCCGGTGGCCCAATTTAATATAACCTATGCATATTCAATAGCCCGACGCGTCGGCCCTCATGATGCCTAGCAGCAACAGCACCAGCTGCTAGGATGGCTGAGGCAAAAGGACAAATGCCTGGTCGACTCCTCGTCCTCGCTTTTCTTCCATCTCCGGCTCGAATCTTGCTTCGAAAACTTGAGAGAGAACTTGCGGAAGCGGTGCCGTGCGGCACTCCTCATCGCTCCCAATCATTACGCTGCAATCTGACGTCGTCAGTCAGCCTCCAGAAGCGAACTTTACCGAACCAAGAACTTTATATATGCTCGCGGACTTAAACAACTGCTGAGCCTTGTACACACATATAATCCGCTCCCGAGGGTCGAACTTGAATTACCCCGTCCGTCCAACGGCGGTGCCGAGTCTCTGGCGGGGCAACTCTCTAGCCGTCCTCTAGCCGATAGAGGTACGAATAAGAAAGCCTGGCCTTCTTGCATTCGATCGAAGCTTCGGGATCTTCCATGATCTTTTACAATACATGACCCGACTACTTTAGTTTCGACTTGCTCCGCCATTGCATCTCAAACTCTTACAAATGTAAGACTCATTCCTTTACCTTCCCCAAAAACTCTTCTCTAATGCTATTTCAGAAGGTTTTTTATTCAACCGACATTTTTACTTTTAGAAATCGAAAAATATATGAAAATTCCTGGGACGAGTAATTACAAGCTTAAATTACATATTATATATATATATATATATATACTTTACTATATTTTCATAGCTCTCGTTAGTTATATTAGTATAAATAATGTGTAAAGATTATTCCAAAGCAGTACGAGGTAAGAAGGATAAATAATTTTATTATTTACAATCCGCAGAAATTAAAATCGTTGTTAAGAATTACAGTTTTAAATGAGCCGAAAAAATAGTTAAAGCTCGGTATTACGAAAGAAAATTGATAGTACCTCTGTTCAGTGTTTCTCTCGTAGATACGAAGCATTGCAGATGAAAGGAATGTTTTCGTTTATAATCGTAGAATATCTTTATGTAGATAAAAAAAAAGTATATATATATATATATATATATATTTGTGTGAGTGTGTAAATAAGGAGGAGTATGAATTTCTTGGTTTAGCCTTAATTATGGAGTTTCATGGCGCGGACTTTGAGTCGCGGCGGACGTTCAGGGCGACAAAATTAAGTTTTGCTTTCTGTCACGCCTACGCCTTTACGAAATAATCTTCTAGGGAGAGGTATCGCCGGCGGAATATGGAGAGAAGAAGTACGTCAAGGCTTAGTCTCTGGTAACTTTTCCTTTAGCTGCTCTTCCATCTGATGTCGTCAGCCGGCTTGTGATGACGGCACTAACAATGAATGGATGTCAAAAACGCACCAATTAATTCAACCTTCCAAAGAGGGAACAAAGCCGTATAAGAATACCCTCACCGCCACCTTCTTCCTACTCAGACTCTCCCGAGATACTTGAAAACTTCTTGTTAACCGTTACGAATGACGTGAACTAGATGGTCGACTTCCAAAGCCGGAGAGCTTTTGCCCTGAACGTAAAAGAAATGAAGGGCCAGCCACGACTGCTATTAAGAACTGCTCCTAAGCTACGAGTCCCTCTCTACCATAAGAATGGTATCCAAGTCTGCGGTTAAGAATTTTCAGATTTTCCTTGGCTTTTATTCTCTAATCTGACTTCATTACAACCAACATTATATAACCATCGGCATAATAATCTATTCATTTTATTTCTCCCGTAGCGATAATCCGATCTAATACATTTTACACGTTTTCTATTACCAATCATCCGGTATCTTATAGTATTTTCGTATATCGTTACAATAGCTTTATTGAAATAATAAGTTTGATGAGCACGTACCGAGGAAAATTTTAAGAAATTATTATAACTTGCAGGGAGTGGGAAATAAGGAGGAGAAAAGACTGCTTTTGACATCCGTTTAAATTCCCTGTTTATGTCGCTCGTTGTCGGTCGGCAAAGTATACAGGTCGAAAGTTTCCTCGCTTATGACCTTCGACTGGTTGCCGAATAACAGCGGGAGCTCAAGGAGATGAATTTATCACTGAAATCATCTAAGCTACGCAAATGTTCCGGTTGTACGTGTATTGTATCCAACGGTGAGGGGAGGCTCGGTTAAGACGACCCCAGTCGATCCTCCCCCCTTCTTTATTTATCTCCTCTCTGACCAAGGATGGCAACGATCTCCGCTGGGCGCAGCCGACAAGGTAAATAGGGCACGAGACGTCCCGGCGCAATCTCTCGGCTTAGATCGTCCACTGAAATTTGGTCAGGTTCAGCAGGTGGCTGGCTAGATCGGCCTTAATGCCGTAGCAACTACAATAACTCCTTACTTAGAGGGAAATTCTCCGAGACTCGAGGCATACGACATCCTGCATATCCCGAAATACCCAATACCTTGTTTTCCTGCTACTGACAACCCATTTCGACTCCACCTCTCAATTTTCTCTCCTATCAAGCTCTGTTTATATCATGCACTCCCTCGCGTGTCTATACACCATGCTAACTATTTCCCAAACTATTTTATCAAATAATTCATGAAAATTGTAATTCTATCATTAAGCTCATTCTCATTGCGCCATCTTCATTATTATTTTACAGGGTTAAAAAAATTAAAAACAAAACATAAATTAAAATTATAACGTTAATTTATGAAGAGATTGAATACTTTTGTACTAAATTTAATTTATGAAAGTATGTACCGCCTTGAGTCAAATACTATCACTGCGGAGTATTTAATTAGTAATAGAGGTCCACTGATGAGCAGCAGGAGATTTCTACAGAACTGTAACGTAAGGTGTAATGGAGCGTAATCCTTTTTGAGGTTACGCAGGTTGACCATGTCCTTCGCTAATCTCGGACAATGCAAGTGCATCTTGCGCTTCAGTGATCGCCGTTTGAGTTATCTGGCATTACACTCCGATCAACAATGACATCGATTCCTACAGCTATATAGACATTTCAAGATATCTTTATTCATTATCACGAATACAAGTAGAATCGAAGATTATCAGACTATTTCAAGATTAGAAATCCTATATCATATAATTTTGGCAATTATAGACATAATAGTAGCTTATGAAGCATATACCTTTGTCTGAGAGATATATTTTATAAGCGTTTAATGTTTGGTCGTATATTTATTACTCAGATTATACTTCATATTAATAATATTATTTTACGTCATTTAAAATTTAGGTAGACTTTTTAAAAAATAAGTTTAATGAATGTGAAGTATAAGATTTTAAATGTAAAAATTAAATTGTAAAAGTAATAAGGACCAAGTCTAGGTATAAAAATCTGAATTCCTCTAAAAATCTTATATCTCAAATTAACGTTGATAGAAAGTTTTGTTTCCGTTTATTGTGTAAGATCAATATTATCTGAGCGACGTAGAAATATTATGATACTGTAAAGAAGACCGTGATGACTAGAAGTTCGCCCGAGAGAAAAGTATCGAAGAGGAAGCGGTCAAGGCAGGCATTTATGATGGCTGAGGGATGAGTGACTGTAATGGTGATATAAGATGCGCTAAGACGAGACATAAAACTGCCCTGGAATAAAGATGGCATTCTTTTTATGATCTGATTTACTACTGAGATGTGAGACTGAAAATTTGAAATCACGATTGACTTGTCCTGTTTAAAATTCTTTAGCCGCGACGGATATTGCCTAACGGTAGTTTTCCACAAAAAATCCATACACGGAAAAATTAATTTAACTTGTTAAATGCCTGCATCAAACAAACTAATACATTATGACCTTGTCTGCGATTTCTTCTATTATCGAAATAGCTACGATAGAACTTGTTCGATCAATTTTTATTTATCAATAACATGTATGCTGTAAATTCATTACTATTGATTTGTAAATCAGTACGATAATTCATTCACAGTTCTTCTAATTTTATTGCAAACTCACTGACATTATTTTACGGCCAGATCGATGCATAGAAATAGAAATGCATAGATGCATATCTCGGGAGCGAGTAACGTGCCAAATATATACATCCGGTCATGCTCGAAACGGAGGAATGCCCCTTTCAATGCAAACGAGACTGCGAAACGCAGGGCCAGCTGCAATTAAGTAGGAGTATAATGAGATTCAAAGGCAGTCGGATGATCTACTCGGGGCGCATAACGAAATTAAATGGGTGCTCGCGCAACCAGAATCTCGCGTCCTCGAAAACTACTTGGCGTTTGCCCTGTCGCCAGGTGGATACATCCGTTGACGCTCGCATAGTCTGAGTTACCTCAGATGGATAATTGCGGTCTCCCGCAGACAAAATGTGCGAAATACGTTAGCCGGCTTCTGATACGGACAGAAGGCTGCCTGACTCCGAACCGATCCCCCTGCGTCTCCGAACCGCCATTCAACTCGACACCACCGTCTCCTTTACCTTTGAAAGTGGCGATGAGGTCAGGAGATCGTTTTAGGGAAAAAGACAGTGGGGAGTTATACCTAGTCCGTTACGATCTTAGTCGAGAACTGGACAGTGAAAGATTGTGGTATTTTCACCTTACAGATGAGTTTTCTCTCCATCTACCCTCCTATGCGTAAAAGCTTTTATTCCTCATCTCTGTCTTTCTTAGTATCACTTTATCTTGGAAGATACGTAACCCTGTCACGTTCGTAGATTGAGTCTTAGCGTCGTTAAGTTCAACGATAAATAAAAATTGCCTTATGACAATTTATCCCATTGAGCACCTGCATCTCTATAAACATTTTATTCTAATAAAAATGTACGATTTTATTGAATTTATACATACTATTCGCTCGTTACAGTTCTCGATTTTCAAATCACGATTTAAATCTTTGATATTTTTTTAACATTTTTCATCCCGTACATTTGTCAATGACTTCCCATCATAAGTTATTCTATTTCGGCGATTCAAGCACAATATTAATTGTTTTACAGAAGCTCAACTTTTCAAAAATGAAGTTATATTTTATTGTATTAAATTGCTTTTCTCTGAGCTCTTATAAAATTATTAGTACTATCGAAATCTTGGCTATTTAAAAATTTAAAATTTAAAATAAAATATTAAATAAACTGCAAGATATGTGTCTTAGCGCGTGGATCTTAGAGCATAATCTAAGTGGACGACTGCACAGATTCATTTACCACATATGCACTTGAGAAAGAAATTTTTCGTCCATTCGACGCTCCAGTTACATATTTACTTAGCTACTTCTTACGATGCTTTTATTTATTTAAAATTTACAAAGCTAGTTGATCTTCTATAACATTATTGCTATATAATTAAATGGTAGAAGAAGCATTAAAATGTAAAAAAGGAGCTTGAAGTTTCACAATATTAATCCTTTACCTACATACAATTTTTTATATATCTATATACATAAAAAAAACATAAATTTTGTACAATACTTTAAAATCGAATTTCTCATTACAATTTCTACTATAAGTTATGACAAAATTTAAAAAGTATATTAATAAATAAATGACATTGATATAATAAAACGCTAATTTATATTTTATTACATTGTTATTTTCCATAACTTGTGCATATTTTCATCGGTATATGGAATTATTGAATATTTCATTGTACTTCAGCATTATACAAGAAGTATTAATAATTTACAGAAAGTCAATTATATTTGAAACCAAAATTATTTTAAATTTTAGTGTAACTCTGTATGTGACAATTTTTTTAAATAGAAATTCCAAAATATTGTTTGATTCAGCGATTAAAAATTTTTCATCTCATCAGCGAAATGAAAAAAGGTAAAAAATTTTCAATAATTTCGTTAAAATAAAGCTCGAAGTTTAAAATTCAAGACAGCCTTCCATTTTCTCCAAAGGAAAATTCGCGAAAAATTAAAGCTTGCACTCAAAGAGATTCATGCGGAGTCGTTGAATTCTGGAAGGACCATTAGAATATCCGTCAAGGACTTTTACTTTCTATCTGCCTTAGTTCGCATTTTAGGTTGGCAAAAGTGTTTCGACAGTTGCAAGAACTGTTCTGCATTTTGTATGCAGACTTAGGCGCACGTAACAGAATTCCTTTACAAGCGAGCTGGAACGACCAATTCAGTGTACATCCTCCATCTTTATTGCCATTTTTCTTTCCTACCAAACTTTTCTTATCGTATATATCATAAAAGATGTCTTTCTAAGATTATCTTATTTTATTAAGATAAAATTTTATGTCTCTCCCTCTCTCTCTCTCTCTCTTTCTCTCTGTGCGTATGTAAGTGTACGTACAATTATTTCCGTTTAGTAGATACAATTAAAACTGTGAGATTTATATATAAAACACAGTTTTTATTGTATGTATGAACGTGAATAATATGACCTTAAGAACATTATTATGTATTTTATAAAAATAGCTCTCTTATTATTACTCAAGCGTAATGCGTAAAAACAATCTGACTATATCCAAAAGCTGTTTCAAAACAACTTATTACAGATACAAGTAAATCTTCGTAAGCTTAAACACAAAAAGTTCTACATAGTATTTACGAAATGGATCGTTAAATATAGACAAAAATTAAAAGAAGTTTATATATAAAAATTAAGTTTAGATCCTCTTTTCACATAAGATTTTATTTCCAATTCTTTTACAAAAACTGTTACAAGAATACTCATAAATGTAAAACGTATAAATAAATTAAAGAATATACTTTATATGATTTATATAAATAATCACACAAATTAATTTTCTGCTATTAAATTGTAAAATGTAATGTGTCTCAATTGATTCAATTGAGTCAGTTTCAAGTATGTCAAGAGATTTGTTATTCTTCAATTTTTGTTTCATTCAAATACAAGAGTTACATTATATAATGAAAAATATGTCGTCTGCATGCAGATTTAGTGGAACTTCTAGACAACAGATTACAAGCACTTGCTGTAACATAAGTTATATTTATTTTACATTTTTTTATTCAATTAATTAATAGTTGTGCAAGTAAGAATCGCAACTCAACTAAATGATTAATTAAAATGCTTGAATCGTAAATATGAATTATAATGGATTACAATTGTCTATACCCTTCATCTTTTTTATGTATCTAAAAAATATATTCTTAATATATCTTTACGTTACAGCAAATTGTCTACTACTTATATTTGTAGTATATCTATTGGAGATTAATCTTTGTTAACAGAATGAAAAGAAAAGACAAATTCTAGATAACTTTATATAATTGATTTAATTTAATCTCGAATATAAGAACATAAATTTTTCGATTAAATATTGAATATATGTTGGCTAATTTAATGAGTATTAATTTAAAAAATATAATTCAAAATTTCGAAAATCTCACTTCAATGATGTTTTGAATATATATTTTTTATATATTAAAGAAGTTTTGATCACATTTTTTAAATTAATTTTAATTAGGTATTGCTGTATATACGAAGTTAAAGATGCGAAATTCGATATAAAAAGTGAAATTAATAAAACAGTTTACATAATTACACTTTAATTAGACTGAAATATATTTCATAAAGTCGATAAGCTGAACATAGTCGATGTATTAGTATCTTGAAGAAGTCAACGTTTTAGTAGCTGGAACAACTCTAGATTACTTAAAACTTCAAAGGTACTAATAATATTACTTTGAAAGTTTATATTTCATTCATGCCATGCTCTTCCAAAATAAATTTTACCACTAAATCATATTTATAAGAAGAGTGATTATATAAAATTGCAGTGTATCAAATATCTACTAGATAGAACGATTGCATCATCAATGTATCACTTATGTATAATTTCGACAAGAAATTTTTCGAAGCCACACAATCTATACACCGAATCTAAATTTTATTCCTCGTACTTTAATGGAATATTTCTTTCACGCTCGCACTTCATTAGTATCTGTCATTTGCTTTAAAAAATATGGATGATAAGAAAATGGAATGAAAAATACGGCCTGAGACTAATTATACTGAATATGCTTTTTATTTTTATTCGGAGCATTAAAATCATTTCCCGATACGCCGATTCGAGTTCTCAGTTCCAATTCCTTCCAAGTGAAATAAGTTGCAAAATCTATCCGAAAGGTATTGGCAAATCGAGTATAATTTCACGATTATCACCGTAATAGTTAATCAAAGTTTGATTTAATTGTGTCATTTTATAATCTATTTCAGGGGTGGAATCAGAACTATAGATTGATTGCCGCTATAATACGTTCTCTTAATGAAATTTATTTCTAATGAATTATATATACCTTTAAAATAAATTCATATTAATATAAAACATCAGTACTAATTCTATCAGGAACTGAGCACTTTTTATACTTTTTTTCAAACTAAACTTCATTTACATAATTTGCATAATTAGGCAAGTACGTTTTTGCGGTAAAGATTATTAAGAATTCTTATATTTTAATAATGCTTACGAATACGGACTATAAGCACATAATTCTTTCATAGAAATATTTTATCAAGGGATAACTGTAACTAAAAAATTATTCGCATATAATACGGATTAAGCTGATCGTGCCTGCTTACGTTGCATAGCTATTTATTGTAATAATTTCATATTTTTATAAAACACGTGCGTAATGAATGCGTAAAATTTTATAAAATCTGTTAAAAAATGGAAAGAGGATAAGTGAAGTCGAGTGTCGCTTCGCTCTTAGAGACAAAATTCAACAGTGGATATATAAAATAAGATATTCAACCAAGAGTGTAAAGAAAATGCGAAATCACAGAAAACAAAAGTCCTTCCTTGTCTTCTTGGGCTTAATCGTAGTGAGAATAGGGTTGGCGAAGTATTTCGTTCTCTTGAGCAGCAGCCGACGTGTTCCCGATTTTCATGAGTTTCCTCGTCGTGAAAAAAAAAAAGGTAAGGAGAAGACTAGGATCGAAAACGTCAAGACGTAAAATACTTGTCTCCCGTTCGAGTGCTTGCTGAAGGCTTCGTATCTCGTCGTGCATAAGTAAAGTTGCCCTCCGCGCATTGCCTTAACATTTTTCTCTCTCACCCTAACCACCCCATCCCCCAGCCCCGGACGCCTCGGTTCACAACACCGTGCCCCATTCCACCGTTACTCATCGACCTACGCCACCCACCATTTTTGCTATTTTCCCTCGCATTTGAGCGCAAGTTTTCTTTCACCCCCTCTGGAACACATACGTATATGTACAATGAAACTCCCAATCATATTTTCCATTCTTTAACCTATGCGAGCGTACGAATAGCGACCAATGTGACTGAACAAAATATTGAATAGAAACCGGAATGGTCTGCATTGCAACGAGATCGTGTCCGCGCCCTCATGAATCTCTTTATAAAGTTACTTAATTTGCCGCTACTTAACACTACGCAGAATGCTAAACGAAATTTAATAACTTAACCTCAATATACAAAATTATTTACGTCAAAGATCATTTACGTCAAAGACAATCTCACGTCATTTTATATTAATTTGCTTTTGATCTATTTCATAATATTTACTATACTCAATTACTATAATACTATAATACTATATTCTTGTTTATTTTTTAACGATTACTCATATGCACATTGAATATACAAATTTTTGTATTTGTAGTTAAACAATACATTTAACAATATTAATTTTAAGGTATTTATAAATATGTTTTTAGTATTCAATGAAACTAATGATCAAGTAGTGTTCAAAACTTTTATTTTTCAAATTATTTTTATAAACGAAGATATCATAATGTGTGTGTATATTAAATAAAGAACCAAAATATTACATGGACATTTTGTCAATTATTAATATGAACAAAAACAAATAATTATAACTTAATCTTTTTTCATTTGAGTTGTATTTATTACCAAATATTATCATTGCAACCCTATTTATAATCATAGGGTAGGAGAATGGTTGAAGTTGTAAATAAGACATGAAGAAATTCTTAAATCTAGATTATATAAGTGTAAAATTATTCAAGATTTTTAAATCCGAGCTTCAAAATATGACAACATTTGAATATGAAAATGAATTAATAAAATAGGAGAAAATAATATATTTTGAATATACTCTTTGTTTGTGTTTAATATTGAATATTTTGAGAATCATTGCCTTTTATTCAATTAGTGCTTGAAATTACAGGATTCACGGACATGAGTACAACAAAAGAGGTTATTGGGACACAGATATGTATTTACGAAATATACACTGCCGTTTATGCGCTAGACTCCTGCACCTGGATTACTAAAAGATTCGATTGAGCTCGTATAGATGCAAGATCAGTTTCGAGCCTCACTTACCGCCTGTTCAATATCCTTTCAATGATTTCATTTTAGATGCTTGACGTATTCAGCTACTTCAACGGATGTTAGATTTAAAGATCCTGAATAGTCTTTCCATCAAATTACGATAGGTTAGCCTGAATTAACTGTTTTTCAGACGATTTCGTAAATAATATAAAAATTATTCGGTGTTAAATGGTTATTATGCAACATCTAGTCGTGTTAAAATAATTTATTTTATTTTATCTATCATAATTAATTATGCTGAATATTTTAAGAATGAAAGAAATTGAAAGAGTAGAGTGAAAAAGTTTAAAATCCAGAAAAAATTAAAGAGTAATTACGAATCAAATGATAATTTAAAGCTATTCATAATTCCTATTATTGATATAAAATGAGAACTTATGTCCTTTTGAATTTCAAAATACTCTCCAAATTAGTCTAGGAAGTCGAAACTTTATATTGCACTTGCTATGGCACATAAAAGCTTTATTAAAAAGTTTCCATAAGCATTGTTATCAAATATACAGAATGCCCTGGTATGAGAATTTACTGGCTATTTGCCAAACATATTATATGTGTGAATGCGAGCATTTTGAGCAAATGATAGAGAAATATACGCTGTGTGTGTGTGTGTGTGTGTGTGTATGCACACGAGCCACCAAGAAAGAGAGAATGTCGGAGAATGAAAGAAAGTCCAGCAACACTATATTCGACGAGGTCGACATCTTGCTACTGCAGTGACGTTTGCTCTCCAAATTGTGAGAGTTTGCAACGGAATTCTTAGAGAAAGGTCGGAGTTCAGCCGTGACACTGGTCCAAGTCTGACAAACTCCTTCGTAGCTTAAGCACAATCTCCCCTTTCCCTTTTTCTCGCTCACTCTTCCACTTGTTTCTTTCTCACAATCTTTTTTTTTATTTTTTTTTTTAAATCTTATAAATTCTGATTAACAGACGTGACTACTGACATTTTTGTTCAATTTATATAAATTAACGTACAATTTACAATTTATGATGAATAAATTGATTAATAATATTTCTCAGCAGTTAATATTATTTTTTTCTTATAATTAATTTAAAAAATGTTTGTAATTAAAAAATTCTATTTAAATCAAAACTTTCTTTAATTAATGTAGAGTCTTTATCAAAATCACAAAATTATTCAATTAAAGCATGTAGAAGAATTTTTATGATTTATCTGTCACATACTTATGAGTTTAAGAACCTAAGGTTTTAAGGCGAAAGCAAGAGAATTTTATTTTTAACATAGCGAAGAAGAACTAAAGAAAAAAGACAAATGACGGTAATGGAGAGCGAAGACAAAAATTTACGAGAGAAAGAGGAATAGAGAAAGTTAAAAGTTGTGAATGTATGCATGATAAATGATAGCCAGTTAAGTAAGTATGTTAAATATATTTGGTGGCAGAAGTAGTGCATGTACAATTGTACCAGTAAGAGTGAGTGCGTGAGACAGAGAGAGAGAGAGAGAGAGAGAGAGAGAGAGAGAGAGAGAGAGAGAGAATGAATAGGCATGGGTAAAGTGTGAAGTCAGCAAGAAAAAGAGATAGTGAAAAATAAAGTTGGGAGTGTATGAAGAATTACATCAACGACATAGAGTGAGAGAAAAGAAGGAAAATTATTATTAGAGAATTTATTTTAGCGAGGAGAAATTATTGCTACCATTATGTCGACGAGCGAACACATGTTTTATAAGCGCGTATGTAAGTTAAGGTACTCGGTTCTCGGGATAGTGGTCGTTATGCAACTGAAATTCTTTTCTAGAATTCAACGAAAGAAGGCACTTGCACGCTTTCCGACGTAAGGGTGACCCCATAGCCCGAAAAATAATTAGCCGAATTCGGATGGGGGAATAATAATGGAAATGAGGGAAGAACTGATATATTATGTCTGGTTATTTGCCTGGCGACGAGTTGCTTTGCCAAAGAAATTATCTACTACTCTCGCTAAAGTGAAATGATCGCAGGACATTACAAATATAATCGCTACTTTTTATGGGTTCTGTTGGTTTCACTTTTTTTATGATATCATTTCAAATAACCTTATACAAAATATTAGAGTTCACAGTATTAGAACCACGTAGAAGGTTATACCAAATTCTTTATTTAATTGCTTATGACTTAATTTTTTCTTTTATCTTATACTTTTAATAATGTATTTTATAATAAATTTTTTTCATTTTATAACGAATAGTCATTTTGTAAAAATTAATGTACAACTTCAGGGTTCTCATTTGATTCTACTTACTTTAATTATATTTGAATTAGTTTACTTATACATTATAGAATTCTTAAACTTATCCTATTTTAGTTTACGTACATATTTGTGTTTAATATTTTATCAAATTGAAGCACCTTAATGCACATATAATCTTTAATATTAAGACCATTCATGTAATAGATTCACTTTTTTCAACCGTACTGGAATATAAAAATTCTAATTATCTTTTCATAAATAAGTCAAGAACAATGAATGATGTCAGTTGAAGTGCGCTTGAAAAGAAATTATTTTCTCCAAATTAATTTAAAAAATTTTAAAACTTTTACTTAATAAGAAAAATCAGATAGTGAATATAAATTTCATATAAGAAAAACTTTCAAGTCTACTTTTTCTAAACTTTTAGTTTAAAATCTGTTTGCATGTGTAAATCAATGGTTCTGATAATTTTAAATTCAAAAGTTTAATGGCAAAAGTGTTGTAATTTAATAAAAGAAATTAAACTATATTAGTACTTTAAAACTATATTTAAAGTATATAATAAACAAATAAGACTTTTTCGTTACTAATGTCATATGATATTGCTATTTAAAAAGCATTGTCCAGGAAATTATAAAAAATTAAAATTAAAGAAGTTTCTACTTCAAAATTAAAAAATTGTGAAATTGAAGCTATATTTTCTTGTTACAGTAAGTCATATTAAATTTCAAGTAATTTAAGTATTTGTAATTATATTAATGTTATTTCAATGGAAATAAGTGTCGAGTAGTAGCTTAAGAAAATTATTTTTATATCCAATCTCGAATGCCATACTTATAGAAAAGCATATATTCGAATTAATATAATACAACATTTCCATTCTATTTATTTTAAAATAAAAACATGAGAGAGCTACTACTTAGAATTAATATATTTTGTATCTAGAGTGCTCGGGTTTACGAAAATAATATAAATGGCACTAATAAGAATCCGGCTTAAAATAAATATTAAAAAAAAAAAAAAACTGCAAAACTGAAAATAAATAAAATGGAACTAATAAGAAAAATCATGTATTAATAAAGTTAATAGTTATGGTTACAATATATTATATGTAAATATATATTACTAGTCAAATTACAGCTGAAAGAAAAAAGTAATTTTCTTACATAGACATACAGAAATATATATTGCTACTCCTCTAAGATATATTTTCTCACATACTTATATTTGCGTGGACGAGTACATATGCATACACTCGTGCCAAAGTGGGAATAAATTTGTATAAAAAAAACTAAAATATTTTGCTTACTTTTCTTTTATATTTATAGCATCGGTGGTATGCGATATCAATTTCATAGGCATTTTTCGAAGGGTATGATTTTTTTACTGTTTTACTTTTATTATAGGTTTCACATGATTGAGTTCGGCAGACATGACTTTTTGAAGACTCAAAGCAGCAAATAGTGCTTTAGTGAATCTGGTAATATAAGGAGTAAAAGAGGGAATATGAGGCATTGAATTAGAGAAAATGAGGAATCGATGATCTAATGAATTTTCGCAAGTAATGTACCGTAGAGACTGTGTTTGTCAAACCGAAAAATACTACAACATTCTGAATTCCCCAGTCATGAATTCAGTAAATGTCTGCGGCGGTCTTGGGAAGTAAGATTCTGTACAAAAGAACAAATAAAACGGAAATGAGACAGAATATTAAGCTGAAACTCATCGAGAAACTCTTAACAAATGAATTTAAAATGAATATATTTATAATGTAAATTTTTAGGGTAAATAAATACTTCAGTATAGTAATAAAAATAAAAGAGGATAGAAAAGGAAAGTTTTTTGATAATGATGATGTCAAAAATAGATTAATTATTTTTCTTTTAATTATTTATTGATTTAGCACACGATCAAATAATTTTATCTTTTTTTTAATTTATTAGTAGGAAAAATGTAAGCTATTAATATAACTTTTATAGAAATTATAAATTAATTTTTATCGGTTTTAAACATTTGAATTGAACGTGTTTCTCGATGAGGTGATTAATAAGTATTAGATATATTAATTACGAATAAACTTTTCCATTTCTATATTTTTATATTAAAAAAAATGGCAATGGAATTTAATGCAAGGTAACTGAACAATGGGAAAAAATTTTCTTTTGTGATGTGAAAAAGGAGAGTAAAAGAAAAAAGTTAGTACGTATAGAGGTGAAGTTACAAAGAATTTAAGGGGTGGGGATAGATATATGGATAGATAGATATACAGATAGAGAGAGAGAGAAAGACATGGGTTAAGTGGCGATGGCTGCGGTTGGGGGGGGGGCTGGAGGGAAGGGCTAAAGTTACCGAGCCAGAAATGCAATCGGTTCGGATTAAGCCTTCTCGATTGCTTCTGAGCTCATGCGAGTTCTTCTGAGAAAGGACGATGAAAGGACTAAAGGACGCGTCGGACTTGAATTTTCTCGATTCTGTCGGATCCTCGACTATGTTCCCTCGCCGAGGTTAATTGGACATTTTTTTATTGTCAATTTGTGATTGAGACCGCGCGGAGAACTGCAGCTTTTATCGGACTCTAGATGACCGTCTGCAGAAAGAGATTAGTTAAGATGGAAACATGTAGAGAGATGGTCGTTTAAAAGCGCGGCGGTGGATAATAGATAAAGAAATAACCATCTTTCATAATTATAATTTAATATGTTTTTATTTTTTATTTTTTTAAAAATAGTCCTTCCATCGAACATAATATTTTTATAAAAACTAATTAAATTTAAAAAAAAATAATGAAGAAAGTTGAGAGCTGATTAAATAAAATTTTTTACAAATTCTTAAGCTTTCAGTTCTGGGAATTATACGTCAATCGTTCGTGAAAGAAATAATTAGCTACGACAAAGGCTACAAATTCTGAATTTATTATGATAATTATATTTTTCTTATTTTATAATATTACATTAAACACATGTTTTAGGTTCAGTAATATCTCTCTGCCACCAATAGTATTATTATATCTTTTTTAATTATAGCCATTATGATATATCAATTATTATTGTTATAAATATTATTATTACTGTTATTAATACTATTATTATCTTTTTATGGATTAATATTTAAAAATCTATCCTTAACAATCTGAATAAAACTACTTAAAATATCCGTAATTAAAAAGACTGTTTTTTATTTCTATAAAAATGTAAATATATGCATATTTTTAAAAGTATTTGGCTTATAAATTAGTATTCAATTTTTCAATTGCAAATTGCAAATTAAATAATAACTTTAATAGTGAATTTTATAGCCGTATTTGTGTAGAATAAAATTAGAAAGATTAGCTTTTATGAAACTTAAAAAATATTGTGCGTGCTTCAAAAGAGAATGACGAAGGAGCGTATTTAAGAAGAAGGTATTAGTGTGCTTCCAAACATGAATAAGAGAAATAGAAAAGACGTGAAAAATAGAAGACTGTTAAAGGAAAGAGGTTTGAAAAAAGGAAAGTTCTCATTTTTCTACTTTGACCGTGCTGCAAACTATCACGCAGCCATATATACATTGAAAGAGCATAAAAGTGGAAAAAGGTAGAGCAGTGAAAAACAGGGAAGATGAAGAAGAAGAAGAAGAAGAAGAAGAAGAAGAAGAAGAAGAAGAAGAGGAAGAAGAAAGAAAGGTGTATTGCAATGTAAAAAATAAAAAAGGACGACTAGAAAGAAGTTTTTAGTTTGCACACACGTACAGAGCTAAATCACGTACATTTTATATGCTTACACAGCAAAAGCTCTGAAATATTAAACGTGCAATTAACGGGCCCATTCACCGTAATGTACCGCTGAGACGTATGCACGTGTTGTACAGATAGAAGCTAAGAGAGCCCAAAGAAGGACGTACGTGGGAGGCAAAACGTGCAACATAGTAAGAGAGCCCGGACGTAAGAGTGGGAGCGTGAACGGGGTAGGCGGGTGGGATGGGGTGGGGGGTGAGCGCTTTCGAAAAGGGGTGAGTATTAGTGGGATGAAGTGAAGGTAGGAGCGGAGAGTGACACGCGGGACATCCCTGACATTCATCCCCTTGTCGTCATCCCCTCGCTACGGTGTCGAGCGTCAGACTTGTATGACTTGTCAGTGAACGCGATGATAAAAAGCTTATATGCAGAAGATGAAAAGCTTTTAAGAGATGGTCGAGCGTGCAAGCGAATGGCCGTTCCGTCGAGAAAAAGAGAAAAACGCGAAGAGAGCGCGGAGAGAAAGACGAGTTCGGTCATTGTTTGTGGCGTTGTGCAAGCGTGACTTTGTCGCACGTGAGCTTGATACTGCTTGTTGCGTATACCGTTCCATCACTATCTAACCCCTCCGCCCTGCCTCACCCGCTGGGCGTCAATGTGCTTCTAAATATAAATGCGAAAAAGCACACTGGAAGCTACGTACTCTAACATCACAGCGCGTAAAAGAGTGTGAAATACGTTAGGACGTATGGGTTTTTTAAAAGTCCTCAAAAGTTTTTTCGCGTAGAAAAGAGAAAATATTGCAAAAAGTACGAATGGGAAACAAAGAGAGACTCGCGAAAGTAGGAGCGAAGGAATTTTTCGACGTCGACTCTGCTTATCAACTTTTGATCTTTGAAAAAAATCTTATCTCGGATAGGCATGCCGTCTAGATTCTCAAAAGTAATTTCCCAATAAAAAGGTAATGCTGGAATTAGGCAGCATTTCTTTGGATATTGCTTCCATCCTATCCCTAATTGTATTTGAATCGTCGAGGTTTGAAATTAATATGGACCATAATTAAATCCATTCCCGCGAAATGAATTTAATATTAAATTATTAAATTTGAAGGAAAATCTTAATTTCCTCACTATGGAGTATATAAATAATATAAAAAATAATATTAATAATCAAACGGATATTTAAGAATTATTCGGTCGTTGATTATAGGGCTTATACTCTTTGTACAATATAGAAGCTGAAGTCCTTCAGATCGTTGACAGTAAAACTGTTCGTAATACGTAATAATCTACACACTCCAAGTTGATAATAATTATAAAAGAATAAATTAGAACATTAGTATTATGAAAACGTGTGACTACGGGTAGTAAGAGAAAAGAAATTTCCCTTAACATTTTCGGATATTAAAAAGAGGGGGAAGGGTGAGATAGAGAGAGAGAGAGAGAGGGAGAGAGAGAGAGAGAGAGAGAGAGTGAGAGAGAGACTGAGTGAGACTGAGTGGGGGGGGGGTAGAGTGTCGGTGGCTTAATACGGGGCCGCCGTGAAGTTTCCGCATCGACGATATGAAAAATTTGCACAAATGTACCGCTAGTACATACTCTGTATAGTAAAAAACGTCTATATCGGATATTAAGGTCTGAAGCCTGAGAAAAAACTAGAGAATAGCGCGGTAAAAGTGTAAAGGGCCGGAAAGGAGTTGGCGAAAGTACCCACTTACGCATGCGCAGCCCGCATAAATGTAAGTGGCAACAATCTTTGCATCTCTAAGGATCGCGTACACCTGCATTAGGTAATCCAACAAGCATTCAGCCGGTGTGATGGTGCATGGAGGTTTACGGCCGGCAGCGGCTTTACAAGCACCAGCGAGTTGCGTAAGTGAGATCAAGAGCAGAGGAATAGGGTGGCCGAGGTAGCTGCCTTATCTCGGGGAGGGCACGCCATCGGAACCCACTCGGTCCTAGCCGAAACTAATTCGAAGGCAGTGAAGTGATGCGCGGCATCCGTCCCTGTCCCTGTGGCTCCTCGCGGCTTGTTACTGCAAAACTTCCGTTGAAGATTAGGACCCGATTTACGGCCCACTAACGGCACGATAAATTTTGTAAGATATCGGCTTCAGCAGCAGCAGCAGCAGCAACAGCAGCAGCAGCAGCAGCAGCAGCAGCAGCAGTAGCAGCAGCAGTAGCAGCAGCAACAGCAACAACAACAGTATTAGCAGCAACGGCAACAGCAGCAGCGTCGGCAACAGCAAGAGCGACAGCGACAACGGCGAGACCTTCGACTGAGCGACGTAAGCATGGACGCGGCTCTCAAGTATTGACCGGATTATTGCGGTGATGTTGGTTAACGCTCGAGCCCCACTGCTGTATGTCGGATTGCTGAGACGATGCATGTAGTTTCGGCTCGTTGATAAAGCTCCGCGTTACGGATCCACCTTACGAATACATGTACGGCCTTCAATGATGCAAGCCCCAGACTTCTATTGAATAAGAAAGGAGTTTTCACTAACGGATCCCCCCCCCCGGCCGATAACTTCAAATTTGTTACATAAGCACCAGCAGTCGATCACTACCACGTACTGCCTTCATTTTCATTAAAAAAATATAATGAAAATAATAATACTATTAGCGTGTGAATGTTGAATAACTCGATCATAAGTTCGAGCTTAGCTCCACTCGAATATTCTATTACGCTTTAATAACCTTATATTACGCTATTTCGAAAACGTAGAACATGCACTGAATTAGCTCAAATACCGTTGACAGACATTTTCTTCGAATTAGCTAAATAGTCTCTCTCTCTCTCTCTCTCTCTCTATATATATATATATATATCTTTCTGACTTGCTCTCATTTATGGATAATTTGACAGAAATTTCCAAACAATATTTATTCTCTCGTTTACTATTTTTAACGAAATTCCTTACTTAAAAGCAAATTTATACTGAATTATGTACTAATAAATTATAACCCTTTGCATCGACGTACTTAAAATTGTATTAATAATTTTCAATACTATTGTTATAAAAGTGGAATAGTCGAATATAAGAGATTTTTATAATGAAAAGTAATCTTTTAAATTTAATGGAATGACGCAGTCGGTGAATAAAATATATTACTTTTCAATATTTTTAAAATCCAGCCATCACTACCTATCATCTAAATGCTGAGCTTTTGTGATAGAAGCCCCAACAAAATATTTTATAACAAATCCTCTATTGAAATCAATTTTAAATGCATTGAATCCCTTTAAAAGTATATGGCTTTCATAACATTTTATTGAAAATTATTAAAAATTAGGGAAAAAAAGAAAGGGAAAAGGAAGTATCTCAATTGCAGGACATTTTTTGGATTAAATAATTGATTTAGGGTCGTATTTTTCAATAAGATCTTATATTTTCGGCCTGGTAACATTAAATTTGTAAATTTGAAGCATTAAAAGTTCAAGGCTGTTGAGTACAGAGTAATACGATTAAAATATTTCTAAGAAGGCTGAAAAATCTTTGAAAGAGGAGAGGAGAAGCGCCAAGTGCGGGACAACGAAGTTAAATTCTCCCTCGATTTTAACATGCTCGAGGCGGGGGTGGGGAAAGGATAACAAAAAGTAGTTATGGAATAAGGCTATTTACAATCGGATGCCAGTTACGGGCGTAAGAAATAAATAAAAGCGCGTGGATCTGTCCTTCGAGAGGCAAGAGCCGCGCCTAAAGAAAAGCCCCCGAGTCTGGAACGTCGGCCGATATCTAAGCTCCCAAGAGAAGGGGCCAATCCGGTCTGATGAAGGTCGCACGAGCTCCAGCCAGAGGGACGTCCACTTTTGCTAGAAGCAACGTTCTTCCCTCTCCCTGAAAGCAGACGTCAGCTCTAATGGGTCCACCCCCTACATCCCTCTCTATACAACTTTCACTATAACCATCTTTCGGAATTTTAGTTAACGCATCGGACTCACCTCCACCGCCGGTTAACAGTTTTAGTAATGAGCCGACGGCAATTACTAGCTCATCGAGCTTGTTGTGAGAAAAAAAAAAAAAAAAAAAAACAATAAATTGAATAATAATGACGGAAGCGTTCGGTGTTCAAGTTAGGTAGTCGAGGCGGTTTATAGAGTAGAAAAAAATATATTTAAGCAAACGCAGGGGACCTGAAAGCAAGGTCGGAAATAGTTGCCAGTGTATAAGGCTTATCGTATGCTTTACCGGCTGCGTTTAAGCTTTCCAAGGCTGTAGGGAGCTTGGCGAGAACGGGATCGGGAGGCCGAGCGGCACTTAAGCTGTGTAAACATTTTTGGCGGAGAGCTGTGTTGGCCGGGCGGGCTGGGTCGGCTGGGTCGGCGGGGTGGGGAGAGACTCGAGTCCGGCATGACGCTCGACGCCCCCACCCGACCTTCGTACGGCCGAGCTTCCCACAAGGTTCCGACGTTCGCAAAGATAAGGAAACGTCGAAGGACTCGGACCCGGGCGCTCCCTCCCCGCCGAAAATCTTCCCTGCGATAACGGGAGAATACAAAGAGGGAATAAGCGTGTCTGAGCGTTTAAGGTGCTTGGCTCTGCCGAGAGAAACGAGATGAGCGCTCGACTGTTTACGTCCACATACGTATTACCTACAAGGACGGGGCGGTGGTTGGATGGGGGTTGCGGATGAAGGTTGGATACATAACTTCCCCGAGACTCGTCGCTTAAATGAGCTGGAATCGTTATAAAATGCATGGGATTTCTCTTTGAGGCTCGAGCTGCGGTTCGGCCAAGTTTACTCCCCGCAGAGCATTTACGACTCTCCCTTTCTTCCTCTTGCGCTCTATCCCTCCGCCCCGGTACCGTAGTTACGGCTCGCAGCCTCATCTAGGGCTATCTATCCTTTTTGCAAAATGAATGCAACAGGCCTCGTCCATGGCCGGCACTGCGGCTTTATTATGCACTAAAAATTAAGGAAGTCGAATGAAGCTGCGCAAATACACTGCACCTGCCTCTTTTAATATATAAAATATATTCCCGTCCCAATGCTATTTATATTATTCTCAACTAATCCAGCCTTCCCGACAATCTTCCAAGTCCAGTACTGACCCAACCATACTGATGATTTCTTAATGTTTAACATCTAACAATAGTAATAAGAAGCTTTAAGAAAAAATATAAAAGATTGGCAAAAGTTTTGAGAATACCTTTTATAATATACCTTTAAGTCGGATGAAAAAAAAAACAAAAAAAAACAACTAATTCGGATTAGTTGAGAAACAAAAGTAAATAATGAGGCCTAAGTCACGTATGGATTTAGAAGAGATGGTTGGCCTGGAGAAAAGAGCAATTTGAATAGGCCGTAGGCATAAGTAGCGGATACTTAGCCCATGCTTTCCATGCTCCACGTTATTTTTCGCACACCTACAAAGGTATTGAAGGATATACCATGGCCGAATAAAAAAAAAGAATGCGATTCGTCAAGGGTACGCGATATATGAATAATGTTAAGATAACAGGTAAAATTGTAAGAAGCAAGGGCGGTCTACGTTGTGGCGCTGGTTACGTTTGTCTTAGGGTGGAAGGGCGCGGGTCGGAGGGTGAGAAAAGAGCCTTAAAGGGGAAGTCGATGGAAGGAGCGAAGGCGGTGGAAAAGCGAAAAGGAGCCAAATACCCTAGGGAGGTGACAGCTCGTTACACAAGACATGCTGCATCTCTCCTCTATGTTCTCCCCTCGTCCCTCATTGCCCTACCAATGACTCTTTTTTCATTTACTCCCATGCACTTCTTCCACTCTTTCATTCTTCAGTCCAAGACCCTCACTCATTCTTTCCAATGACCTTATCTCTTTTCCTGTGGAGTGAAATAATATTTTGCACGTATCAATGTACATCGCCAGCCCTGCGTATTCCTATATAAATCACTAATTCCGACGATTGTCAAATTTTTCGCATTAAAACTGATACTCGATAATTGACCGTTCTATAGCATCGTTCTATTTTTCATAAATGTTAAAAGACAAAACAAAAAATTATTTGCAGATATTAATTAGGTTTCTAATTTTTAAATGATTATTGTTAAAAGGTTTGTGATTAAAAACTTTTAATTTCATCACTAAAAGAAGTTCGTGCTCCAGTGGTAAGATGAAAAAAACTTTAAAATAGAATGATTTTTTAATATTTTTTCGTCATCATCAAAAACAAAAAGTAAAACAAAAAAAAATAAGGTAATGATAAGAGTGCATGATTTGTAAAAGGAGCGTGTCATTCAAACTGTAGTACATTTACGAGGACATATTGCTGCTATTACTCTTCCAGTTTCAATATAATCCATTCATTGCATTATTTAGAAAGAGTTGTTAAATTTTCGCCAAAGTTCATTGCTAAAATTCATTGCCGAACTTCAAACATGCGATTTAGTCGCAAAAAATAGGCACTGGCACGCGTCTACGAACTTCAAATTCCTAGACAAATCGTTCCCTATTGCCGAGGGTGTACTTCCATCGGAATGGTGCGCCCTCTTTTTTCCCTTTACCACCGCTTTTTCATCGACAGAAGTACCCAGCACTTGACTGGTGTGCGCTCCTTTATGCATGCCTCACAAGTACGAGACGCTACATTAACAGCACCGAGTTAGAAAGCTATGACCCTCTGCACCGGCCCTTAATGTCGTCATGTACGTATACTGCAAAGCAACGAATTTATGGAAAGAAAGTGAAACCGTACCAATGATACAACACTTGTTCTATTATCTTATAAATAATTTTTTATTATTATTTTTATAAATTAATGGATACTAAGTTAATGTTAAACAAAGCTAATATTATTAAGCTTTCAAATTGTGTCCCTGAACGCGTCTCTGAACGCGTCTCTGCGCCGATAAAACAAAACGTTATCAAAGCAGATAAAAATAAAATTTCAGTAAAAAGGGAATAAGGTACCGAGAACAAATAAAACTTACGCAAAATGAAAATGAATGATTTTAGAGTGAATCAAATTAAAAAATAGAAAATGAAATGATAGAAAAAAGAAATGCGGAAGATAAAATGAAAATGAAAAAAAAAAAAATGGATAAAAGGAAACGTGTAAAAGTTAGAAAAATAAATGAGAATACGAATGGAAAGAAATAAGCCGTAGACAAGAATATAGTGTGAACACAAAATGTATTTTAGAAAAATTGTACACCGGTTTCAAACGTCTTAAAGTACCATAAACCATAATGTCCCACACGCATCTTCTGACTCAGAGTTGTTCTTTTATTTTGACTAGGAAAATTTACAATCATTGGTTGTATGTGGTTAGACTCTCTGAAAAATAATTCACCAGAATGTTCTACTTTTTAATTATATTATTTATAGCTGTGAGTAATGACTTATTATATAAAAATATTATAAGGCATCTAAATTGGCATACCTAATTAACTGATATGCACATACCCACCGATAACTGCTTCTATATACGTATAACATTTATTCTATTGGTTATAAACATTACACTAGTTATTAAATTAAATTACTGAAAAAAAAAATTAAATAACGGTTTAGCAAGACATTGATAAATAACAATCATACAAATATATATCACAAATTTTGGAGACCGTTAATTGACGCGGGAAAATCAGTGGCGGGAATAATGTAGAAATTACCGATCGCCATTGTAGTTGGCGCGTAAAAAAAGAAAAACAATTGAAGGAGAGGCGCGAAGAGTCCCGGCGGGAGACTTCGCGTGGTGTCGCATGCAATGACTCTGACTACAGACACGAGGTCGTACAGATCGGGGGAGAATACAGAGCATTTTTTTGTGCTTCCTCTCACTCGTCCCGCCGAATTCCAGTTGATAGTATAAATTCTGTAAGAGGTGAAAAAGCGGTAGGCAAGGCGTCTTGCGGAAGCTTACGAACCGAGCTTCTGACTAGTGATTCGCGAAGTGATAATTGTTATCATTCACGTGGTGTCGTGGCACGTGCTGGTGGTAGGGGGATTCAGTGACAAGATGCTCCTGAATCCACCCCAGGGGGAACCTTCCCTGGGAGCAGAGAAACGACTCTCGGTGGCCGATCCAGAGGATAGGGTTGAGAGAAAGTAAGTGAGTTCCTCTGCGGCCAGGTCTGGTCTCCAAGACATTAGAGACGACCCGGTGTCCGCACCCCCACACACAGATCGGTCACCCCCAGACGTCCGAACTGTGTGGAGTTCGAGACGCATCGGTGTCACGGCGTAGGGCGAAAGTCCAGCTGGCAAACAGATACCGTACGTACATTTCTATACGAGAGCTCTCCCGGTCGTATCGCGAAACCGTCTCAATTAATATAATTATTGATTTTTGCTATTGTATATTTGCGTGCGTGCGTGCGTGCGTCAAAAGGCTTTTTTCCTCCTTTCCGGCGAAGGAGGTTTTTTTACGCCTCCCGGCGGTTAGGGCAATATAAAATAAAGAAAATTAATTTTATTATTAACATTCAACCAAAGACTTTTATTTTACCTCTTCCTATCCTTTATTAATTTATTTCAGGACTCACGGAGATGGTAAGTAGCGTATAAATTGCTACAACAAATATTAATAACCATGAAAGTAGCTTCATACAAATATAAATCAATCGAAAAATAACGACTAGAGGTCAATAGTAACATTAATTATGATAATAATAGTTAAATAAGATAATATCATATTTATGCGTGTGGGTTGTTAATGTCAAATTATATCTTATAATTATTACATAAACTGTTCGTATAATTTAACTCAAATTGATTTTCAGGTATACCTAAAATGAGTATTTAGTTTCACTTTCATCAAAATCTGGCTTATGGAATTATAATTGAGGCAATAAAAGCCAACCATCATAATAATTAAAATGATATGAATTTAGAAGTCTACATTAATTGACATATTTAAAACCAGACAGTAATTATCTTTTTCTAACTCAATAAGCAAAATAAAATAATAAAACTATGCATTATAATCTTTAGCAACATAATACTTTATAAATATTGATATTTAAATGTAAAATATATAGTGAGTATTATGTTATATATATATATAAATTCATTAACACAAGTAATTATTTTAAACAGAGGACAGATTTATTAATTTGTAACTATGATGTATACCGATTAATAAGACGGATTAAAAGTTGTGAGAACTGAAGTTTAAATATGATCCGTAAAACCTCCAACATGGCGTATGAGGTCTTACTATCTTGTAGGGCGCGACATGATAACGTTGAAATTGTAAAAAAGCCTTGGAACATTGAAGTCAAATAAAATAAAAAATCTTTATTATTATCCATTATATTGTAATCATTAATTTATTAGAGACGTTCGTATACACAAAATAATATAAGGTACAATTAAAATCAGCTCTTTTGCTTTAAGTAAAAAATGTGGTTATGTATACAAATTTAGATTTAAATTGTTATGTAATTCTCATGATTCACATTAAATAAAGTATACATAAATTATATTACATAGCTAGTTAATAAGAAAAGCTTAAAGTGAAACAAACATTTGATTTCATTTACAGATAACGAAGAGAGAAAGAGAAAGGAAGAGGGATAGGAGGGGTCGAAGAGAAAGGAAGAGAGATAGATAGATAGATAGAGAGAGAGAGAGAGAGAGAGAGAGAGAGAGAGAGGAGAGGAATAAAGTTGTAAAAAATCATATTCAAGACGAAGTAAAAATTGGACATACAGCAATTAAATAAAGGTAAAAATGTCGGTAGCAGGAGGTAAAGGAGAAATTAAAGGTAACAGTTGTAGACCGAAGCTTCGGCAGCGGATACGGAGCTTTGAAAAGAATTACCGAGCCAACTGGCGAAAGGGGTCGACAAAGTGTAGTGGAAGGACGAGGGTCACATGGTACAGTAATGGAGCGAGAGAAGCTTGAGCAACTAGAGGGTGAGGGTACAATTAAAATTAACGCAATTCAGTCACAAGCCGGTAATTCACGTGCCTGGAATTTATATTATTAAGCTGTGTAAATTTTTTTTTACCTGTCTCTCCTGCCCATTACTCATCGATTCTCTATTTGTCACCGTTTTTCTTAATCATTATCCTTACACTACCACACTCCCACCTCCATTCACCCCCGCCGCTCTCTTTTCGCTCTTAGATTCATCGACATTATGAGTTGGTGAAAATATCGAGATAGAGAGACGGAGAGGGACGGAGAAAGAGAAAAAGAGAGAGAGAGAGAGAGAGATCTTGTTGCGCTAGAACGTACGCATGCCCCCCCCCTCTATTTATATTCCAGCAATCAATTTTTCTCTCTGATTTACGAATGCCAGAATGAGAAAATTAGTAGTATGAGAAACGGTAGTTGAATAACAATATAATTTCAGGTTTTTACAGTAAATTAGATGTCGTAACAAGTATTTTGAAGCATAAGAGCATTTTATTATTCGCTTTTCTCGAGTGCCAGGATACCCTGGAGTTTTCCTTATCCTTCAACACTCTTAACTTAATCACTCCCGCAAGTCATATCGTTTAAAGTATCTACAACTAATTTTCCTAGCAACATAATCGTTTAGAGACATTTTAGCGTAAGTTTATTAATTAAAACAGTGTTAAATTTAGTATCTCGAATAAAGTATGGTCACATTAGCTCGTATGCCAAGTGTTTGTAACACGAGCTTCTTCTATCAGCTATAATGTTCTCTAATAAATTCATAAATAATATCAGGTGACAAATGTTTTTCTGCATTTTCAAATTTTAATATTTAAAATATACGTAATTACCTTTGGATGTGTCCTTCTCGGAAATGCTACTTTTGGGTCAATCTAAAACAAATAATTAAAATTTTTTGTTAAATTTCAATTGCCACAAGCTATTAATAATATTATTAATAATACTTATATAATATTTACATATAAATATAATTTATTAATAATAATAAATCATTATTATTTTACGTGCACACATAGAAGTTAAATTGAATCTTAGAAGAAATTTTAAATACGATAATTTGATAAAATAATTTAAAAAATTTATATAATAAACAAATTTTTTTAATCAGAATAAATTTAATATTCATATTTTTACGTTATTTACAACAATAAGTCCACAAAATAGTTATTGCTGTCGGTATTAATGATAATTTTAAAGAATTTATTATTGATTATTTTAATTTCTATTACAAATAAGTGTAAACGTACTATGCATTATTGTATTATACTATACGTAAATGTATTAAAATTTATAAAGAAATTCTTGAGAATTCAATGAACTTTTTTTTATAAATCTAAGAGATTATCCATGGCCATATGTCAATGATTGTTCGGTGTAGCATAGTTTGATCTTTTTAAACGATCTAACTTCGATTCTTTAACGGTACTCTCAGCAAATACGCGCTGCTAGATTCATTGCCAAACACTTACTACAGTACGACCGTAAAAAAGGAGGGAAGAAAGAAGATACTGATACGAATATAGTTAAAATCATTCGGTCTAAGTGACAAACGTATTTTTTAAAGCAATTATTTATACACGTATATATTATGACTGCAAGATAAATATATGCACTACAAGATTCATTATATATATTATAACATTTTAAATGTAGATCATTGTATTGAATAAAATATCTTAGGTACAGTACAGAGATATCACATGCATATAAAAGAATTACGAAGAAGTAAGAAGATCAAATAGAATAGAAATTCATTATAACACATAGACAGTCATTATTGCATACGGAGTGACATTATTTTACTGTTTTTATAAGCAAATACGGATTTATTACGGGAAAATTGAAGTAAAATTTGTTAGACTATATCGAATTCGGTATAATTGATGTAAGACTGAAGAAAACAAACGGGCCCGTATAAAATAGGAAAAACAGTTGGAAAAGATAAAAGCTTGTTGGGACAGTAAATATATTTGCATTTGTCTTTCGTATACGTGCAAATTTGTATCGACATGCTAAATGTTAGTTTAGCAAAATCATTTATCATAATCCTTCATCGAATTCTGTTCTCTCTCTCTCTCTCTCTCTCGCACCCTCTACGAACTAACAGCCGACATATTATACGTGAGTGTAGGTCAGAAATCTATACTCTTATAACTCTTCTCATGGCTGATCCATCGTCTATGACTATAATTGTTTACTCCCATTATATACAGACAAACCATTTGACGCTCAACATCTTTCCACTATAGTCCGTAGTATTTTCAGAATAACTTTTTCTTTCCAATTGAAATATTTTTTGCGTAACATTGGGTTTGGCTGATATTAAAAAAAGATACTAATGCAAAGAAGTGGATACTAACAGAACTAATAGATAAGAGTTTTCTAGCTTCTCTCATTGTTTTCCACTCTAATAATCTACAATTCAATCATTTAATTGTATTATATAACGCTCGTTCATTCTTCTAACCAAAAATTCTTATTATTTAGTTCAATCTTAAGCTGATTTTTCATTTTAAACAATATCTACTCCATTATTTACATTATTATATATTATGTTTGAATCCAAAGGTTTAATATTTAAAAAATGAATGTATTTAATATTACTGAATCTTTTCTTAAATTTATTATATAAATTTATAAAATATTAATTCATGAAAAACATAAATGTTCTTTGATTCATTGAATCATGAATTGATATTAAGTATTAATATTTACATAGATTTTATTATCCGTATTAAAAATAAATTTTATAATAAATTTAAAGGCAAAATGTTTCATGTTATAAACCATGTAACCACTGCGGATGAATTACTATCTAAATTTTGAAAATACAAAAATATAATTTTATCAATCGGGTTATAACCCCATGGTAACTATACTAGATGATGCAAAAATTATCAAGATTTAATTACTATGATTGTCCTTGTTTGCGTAGTCTTCTCTCTCTCTCTCTCTCTCTAACAATTATTCCCAGTCTCTTCTTCCTCCAACGCACTCTCGTTTTCGCCTCTAGTTTTTGTTCTCACTAGCTGACTCGGGCTTTCCTCTATCCCTTCCCGCACTTTTCGTCGTTTCCTCGTACGCTCACGCTATTCCCACTCGTTCTATATCTATATATAGCTGCCTCACTCACTCACTTTGTTCCTTCCTTTTTCATTGTCTAACAAGCATTTAAGTACTACCGTGGAGATTCTTGCAGCGAGAAGAAAGACTTGGTCGTTTTCTACTTTCTCTGCTTTTCTCTTGCTTTCTGCTTAATGACTATCGTCAGAGTGTGATATCGAAGGGAAAAGATAAGAGTGTTAGAGATTCATCGCTGAACGTTAATGGCTTTTTTAAAAGCCATTTCAAGAGTTCGCAGGTGTTTTCTTTAAAACAAATGAAAAAATGATTCAATTTTTTTGATTTCTTAATAACGATAAAATTATTTATTTCATGAAATGGAAGCGGCTTAATGCTCAATTCTTTTTTTAAGTTAAGAAAAAGATTAGAATATGAAATTAATGTTGATTTTTTTTTATAATTTTTTTCAAATACATATTCCAATTTAAGCAAAAATATAATTAATTATCTTAGATGTTTTTTTTAATCTTTTTGTTTAAATTAACGTTTGCATGAACTCGAGAAATTCATTGATGATTTGGTGATTTTGCACTTTATGAAAAAGGATTTTCTCAAGCAAGTGTTAATTGAAGTTACGATGATATTACGTATTAAGAGCTGTAATTCATCTTCCTGTTTAATGATGTTATAAAGTTGCAGTTTTTGTAGATCTTAAGAACTTTAACTTAGACGAATTATACCTTTAGTAACTAAGTTCTCTGTCTTTAAGTTTACTTATGTTAATGCAATCACCGGAACAAGAATATCTAAAGATTCATTACATCAATGGATTTCTTGTTTGAAATTGTTGCACGTATTTGATTGATATTCTTAGGTATACTTACAAGTAATGATGAAATCAGTAGTATAATTCTAGTTATACCATAAGCTTCGTAATTATATATTGTAATTTAATCATAATTAAATATATTTCATAATTAAAATTTGTAAATATGTTAAATATTGTATTAAAATTTCTTTTTTGAATAAGCACAATATTCTTGCAAATTATATTACTTTGCATTAATTAATATTATTCTTAATTTACATTGTTTATTACGTATAAAATGATGGTAAATAACAAGGAATAAGATAATATCTAGAAACACTCTACTAACAAAAATATATATGTATATATGTATGTGTTTATGTAAAAAAAAAATATATATTTATATATATATAATTGCATATATATGCAATTCGTGTGAATTTCTAAGATCGTGGATAAAAATAGATAGCATAAAGGAGAAAATGTTCTGCAACGGAAGAAGCAAATATCCCAAGTGAGTGAAACATTAAATTCTATGTAGACTATTATTTCGAATATAACGGAATTACTGGCAGTATCTTGTGAAATAATCAGTATGCGAGAATACCAAAACATCTCTTGGTTTCGCCACGAAGAGCGAAGAAAAGGTAACCATAGAAATTCAATCCCATTGGTACGCCTGGAAAATTGAAGGAGCATCGTAGCCTTTACCGGTGATTTTATGATTTTGTAAACGAGCGGAAGCCAATAACCTCTCTGTCTTCGTTTGTACCTCTAGCACATTTTTTACTCCCCCTCCTCACAATTTCGTTTCCTCTCACACTCTTACGCGACTCTTTTTTCTCACTACCCGATGCCCTTATCGCTTTGTCACTTTCCTACCTTACTACATATCTCCCTTTCTCACTTAAAAGGTAATTCGGAAATCGATTCCAGGCCCACTTCAAAGTACATTGGTATCAAGAGGATTCTTTCGGAAAAACGATATTCAATTTGAGCCTCTATAATCATGACGTCATCGATATCCAGTAGTACTACCGAAATTCTAGTGGAATCTTTTGAAATTGGTACCTCGTGTAAGGCTAATAGAATGTATGCACTCATGACATCTATAAAACACAATCATTATTTTAAATTGTAATTTATGAATTGAAATACCTTTGCTTCTATTTTCCAAACAAAAGAAATTCTTTCCGGCTCTCAAAAATATAATAGAATTATACCTAAATTCATATTTTTATAATTCAGATATGCTTAATAACAGAATCATACGATTAATTGCATTCTATAAGTACATTAATTGCCTTAATAAATTGACAGTTCCTACAGCATTACTGAAATATGTGAAAATATTTTAATGCTTCAGAATAGCTGTATTGTTTTAGAAAAGACTGAAAGTCAATATACTTTTTGTATTTTAGTTAATTTTCTACTGTCGCAGATGTTTAGAGAATCCTTTCACTTTATATTTTCTTTTTTAACAAGATATATTATTGAAATTCGAATACGAAAATTGATATAAGTATATAAGTAATGGATTTTAGAAAGTTAAAAATTATTAGAATAAAATTAGTTTAATTATTAATTGTTTAAGAATATTATAAGAGTATGTATTGGATTAAAGCTGTTATGCCTTTATTGTATTGGAGGATCTACATATATGTGAAGAATAATATCGATAAGGATAATTAATGTGAGACATCAAGGACCGATATTTTTTTGACACGAAGCTCATACATACTCATACAAAACGGAGATTTAGAATTTAAAGGGAAGGAGATAAAGAGTGGGAGAACGTCTGGGCTTCACTCAAGATTTAGCTCGACGTGAGATCGGAGTCAATATCTTTAGAAGCTACAAGTGGAAGATTTTTCTTCTCTCCTCTTTCGATGGTTATATCATTCTCTTTCTTTTTTAATTCTCTTTTCCCTAGACTACTCATCCGTTTCGCATCAAATAGCTTTTTGCTAAGACCCACGCGATGGGAACTGAAAGCTTTCCCTTTGTTTTGCGTGAAAACTCTACACCACCGAATCATCCATGAACGTATTTTGAATTCTATCTACAACATATATCACTCTCACCTTCAGAAATTTTTTTCTTTTATTTTTCTTTTTACAAATATAATTGTCAAATCATTTTACGTTTTCATAAATTTTCTATTAATTTTCTTTCAATTTAAATCTACTGACAAATATTATATAATTAATATTTCGACCAAAGAATATATAATTTATTCTTTAATAATTCTAAACTGATATACTTTTTTTCTAGTAACTGTCAACAACGCCACTTATTTCAATATACAAAGTATTCTACAGTATTTTATGAAGATATTTTCAATGATCTTCATCATTACATTCATTTTTCTTTACAATTCGTTACTAGGTATAACAATTACCAAATATTAAAAGTTTTCAATACGTTAATTAAATTAAAAATAATAGTACTTTATAGTAATATTTAAACTAGAGCGTAAAATTTTCAGCAATAAATACTAGACTTTTGTAATTTGTAGTTATTAACTCTTTTCCATTGGATAATATAAGAATTTTGTATATATTGTACATTACAAAGAAATATATATATATATATATTCTTTATAAGGGTAAATAAAAATATATTTTAATTCATTTTTTTTTTAAATCAATTTCATTATGAAATAAACCAATTACTTGATTAATATAATTAAACAACATAATTAAAACTCTTTATTATATTTTTACTAACTAGAAAGCTCTTAGTTTATAATGTTTAAAAAATTTCTCCGATTTAAAATAAATTTCATTTACAAATATATTTAAATTTAAAATATTCATTAAATATTCAATCTAAATAAAAAATTTAATAAATTTAAATTATTCTAATTATGATGATGCAGTGAAGATTATGAAATGCTTAGTAGATTCAAGCACTTTTTAAAAACCTATTTTTCTTATTCATTTTAAAAGACAATTAATAAATATTGTAGATAAAAAGGCTTCATTTTAAATAATAAGAAAAATGTTATCTCTCATAAAAATTTAAATTAAATACTTATATTTTTGATTCTTGAAAATTAGTTTATATATTCTGAAAAAATTTTAAAGTATATCAAAGCCTTTTATTACATACTTCTAAGGATTATTTATAAGAAAAGTTGCTTGAAGCAGTATAGATGATACTATTTTTATATCATTCAGTAATTTAATGTAATATATAATAAGTAATTTTAAATACTTTTCTTATATTTGGGTTTTGAAGAAATAAGATTATAACTTATAGTATTAAATATCAAAAATTCTTAAATATAGTTGTACATGATTAAAGTAATAGAAAACTAAATATAATCATTCAAGTTTAAAGAGATAAAAATTTTTAAATATACATCTTTTAGTTATGAGAAGTAAGTTTCCAGTTAGTAAGTAAGAGTTAACAAATGACCTGATATTTAGATGAAATAGAATTTTAAATGATCAAAAACTAAAAAAGTGTAATTTAGCTGTTTCGATGACTAAAGCTAAAAATAACTTTATTGAAGAAGACATGACGATATTTATTAATTAGAAAATTGTAAAAGTCTAAACGTATTACTTAAATTTTATGAAATAATTCAAAAATTTTAAATTTCACGTGTTATGATTATAAGAAAATTAATTAATTTTGCAGGTATATATTGAACTCAGAAATAATAAGAAATAATGTAACTCAAGAAATTATTATTAAATATAATAATTTACTATTTTGATCATTATAATTCAAAGCATATTTAATAATAATTATAAATTATTTCCCGAATACGCAGTTTAACTTCCTAGATTATTGTTAAATGTATCCTAAAATTAATCAATAGGATAAACATTATTTAAGGCTTCTGTATTATCATAATTACTGGAGCCACATAATATCTGAATCCTATACAGTTAAAGTAGCTTTAAAAAGATTTATAGGTGGATCAATCTTACGATTAAGTTGTAGCAACATAATTAAGACCATTAGATTAGCAAAGTACTTTGAACGTCTAGAAAATGATCGATTAGAGCTTCACTAGCATGCGATTATGATTATTAATGAAAATAGACTATTAAGTATATTTAATAAATAAGTCATAAATTTAAAAACAATAGATAATATGTAATAGAGAAAACTAAATAAAATATATTAATTTTTAATTTCATTGTGAACAATAATATTCCAATATTGAAATGATGTATAATGACTATATTTATTGTATTACATTAATAAATAATGTATACAATAATAATAATATTGATAAAAAAATAAAAATAATAATAATTATAATAAAGCTTAGAATGATTAATAATATGTCGTATAAGAGATATAGAGATCATTCATACCAGGAAGCAAACAATGCCTATATAAAGTAGAAGTTGAAGTATCAAAATGATTTCATGTTTCAAACATTTTTTATTCAGTTTATCTATTCCTAATATTATAATTAGTATCTATAAAACCTACTGAAATAGGAATATTATATATATACATAAGTATGATAGATAAATACAAAAATAAATATGAATTCGATCTTGAAGCAAGTAAGAATTGTAAAAATAACAAAAGAAAATATTCATAGTTTATGATAATGAATTTATATTAATTAGACAAAGTTTGTGGTTTTGATATTAATATAATTATAAATACTATTAATATTAATATAAAAATACCCAAAAAAAGTAAGTATTTCAGTATAATTAGGTAATCAATTATAAAATTAAAAAATAATTTTCAAAAATTGATGTCACGCTAGAAGCAAAAGTAAAGAAATGATTAGACCTGTTCTAAGAATGACGGACACGGCCAAGTAAATGTGCCGTGGCATATTTTAATGATAATTTGCATTGTTTGATATAATGTACAGGGGAACTTGAATGTCGTATTACACTTACAACTGTGACTGTGGTTACACAATGAAACAATAAGGAATTGTCAAATGTTTCAATTCAACGAATTAATATTTTAAATAAGCAATTCTTTACGAACCGGTAATTATAATCAGTTAAAATTATCAATAAATTAGATTAAGAATTTTTCAATTGATTTTATTATATTCGAAAGTTATTTTATGAGTTTACATAGCTTGTCATATGAAAATTAATTGTATCATTACAAATATTTAAACTGCAGTGCATTATTAAAGAAAATTTTTTTTTCTCTTACTTCAAACTTGCAGCCTCATGATATTATAATTTTTGAAAATTACATTCAAGAATTTCTAGTAAATATGCAGACAAAAATTAATTGAATGGATAAAATAAACAAAAAAAAAAAAAATAGTATTTAGATAATTGCACGATATGTTAGATAAAATACAAACATTGGAAACAATTCTTCATGAATAAATGCAATATTTATATGCAAATATTAACAAAAATTTAAAAATTTTTATGTTTTATTAGTTTTTCTTTTCGTTGATCGATTATCAAATAAAAATGTCAAGTTAAAGTCCTGACAAACACAAAAACCCGTAAATGTAATTCATGAAAAAAGATTCATAACGAACAATACATAATCTATTTAAAAGATGAAGAAATTAATGTTAAAACAATATACTAATACATTAGTTTTTCCAATTCTTTATGTTACATATTTGAATCATGAGACATATTTGAATTTTTTTTATAAAAAATGTTATTATATGATGGTGTATTTTATTTCATAAAATTTGTTGTTGACACTAAGGATTAAAATTTATATTTAAAATTAGATATTTACAGATTTAATGAGTGACCTTAACACATGTTATGGATTCATGTGTAACAAGCATGCACTTCATTAATTATTTTTGTGAGTATAAGATTATCGTTATATTCTTAATTAAAAATATTAGAAAACTAAATTCTGAATTGAAAAGTAATTTCAAGGTTTTTTCAATATTCGGACGAAACAGTGTCTTGTAATATGTTTTAAGAAGATGAGTAGGCCATACTGAATTTTATTATATCTTTGTTTTATAATAAAATATTTATAATAAGCTACTGTTGTGAGGCAAAAATATATAATGGAGGTAGGATAGATAAATAATTTTACTATTGTTAAATGAACGAAGTTTTTTTTTTTTAATCATTTAAGTAAAATTTGAGAAACTGAGAATTAAATGAAAACTAAATTTTATTGTTATTAACAGAAATATTTACGTTTTTGTGCGCTTAAATTAATAATTATGTTTTTCCCTTCTGCGTTGTTACTTCGCTATATTCAATTTTCCATTCTCGAAAGAGTTTCGTGTTAGCAGAAACCGGCTGCTAAAACGTTGGAACGTAATATTGGCTGGCGTCAAATGCTGGTGACGCTACCCAAAAGGTTTTTGACAAGTGGCATTATTAAAAAATTGTCTTCAAAGTCACGCTCGCGTTCGCGCGACTTTGTGCTCTATCGCTCTCTTTTCCATGTCCCTCCCTCCATCCCTCACAGCCCCTGCCCGCGTTCTGTCACGATGCTATTCTATCTCAATCTCTCCAACCCCCTCTCTGCCTTCCCCTTTCACTTTTTATTTCTTCCTTTTCCCCAACACTCAAATCGTTTCTTTTTTCTTTTCATTAAAATTATTTTAAAATTCGCATTGCTATATTGGAAAACAGATCTTATAACTTTAATCCAAGAATGCTTTTATAATAATAAAAAGTAAAGTCGAATTTATTATTGAATCTATCTCAACGTTTCAGTTAATCATAATAAATATTATCCAATTACAAAGCTTTCTTTTTTCTTCTTCTTTTTTTTTTTTAATGAATTTAGTGACTGATTATAAAGAAAGTGTAATTTATATACGATATTATTATTACTCTCAAATTTAAAATTTGGAAATTATTAGTTGTTTATATTGCAGATGCACATAAGGAATTGCAAATTCTTATTTTATATCTTTTTAATTGTAGTTAATTTTGACAATTATTTACGTTCTGAAATTTTAGTGCTAGCGATGCAAAATGAGTTTGAAAAGGATTCATTATAACCGTTTTTTTCCTAATAAATCGTACAGAGCAGTTATTAATCTGTGATTATTTAATAAAAGAAAGAAGAAATATAAAAAATTGAAAAAGTTAAAGTATTGTTTGTTGGAATGCGAATATGTAGATTTATTTTGTAGAATTTTTGTCGTATTTACTGTTTGAATCTGAAGTCAAAATTAGTATTGAATTTGCGAGATAAATACTTATAAATATGGAGTATCGCAGAAAGTAAAGTTGATTGCGGTAAAGATGGAATCCATTTCTAACCAGGATATTCGGACATCTTCGTAAGCGACGCGATCTCTGGTCTCCAAACAATAACAGTGTTGCTTAGGTTAATAGCATCAGTACATTACAGATGAGTGATTCTTGGTCTCGAAAACCGTTGAGCTAACAAGTAAAGTTGGTGGGAGGTAATACAATGCGCGTTAAAACAATGACAAAACAATTAGACAACTCATAACTGCCGAGTGCAGTCGTTTGCTCACGGCCCCCGACATCGGTTCTTGGCCCCAACTTGCGTCAAAGTGTCATGAGCATAGAAATTGTAATGGCCGACCTGCAGAGTCCAACGCTCCCTCTAAGACTCGGAATTATATTTTCTCCGGAATTGTCGATCTAGGAAATAACTAATGTTTGTATAATGATTTGGCATCTTTTTGTCAATGATAATTCACCCATAACTGGCCATATATCTCTATGGACCATTACAACATGTTGGCAATGAGAAATAAATAAACGCCGTTATATACTGACCATTTTGAATTATTATTTCTTCTTCGATAAAATAATTATTTTTATATGAATCAATGGATATCTGAGTTCTAATTCTTATACGATAAATGAATTTTCATTTTTCTTTTTATCCAGTCGTTAAACAAATAAACCTTGCGAGGATATGGATCGGTATAAGGATAAAATAAGGAAGCATAAAATAAGTTGTAAGAAGAAAAGAAGATCAAAGTCTCAAATTCGCAAAAAGTTTCCCTAATCTGCTGCACTTATCATTCAAAAAATTCAGTAGCACCTCCTGTGAGAGACAGAAAAATCAAGAATAAGGACAAAGTAAGGCGAGTCAGTAGGAATTCGAGCTTCGGCGGATCAAAATGTAAGTTAAAAGTTTATTGTATCATCCACCATGAAATTTTGTCTGATTCTAAGGAAAGAAAGAGAGGAGCTCGAAAGTATCGGATGTGAAAGTACTCGATATATAAGCAAGTGAAAATACAATTCCCGCTTGTCAAAGATTGAAGCTTAAGGAGAAAGAAATCTTTTAAGTCGCCCCTTTATATAAGAACATCGAAAATAATATACAAGCGACCGATGAAAATTGCGCAATTGTGGAAATGGCGTTTGTAGCCTCCATCAAAAATTGAAAATGAAAAACTCTTCTCAATTTCAATTACCGTAAATGTGTACTCGGAAAGTAATGCATTTTTTCGTCGAATTCTTTTCAAGCCATTATTGAAAAGAAAATTAGGAGTATTCATTTCAATTTCATTTCGGTGATATCTTGTAAAGAGATATAACATAAATTGCTACACTTTAAGAAATAAAATCATTTTATATCTTTATTCCCGGCTTACAGTTTATTTAATGCATAGATTCAAATAAAAAACGCCTCGGCCACAAAAGCATAAAAAATTATTCATACCTTTATTCCATTTATTTCTTCAGCTTCAATTCGTATCTTATATAACTTTTATCAAACTCACAATTTAAATTCCAACTTATATACAGCCTATTGTCAGAAATAAGTAAATCTTCAATTCTTTAAGTACTTAAAATAATTATTACTTGTTCACTTTTTCTATTGTAATTTAATTTGAAATTTTTTTAGTACTGTTACCGCTACGTCTACAATTACGTAATTTAATCTCTTAATTTCATTCATCATTGGGTGACATTCTATTAATGCTAAGAATCAAATAAACATTAAATTAGAATCTGTAATTTTGCTCAATATTTTGATTGTCTTATATTCATAATGCCTTAATTGATTAATGTGCTAGCATAATTAATTTCGTAAAGAATAATTATTTTATTTAATAATAGCAAGTTCATTAAATTTCAGATGCTATTTTCGATAGATTTCTATCAGTTATAATAAATATATTTAAAACGTTTCATAAATACTGTGAGTGAATTGAAAATCATAACTTATTATGCATAACTAATACTTTAAAGTGAATTTGACCGATAAATCAAAATCTAATGTTTTAAGCCTGAGCATTATTTCTCACTAACTCCCGTTTTATACATTTCAGGCAAATTATAGATACGTTTTATCGGCTTAGCAAAGCCACGAAGTTGCAACATTACAACTCTCCCTTCTCTTTAATAAGTTTTGGAATAAAGTATACATTGCTAACTTCTACGTATGTATGTAGACTCCATCTACGTGTACTCGTGCTGACTGCATAGTAGAATAGCAAATAAGGATAAGTTGTGGGCGTAGCTTTATATTGCTGTATAAATATATGTATGCCGATGCAAGGCACAGAGAAGAAACAGGATGACTTCTTGTCACACCAAGAGGGAGCGGAGCTTTATGCGCGCTTAATCTATAAATGGATTGCCCGAGAATTTGGCTGGCGGTTCAAGTGCATAAGAATCGGGAAGCTGTAGCCGAGAAATGGGAAAGCTCTTGGTTATGAATGAAATCGAACAAACGAAAGATAAAAAATAGATAATTGTTAAGCAAACCTATATAAAATAAAATAAAAAAGAAAGACAGAATTGGACAGGCAGGTAGAAGGAGAGCGAGATGAAAAATAGAGAGTAAAAAGAGGACAAAGATCGTAAATGGAAGGTTCAGGCTTATCTGAAGCAGTAGAAATCATCTAGCATAGTGGATTTTACGTAAATCTTTCCTTACCTTTCTCTTTCAAACTTTTTTACTATATATACGTAAATTCTAACAATCTGCTGGAGAAAAATATGAGCATATAAATTGAAAATTATTAGAGTAGAAAATTGTCATTTCTTTATAGCTCTAAAGCTATTGGATATATTACTGTGCTTTTTCTTAATTATATTTTAAATTTTATTATTCATTATGAATTTATTTTATAGTAAAGAATTTTATGAAGAATTTTATAGTAAAGTGAATTAGTAAACTCACTCTTATTTCATAGCCTTTACATCAATAGAATAAAATTAACATACGTGAAATCTATCTGAACTTTAACATGGTCAAAGACGCGAATGCTTATTATTACTGTTTTATACTACTTTCAACACGCACTGTCATTACCAGTAGATTCTAAATATTTCTACTCTTCGCAGAATATATTTTTTTTAATAAATATTCAGTCATTTAATGAATTTAACTCAAATAACTAGATTAAGGAAGCTCAACATGTAAATAAAATATGTTCTTTAAAGTACAAAACATTTCAACATAAATTTTATTATATTTTTCTCAATTTTATACGTGCTGCAGGTAACAATAACACAAGTGGAAGTGAATACAGAGATAGAGTCATGTATCATACAAAATACATTAAGATATTGTAATGATTCAATATTTATTTTAAACGTCAAATGTAAATTTTATTTTAAAAATATTACAAATATCGATTTTTCAAAGAATACGGAGCATGGATCCGTCATTTGATTGTAAGGAATAGTTATGATCTAGGATAGAACTCTATTGGAGATCCATCAGTATTATCGAGAACATAGATCAGAGTCGTGAATAAAAACAGGCTACGACATTATCCTCTCTTGAAGAGATATCGACAGTATTATGATGGAACTTATGCAGAATGCACTATATACTCTTAAATCACGTTGTCTGTAAGCTATGCTATCAGCCAACAAAATAAAATAAATATCTGACTGCTCGGAGCCATTAAATTTTTAAAGCAGTCGAACGTTTTTTAATAGTTAAAAACGTTAAGAAATATATTACATAAACGGGATCGAACGAATAATAAATTTCACGGAGAATAATTTGATTTTGATGCTGGCTTAGCTTACAGCCTACTTGGAGTTATAATATGAAAAAAATGAAAATTATTGTTGTTCAGATCGTCAAATAAGTTATTGTGCGAAACTGAGAAAAGGGCTTTAACAATTTGCCATTAAAAGCTAAAAATCAATAAATTTCTTGAATAAAATCGAGCCTTAAACGTAAAAAGCTTCTTAAGATTTCTTTTTTATTTTATTTTATTTTATTTTATTTTACCTTTTTTTTTCTTTTTTTTTCAAATTCTAATGAAAGTAATAAAGCATAGTTTTCTATGCTGCGCATATGAATCGCTACCTCTTTCTCATCTTAAGCTTTGCTGTTTATTTATTCTCCGCTCGTGCGGCTTACTCTCATAGATAGATCATCGAATTCTGCGAGATGTTCTTAATCGTATTCTCTTCGAGCCGATTCAGCTTGTCTTTGTTGCATCGTCATTCTCTCTTTTATACGGAAAATTGATTGTAGATCAAAAGAAGCTCCTACCGTATTATACCTTGGTACTGACTATATCCAGCATTAATTCGAGTTGATTTCTTTTTAGTATGGCTTTGGTTTACTATCCTATCATTCTCATCTTTCGCTCATTTCGGTTTTATATTTACATTTTTGCTGTTATCTTCTTGACTCGCTTTTCTTTACGTTTCCCAATGATTAATACTGAACATTCCTTTCTACTTAATACTGAACATCAATTCTATTTCATAATATGTTTAATAAATGTAAAAAATTTTTCCCGAAATTAATCGTCGATTTAAATAAAACTAATTATTTATTTATTTATCGTTTATTTTTCAAAATAGAAAATAAACTCTGTTTGAAATTCTTTTTAGCCTCCGTCGATTTACAATGACAGTGAATAATTACACGAATATTTTAATATAATGGAAGCTTTGAAGCAAAAGTTCGATTAAAATTTTCATTTAGTCTAGAATGTTTTAATAATTTTGATTGGAAAAATATTATCTTTATATTCAATAATCTACATTTACTTAAAGATTATTATTGAACCGCATTTTTTCCTTTTTTATTTTTAATTCATTTACACATCGACATAGTCTAATGCAGTAAAAATACGATAACAGGGTACTTTCCGAGTGATCTTAAATAATTAATATCTACTTTAATAATCATTTTAAATTAATATTTATTAATATTTTAAAATAATATATAATAAACTCTGGTGTTTTATATATTATAACAAAAAAAGCACAATAATATTTTACAAATTAAAAAGATTTGTCCAAGTTATTATAAATTTTGTTAAAGTTTAATTAATAATATATCATCGATCACTTTAAGATACAAGAGAGATATGATTTATGAAAAGTCAGAAAAAAGTGCTCACTAATAATGATTATCATACAAAGTACCTTTTATATAAAAATTTATATTTAAGTTTCTTTATCTTTGAAATTTACAAACTTATATAAAATAATAATTCATATATTTTCTAACTATCTAGTAGATTTATGAAACGCCGTGAATTAAAATGTACATTAAAATGTATTTCGACAATAGAAGATTTCTAAAAAAAAATTAAGGTGTTTCCGTGAAGTGAAAAGTTGAATGAGTTTCAGTTTAAAGGAAAGAAAAAGAAGAGAAGTAGAATTAAGGGTTACAGAATCACACACAATTTCGCGATGCGGTCAGTTTTCTTCTTTTATGATGCAATTAAGCAGGGTTTAATTGCATCGTAGTTTGTGAAAAGGAGAGGGAATTGAGAATGATTCTGATTTTCCGAGTCGAGAAATTATGACATAGTATTTCAAGGTAGGAATATAAGATTAAAGATTCTATGAGAATGAAGATCAATGATAGGGCTTGGGGGGAGGGATTGTTAAAGTTTACTTCTTTCTCAATTAATCTGATTTATTTCCTATAAAAGTTATTAATATGAAATATCAGGTGCATCTTCTTTATACAAATACATAATATAAAAATAGGTTACGATAAAAATACAATAAAAATTGAAACTTATGTATTAAATTTCATCAGTATTATTAATATAGTCATAGTTCTTAATATTAAAACTTAAATGACATTTGTTAATAGAAGTTTTGAGCGTTAAAATTAAAATTATAAGTTTTATTTAAATATTTAATGAAAAAATATTTTTTAATCTTGTGTCAATTTAATCTTTAATTTAATAAAATATTAATACATTTTAAAAAAAATTCTTTTAATGAAAAATTAATGTTGATCACTTAGAATTTTAATATTAATTTTATTAAATTGAATTTTAAAATTTAATTCTTGTACAATTCTTATAATATATATATATATATATATATTGAAGAAATATTTTAGGTACAAAATTAAAAAATTCATTTATAAGAATCATATTTTTTTAGGAAATTAACTTTCATATATTCTTGGTATTGTGTGCCTATATACAAATTAAATTTATATTTTTAAGTATTTATTAATATAAATTACTGTTCAAAATTTCAATAATATTCTTGATTCATATAATGAAAGAATTGAACTACATAAGCTGTAGAATACGAAAGAAGTTTCTAACGTAGTTATAATTAGTAAATTGATTTAACATTAAAGTAGTGTACATAACTTCGTAACAGCCTAATCTTTTAAAATTAAATTAAAATTTTTTTTTTTATATTATGATTTAAAGTAATTTGTATTATCCAATCAAATAAGGAATATTGTGGAAAGAAAAATAAGTCGACAATAATATAACAAATACCTCTTTTTTATATAAAATTTCTGTTATTTATCATCATATATATATATATATATATATATTATGTATGTATATATCGTATATGTATATATGTAGGTAATTACTTCAGTTTCACTTTACTTCATTACAAATTTGTCTTCTGGAAAATCTAATACTTATGAGAAAGCGAACCAGCATTATCCAGCTAAGTAACATAACGGAGGAAAGAGAGAAAAAGAGTGCAGAGAATATTATTCAAATCTCTGATTCTGTACTGTTTGTAATGTACAATACCGATTTTTTCCTTTTTTTAATTGATATATGTATTATACTAATAAAATAATTACAGGAATCTTTATAACTTTCCGTCTTTTATAGATAGGAATTATTAATTTGTTTTTATCGCTATTATTTATTTTAGTAAAAAATAAAAGTTTAATAATTTATTAGCTTATCATATTGATTTATGTATAAAATTTATGAATAATTTTTTATTAGTGCAATGATATTAAAATAAAATGTAATGAAGTTGATATAATTATGAAATAATTTTCTTATGCATAAAAATATGTTTAAAAACTTTTTTATAAACTTTACAATAATATATGAATAAATGGCATGAATAAAAACTGAAAGACATTCTATTATTTTATATGTCATTAAGAAGGTCGTAACTGTAGCTTCTGTAAAAATGGAGAATTAGAAAATGAATGAAACGTAGATCTAATGCCATTACTCATACGGTCAAACAAAGTTTCAGCTTCCTAAGCTTGAATGTGATTCTTGTACAATTACTGATGTACAAATGCAGGTATCTTCTAAAAGAGAAATGCACAAATATTAAATGCACAAACAAATAGTTTTGTTAAAAGGTAATAAATAAAACGAATAGCAGTTTCTAAGTATATAACAAGTAATTTATATTAAAAAAATAAAATAAAATAAGAAAATAACTTATTTGTAATATTTCATGACTTAGTGATAATATCTTATATATTACGATATTCGACCAGAATATTTCGATCATAAATTAACGTATTACATAAAGACGAAATAACTAAATCTCTTTTAAGTAAAATTTCCTCCTAAGTAGTATAAATATTTCTAATGGCATACAAAATGATATTTCCGTAAGAAGTAAGAAATTGTTGGTGATGCATTAGATGTTAGAAAGCAACACATTCAGACACAATGAAAATAATGAAAATGAACGAACGCAACTAAACATTAAAAAAATGAGATGAGAAAGTAGTAACGGAGTCTGTACAAGCTAGAATAAACGTCAAGTTGGTATAGATAAAGAAAAGCTGTAAGAGTAGGAATACGACGAAATACAGAATGAGGCAGACGGTTTGTATTTCAAATTTAAAAGCATTCGACAATAGCCGCTTTTATGTATTGTTGAGTTGCTGAGAGAGCGAACGAAAGGCGGATAGATAAAGAAAAGGGGATGAAAGAGAGACAGAGAAAGAAAGATTAAGCATGGGTGGCTGTGCGTATAAGTGCGTGTCCGCCCGTTCGCCCGTTCGCCCGTTCGCCTGTGCGTATACGCATATACGTATATTGAGCAAGGACGACGGAGTGAGAGGAAAACAGAAGCATTCATAGCAAAAGGATGAGAACAAAAGAAAAATGCTAAGATTTTTAAAGGATTGAAGATAATTTCTGTGATACTCACTACTTTCTAGAACAACTTTCAACGTCTTTCTCTTACCTCTTTTGAAAAACAAATTATTTTTAAGGGTAAGTGAAGAAACTTATTTGTTGTCATCCTTGAGAAATCGAGCACTTATTTTTCAAGAGTAATAGAGGAAAATTTTTAAGAGATTGTGTTTATGGTGAATCAGAACGTCGAAAGAGTAAAATTTATGTAGAAGATACAATGTAATAGCAGTAGTTTGACAAGCATTTTAATTTATTTGGAAACATATCTTAAAATATTAATCATTTCCTTTACAACGAGATTAATAATATAAATTAACATTTCTTATTATTTGTGATAGAATAAAAACAATAGAATAAATCAAATCAATTTATATCATTTTATATAAATTTTAAATTCTATATATATGCGTGTATATAAATAGCTATTTTTTGTTTAAGTTGTAAATTCTTAAAAAATTCATTATTTCCATAATAGAATTTAATAAATTTTTATTCCATTTAAATAAAGAATTTCAATTTACTATTTAATAGAAAATAAATTATTTAATGCACAGTTACGTAAAAATATCGAATTTTTAATATATGCAAATGACTGTAAAATTAATTCTTTTAAGTAATATTTTTAAAAAAATCGATTATTTTAATTAAAGCTGATTCAATAAGTAGTCATATTCTATTATAAAATTTTTATTTAACGTGCAAGAAGCGAAGCTAAGCGGAGAATAAAAATGAGGATTTGACTTGATGTGACTCGTACAAGGGTAATTTCATTTATTATATTTATATTAAATCCGAACGTATAATCATAAGTTTTTTTTAATTATTTAGTAATGCTAGCATCAGATGTGGCTTGAATGAAAATTAACTATTGATAATCCGATTCGATGCAGGAAATTAACTCACTATTAAATCGTAATAGTAAAACTACCGAGTATTTCTCTGGATTTATTTATGAAATGTAAAGGAATGCTAATCATTTATGAAATGTATATATCTAAACGTAAGGGGATGGATAGGAAGAAGGAGTTTTATTAGCCCTCCATGCGTAGAGACAAACGATACGTAGAATATCCAGTCGGCAATTTACATTAGCCAAGTGAATTACGGGATGAAATTTATGTGTCCAGACTCGTATGTATCCAATATTTCGTCGGAAATGGGGCTACTTTGCGAATTTAAGTCATTAGAGACAGTTAATGCCTGGATCCATTTATCCTTTACGCTATCTCTTCCCTATCCTTGTCATATCTGCTCATATCAGCCCGACCAGTGACTCTTACATTCTGCAACAAATAATACCTCACTCTCATTGGCTTGGGCCCATAGGCCTCCCAGCATAATGCTCAGCTCTTATAAAGTGACTTACGCGAATTAAAATACACACCTATCCCCCTTGGAAGATTTATATGTTTGTCTATTAATTTTGACGGGCGTTTCATTCAATCATTCATTAAAAAGCTAAATTCTGAAGTATTGATATTAATGTCAATGTTATCTTACGGATCATTGCTTTTTTTCAATAATTTTAAAGGATACATTTTATTATTCATTGTTCAATTAAACATTTATTTAAATTCTTTATACGAATTCAATTAATTATTCAATTAATAATCATATATAATTCAATAATAATCAATTTGAATAATTTTAAAGCAATACCTGCTTCCTTACGATGTATTATTACATAAATGTTGATTCATATACACCCTCTGCTTATATAATTCTATCGATCGAAAACCTCTATAAAAAATAAAACTACTTACCTTTTTACCGTCCAATTCATGTGTGCCTTGAGCTAGTACTTTGTCCACACTCGACGGATCCGCAAATGTGATGAAACCAAATCCCCTGTATAAAGACAAATGTTAAATTAAGATTACTCGAGTTCATATGTCGACATATGGTAGTAGAAATCAATATAAAAGATAAATAAATTTATAGATTCAGTGAGAACAAAATTTGTTCATTTTTATTACAAACTTTATTTATAACTGACGTTATCGATTCCAATTACATAAAGCATGTTTTGATAATCCTGATTGACGAGTGCAATTTAACTATATATATATATATATATAAGTATATCTAAAAAATGAATGTGTAATTAAAGTACGTAAATTAAAATGAGTCATTTTTCTGTAATTTAAATAAAAAAATGTATTTAATAATTTTTTGCAAATAAAATTTTGATTATTAGAAATTTTATAGCTTACTTAATTTTAAACAATACTTTTTAATTCTAGAATAGTTTGAAAAATTACTTCATTACGAAATTGAGTATATTTGAGTACAGTGTAACGTTTGATGATCGAAATTTGAGTCGTTAGGTGTTTTCAAGCTTATTCCTTAACTTGTGCGGTGGTGAAAAAGGTTACGGGTCATAAAAAAGACTCCTTATTTTTCTTTACCTCCATATTCCTTTTTTCCCTCTCTCTAGTTTGTCATTTACTTTAAGGTAATGGGACACGCAATGAAACCGTACCTGTACGAACCTGGAGCTACAGGTACACATAGGAAACATATATTCGGTTATGTAGCTTTACGTTCCCGGCGCACGTGCAGCTCAGTTAAGTTTCATAGCAAATGTATCTAGATGTACTTAGACGATTGTAATCATGTTTTATGTAATCATGAAATAATAATAACTCGGTTATAGGTACTTTCCTTTATAACTGTATGAAGAGATTATTCAGAATTTTATATTCGGGAGCTCGAAACTCGCAATAAAAGTAATCAATAATATTAAACTATCATTTAGCTCTATATATGCGCCTCATTGAATATTTGAAGCTTAAAGTTCTTAATGATATTGTGTTCTTATGACTCGTTAGGAAATTATGAGTCTTTATAACTTACTTAAATTAACATTTATATAACCGAATGAGTTGAGTTACTTGATCAGACAGCGTATACTAAAAATAACAAATATAAATGAACAAGGGGTAAACAGATTAAAGTATTATTCGAAAGAAGGCGAGTAAACATGATTTAATTTATATCAATAATATAATAATCATAACTCTAACATTAATATTCATTCAAAAGATTTTTTTAATTTTAGAAGTTCCGGTGAGCATGTTATACGCGTTTGATAAACGGGTATTTGATTATTTTTCGACGTTCTCAAAAAATAAAGGGATAATTCACAGGGAAAGGTATAGCAGGTATAGAGCCTGTTTTAGGTACGAATGGCAGACTTGTAGGTAGAGAAGGGGCAAAAAGGAACATGATCCAAGTCGAAGTTAAAGCCAGAGGAGGAACTATTCGTTCGCTGCATAACTAACGTCTATAAATTGCGTAGGAATAGGTGGAACAATAGCTCATCTAGAGATATAGGGAAGGATGCTTTGAAAGGGAAAATCCGCGGTTGTAGCGTTAGAAGGTTATTCGCACGAGAAACGATGCGGCCTGTGCCCGCAATCGCTGGACACAAAGCCATTTGCATTTTTCATGCCAGAGCTCACCAGCACCCAAGGCAGTTATTGAAAATATTTACATGATATTTATAGGCTGCACATGCTTTATTAATGCCTCCCAGAAATATCTGCGCCGTACGACGACCGATCGTTCTCGCCGCTGCCTTTTTCGCCTGCCTCATACCCCCCAGCCTTCAGCATGCCAACTTTTTTCTAACGTATGTGACCCCTACATGCCCACGCGCGAGTCTACGCTTGCACGTAAGCCTCTGTCTGGATACGTTTCTGGATACGTTCAATTGGATTATAGCTGAGGCGAGCCGAGCGAATTCGCGATACAACCTCACACCATGAATTCATCATGCCTTACGAGACACCTGTCCTCATAACTTTCTCTTTAACCAATGAATTCCTTAATACAATCATATTATTCAAAAGCCTCGATTTTCCTCTCCTTTGTATCTTTAATAATTAATAATTGTTTAAATCAACGAGCCGCTCTATCACAACATTTTCACAATTTAATGCCACTCTTATAACTGCACAGTTTTCTCATTAAAATATTCGTATAAATTTAAAAAAACGACCTCAAAACCTTATTTAATTATATTGTAAAATATTTTAGACTATGTTTTAGAAATATTACAAGCTGTTTAAATTTTTAATAAATAAATCTAACTTGTAAAATTAATGCGAGGTATTAATTTTTAAAGTTAAACTTATTATTTCTATTTACCTAGTCCCATTACGCTTCTGGCATTATAATCTATAAAGACAGACTCTTATACAATATTTTAATTATATAATTATATAAACAGCATACACTTAAATAGTTTACAATTCCGAATTTTTGTACTAAACTTTTTCCAAGATAAATAATAGCTACTTTTTGCAATGAGATATTTAACATACTTTAGCTTTCATATTGACATTATTCAATTTGTTTAGAATAATAGTTTACTTTTCCAATAATAGTTTGGTTTTTATTGCATTTATTTGATTTTAGTCATCTTCACTTTATCTCAATTTATATTTCTAAAAGAAAACTGCTAATTAGTTTATATGATTAAAATGAACCCTTAATTTTAAATAAATCTAATCTCTATAAAAGACAAATTTTAATAAACCGGACGAGAATTGCATCAATTATTCAAATTCACCGATAAGCTAATTAACAAAACAGTAAATTTATAAATAAGTAAATATATATTTAATTCGTCAAATTAGATTTAAAAGATATATATATATATATATATATTTAATCCGATACATTGAGAAGTTGAATTATTAGTAACAAAAGTTGGGAATCATAATTTGTATGCAAAATCTCTCCACAATATCACTCGTCACAGCCTCCTAAAAATAAAACAAGATCGGTTTAACTAATTGATACTTGACAATTTACTGTACCACTTTATCGTAATTAAAATTATTTCCTGTACAATTTTCACGGTTTTTGAATAACGTATTTTTTACCGTAGTTTGTGCTCCACTTCGACCTTTCGACCTCTATTACATAGAAATCTGTAACATTTGAGAGACGAGAGAATGTTCCCATTGAGCTCAATAACAATCTTAGCTTTGTGTATTCATGAGTATTACTTGAAACCGATACGTTCTGGACTGCGGTATAGAGTGGCAATTCTCCAGGTCAAAAAGTAAGGAAAAAATATTTTCCTTTTTTAACCACAAAACTTTACTTTTTTGGTACTTTGCTTTCTCTTCTTTTACAATCTATTATCATTCATACAATTTGGTAATCCCGCACAAAATAGTTCTTGTACAAAAGACAAGCATATAAATCATACGAGAATGATAAATAATTTAATAAAATGTAAAAATGTTTTGTGCTGAAATTCAATTTCCTTTTTACTTATAGATATTTGTGCGTCTGTTTATTTCAGAACGTCTTGTAGCAAAATTTTATTCATCTCCTATAATAAATATTATTATGTAAATACTCAGTATAGTAAATATTTTCTGAGATAAGCAGTTTTCCAGTTCTTTGTTTTGATTCTAAGATTTATATTTTACATTTAATTACTTCTACGGTACGTTTCTAGTTACGAAATACATATTAATTTTTATAGTTATTAAAATAATCTTGATATCATAAAAAAGATGTATTTAACACACGTGAAGCAGTATATTAAATGTTACTAAATTAACGCATACAAGGACGGGGGACTTTCTTCTTTCATATTTATTGGATGTCATCTCTTGAATTGTATTTTCCTTCTTGCACATTTCCTCACGCAGTCTTTACATATCTTTTATTGGAGATCCACCTAATACGTTTGGCAAATGGCCAGTAAATTCTCATACCAAAGAATATCCTCTGCATTCGGTAACGATGCTTATGGAAACTTTTTAATAAAGCTTTTATGCATCATAACAAGTGCAGGATAAAGTTTTGACTTTACAGACTAATTTGAAGAGTATTTTGAAATTCAAATGAAGATATGTTCCCTTTTTACGTCATTAATGGAATTATAAATAAGTTTAAATTAACAATCACTTTATTATAATTAATAAATAGTAATTACTACATGCCATTAATTGTCAGAAACAATTATTGTTTTCTGGTAATACCAACATTCTTGAAATTATTTAATGTTTATATTCATAAAAAGCGAGTAATCTTCAACAACAAAACCTTATCTTCTTTCAAATAATACTAAACTTTTATCAGAGATTACGAGTGTTAAAATAAATAGAGTTTATAAAATAATTAAAATAAATAGAGCATTGAAATAATTTATACATAATTCCAAGTATAATTTCTATTAATAATAATATTATTTATTTAATTAACTAATAAATGAGCAAAACATCAGCTACCTTTAACGCTCAAAGATTATTATCTTTAATTTTTCTACGGCTAATGATTGATGGGGAGGTTAATTTGAAATGAGTAGATAATATAAGTGATAGTAGTCGATAACATAAAGCATTAATAATCATCATGGAATGAAGTAATCCGAGAAAATATTTTTAGATCCACAGTTTTTTTCTGTTTTTTTTTTTAATTTTCAGTAAATATTAAATATATTTCATCGGAAATTACATTTATCTTCCTAAATATATACAATCACGTTAGGAAATGTTATAAATATATTTCATTTATTAAAAAGAAAGATTACGTAATTAATTCTTGTATTTTTAATTTTAAGTTTGAATATTCGTTATTTACAATCTTTGAAATAGATTGTTAATATTAATTTGAAGACCGAGGCTATGACTTAGTGAATAATATTATAATCGAAAAATTTTAAATTAATTTAAGCATAATAATGTATGTTTTAATTAATAGCCATTCTATGTTTTTCCTAATTTACGAATTAGATTCGATGTGCTCAGAGTACTTACTTCAGGTTATTACATAACTGTATAGGTATAACCATGTATATATATTTTTAAGACTATAATGAATGAACGACATTTTTTAAAAGGAAATCATTATAAAGTTAATTATAAGGTTTGTATGTAAAAATTCGTCTCTTTTAGAGCTCAGATTGCCAGAGAAATAATTCAAGGCAAATAAAGTTATACAAACTATTTTTTTATTACAATTTTTTAGTAGAAAAATTATCAGTTTGTGTCTTTTACCTATAAGGAAAAATTTAAAAAGATCTACATTAATGTAATTTGTTACTGCACTATAGAAAGCACATGCATAATTATTCGATTGCATTCTAGTGTATTTAATATAAAGAGTCGAGTGAAAATTTCCGACTATCTTATTAAAAATATTGATTACAGAAAATTACAGAAAATGAATGATTGATTATTATTATTTTAGGAAATAGTTTATCGTAAGTACAACAGTTCATGTTAGGAATGGAAATTTTTAGAACATAACATATTAACAAAATTTCTTATTAAATATAAAATCACTGAACTTCTGAAGTACTAACCGTTGTATGCATTTAATATACGTATAATTTGCTAATTAAAATTTATACGACTAAAGATTGTTATATTACCATTTTTTCTTAGGGATAATGCGGTAGGTATTAATAGATTACATTATTATATTCGGATTCAATCCTCTAGATGTCAGGTATGTTTTATCTATAGTTAATATTATTTCTATAATTTTACTATTCTTTTATTTTAAATTGCATGGCAAATATATTGTATAGTTATTTAAAAATATAGCCATCACATTTTGTATAAAAACAATACTTAATATGGATGTTGATTGAATAACAGACACACACCAACACACATACACACATATATTTATATATATATATATATATATATATATGAATTAATGTAAATAAAATATGTAAAATAAAAAACTTTATAATTTCATAAATTTCATAAATTTTTTATTGTATGAATATTTTTGATATATCGCATTTAAACATCTAGATAATAAAAGTAATGTAATTAAAGACAAATTTTTATATTCAATATTCGTAGAATTATAACGAGTACTTATGATGTTTTGTAAAATGGATTAAAAATGAATTCAATGCAACAAGCGAAAAGTTTTTGCTTATTTACTCAACCACTCCTCCCTCCCGCGACATCTTGCTCATTCATTTTCACAGTCCCTCTCACGGAACTTATATGAGCGGGGGTGTGCGTATGTGCATTAGCGTACGTCACTTGTCACTCCGGTATTGTATACGAATAATCTATAAAAGGCTGAGTGGCAAGAGGCAAAAGGTGGGAAGGAGCGGGGGCGGCGGCCCCATAAGCACTAAAGCTGACTCGTCGCCCCTTGTCTACTTGAGCACGATGGCTCATGCGATCCTCTATTTTTCATTCTTCTGTCTCCTCTTTCTTCCCTCGCCCTTGTCTTCAACAAGCATCGTCTATTTGCCTCAATCTCAACATCTCCTCCTCCTCCTCCTCGTCATCCCCACCGTCGCCCACCCCCCAACATCTAGCTCTCTTGGTCTCTTGTGTTATCGCATTCTCTTGCTCCCTCCTCTCTCTCTCTCTCTCTCTCTCTCTCTCTCTCCTCCCTGTCTCTATCTTCATCCCACCCGCCGGGGCCAAACTTTCGCACTCACTCACGATATTGTCTCTTTCTCACGCCTGAAGAAGAATACGAGTGTCAGCTTGGTACGATGCGTGTATTTATTCGCCATCTCCCGCATCGCGCTTCCGTCCTTGCAAACTGCAATACGAAGTGGATACATCCGGCTTGTAGTGCATCTGCTGTACCATTACAGTGAGTTTCCAGTCACTTCGAATATTGCTAACTCGTGTGAGGATTTAAAAATTTGCCGCATCTTAATTTCAAATATTAACACCCAATTTGACGAAATTGTTAAACTCAATATTTTAAGCAGATAATCAGTAATGCCAAATATGCAATTCATGAAGAATTCCAGTACTACTAAATCCCTTTCGGTATTTATTTATATAAATCGGTACTTTTAATTTATACTTGAATTATTTACAGAAAATAAATTAAAGTCCATGTATATTTATTCGAGTAATTATTTATCACCGATATTGATTACTCTGTACACATTGATAATTTAAAATAGAACACTCAAAATAATAAAAAATAAAATTAAAAGTACATGCTATTAAAGAATTATATTATATAAAAAATTTAATTTAATTTATTAAATGACAAAAAAAATAGATATTTTAAACTTCCATTTATTCGGTAAGTTACTAGTTGTTACATTTTTCAAAAATACTACTGTTTCTTTCTATTTTGTTTAATTTAAAAGATAATGCAACGATAGTAAAAGAGAATATTATATTTAATATATTTAATTGTAAATTAAATAATTTATTGATTAGCGTAAAAGAATTCGCGAAGCGTAAAAGAAGCTTATTTCCAAGAAGGTGGAGAAAAACCAACAACTCGCTTATACAGATTTCAGTCTTAAAATTACGATTAGACAATACTTTGTGCTGCGTACAGGAGAGCTTATGCATGTACATGTAATTGCTGTTTATTTCCCTGGGCAGTTGTTAATCGTCACACCGGTGCGTCTCGCGACATAATCCTTGACATAGCCAGCGATTGATCCATATGTGTGGCCACGAATACTCGGTCCTTACTATCGAATACCCTGACTGCGCTGAGCTACGAAATAATCCGGATTCTTAATATCTGATCGACCAACGAGATAGTAATGTACTCCCGGGGAAGCCCATGTGCTTCCTCTAGGGGATGATGCTGTGTACTCCAATCTTTTCTACAGGTAATCCAATCATCGAACGCACCACGATACTACTTGTAATGATAACTATTACCTTCAAAAACTTTTCAACGTTCGCCAATTCCGTATTTTATACAAAAATTTTTCAAGACGGTTCGCGGTTCTCGTTTCCTTCGCTTCGACCGTGGCTTCACCAAAAGATTTTCTCGCCCTGAAGTTGAAGTAAAACTGCTTCTACTTGGACGGTCCTTTCGGGGGCGAGTCTCTTCATATTCTTTATAATTACCTAAATTTTATTATAACCCTATTTTATTCATTACCTCGGACGGTCCACGCGTTAGGATCTTTTTTTAGCATCCGGAGCAACTACTAAAATCATTCTAGACGTTGATAGTAATTAAATTATTTTAGATAAACTGAAATTTTATCCATATTTTTGATACTATGTTAAAAAACGTTTTGTATGTACCAAATGTATATTTAAATGGTATAGTTTTTCTATTTAGGTATATGTATATCCCATTTAATAATATTCTGTCCTAAAATTAGATTAGATTTTGCAGAAATGTTTCATTCTCAATAGAAAAATATGATATTACCTTAATATTACCGTGAGTATACTTAAACGTTTTCTAATGAAAAAATGTTAACGTTATATTAGATAAAATGATAAGTTATTGTATGAAACAACTTTTAAGGAAGTTATTTATTTAATGTCCAGAACATTGAAATAAATTTGTATAAGCCAAAACGTATTAATTTTCTCATTTTAATTACAAAGCATGTTGTAATTTGGATTGTTTTAATTTGGAAAAATATTTTAAACTGATAAAGTATGTACGCTAAAACTTAATATTAACTGAAATTTCTTGTTATGTTTAAAGATTTATTAAAATATAATTAGTATAAACTAGAAATAAAATTAACGTTCCAAATCTGCTTTTTATATCAGTGATTGGTTATTGATACATTTTAATATAATAAAGGATAAGTTTTAATGAGCATACAGCAAATATTCATTACTGCTCGGAAACTGTCTTCTCTAATTCTTCACTTTCTCTTATTCCTTCTCTCAAGCATCACATTCATCCTGAGTATACCTCCTTTCATTTCTCTTTTCTATCATAATCTTTCCTTAAAGTAAAGCAAATGATGGCCTCAACATCACTTCAAATTTAAGATAAGAAGTGACTACCAGTAACTATCCTTCTTCAAACTTGCCAAACTTCTCTGGCTGTCCGTCTATCTGTCTCTCTTACTTTCTTTTTCCTATTCATTTTATTTAAAGTACAAGTTTTTATAAATATCTCCGTCTTGCATCAAATTATTAGTAATTCAAGATTAAAAATGAACTTTATATTTTCAAGTAGTTCATAATAAATTTAAAACATACAGAATTATATATCAGGATTTTCTTTGTAGTTAATAGTAATATTTTCAAATTTTTTTATGATCCTAAACGTCATCATTACAGTCATTGTTAAAAGACTGTGTATTAAATAAGCAAATGTAAAAAAAAATTTGAATTCCAAATTTTAAGAAGAAATGTACAAGAAATTTATTTCAAGTATAAGAGGCTATAATTTTAATTATACATTTTAATAATAAGTAACTTTAAAGTCTTATTTGTTCATGACTATATTTAGCGTATTTCGGACTCTCTCTCTCTCCCTCTCTCACTCCCTCGCCCTCTTTCTCTCTGCTTCTTGATTCTAAGGCTTGGTTTTCTCATTCCCTCTCATTATACCTCAACAAGACGTTGAAGAGAACGCAAAGACGTATACCGAAGAAGACAGTGGGTGGCTCCGTATACGGCTAAACTTACCGTAACTGCCGACAGTTATTTAACTCTGCAGTTTCTAGTATTGTGCTCGAGTGCAGCATTTCTGGCATGTTATGCCTCTTTCCAGGTGACGTCGAAAGTGGTTATGGATGCACTATAGAAAGCGAAAGAGGGTGAAATATTTACTCTACCGCTTAAATTTATATACTATAATGCTCTTTAACTAATCACTTTAATCTGCTCTTCTACCCCTGTCCTAAAGGATTCCTTATTCCTTATTTTATCAATTGTCTATCCAATGGCACGTTCATAAGTAGAAGTCAATAAGTAGAAGATTTAAATTATAATTTTTAGGTTAGATATTCAAATATATATAATATTATTTTATTAATCCACACATTTAAATTTAATTATTTCTTCGGATCTAGGTGTACGTTTTAGCATTGATTACGTAGAATTTTTTGGCACTAATTAATCTCAGCATTAAAGTGGAAGTATTTGTACAGCTTGTATTTCGATATGAAGACACGTATATGAAGTAATGCGTATATATATATATATATATATATATATATATATATATTTATATACACGTATAAAAGATAATATTCACTGCAATCGGTTGGCAAGAAACATTCTCATCACTTTATTTTTATAATTATAAGCTGCATTGTCTATTGAATATTAGATTAGAAATGATTAAAGATTTATTTAAATATTAGCATAGAAATTAATTTACTTAAAACATTGTTTTTATTTACATTGTTATGGGTAGAATCGTAGTTATGAAAATAAGCAAAAGCACTAGGAACAAAATTTTTATTTTAAAAAGATATATTTGTTATTACAGCAATGGCAATGAGTTTTCAATAGCTTATTTCGAGGGTTGAATTTAGAAATTCAGAGGGAAAGGAGGCAGGATTGATCAGCACTCCTCTCGATTATTGCACCAGAAGTGCGGACGAGAGGGAAGAGGTGAAAAGAGGAAGCTAGCGAAAAATCAGGTGAAGGCTCGACGACTCCTATCCCCCCACACCCGGGTTCGGCTTACAATTTTTCGTAAATATCGAAAAAGAGGAGATCCTGGATTTGCAATCGCTCGATAAAATTTTAGGTATACGCGGTTACGCACTGAATGCAACGGGAAATACACAGCACTTACACTCTCGTGCCAAGCACCGTCATGGGCTTTAATTATTCTGTAAGAGAGAAGGCCAAGCATCTCGGCCAATGGGTGTCATTACCGTGAAAGTGACCTAATGATGTCCTCCCTGTATAGACGGCCGATAACCCACAGGAACATGCTGCCATTCCAACACGTGTGCAACTGACCATTCCGTTATCTATTTTGTCACTCTTCCTACCTTACCTTGCAATTCTCTCTCTGTCTCTCTCTCTCTCTCTCTCTATTCTCCTTTTCTCTTTTTCTCCTTTCTTTTTTACTCCTTTTTTATTATTTCCTCTTTTTTCGTTTTTTGTTCTGGCTCATGAAGTACTTCTGCTATAGACAGCTTTTGAGCTACGATTGTTAAAACAATAAAGAGACTGTAATTTTCTTTAAATTGATATCTTACTTAAGAGCTGCTAACGTTAACCATTATGCTCTAAATTAATCCAAAAACTCATAATTTGCAATTAAATTAGTATAAATCATAACAAAAGATACTACTGACAAATAAATATTACTTTAATTTCATAGCACACAAATATTCCTAAGCAGTTATGTAACCATTGATATACTTTCTTGGAACATAATATGAAATATAGTATGGTACACTGAGTATATTATTATAAATTCTTATAAATATAAATAAGTAAAAGATTCTGTATTAAAAATATACTTAATTTATAGTACAATTATTTATATTTTTAAATATCATATTTGAAAATATTAGTATTTACTTATGATAAACTCATTAAATACAATTAAAACAGAATATTATTAGAAGTATAATAATACCGTAGGAAATAATAATACTAAAAATGAATATGTTAATAGATAGATAAAATGAAAGTATGATTAATAATAAAAACGAATAATTTTATTTTGGAAACTTCGATTATAAATTTTTATAATGGTTTATTTATTTTTTAAAATTTAATTGAAACTAATGTACTAAATGAATATTAATATGCTCGTTTATAATTTAATCTAAGTAAAATAATAATTAAATGTTATCATGAATTAAGAAAACAGTTAAATATTGTCAAATCACTATAAAGAAAAATGTATTCGTATTTTATCGGTAAAGAAGCATTACCAAATCACTTAATCTTATGTTTTATTTTGTAAATATTGTACTTTTTTTTTGCTTTTACTAAATTGCTTGTGAATTTTGTAAATAAACAATATAAAACACAAAAATATAATCTGATACGATTTTGTTGTAAATTTAATATTTTCCCTTTGTATTTAAAATATATCCATTCAAAGAATATACGAAAAAAATTTTTTTTAACGGTAAAGTTTATTAATATTTATCAGTTAAAAAATATTTAAAAAAATAAATAAATAAATAGATAATATGAGAAGGTTCGAGGGATTTAACTAACTAATAAACACTTAAAAGAATTTTACAAGTTTGTATAAGGCGAGAAAGTATTGGGTCAGATACTTTTGTACTTCCTCTTCCGAGTTAATAATAAGATTGAATATTTATAAAAGCTTCGTTGCTTTTTATCGAAAAGATATTTTCTCCTTGTACGTTCTTGCGCTTAATGCAGACAATAACACCCACATTGAATTCTATACAGAACGACGGCAGGTATTCTACAATGCGTGAACCGTACTATACATATTTTCCTTGTAATTGCCCTGTGAGTCTGGATTCCTTCCTTATAACGGTGTAAAAGAAAGAGGAAGAGCATATATCGTATTATGTAAATCGTTATCAACTTGGTGATAAGGAGAGCGAAAGCAGACGTCAACTTAGAATCTCTTTGATTTAACTTATGTTTTGTCATTTTAATCTTTGCTGAAAATAAAAAATAGTCTTCACGAGTTTTCTTTAAATCGTATATTTCCTGACTTTTTGAACGATTGGATAAGTTTTAAAACTTTTACATTAATTATTGTTAAATTACGGAATATGCTTATTCAAAATCGTTATTTACATTTAATGATATACAGATTGCTATTTGTAAACAACACTCGACTCCATACATTTCGTTAAATTTTAATTAAAATCATTTTCATTGTTTATATATATTTGTTATAAATACCGTATTGATTTAATCTTATTTAAATGAACTTCTATTAAATTCTAAAAGTACATGATCGTACGTATCACGCTCACACACACTATTTACTAATTCTTTAATTCTAACAACTTTTTAAGTTACTTAATTTACCGTTAAATATATTTAAATATAAGTATTTTTAAATTCTTTTTAAATAATAATAATATATATAGGAAGACTACGTGGATGTGTACCTGCTTTTGTATTACTTTCATTTTTAGTATTAAAACTTTAAGTTCTAGCACCGAAAATTTTAAATCTGATTTTATGATGTTTTTATTAAGTAACCATATTCTTTCTGTTCGTTTTACATGAACAAAAACGACAAAAAAAATCTTAAAAACAGGTGTAGCAGTAGCGCAAAATATGAATATTCATCGAGTATTTATACTCTGCTGTAACTCAATTAGCAAAGGCATAATTATTCTGTGACTAAGATATGAAAAATCGACTGTAGTAAAAGGAAATAAAGGTATAATAATGGATGTAAAGACTGGCATGATACAATTTTATATAAAAATTGATTAATTATTTAAAGTCTACGAGTTTTTTAAGTCTGAAACTTAACATTTACATTTCTGTATTAGATGAATACATATCTTTCGTAATATATTCTCCCATTCGTTTCATCTCAGGTATATATTTCTTTTTTCATTTTTTGTTTAGCCATCATTCATATTTTTTGATTTTTCGTAAAAGAGTTTTTAAATTTAATTTCTTTTCGTTAAGATTAAATGTAGAATATAATCCATAAATTTCAATACATAGGAAGGACTATCAGAATTTATAAATTTCCTTAGTGTGCCAATTTTTGCAAAAAACTACATAAAATATATTTGATATTAAAGATTTATGTAACAGTGTATTATTACATTACAGAACTAAGGGAACACGATGTTCTATTATGACTCTATGATTATATGATAGAGTTATGATAGAGATATGATTATATTACAGATTCTAATATGATTCTAATATATTTTGAAATCATTGTCATCTGTATGCAATTCTTTGTTTCTGCCTATGTAGATGATATATAATATATAATATATAATGACTTTTGTAAATAATTATTTGACATTACTTTAAGTTATATCGGCAGTTACGAACGATTGGTTGAATAATTAAAATTCTTTTTAAGGTTATTGTATGCTCGAGATGATATTTGAGATATTTTAACTAATTTATTTAGAATTAATTTTTTTTTCTTTATTCAATTACGAATAAAAAAATATTTATGTGTACGGATAACACGAAGTTTTAATTTAGAATGATGATTGAAATTGAAAAGCGACAGATTAAATAAATAATACGCAATCGGCTTAAATGTCGTTGTATCGATTATTCGCTTAATTTGAGGAAATCAAAGGTTGGCTAAGGCAGAATCGGAGATCTATTTTTTCGAGAGCTGATGGAAAAAGGAGGTAGATGGAAGCGGAGGTGAAGGAGGAGGATGTGGAGGAGGAGGAGGGAGGAGGAGGGGGAGGAGGAGGAGGAGGAGGAGGAAGGGGACGAGATCGATATGATGATCCCGAATGAGCGAATGACGGGGGATACATTTATTGCACGTTCAGGGTATAGAGGCATGAAGGAGGAGCGTGAGGATAAGGGAAAGGTGGCAATGCACAAGGGATAGAAATTAATTTCGCTCACGCATCGGTATGCCACCGATTCCTTTTATGCCTTGTCCGAGCCAGCGATACGGAGCAGAGCCGTTATTATTCATAGCCGTTTGTATAGCTCGCGCACTTCGCTCACCTCGACTCCGATGCTAGTTCATAGTCCACCATCCTGACTCGACTTTTTTCTACCTCTTCCGCTCGTCTCTTTGATTCTGACTATTTTTCAAAATCGTCCTCCTACCCTCCCTCCCACTTCCCTGACTAGCCTATGCGACCCTTATATCTAGTCCAACCTTCAATAGTTTTAAAACCATGTTATAACGACATCTTATCGTTTATAATTTAACTAACGATTCATATCCTTGCTTATATTCCTTTTATTTGACTGTCAATTGAAATTTCACCTTCTTGTTTCACTCTCCACACCCTATTTCAGCGCTTGTTCGGTCTTAAACATCGTTTGGAAAGAGTCTAACGGTTTCTTTATACATGCAGCTTCAAAACAAAAAAAAAAAAAGAAAGATCCAAAGCTTAACGGCTTAACTTTCATAAATTTTTCTTATTGAAACGAACTCAGACGTATCGTCGCCTTAAGCCTTTTATTTTTTATTTTAGCATTATTTTAGCATTAATATGGGCAATAATTACTCGTTAAATGAAATATTTACGACGTTTCAGATTAATTTTGTTAAAGATGCGACAGCAAAATTAATTTGCACTGTTAATATATTGGCTGAACTATAAAGGGAAAATTGTAGGTCAGAATTTAACTACTCTCGTAAATACTTGCTCATACGCATAAACAAAATTTTAATTAATTAATCGTCTTATCTAGTAAGAAAACTTCCGAATCTAATATTAAAAACAAATTCATTTGCACAATTGTTATTATTAATCAATAGCTTATGGTTTATAAAATTAAAACTGAATAATATAATGATCAGGAAAGTAAATTATAAGAATATCGACCAAGAATTGTGAAAAGTTTTAAGGTCGCCTGAATAATTAAATCCTCAGAATCTAGAAGAGCTAAAAAAGTTAAAATTAGGCCACCTGTTGATACATGACTGAAAGCATTTAGCAACAAGTATATTATGTAATACAAAGTAAATGTAATTATTCTCGAACGTAAAAAGATAATATAAAGAGGACCTTTATCTTGTGACAGACTTTTTAGGGTAAGATATGACAGCAATTACCGTTCCTTAAATGTTAAATCCTCTCATGTTAAGAGGAAATTCGCAGATTTTCTTGGAATCACTTAATTAAATATTAAAATGTTATAAGACAGTAAAAGCATAAACATAATATATTTTTATGATTTCAAGAAATAAGTCTAAAAGAACTGATTGGGCCGATCGCTCGGATATTTAGGGGTCGTACGGGGTATAAAATAGAAAATGACTAATTCAAGGAAATAAGAAGAGGAAAGTTAAAGAGGACGAAGCATTAGGAGGACAAGGACTACAACAATTGCTTCGACATCGGTGAAATCTGTGTATCCAAAGTAACTCTGTTTCCTCGGTTCATGAGAAGGACATTCAGCGCGCCAGAATGAAATAGCGAGACTGGGATACCGGAAGAGAAGAAGTAGCCGAGGGAAGGAGGAAGAAATGAGGAGAAGAGAAGGGGCGAGTGAAAAGGTCGGGGATATAAGGGCGAAAAGAGACATCGAAAGTAAGGAATGGAAGGAAACTCGGCGGGGTCCAGAAGAGTCACTTGACGCAGACAGCGGTAGCTCTCAAGTCAGGACGAAAGGGTGCAACGGGTCTCGACTCCGAAGCTTCCGCCCGCACGTCTGTTGCCATAGCGACATCGTGGCTCGGCAGGAGCAAGGGCTAGAGGCGGCAAATCTCTTGGACGTACAATAATCCTGGAGCGCGACTCTCCGTCAGATGCCATTTTGCAATCTAACCAGCTCGCGTCCATTCGCCAAGGCTACGACTCCCTATTTCGTGGCCCTGACTCAAAGACCGATGCTTCCCGCCGACGTTGTTGCCCTCCGCTCGGGCCTCCGCATCCCTTCGACGCCTTGACTGACATTCCGAGTCAGGGCATCATAGTTTCCAGTAAAAGAAAGTGTACGTACGTATCTTGCCCCTCGCCGATCTATAACTTTCTCATTAATAGCACTGTTTTTTTCATCCCGTCGACGACCCTCCGCCAATTGACCTAATTTTATCTCGTTCTATCCTTCCCCCTCCAGCCGCTAACCCGCGCTGACGGACTAATTCTCTCGGTACTGAATCCCCAACCCCTCCAAGACTTGTCATCTCAATATTTGCCATACACGGTCCCTTACATCCCTACAGTGTCTTTATACAATTGTTCGCAAGTATTAATTCAATTTTCTTAACGTTTTATTTGCACTTAAATTTCTTCTTAAATTAATTTCAGTTTATATAGATTTATAATCCCTGTCAAGGCTAATTTCCATCGTTCCTCGGCAAATCCTTAATTATTTTTCCGACCTTCGCGAAAACTCATAATTTTTTTTTTTTATCTCGGTGGCTACGCAGCATAATATTCTCGTATAAATAAGTATGCAGTACACGCAAAATTTAATGGTTAATTAAGTTTGAGTAGAGCGCAGAAAGAGAGTCTTCGCCCAGTGGTAATTCCCGTACATTGAAGGTGGAATGCAATTTTCAAATTCTGGAAGCTGAGCTTCCTTCAGGAAGTATATACAAGGAGACCTCGTACACATCACATTCACATATCCCATACGCCTCGCACACGCCCTAATACGTGTATACATGCTTTCGCGTACGCAGATGCATGTGCATACAGATGCAGAGCTTGGTAGCAGCCGCTGTATCAGTATATCCGCGCGCGTGTCCACCCACTCACACACCCGTAGTCACGTACATTAAAATACACACGCAAATTTACAGATCCACACGAACCGACACCGACATACAGAGAGCGCGCGCGCGAGAGAGAGAGAGAGAGAGAGAGAGAAAGACCACACAGATGTAGAAGCGTTCGCATGGATTGAAATGAGGACACATTCTCTGTGTCAGCGTCCCTCCTTTCTTCTTAGAGTAAACTGCAAACTTGTGAGACCTACGAGTTGCATTAGTGCATACATGAACGCGTGTCGTTCGCATTCTTGAGTCTGACGTACTGGCTATTTAAATTTCTCTCATTTTACGTTAGGAAAATTACGAGAACAGAGGTAACTTTCTGAGGACGCATTGGTGAATATAACCAACCCTCTTAATGATGAAAATTTGAATGTATCATAAAACCTGTTCACTCGGTGTTAAAAGAAACTGTCAAACTGCCAGTTGAATTTCAACCAAAAGTTAAATGTACATAATTTTGTCTTTTATAAAATAACTATAATTATAATTACATATTATTCTAATATATTCTACGGAGACAGCAGATTTGTACATAATACATGAATTACTTAAAAAATATATAGTAAGATTTTTCGGCCCTTTAATACGTGCTACTTGAATAAGCTCGGTTGGTTGATTCCATCTTACAAAAAATTCATTATTATTGTACTTTAAAACATTAAAAAGCGTTTTAAAATAAACGTATTATATACAAAATACTTATGTACAATTTTATATGAATAGGAAAATTCTAAAGATTTAAAATATATTATTAATAGGAGGTAAATGGAATAATCAATGATCAGTCAATATTCCATTGGCAATTCAAACGGACAATCAGGTATAAATTTTGTTTAATACGTGAATAATATATTTTTCTTGAATTTAGTAAAGAATAAAAAGAAGAAATAAAAACACAGAAGTCTTTTTAAGGTTGCAGAAGCGTTGGAACTTCGATCTCGGTGACACGTGAAGATAACGTGACGTGACTGCAAGTTTCTAAAGAGAATGTCTGTGTTATGTCTGCATAGCTAAGCTTGTGTCCGCATATGTGCCTCTCTCCGTACACTTATACACTTACTTCCGCACACATCGCAAGCTGCTCCTCGTTGCTTTTGTGTGCTCTAAGACTATTTGACGAGATCGCGTGTATGAAACGCATTTATAACGATATGCCTCGTCCGCATTTCCAGTAATCCCTTCATCAGTAAACTCCGTTCTTCTTTTTTTTTAGTTCCATTCTTCGTGAATTTTCTCTATCAGAATTTTCTGAACTTCTACTGTTATTAAATGTTTATGCACAAATTTTATCTGTAATATACGTATATGGATATTGCATAAATAATGCTTGGCATTAGGGGGTCACGTAGATTTTTGATTAATTAACTAATTACTCTGCTGTAATGAAATATAAATCAATATTTCTTTACTATGCGAATAATAATTTATGAGATTTGTAGAATAAAAGTATATTGACGTGTTAAAAAATACTTGCAAACTAATTTAATTAATTGTACTCGTGAAATCTAATTTTATAAAAATTAAAATATATAGAATTTTAATACACTTAATAATAATTAAGAACAATTTAATAATTGATAAATTCTTATTGTAAGTATAAGTATAATAACTTGCCACATTTTTTTATTTTAAATTAAAAGACGATACCCTTTGAGCAATGTTCTTCGATTTTTAAGATGTTTAAATTTTATTTAGTATGAAACATAAAATATATATATTTATTTTTATTTATAAATATAGATAATATATTAATTTAGAAATAGAAATTAAAATAAATAAAGTTATATCATCAAAATTTACAAATACAATATCGTATATATATAGAATTGCACATTCAAAACGAAAATTTTATTTATTTTCTTTTTATTCATATAGAATTTTCATTACATAAAAGAAATGTTGATAACAACCAACTATTAATATATGAATGTTAATTTATTTTCAATGTAGAGGATAATTGTAATCGTCGGTAAAGCAGACATAAGTAGTATAACTCAATGTTAAGTCTACCAATAACTTGGTTTACGAATCCGAGAATAGGATGAGCCATTTACAATTATTTTTTAATTTACTATAATGTTGATTTTTAAATAAATTAGTTGTCGTATACTTTTTACTACGCGTATATACTGAGTCATTCAATTATTGGATTTAATAAAAAGAAAGCCTGATCAGAATGTTCAGTGATGCTTGTGGTAGATCTTGTAACAATTGAGCTTCATTGTCAGGTACCGGATTTTCATTATGCTCGATACCATGCAGATTTTGGACATTAAATCCAATATCACGCAGGTATAAAATGAAGCTATTTGCATTTTATTGTTTAATATAAGTTTATACTCTCGCCCAGCCTCCTTGCGATTATGTGCTGAAGAACCTTAAATGAGATAGGACGCGGTCCACTTTCCTGATGGACTATGTCAGATTTTATGCTTGCATTCAGACTATCATAGATACCAATTTTTTACTAAATATATACGTATCCTTACATAAACTGACTTTATATAGTGGCTTGGAAAACTTCGTTTAAATTACAAGATAGAATTTATTTATAAAATAATTTGATGATAGATAATAGTTTAAATGAGAAAAATTAATATTTTCATACAATAATATGGACTTTATAAAATTGTTCAATGCTTCGATTTCGAAAAATTATTTCGTATTATTAATGTTCTTAAACAATATGTGTCTTTCTTAAACATTATTAATACCATGCAATTTTATACAAAAGCTATGTATATTAGGTTTTTGATATCTAAGAAGTATTTTCTATTATAATAATTTGAATATAATTAGACATTGATCTGGAACATTAAATTTCTATTGTGTAGTAAAGGAATGACGTTGATATAATTTTTTTTAATTAAATTACCAATGAATAGAAGTGAAATTGGATCATTTTCTCTAGCGATACTTAATTATTTAATACATCCTACAATATAATTTACAATAGAGACAATATAACATTTGCAATAAGAACATGAAATAACTGATTTAAGAAAGTAATAAGAAAAGCGATAGTTTAAAAAATACGAGGCAATATATATATATATATATATATATAAATATATATATGTGTGCGTGTATATATTAGTACTTTCTCCATTTTAATATTTTATACCTTAGAATACATTAAAACTTCTGTAGTTCGTGATACCTAATAGTTTATTTTTTACTCTTCATCAAAGATCACACATATATAGTTTTCATAAAAATTATAAATATAAAACTTGTAATACCCTTAAGTATTTTCTATGTATTTACATCGTATCTGTACTAACTTATACTAAAATAATAACCACCTAAATTCTCAATGTATGTGAAAATAAATAATTTTTTTTTATATAATCAATGAAGGTATCCTTTAAATTTAAAGCTGAATAATATCTTGAGATGTCAGAAGTTCATTGTACAAATATTTAAGTAATTCATCATTGGTGGATACTGAGTAACTGTTACTTATACTAAAAATTTTCAATTACTTAAATGGTTTAAAGTATTAACTGTAAAAATTATCTTTACTTGTATAATAAATGAAATATAAATATAAAGGAATGAAATATCAATTGGATGAATTAGTGAGCTTTAATTATAAAAAAATATCGACATAGACATTGAAACAAATGGCCACAATTTAAAATCAAACGAGGTAATTAATATGCATTATTTTAATTAGAACACGATTAGAAATTATTCTATTAGAAAAAAAGCTTTCGTATATGAATAGAGTAGATGATTTTCCGGTTTTTGACATTTTTAATAGTATTGCAGATTTGTGCAATCTGACAACAGAACGGAATTAAAATAATAAATAGTATGTCTATGATTACTATATTGAATAATTATTATCTTAAGAAACAGGAATAATTGACTTTATGTGACACGAACTCTTTTTGTTACACAAGGTAAGTTTATGCCTCTTTAAATAAGTACGGATACGATAACCTATTAGAATTCTTTTAGTTTTTACAGTTAGATACCAACCTGCAAGCCAAGGATAATCTATCTCATTCCTGCTTTAATGTCGCGTATAAGGACTTGAGTACAGCTCAAAGTTTTTCCTAAAAATTACTCCTTAAGGCTTTTCCATTCGATAGGAAATTTCCGGTGATATTTACTGAAAATAAGAGTATCGAAGGAGTCGTCAGAGATGCTTAACAAAAGCTATAGCAATTTAAAAGTAATTCAAAAATTAAGACTTCCTGTTTTTTTGGATCTGCAATGGTTTTAAATTATAGGAACTCTTTGCTTTTTTTTTTACCTATGATATCCTATAAATCGATCCATTGTAGATCATTTTTTTTATCCGCTCGAGTAAGAATAAATTTTACTTTTTTTCTCGATTTCACGAAAACTATATTGATTTCAGATAATTTAAAATAAATTATACGAAATATTTACCAAATTCAACCAGTAGAGAATAATTGAGTACAACAACTAATTACAACAATCAAATATAATTGTTAAAAGTAAATTATACAATAAAATTGTCACTACATCAGTCAATAGAATATAATTTATAACTGATAAAGTTTTACTCTATAATTGGTTTTAAAAATTGTTAAATTATTATAAAATAATTGAAAAATTCTATGTTTACAATACTTTATTTATTTATTCATACTTTAAAAAATTTGTTGCAGTTTGTTTAAATTTTTAAAATTTTTTGTAGATATTACATTATTATTTAAGATTTTTACACATTAAAATGCATTTTAGCAATTTAATAATATATTAGCAAATGTTTTATACTTACATCTGAATTTGTATTTTTCTTCTCGTCCTTTTTTATTTACCCATCAACGCAACCATATATCCTCCTACTCAACTATTCATTTCTCCATACAAAATCTGTTCTTCCATCTACATTGGTAATAGAACGGCATATATAGATTTATACAGCTAGACATATCTCCAAAAATTCGATACATTTTGATTTTCTTCTAATATTGTAACTCCCTGAGGATGCTCACGGATTTCGTGCATAGAATTATTACAGCGAGAGCGAAATTTCCAATTATTTTAAATTTTGGCCTTGCCGAAGTACAATTTTAGACCAACATCCAAAAATAATGAATTTTTATCATTCGATTTCATAAAATTAAGCCCATTCGTTTTTTTTTTTGTTTTTTTTTCTAAATACACGAATCGCATATAACTTATAGACGTTATACTACTTACATAGAAAATTATCTGTAATTGGTTTGCCCACATGTTTAAATAACATTTGGAAAAGATAGATTTTACTATAGTAGAAGAGATTCTTGCTGTTTGCTTAGAATGAAGTATTATAATAGTATTTAACACGCTTTTACACATTTGCGAGTATAAGAGAAAGTGGCCAAGCATCTAGTGAGTGAAATAATAATCCCTCTAGCCAGGTATAAAAATTTTAGAAGACCGGTAAAAAAGTCAAATAGAAGTTTCCATTTCAAGATTCAGTTAAATTTCTTTGCAGAGGGAGAAGAACGATCTACGTAGCCGGCATTTCAAGAAGTTATTCATTGGTCCTTTCACTCACTTCTTTGGCTATTACGTGCAGAAACTACTGCAAAGCTGGTTTACAACGTGCTCGATACTTGCCAGCTAATTCGCTTCTCTTGAATAGCGATGCGCCATGAATTAAGAAAGAAAGAGTATCAGCAGTTTCGAATTTTGCACAAAGTCTCGGTATCTCTGCTCTTCAAGGAAGAGGCTATTAAACGGTTTCAGCTAAAAAATTATCTCCGAATTGGCGCGGAATTCTATCAATGAAATTAAGAGTTCACCGAAGCAAGTAATTCTGCCCCACCAATACTGCTTATACTAACGATCAACAAGTCAACCCATCGCCAAAGTAACTTTTATGAATTATTTTTCATCGTACTATAAATACGTACTATAATTTCTTACGTTCAATTTCGACATTAATTATAATGATTGGAAACTCGCTGTATCCGCAAGTTTATGTAAAGTTTTAACAAAAATTTACGGCGGTTAGATAAAGAGGTGGAGGAAGTTCGGAGCGGTAGTGGTTAAAAATAGCTTATTCGTTGAATTAAAATTTTTCGTTGTTTTTGGTGCTTAAAAAATTAGGTGTGTAGAGTAATTGGCAGGCAAACCAATGAAATGCTGACCCTGGAGAGTTAGAGCAAGCCGTATCGGGCTGAAACGTAAGTAGTATCGAAATAAGGATAATGCGCTAATCGCGGGCGAAGAAGGTTAAATCATTCAAGTGGATTAAATTTTCTCGGCAACCATAGGAGCGAAGCGAGCGGCAAGTCCTGACGAGCTATAAAAAGAGCAAGACATGCTCGGAGGAGGTGACGGCTCCCCCGCCAGGATTAATGACCAGCTAGCAAGAGGCTCGAGTCTCTCCCGAAATATCCGCCGCAGCAGATATATTACACAGGGAGTTATGCATTTATGCGTGATGGGTCGTGGCGTGTCCCCCGGGGAGGGGGGCGGAGGCCAAGGACCGAGCGAAGGCTTGTGTATAATAAGTGGCTTACGGAAGCCTCAACCGAAATCGCGAGACAGCCAGTATCGTGAACTCCGAGAGTATTTACGCGGGCGTCAAGTAGGGTCGCGGCTCGCACCTAGGTGCTCGATCTCGTTCCTCCGGCTCGTAAACGCTGCGCAGCTGCTTCTCGAGTCTGCAGCTCTAAGGGCCGTCCAATAACACCTTTGTCTCCTAGCTGGCTTCCAATGTAACGAAGAGCCAGGCTGAAGAGGCATTTCGGCCTCGTAAAATGGTCAAGACGCATAACCCGACCGCAATATCTCGGCTCAGCGACAGAGTGAATAAGGGAAGGATGGGATGCTTAAGCTCCGGGCTGAAATAACCGGGAGGGAGGTCTGAATTCGCATTCAGAATGGGAGGCCCGAGCAAACGGTCCTCAAATCGAGAAAGAGAATTGGCTTCGAAGGAAAGTCACGTAGAAAAGCCTACTGATACTTTTGTTAACATGTCTCGATAAAAGCAAGAACCTCGGTATTGTCCGGACAATCAGGCAGAAGCAAGTATTATCAAACTTATTCGACACTTGGGATGGTTGGAAAAACCAACTTCCGAATCTTACATTTTGCCATATTATCTGCATTTAGTTCTATTACATTAGCTACTAAAAAATTCAACCCCTTCAAAGAAATTAAAAATTTTTATACAATTTATTTCGTCGAACTCCTTTTCCATTTCTATACATTCATATATGTATATGTATATATATATATATATATAAATATTATTTTTGAAAAATTTAAAATATTGATATTAAGTTAATTAACTTACGAAAATAAAATTTATTTTACCAAGTCTGTGCAACGTCTAAACTATCAATTATCATTTCTCATTTCCACCTTATCAAATTCAATTTTATATGGTATAACAAACTCAAGGAAACAACAGTAATATTTATTAAATAATTCTTATCAATATTATTTTTTCGTATCTCATTCTATTATCCTCAAACACCGAATATTCGCATTACTACCAATTCATTTCTTTTCAATAAATAAATCCTTTTTTTTTAAATACCTTGACTATGTTAAGTACTGCAATATCTATAAAAAATAAGCTCTGAAATAGTCAAACTAAAGTAAAACACTAAAAAAATTAAATTAAATATAAAATTGTGCATGTATATATTAAATACGGAATAAAATCGGTTAAATATTTTTACCCGAAGTAGAAATTCAAATAAACGTAAGATTTAATCTTTTTATTCAATCCCTATACACATACTACATAAAATAAATTTTAAAAAATTCATATAAATGGCAACATGTGAATATAAAGATATATGATTATTTTATTTATTATTTAAGTTATAATTCTTTCGAAAGTTTGAAGACGTTGATAACAACGCTGAATGTTTTTCGCAGATCAGAGTACATTATTATTATATTTCTTTTAATGAATGTAACTGCTATATTATATATGATATATGGTAATGATTGATAGGAAATAAGCGTTGAGTATCTAAACGGTTGACTGGTGAGAATATTTTCTACAATTTTACACATCAATATAAAAATACAATTTCTCAGGTATTTTATTTCTAAAGCATTATATTTTGAAAATTCATATTAAAAATAATTTGCATTTGATTCCGATTTCTTTAAAAGATATTTTTTCAATAACGAATTTCCAAATATGAAGGGATCTAATTATTAAATATGAATTTTTCAGTTATCGAAAGTATTTTTTTTTTATAGAAAGTCACGTAGAAAGTAAGAAAGTGTTTGACTAATTATATTTATAATACAGACTGCAAAGGTGTTGTCAAATAATTAACGTACACGAATAGTACTACTTGGTCAGAAAACTGTAGTTAGACACAGGTGATGTAACAGCAGCAGGGCTTTGTAAAATGAGTAGATTTTTATATTACAAAAATAGAAGGTTTTAATTTTCGTAGTTAAAGAGAGGAAAAAGTACATAAGGATTAATTGTGGGTATTAGTTCAGGAGTGACAAGATAAAAGTGCAATTATCGTACTTATAAACATAAAAATAACTCGAAGAAAGTAGAAGAACGCGCCACTCTGCTTTTTTACTCGAAGATAAAATTCAAATAAAAGAGCATCAACGCCCGCCATTCTCAATTTCACTCGGGCCATTTACTTCCAAGTAAAAATGTTTTATAATGCATCTGGACGTTGCTACGTCTGCCTTAATAACTGCGCAATTACATGTGAAGGCAAAAATGGCCCGAGGTCGGAGGATTCACGAAGGTCAGCTCAATATGGATCAGCAATCGATTTGGATATTTTATTTTTATGGATATTTTGGATATATTTTGGCGTCATGTCCAAGCCCAAGTTTTGGAGAAAGCGGGAGAGGAAAACGACTCCGGAGCGGTGAATGGGAAACGGGATCTCTTCCCATGTCATGCCTATTGACCCTAATTAGCAACTACCCCATATCGGAATAATGCGCGCTCGCGAGTGGAAGCATGTGGGCGCCGCGATACCATCGTTACGTATGCCTGACCCTCATGAGCTCTTACATCCTATGTTGCCGTCAGTCGCCTATCTCCTATCGCCTATCTTTCTATCAACCCAACTGTCTATTTTCGACTCGTGGACTTCTAGAACTTGAAGATTTAGCTCAATGTGCATTGATTGGACAATGGCTGGCATTCAGTGACTCCTGGAAGCCGTCGTTGACACTACGTTACTCTGTATTCGGCCCGACACGCAGAATATCGGATTCGTTCCCTACTCGCGCTCGACCCTCCCACGAAACTCACGAGCCACCGCAACCGGGGAATTCCTCACGCCTTAGAGCACTTCTCGCCCATTTTCTCCCGACATATTCTCTCGACTGCCAAGCCTCCCCATGCTCTAAAGCTCAAGAATTCGATGAGTGCATAATCAGCGTGTCTGCAGACGTTTCTCTATTCCAATACCGCTATTCACTGACCGGCCTCTGGCGCATCCAGCATCCCCCCCCAACCCTCTCTCTCTCTCTCTCTCTCTCTCTCTCTCTCTCACCCACCGTCCATCCAACCCCTACGATCTGTATAGACAAAATTACCGATTTAACCCTCGCGCTCTCGTATTACGGCAATTGTGCGTCCCAATTGTAAAGTCGAATAACCCTCTTCGGTTATTTTAAAGCTATTTACACACCGTACCAAATGTTTTTTTCAGCGTATCCACCTATGGCCGTGTATGTACGACGAGATGTTATTACGAAGTAGACGTTTGGAAAGTAATTCAGACTATGAAATGAAGTGGTTCAGACTTACAGTCTAAGAACAGGTGATTTTTTTAAACCCCTGCTTCTAGATCAGTCAATTTGGTTAATTCCAGTTAAATTAGGAATGCAAATGTACAGAAAATATGATTGACCGTAAACTTAGACCATCAGGAGTTCAAATAAAAATCTTCTGCCTAAATTTCTTTTCAAGTTTCGGTTGTAAAATATTAGACGAAAGCCAAGTCCAATTCTTTTAGTACAAATATAAAATTGATCAATTAATGCATGCGTGTAATTGATGATGATAAGTATGAGTAAATGCTGTACGGTAAATATGTTTATGCAGAAAAATTTTGCAAACATGATCAAGTTTGTTCTCGAAGCAAAATATATCAAAAGTTTTGTAATTTTATACTTGATTCATACAGTTTTCTTTCCATTGTTAAAGTTATTTTCCGAGCAGCTTTCGCGACTGTCCCCTCCGCCGCCGCACACTCCGCTCGCTGTCCTTACGATTCAAACAGTATTTACGTTAGCACGAATGGAATCTCTCGGTTGAAAAATACCGAAGTAGGAAGTCAGTAAGAATTGTAAACAACGCGTAGAAAATGTTCCGAGTTCCTAAGAGTTTGTTCGCTCGGTACTCGCGCAATAGTTCGCCAAACGAAAGTCAATAAATTTAAGAGGAACTCGTCGCTGATGTCGGACTGCAGCCCGAGGTGTGCACCTCTCGCGACTATCAAAAAAACAATGTATAAATCTGTCCCGTCGGTATATCAAGTTTTATGGCTGCCCTGTACGTGGTTATTTACGCAAAGCGCTCGAAAAATTGTCATGGAAGAGCCGTAGCGCGGGGGGCGGATGAGCGGGAATGGGAGGGGACCGAGCGACTTGGTATGAAGAAGTTTAGCCATCCCTCGGCCTAGGGGATATAAAACAATTATTGACTTGGCATTGGCAATGGTATTCTTCACTCCAACTTCTTTATTATTATGTACTTCAGATTTTTATCGTACGGAGCTCAGTTTGTTATTTATTTTCTTTTATTCTATTCTATGTGCAAAAACTGTTTTCTTACATTCCGCATTCATATCAAGTATTATTTTAAATGCATAGGACTGTAGTTTCTTATTCATTTCAAAATTTATTACAAAACTATACTTTGGGCTGCTCGATTTGATTTATATTGAATTGCTCGAGAAAATTTAGGTATAGAGAATGTTCCTATTGATCCGATATTGATCTTTGCATTTCTTGATACAGTTTTTTTTTGATTTTTTATCTTACTCATGTAAGCTCTTCGTAGGTTTTAGGCATTTCACTATGCAACAGAATGACAAATAATTAATATTTCATTTTTAATTACTGTAATATTGTGTATTGAAATTAATTTGTAATCAAAATTATTAATTTAAAAAAATTTTTACATTACAATTACAGAAACTAGTTAAGAATTAACATGCAATTAAGTATTGTAAATTACTGAATTCGAGAAATTCATACTGCCGGATATATTTTTAAATTATACTTTTTTATCCTTGGTACATTTTACCAGCAGTTTTAAGAGCAAAGATACTTACGATTTCTTTTATTTTCATTTACAGAAAATTCTATCTTCAAGATCCAGAGTAAAAATCAGTAGAGAAGATAAAGTATCTTTTGAAATCTTTCCTAAATAAAATTAGACCCTCAACGGGGATTGTAATTGAGAATGCAGATTTCAATAACTTTTTACTTTGTCATAATTTTCAAGAAATATTTTAAACAAATTTCATTAAATCGCTATTGTATATAATATAAAGTTTAAGACATGTTACTATATGGAAAACTGTAAATTATTATTATATTAAATGTCCGATGATAATTCAGCATTTATTGACATAGTATTTATTAATTAACGGAACATCGAATGACAATTTTAGTTAAAAGTACTGTATTTTTTAATAATTTGTACAGATACGATGAAGATTCTAATGACTTTAAACATATTTCATAATATGAATATCATCCAAACATTAAAACATTAATTTTTATTAATTTTTCGGATAATAAGTATAGATATATGGGATAAATAAGCTTATCAGTTTTAAAAAAATATATTTTTTTTAATTTCTACGGATTCATCTTAGACGATTTTAATCCGATGGCGCATGTTCTCTCGGGTCAATACCGTGCTCTTCTATTTTTATTCCCGTTCGACAATTCGTATTTTCCCACGTTTCTCGTTTAACATGGCACTCCAACTTTTACTTTGCAGGGGTAAGGAGTTGTTCCCTAAAGCTCCTCTTCACTTATCAGTGAAAGTTTATATATCATCAGTCAAGCAATTTAAAGCTTGTATATTTTTAAAATTTGAAGACAATAAAGTAGTACATATACTATTTATTAGTTTGTTGTCCATATCATAAAAAACATTTCATTTTTTAATAACTCTTTTGATTCACTCACTTTTCGATGATTTGTTTTATTAAAAAATATAACTATAGAAATTACATAGTATTAATGTAGTATGTAGATTAATTAATTTTTTATTACACTGGGACATTCATATGAATTTTATAAAAATAATTTAACAGCTTAATAATAGCAATTGCCGTAAATATCTGATCGATCTTTGTTTGCAGAACTTTTTTCTCATTGACCCTGTAAACGTTTTCCATCAGGCCAATAAAGGTTAAACAGTGACTCTAGACTTAATAGTTGATCGCTTAATCTTATTAGAAGAAAGGACAGCGGGTTCAATCTAAGAGCTAACACAAGGACGAGATTTTTTTCTCAATATAAAATTCAATTTGAGCGTATACAAGTGAAATTTCGACAAATTTCATTATATTTTCAGATTTTATTTGAATTTTCATATTATTTAAAAAAATTTTAATTTAAAAATTAATTTATTTTATTGCTTCAATAATAAATATAATAATTACAGCGATAATAAATTAATTGATAAATAATGATATTCGATATATCTTTTTAGTTTTGTAAATTTATAATTATCAATTTCTTAGTTAGCGAAGAAGTTAGTTATTGAAAACAGATATATGTAAATTAATAATTGTAATTTTGTTATGTTTGGAAGAATAAAAAATATGCTAATTGTATATAGTAGGGTAGCAATTACGCAAGGGGGAGTAAGATTTAGGCAAACGAAGAGAAATATATACCTTGGCAAAATGATTTTTGAGATTTTAAAATGAACCTTCCGAAAATTCAATTGAAAAAAACTCGATGGGCATATGCGAGTATATGACAATCACACTCAAAGCAAATCCTAACAGAATTCTACACATAGCTGAAAATAAAGGCATCTTTTCTGATTTGATGAAATGAAGCATCTAAATTCTTTATAATAAGTTCATATTATACTATTTATTAAATTTAGTTCTTATCTACAGCTGAATTATTTTGCGATTGAATATCAAAAAATTATAATCTTTATAAAATTGTAGGCTATTTTTTTTTGTACTGCCTTATGTATTTAGATTTTGAAATCTATTTTAATTATAAACTTCGATTCAGTATTAGTTACATATAATAATCGCTAGAACCTATATAGATATGTACATGTACACATATTCATTATCTATATTTTTGTTTTTTGTACATTTACAAAAATAAACAAGATGAAAGATATTATAAATGTATATTAAATTATCTATAATTTTGACGGGTTGTATATCTAAAAAAATTTTACAAGATATCTTCTAACATATTTTAGAAAAATTAAATTAAAAGATCCTGTTTTAACCCGTTTACGTTTCTATCAGCTTTTTTCATAAATCAGAAGTATACGAGGTGAAATAAAAATAGAGATAAGGTCGAGTAATCTAAAAGAAAATATAGTAGTGCAAAAGCATCATATATCAAAATAAAAGAAGTATTTTGTTTTTTCAATAATGTCAAAATTGGCGTTAGTTAATTGAAGGTATGAATAATGGTTAATTTACAGCTATGTTGATATTTTATTTATCAACAAGATATTATTAATGCGCGATCGAAATGCAAATAAAAATGAGTCTGATTTCGATTATTTCATTAGATAAGGAATTATCTATGTCATCTCGAGAGCATGCAAATCAGACATTATAAGCTAGTGAAATAATTGTCAAGGTTGTAATAAATGAATACCACAGTTACACTCAATCTTACTCTTTGCGTCCATTGAATTGTGCAGTATAAAACGAAATTTTTTATTGAATTGAAAAAAATAATTATTTTTTTCATAAAATTATAAATAAATTGAATATTATATAGAGAAGAAGGAAAAAGAACCATGATAAAATCATATAGTGCTCTATCGGTATGTATGACGACAATATCAGTTCTATACAGATAGGTAGTAGATTCGGGGACGTTACGTGAGCGAAGGCAGCAAATTAATACTGAAAAAAAGTGAGAATAGCTGGGCAGAGAAGTAAATAAGCATATTTTGGTAAATAAATAGAGAGGACCGGGCAAGGCTTACGAGTATAATGACGACTAGCGGCTGAGGGTGGCGGGGCATACATCTTTCGCAGGAACGAGACGAGTGCATTTCGCGAGAAATTAGCCAAACTCGCGAGGTAATGTTTTCAGGCACGAAGCTTTGAGGAAGGTAAATAGTTGACAGATCCTTTCTCCCACCTCCTATTCTGATGAGCCAATGCACTCGAATTACGAGCCCCCGACTCCTGCTCCCAGGATCCCGATGACTTTGCCGAGGTAGCTGAAGCACTGGTATTATTCATGCAAGATAGACGCCGCTCCTCCAATTATTGCTACTCTCATCGAATTTATATGGCTGTCTGCAAACTCTTAAACAGCTCCCGACTCACTGCACCACGAAAATATTAAATTGATGATTTTTAATGCGAGTGCTCCAAGTTAGGTGCCTCGTGCTCGGACCGTAAAGTGCTTCACGACCAGCAAGTGACGAGTGCATCATAAATTTGACAAGTTTCGACAGCTAATTATTCACAGACCTTAGGCTACATTAAACTTTTAATCGACATTTTATATTTATCAAGACCCCAAACTCTGGCTCCTCTTGCTAATCTTAAATTTTCATGATTTTTCTTGACGGACTCTACGTCTCGATCAAAGAGATAAAGATCCGATAATAGAATTATTAAATCTATGCAAAACTCACTCAATTTTATTAATCATTATTCAATCAATATATATATGTATTATAAACTACGAGTTGTTTTTCTATTTCATTTCTCTATTAAATATAACATAGTAACGCAACTAATGAAAGGCAATACGTTTTATTTATTATATTTAATTAGGAAGTATATAGAATAAAATATATTTTTAATTAATAAAGCATTAAAGTAAAAAATATTATGGTTAATATTCTTCAAAATTAAGATTTTCAGTAAAATAATGAATAATGTTGAAATTATCAATAGTAATAATAATAACAACAAGAAGAAGAAGAAGAAGAAGAAGAAGAACGACAACAACAACAACAACAACAACAACAACAACAACAATAATAATAATAAATTATTATAATTATAATGATTATTATATTGTTATATTATAACATTATACATATTATATTATTATAAGATGAAAAACAATAACAACAACAACAGAATATAAAATGGAACAATAGTTATAAGCATTCGAGAACATTTGTATAAATTGCCCTCAGTCGTTCTGACTTATAAAATATCTCTTTTATTCTTCAGAATTAAAATTCCATTATAGGAAACGACCATGACCTCTCCCTCCCTCTCTCTCTCTCTCTCTCTCTCTCTCTCTCTCTGTTTCTCTCTCACTCTCTCACACACACACACACTCACTCTTATCACATATCGGTTCTAAACATATACACGTTCAACACACAGTCAGTCGGGAAGAGCTTTTACGAAACCTTCATTATCATGAACTTTAAATGAGCTTGACCTGCGAAATTCATTCAAGCCGTCAGCCCGAACTGTTTTCCGATAAAAATGATAATTTTAGGAAGGCTGTGAAAGCGAATGGCACTTCTGTGATCAACATTACGCACCTAATCATCAAAATTAATGCACTCGATTTCTTTAGAAATTGCGCCGCTCAGCTGCAAATGGATGTAATTATATCCTGCGTTGAAGCGTAGCAGTAAATGGCCAAAAGCGGGACTGTAGATGCTCGTAAAACAAGAGTCATCACTCTTCGCTACCTTCGGTCTCCTTCCCTACCTTCGACCAAAGAATAGAGAGAGAGATAGAGAGAGAGAGAGAGAGAGAGAGAGAGAAGAGAAGCAGAGGCGATAATCGAAAAGTCTCCGTAAAGTACTGCTCCTGATATCATTGACGCTAGACTTTCCAAAGTTTTTGCGGCTTTGTGCCTGTGTATATGTGCATCTGTGCCACTGTACAGTACTAAAAGAAAAAGAAAATAACGATGAAAAAGAAGAACAACAACTACCTACAATACTATCAGAGCTAAAGTTTTAACGATTTTAAGATTTTATTCTTTGCGTCTTTTACAGAAATTGTCAATCGTATCAATGTACCATTTCATTTGTAAAAATCATTTTTAAGTAAAATACTGATATTTAATTATTTACTATCAACTACTAGATTGCTATTATTTTTTATTTTTATGTTTTTCAAAATTGATAATTAAAGTATATAGGAAAATAAGAGAACTGTTGTATGCCGAAAGCTAAATTAAATGTAATGTAAAATGCTGGCTCTTTAAAGAATAAAGTTCCTAGATTATGTAGTCTATGGAGTTTCTATGTACTATAAAAGAATACAAAGTTTTTTTCCTACAAAAGCCATTTTGCAATATTTTTAACAAAGATATAAAAAGAATAGTTTAAAATATAGTGAATCCGTGAATGTGAAATTTGTCATTTTAAAATGAAGTAAAAGCAAAAGTTTTTTTAAACTAAATTTGCATTAAAAGCTTTGTAAATTTATAAATAAATGTATAATATAATAATTTGGTTAAAAAAACTAAGGTAAACAATGTATCGATTGGATGAATTTAACGGAGCGAATAAGCTTATAAGCTAATGGCGATAAATGCGATAGACTAATTCGTTGACCAACTAATGAATAAGCTTTATCCAGAAAACGCGTAGTTCCGGTTTATAAATTAAAAAAATAATGATATGTCAGCAGCGAGCGAGTTAAAAGAAAAGTTAAAAAAAATAAAAAAAATAAAAATAAAACTGGATGAAAATGAAATACATGAAATATAGGGAGCAAACTTGCGCAGGTAAGAGGGAGGGTAAAGGGAGAGGGATGGAGAGGGTGGTTGGGGGTGCGGGAGCGCGCGTGACTACGCACACGCAGGGGTCGCAATAAACGGGAGTCGGTCGGGTGCGCGAAACATAGAGCCGTGAATTGGTTCCGTGCAGATAATTCTGTATTATTCAAACCGCGAAACGATAGGCCACACAGCACAGGCTCGGCGAAATGTGCTAAATCAAAGCGGCGGCGGCGGCGGCGGCGGTGGCGGCGATGGCGATGGCGATGGCGATGGCAATGGCGGCGGCCCGCTTATCGTGACGCGCGGAATCAAATGGCTAATAAATAGTCGATGGAGACTCGCTAGTTGGATTTTCAAATTCATCAGATCTCGTTAATCATTCAAGTGAAAAAGCTCCCAGAGTCGGAGAGTCGTGAAGAGAGTAAGAGAGCGAGAGAGCGAGAGAGCGAGAGAGAGAGAGAGAAGAGAGACAGAGAGAGAGAGAGAGAGAGAGAGAGAGAGAGAGAGAGAGATAGCCAAGGGCACTAAAGCAAACGGCACTTCGCTGTTTATTGCCTGCTTGATTTTTGGCTCGATGGCAGCGAATCTCTATTTACATACGCTGTACGGCGCGTGCGCCCTGCCGTACCACTAGCCGCGCACAAAATGTAAATTGTAAACACGTTCGTTTTCCTTCCCCCAAAGTTTTATGAAATTTTGACAATTCCAGATTACGGTACTACACGCTCATTCACATTATTCCACGACATTTTTTAACTGAATAATAGATTTATTGAATATGTCCGAGCGTACTAATGAAAACCTAAATCATTTTTTCCACCTCCCTTTCTCCTTTGACCCATTCTCCATCTCCTTTTGCACTATTTTTTCTTCTATTTTTTTCTCCAAATATTTAACGAGTTGTTGATAAAAGCATACGGCAATAAATTCAGAATGAGTTATATTATTGATTATATTTTTTTCTTTTAAATTACAGAATGATTTATGGTATGGAAACGACACGTTTTGAATAAAACTAAAAAAAAAAAAGAAAAAAGAAAAAACAAAACAAAAACAATGTAATTAGACTGCATAATATTGTCGAAGGTTTTTCAAAATATGCCTTTTATTCCTTTTTTAAATTGTCTTTCCTTGGACATTTTCAATTTAAAGATTCTAATGCTTAATTCAAAATATGTAATTAACTATCGCATTTGAAATACGTAGAAAATATTTGTTGTCCGCTCGTACAAACTATTATTTTATAACACTTTTCATATAGTTCCAAAATGATTAAATTATCAAAAAAAAAAAGAAAAAAAAAGAAAAGGTTAAGCATTAAACGTGAAAATCTAAGATGAGAGGTTTTAAAGCTTATAGCTCTGTCAAATTTAGTTAAAGAAAATTAAGATTCTAAAAGCTCGTGATGAAATGGTCGGATTAAGTACAACTGCGATAGGTTTATGTTATTTTTATATTTACAATTTGAGATAAAGTCAGTAATTGTTATCAGTGTACATAAATAAGATCAGAGGAAGGTGCACGTAGAGGTAGAAAGGTATATTGCATTCGTGTTTCTACTTTAGAGACGATAGGATAAAAGAAATCTAACGACTCGCTTACAATTGGCAAGAATCTACAAAGTCGGTTTGCGTTAGACTAATGGCAGGTGGCAGGTAGCGAGATAAATCTAGGAATTGAATATACTTTGTTATAGTTTGTATTATCTGAATGCGCTAGTGGTATCTTCCTAATATATGCGTATAATTCATAAATGTATATGCGGTCAAAGAAATATAAGAGCAAGGGAGCGAATAAAAAATGGAAATAAAATATTATAAGACTTGGAACATTCGGATAATTATATGTTGGAACGACGGGAGGGGAGGGGGCTTTTAAAATCCAAGAGCAGTATATTATGGTATGTATAACGATACTCTTTAGATAAAATAGAAGACCGAGAAGAACATAGTAATCAGTGACGGGTGATAATTACGAAAAATGTGTCCAACGGTGTCACTAAGTTTGTACACGCATTGCTCACAGTCAATTTATCATCCTCCGACGGAAGCTGCAGACAAGTGTGAAAATGAAATCGTCACTTTTTCGATAAACAGCCTATTTGGCGTCTTTGGGACACTTTTGGGATTCAACTGAAGCACCGGCGAGCTATGTTTCCCTTTAAATATTGATTTTACTGATAATCCTGAGAATGCTTGTGAGTTATTTTGCCAGCCTAGATTTTTTTATCTTATACTCTCTCTCTCTCTCTCTCTCTCTCTCTCTCTCTCTCTCTCTCTCTCTCTCTTCTCTCTCTCTCTCTCTCTCTCTCTCTCTCTCTCTCTCTCTCTCTCTCTCATCTACTGATCATAAATATACTGTTTGAGATCTGAAGGAAGCTTACGTAGTCGAGATTTCATTTGTTATTATATCAACTTCCTACGGATTATCTGCACTTCCTTAGCTTTCGAGCTTGCAGAGTATTTAAGTTATCGAATAGAAACTGATGTAGCGAATATTAAAGTCTCATAATAAAATATTGAAAGTTCCTTTCTCCAGTGTTTTTCTACAATTTTTTATCGTCAATTCAAGATTAAAATAACATGAAAATGTATATACGATTAAATTAAGTGCAGCATTTTAATTGTAAATTATAATTAGGCAAATGTTATTCTTCAATTTATCTTTCATTAATTTTATTGGCAATAACTTATCCGGATCAAAGTTTGAGAAATCAATTTCATCCTTTAATAGAAATGAATATTAAAATAATTAAAATTATTCTATTGATTTTTTTTTTACCATTAAATTATACAACAGTTTGACCGCATTATTCGAAAAAGAGATTTTCATTTCATGAAATATGTTCATCAATACGACTGAATTATATTGTGAACATGCTGATATTTAAATTTTTAAATTATATTTAAAAATCAATGATACAAATTAAGTATTGAGAGTTTTGACGAATTAGTCTAGAGTAATCATTGATAGTTTTTAGTCGCCTTGAAATTATTTTTGAATAATATCTTGTCGAAATAAGCATGCAACTAGAATAACAAATAGGAGTACGTAAGAGGGGAAATGGTCGAGGTTCGAAAAATAAAGAGGATCGATAAAAGTGAAACCACATGGAAAATCGGGGATCGTTAATAAAGGGCTGGGAGGAAAAGAGAGTGCGAGAGTGAGAGGGTGGATGTACAGAGGACTGTTGTAAAGAGGGAGGAAACAGATTGCTTGTCGACTTTTGAGCCACGTTTCTAAGGTGGGGCGGATGAAGCTTCGATTACGGGGGTGGGCTCATACTCATCGTAGGGTCGGTCGGAGACGGAAGAAAGTTGCGGACTAGACAGGGAATGTGAGTGGTAAGACGCTCCGACGCCGTAGGGGCGGAGGAGGAGGAGGAAAAGAGCGCTGAGATTGCACCAAGGCGGTAAATAACACGTCATCCGACACTTGGTTTACTTTGTGCCGCCCGGCGACGACGCCTCGGACGATGGCAGGAGGGAAAAAAGTAAATACAGGATTCGATAAATATTCCAGTCCATGTACTGGAGAGTCTGTAGAAAAGAAATGCACATATATCGAAATTTTATGAATAGCTTGGTCAGATTACGAGACAATGGTCAAATATACTTGAAATGCCACTTTAGATCAAGTTCGAGAATGTAACCGCATGTCTGCCCCTTTCCTCTATCTTTATCCGAATTTCAAATGAAAATTTTAAAGCGTACGGTACAAAAATTTACTTTTGATAATGGAATGCTTAAAAACAGAGAATTACTTCGACCGCTTCTGACTCAAAGCAACCAAATCATTTGATTATTTATATTATTTAATTCACATGATTTAACTTGAGAATTTAGATATCTTTAAACCACGATATTAAAATTATTTTTATAAGAACATCAATAATTACAAAGTCCCAGTATTTTGACTCTACTCAATTGTATTACGTATATATACGCGTGCGCCCATGCGCGCCCTTGTGTGCGTTTGTGTGGTGAGAGAGGCAAAGGGACGAGATAGAGAGCTAGTAAAATATTAAATACAATTTTTGCAAGTTTAATAATTAGTAAACATGTTGGAATATTTTAATTGTAATGTAAGCTTACTCAATTTCAATCAAATCAAATAATTTAAATAACATTTTATAGTATCTTAAATAAAAGCGGGAAAAAAATTAATTATGGAATACATAAAATGTAATGTCTCGGAAATCAAACAAAATCCTGTATTGCGGATTTTCCTCTTGTCCCTTAAATATTAATAAAAAAAAAAATAAAAAAAAAATAATAATAATAATAAATAAATGTATTGCGTCTATATTTTTTCATTATAAAATAAATGCGGCGAAAAATTGATAAATTTACTTAAGCTTCATTAGGATTGTATATGGAATATTCGTTGGTACCATTGTTTTGAATGAAAGCGCTTTTAAAATTATTTTAGTAGTCGAATCTTCGGGCTGAAAAGGAAAATTGCCAAAGTTTCGAATGAAAATCATAAAATCCATAGGTTAATAATTTTTGAGGTCCTGAAAAACAAAAAGAAAAGAAGGAAATAATTATAAAAGGCAAACGATCATGAAATATAAGGAAAAGTAAAAACTAGCGGTGTAAAAACTGTGAGGATAAGTAATTTCGGTAAAGTCCTTAAAGACCACCTTTTTCCTTCTCCTTTTCCTTGATCTTTGATCGTTTAATTTTATTTTTATACGCTTTTATTTTTCCTTTTTTTCTGTTATTTTTATTTTTTGCCTCGGGACAATCGAATCACGAATGGCGACTGGGAAAAAGGCTACAAAAGCGGATGAATAAATTAACGGTAATTTTAACGCACAATAAAGTGCATTCCGAGTGAGGGGCAAGGGGAAAAAGGGAAAAGGAGATTCGAACGGGCCAATTCTCTGGTGGCTCGCGGTTCGGCGCTTACGGCATACGACAAAAACTGGCCGATACAAGCGTGCGCCGTTATTGTTCGGCAGTCGACCGTTAAAGTTCAGACCCTATAGAATAGAGTTTTTGCCTCTGGCGCGAGAGGAACGTCGGTATTAAGCCGCCGACGGGGAGGCTCGAAGAAAGAGACGGAGCGCAAGGGGGATGGAGGAGGGGTGAGGCCTGCCCGTGAATGCCGATTGATTTTATTACGCGTCACCAATCGCACCAATCGCACCAATTTCCGAGCTGCGCACCTGCTACTAAAGGGCGTCCAGGCGGATATCAGTCTGTACCGACGTCCCAGCACATCCTTATCGATCGAACAAAGAACCGCGAGCCGTCTCTAATCATATTCCACTTGAATGCCTTTCTTTTGTTTTACTTTTCTCTTTCGACGCTTGCCTCATCCATCTCTTTACGACGCACAACCACGTGTGCCAGTAAGAGAGCGGCAACGGATTCGTCAACCCGCTTCTCTCACCCTACATCTCTCCATTCCAGCTTCTCTCTCTCTCTCTCTCTCTCTCTCTCTCTCTCTCTCTGTCTCTCTCCAAGTGAGCGCATGAGAATGCGCGAGCGACAGACTCAGCTATTAAAAATAATAGTTCACGGATATATCGTTATATATTCAAAGCCTTGTGTACATTGATATTTTATTGTTTTTGTTTTTTCATGCAATTATCACGTGTGACGGTTTTTTCACTGAATTAAAATATCTGCTCGTTTTAAAATTTATTTTAATATACATTTTAATATGCTTAAATGCACTGCATGAACAATAGGTAAAGTTTACCCAAAATATTTAATATTCTTTTTATTATTTCCACTTTTTTTCTACTTCTCACCAGCAAATTATATTTACGATCCATCTGTAGATTGATCATTCACTCTAATGATTAAATATTATAGCTTTAAAAAAAGTTCCTTGTATGCGTGTGTGCGCGCGCGCGTATACATGTAATTCGAATTACATAAATGAAAGATACCATTTTAACGAGTTTTCAATAAATATTATTAAAAATTATAATGACAAAATTATATGAATCAAATTAAAATAATATTATTATCTTATTATATAAAATAAAGATATTTTGTATAAATGTAGAGAGATTAAGGGAGACCATTACGATAAAACCAAAATATTTGTTATTTGGATAGGATATTAAAATTCTTAATGAAAATTTATTGAAAATTTGTATGTACGACTATAAATATATTCTCAGATGATTCAAATATTGACAAAAGTTTTATCCAAAACAGATTATCAGAAAATCATACATAGGCTGTGGGAGAAAGAAAGTAGGACAACCAAGGTTAATGGAATTATATAAAATTTACTACCCTTAATCTTGATAGAAGAACCGGGTATTACACGTGGTATTTTTCTTGTTGTAATTTTCTTTTACATTATATTCAGTATTTTCTAAGTGTAAGTATTCTCGCTTGATTTTACAGTTTATTTTACATTTACAATATTACGTAGCCCGATTATTTTATTAGATTATTATTCCCCGTCTATATTATTTATCAATTGTTTTTCTTACTTCCTGTTATTGTATATTCGTAACTTCGTTTATAGATTCATATATCTGCCATTTAAAATAATTAACCTAACACGATCTACTTAGAGGAAGAGTTAAATGCTCAAATTTACAAAAAACATCACTTATCGAATGAGAAGTTACATAGCATATTTTAATAACTCTCTTTAATTTATTATTAAATAAAAAATAAATATTATTATAATGAAAACTAAAAACTTATTATATAATTGATATTCGAGATCTTTTCATGAATCAAATTTATTAATAAATAAATAGAATTCATAATAATATCTAGCGTTTAAAACAAAAAATTGTGAAATATGTATCACATTGTGTGAACTTATCTCGATGTTCTAAAGTTTATAAAAAAATTTATTCATAAAATAATTAAAAAATCTTAAATTTATATGCGCATATTTATAATTTATATACTACGTAATCAATATTTTATTTTCATTTATGATATTAAATAATAAATATGATATATTTTAACAATTTAATAAACAATTTTTTTATACAAAAATAATTATAACTTTTACATCAAAATTAGCGTTTATAACATAAATTTTAATCTTATATTTAAAATTGAAGCCTAATATTAAAAAATTTATAAATATTTATTAATAATAATTATTATTATATCATACATTGAAATTTTGTTTGTAATTGATTATATAATAATCATCAAATATTGAATAATAATGATAATTGAATTAAGCTTTAATTCATCTTGCTGTTTGACAGTTGGATTTATTTTTTGCACCATTGGAAGTATGTTCTGAAGTCAAAATTTAGAAATGTTCATTAACGTGTTACCTTGTACGTGTGCGCACTTACGTACAACCTGTTTGAGTATGATTCGGATTCAAAAGCGACTTGAATTTATAGATCTATATTTACTTTAGAGATCTTTTTAATTAAACTTAAGTAATTTAATTAGGAGTAAATTAACTTTTTTAAAGTTTAAATACATTTGTATCTTTATAAAATAAAAACTTGCATAATTTTTTTCAAGTTTAAGCTTAACAGAAATTTGCTTCCAGAATTATATCGAATGTGTTGATATTGCTAATCTTCTAATGTCTTTTCAGAAATATTTATACTATCCAATGACATACAGTAAAATAAATATATGATGTTTCATATAAATATACTTATACTTAAATTGTTTTATTTCATTTTAATTTATTTTTTGTTTTCAATAGGCTCTATTTCATTTATTTAGTTTAAGAAACAATTATTTATAAAATTATTACAACTAATTTCAAAATATATTTATTTTTATTATAGTTTTATAATATTTATTTTTATTAGAAAAGAAAGAAAATGTAGATATTTGTTTAAACGATGAAGAGTACTTTGCGTTCATAAGCACAAAAGTACTGGATAGGAGCAAGAGTGATTTCAGTTACTCCAAACTAATCTGATCGGATAATACACGCAACGTATCTATCTATATGCTTTTATAACAGGTCGCTAAGCCACTGAGAACTGAAATTATTTCTCTCTATTTTTAACTTCACCAGTCAATTTTCAAATACCCATGACTTTTAAAAAAATCCGCAATATGTTTTAGTGCAGATTTTTTTCCATGCTTCTTGTATATAACTTTTCAGCTATTCAACGAATACTTTGGAATCGAGTAGCTGAACAACGCAATCGATTAATTGTTAATTCGAAAAATGTTTGTCAGGGTAAAGGGGTCCATAAATTTTAACGAACTTGGTCAATTCGAGCGAGATAAGCTAATCCTCGGTAAGTATTGGCCATCAGGTATCTCTTAGAATCCGCGAGGTGGCAGGGAGGAGCAAAGCACTATCACTCGACTGGATTTATCAGAACTTAAGAAAACAGATTCGGGGCTATCATTACTGGAAGAGTAAGATCAATTTCCACGGTTAAAGTTCGGAATGGCTGGGAAAGCTCCATAACCACATTACGATACTGGGGAAAAGACGTCGTACATTGATAATTGACCTACATAAAGCTGTCGATTACACAGAAGAAGTTTAAGGAACGCTTACTTAGAAAGCAAGTTAGAGGCGGTATATAGCCAGGAATAAGCTGCAACTTCATTGAGCAAAGGCACTGTTATATTAACGAGTGTACATATTTGATGATAGTATGGACTTTGGAAAGCTACTGAACGCTCCTTGGAGGATGGGCGATCGGCATCACTTTTACAAGAACCATTACAGCTGGATCGTAGCGAAGTTGGCGTATAAGGAACCGGAGTCTATAGACTTCTAAGCGACACTTAAACTTTATAATATCCACAGAGTCGAGCGGATGAAATAAAAATGACCCGTAGTTTCGAGCTCGCGTTACCAATAATTTACTAGAAAAAACTGTACATTTATTCTTTGTACATTTAATCAAATGCGTCAACTTTCAAGCGTAACTTCATCTTATATCTTATATAAGATAACCGCTTACGTCTAGCGAAATGTTCGCAAATCAAATATTATTTACCAATATTCATTTTGTTGATAAACTTTTGGCTTTAATACTTTTAGATCGATGAGTAAAAAAGCCTGTTTGCAAGCAAGCATATTACGTTCGAGAGTTCGGTGCACTCGCTGCCGTTTTACCACAAAATTTCTCCGGTATTTGCTTATTGCATAAGCAATTTCCATATCGGGAGCGATGCAGACAATTTCCTATAATAACCCACTTACTCAGTATCCCCCGCCGGTCTGCCCCTCGTCTACAGCCGCTATCAATGAAGTATGCATTGTCATCGTGTAAATAAACCGCTTTCTCCTTCATTCGCTTATAACATTCATGCATAACATTATAATATTAGGAAATAAAATAATTTTGTCGATTCCAAATTTTATTTTTTTACTTGCTTTATTTATAAGTATCGAGGAATTGACAAATTTGCCGACTGCGAACTCTAAAGGAGTATGAAATAAATAGAAATCAAACTTCAAAAAGCTAAGGACATGGCTCTTCTCATCAGATAGATTATTTCCCCGTTGCCTCGCGGATAACGTAGAGATAAGATTATATTAAGTGTTTAATTAAATATTAATATTAATAAGAATAGAATGACTAAAAGAATATAAGTATTGAATTACTATAAATTTATATTCTCTAACCTAGTATTGGAGGGCATAGTTTCTTACAGTTGTATAAATTCTCAAAGGATTTAAATATTTTATTGCACTGTCAGGTTCTTTTTTAACTGAGCATATTCAAAGTTTCATAATCTTTCAAAGTTATCGGGCTTGCTCGTAAAGATTCACTTCTACAAAGCGAGCTTCACCTTTTCCGTCTCAGAAGCATTTTAAATTTTAAATTTAGTCGATTCTAAAAAGAATTAGAGCGATACATTATAGTTAAAAGGCTAGAAATACACGCACACGATTATATTGACTTTATGAGCTTTGAGAATTTATTTATTTTCATTCCTCTCCTCAGCTCGAGCCCCAATACTGTGCTATTGCGATACATCGTAATCAGTGCGCAGGAGTACCGCTGCGCTGAACCTCGCCTCGATCTCTCGCCTCGATCTCTCGCTTCGGCCTCGTCTCTCTTTCATTCTCGAACGCAGACAGAAGTTCATAACATATGGATAACTCATCAAGTAAATGCACGATGAATATGGCTACGAGAGCAATCGCGGCTGCTTTCTAATAACTTTGCAAATACCTTGAATATCATGCACCTGCGATTATGCTGTATCAGCTCTTTTACTCAGTTGCAGATTATATCAATTTGCAACTTTGGCTCATCAAATACCTGCTCCTTAATGTCTTCTTATTAATTCTTAACTTACTTTATCTCGTTCTTTAATTCATTTATTTTTAAATATTATTTACGGGTTTTCGCTTCGGAACTAACATCAAAAGTAACTTCTCCAATATCCTAATGGATACATTTGAATTTTAGAAAAAAGTTTTACAACACGTTGATTTATATATTTCGAGTGAATTTGTAATAAATTAAATTCTTCATAGTTTCTTATTATTCAATTTATGACAAGCTGAATTTTAATTATTACTTTACCAAAATCAAAATATAATCAATTTAAAATATTTTTAAGAATACATTGAAAAAAAATCCAATTTTTCAAATCCGCACATAATTTTTATGGAAAGAAATGATCTCTTATTTAAAATATTAGTTTATATTTATTAAGCGTTGAGAATTTTTTATAATTTAGAATAAGTATTCCTTTACCAAGTTTTAGAGGGGCGCTAAATTTATGCGAATACGTCTGAACTTTTAAAATAAATAAATCGATTAAATACTGATTGAAATATAATATAGCTGAATTCTTAATCATTTATAAAAAATTAAGTGGTACGATCTCTTAACGTTGTTAAATTTAAATTCATTTGTTTTTAATAAATATATTTGTTATAATAAATATAAATGCAAAGAAATACTGATAAATATAATTAAAGGAATTGTAATTTCCGTTGTATTTACTGATTAATGATGATATGTACTCAAAAAAAGGTTCAGCGTATATACAAAGTCTTAATTCTAATCATTCGAATTTTTCAAACGAAAGAACCAGTAACTCCTTTAGTTCTTAATGTGATGGTACATCGTAAGTAAAAAATAAAAAAAAAAAAAAAAAAAAGTGACTAAACTAGAAGTAAATTCGACGACCGGTAGAGGGAGATACGATAGTTGACTAATTACAACAGGTAATAAGTGTGCTGCTCCTTGTCAGGAAGCGCTGGTCAACCATACGGCATACCAATACAGTCAGTCCCAGCAGCCAATTCAAAACAATGATCAAAGCCCTTGCTTTGAATATGCTAATTTTGCTTTGTTCGTATAATTCTGTAGTGGCATGGAATTACTGGTTACGAATCCAGCGAAAGACTCTCGTCTTTCACTCCGGAGATTCCGAATAAGAGGATTCGTAACGAACTAGTTGTATTACTTGGATATGCAAGTTACTTAACTGTGATAAAAGCTATTATCACTTAGCTTTTTCCTGGATATTAAATTTATACAATTCAACGTTTATTATTATTTAAATAATTTTAGGGATTTTTGATATATTCTGTCTGTTGCAGCTTATATATATATATATATATATATATATTAATTTAATATTTTCTGACTTACAATTGTAAAACCGTTGTTAAATTACATTAAGTCATTGGTTATTTAATTTTTATAAATATATAAAACTTTCTAAATTCCTATTCCAGTTCTACGAGACTAAAGAATTTATAGTCAGGCAGATATTTCTAAGATAAATGTCTTATTTATTATTTTTCTCTTCCTTTCTTCTTCACTCTATTTATCCATTTAAATCTATACATATAACGGGTTTTATAAAGATTTAATTTTTAAACAATGTGTATATATTAATTTTAAATATAATTATACAATAAAGTCTATATTAATAGATGTTCAACATAAATATTAAATTGGAAGTTATATAATGCATTCAAATTGCTTTAGCCTAAATATAAAAGAATTTTCATGCTGCAATCATTTTTACTATAAAGACTTTACTATAAATTTTCAAGGTTAAAAAGATGCAAACAAATTATCAGTTGATGACATGCATATCGATGAAACTCTATTAAATTTATACATAATGATGAAGAATTATATAAATCATGTTTTTCATTACACACTTATTTATAACTTAAAGGAAAGACTTTGAAGGATATTAACTTTTAATATAAAAAGTAATTTTTATGATCTATAATTAAAATTTTATTTTATTTGAATCCTTCACTGTTATGAACTACTAAATATTTGGAAAATGTTCAGATTGATCATAAGACATCATTGGTATAACAAGTCGTCTTTATTTTGCATTTATACAAAAAAAAATTTTCAATAGCAAATAGTTTGGTAATAAATATAATTTATTTGCTTTCTCTATTCCACTTTTACTGTCCTATTTCAATAAAACTTGAAGCTTCCAAATTCCAAAAAGCCCTATTCCTTTCTCTATGGATTAGAAGGATGCTATTCTTACTCGCTCGGTAATGCAGTATCTAGCACATTGGTCCATGTATTATTCACGTTTTATGTTCTCTAGACTTTGCTTTTGCACTCATTGTGTCCCTAAAATGTAAATGAATGGTTAAACGTAGCTTTGATTTACAAGAGTTATAAGGGAAGCACGTTTCAACCTGATCCATTTCAGCTACCTTTGACATTAATCCCACTTCTTATACAATTAAATTAGGCTTTGCTTATATTTTATTGCATTTCCATTCTTTTGTAAAATTATGTTCTTAATTATAAGCAAAAGAAAGTCGTGAGATATTATTATTATTTTGTTTTCGTAAATAACTTTTATTATAGTTAAAAATGGAGTTTAAAATAAAAATTTATTAATAATAATTAATTACTAGATAATATATATAAGTCAATATAAATAATATATTTACAACTCATACTAAAAATATGGTATTCATAGACGGTAATAGAGTCGATGTATAGAACGATTGCAGTTAACTTAAAACAAATTTAATATTTCAATTAGCCAATAAATATATGTATTAAGTGTTTATTTTTAATAGAGATAAAATACAATTAAAATCCCACTGAAATAAGCAGTTTGGGTAGAATGTTTTAGGTAAGCAAATTTTCTAACAGTGCTTTATTTAACCCCATAACTTCATTTAAATAAAAACGAAGTCATTTACATATCATAAAATAAACATAGCTCGACCCAATTTTTTTTTGAAAGAACATGCAATAGAAAAATTTGAAAAGCTACTTGGCAAAAAGGGAATAATATACTGCGAAAGGGAGGGGTAAAGGAATGAGACAGAAAGAGAAATTATATGGAAATAAAAGAAAAGGAAAAAAAAACTGGAAGCTGCGACGGTGTCGCAACAGTGACATTTCAGCGAAGTCGGCTAGCGAAGCCGAAAAAGCAAGTAAAGTAAAAACGCCTGGACAGCAGCAGTCCAATGTCCGGTAGTGGTAGATCACAGAGAATAAAAGCGCATCCGAGAGACGTACGGGGGAGCGGGGGAGAGCCGTGAGCGCGAGAGAAAAAGAGAGTGCCGGCGGTGGCAATGGGCTGTACATAGAGCGAGGAGCTGGTGGCGGATTGGGCGGTGGAGGGGGTCAGAGGGCGGAGGGCCGTGGGACGGGGGGACAGGGGGGCGAATGACGGCGAATGAGCACGGGAAAAAGAGCCTCGTGGTAGGAAGTGCAGCGAGGGAATGGGCGAGGGTAGGTAGAGGGCGAGCGAGTGACTGAGCAAGTGCACGTTAGCGAAAAAGAAAAATCAAACAGCACGAGAGGCAAGGGGTCGGAAAGAAGACGTAGAGATTGAGCGGATATAGCGCGAGAGAGGGAAGGTTAGACAGTTCTTGCTCTGTCAATAACATACCCCACGGATGTGATAGATTAGCCCACCCTCCCTATCCAGATGCCATTTATCTACTTTTTATTCTTCACTTTCGTCTCTTACTCACACACCCTCTAACTGACCGACCACAGAGTGTCTGCTCAAAACTGTTTACTGTCTCAGTGACCGCTACTTAAGTAATAGGCCTAGTGAAGAAAAAGTACCACCAGGTGTCCTTGGCAAGCATCTTTTTTTTTTCAATCATAATAAACTTGTTACCATTTCAATTTTTAATTAAGCTATTCGTACAGTACGTACTATTAACTTATAATTCATTCGGATCGAATAGTTAACTCTTTATTAATTTTACCGTCGATTATTACATTCAATTGAAGATATTACAAATTTTTAAGAAAATATTTAGATTTATAGCATTGAGCGTGATAGGATTTTTCACAAATTTCGCGAAAATTTCTGAAAATATTTGATGTACTTTAAGATGACTAAAATAATTTCAATGAAACTTATAAATCATTTATTAGCAATTAATTATATTCGGTAAATTTTTTTAATGAACATCAAAAATTAATATTATGAAAAAATTTTCATGAATTGTAGTCTATTTATATATATAAGCAATTATGATCTGCTAGGCTTCTTCTTTTGTCTATAATTATATTTATTTATTTGAAATGTACAATTCTAACATTTGACAAAGAAAGTGATTTAAAATAGTACAATAGTAGAGATAATTAAATTTTCGCAATCATTCCTTAAATATTTTATGAATTTCAACATATTTTCTAAAATTCATATAAATTTTTATGAAAGTAAACCATATTTATTTGAAATATCATTTATTTATTTACAATAAGTTTATTGCTTTATAGAGAACTGAAAATAAATTATTATCCCTATATTTATAAGTATATTATCAAATTAACACAGATTATCAGCCAGACTTCGTTAAAATTATATCCACATAAAATGTATCAAAAAATCTCTTTTACATTTTCATTTGCTCATTTTTTTCTTATCTTCCCTATCTTTTAGTTTCCTTTTTTGTCTCTGTTTAAACTTAGTCTGAACTTGATACTATTTTCTAAGATAGTAATATCTATTCTCATTTATCAAGAACCATTTCTAATGAAAAGAAATCACTTTTATGTAGAAATTTTAATATAAATATAGTTAAAGAGTTATTAATTACTTCTATATTTTCAAGAAAACAATGTTTGTTCTATAACCACGAATGGAGATTAATGGAGGAAATCATCTTCCGTTCGTCCAACAATAAAATTAGCATAACGATAAGCTGTTATTATTATCATTATTATTATTATTTAATTTTTTTTTATTATTATTTTTATTTTTATTTTTATTTTTATTTTTATTTTTATTATTGTTGTTGTTATTGATAATATTATATTCTTCATAATTGAATATATAAATGCAATATATAAATGCATGAAATTATCGTACATCATTACTCACTTAAAATTGTAAAAACACGATGGATCTATCTAAATTATAATAAATTTCAGTGCGAGTAAAGACGTCATATTTATTTCATTATATTAGTAAATACAGGAAATCGTTCATTATAATAGCGCCAACACCATCTATTGAAACTTTATCAATAGCAATAAGCGCAAATACAGTCTTGTTTATTTTTATTGTGCTTTGAAGTATTGACGTCTGATAGTATAACATTCCTATTCTCAATCATAAAAATTCCTGAAGATTTAGTGTATCTCAAAAAAATTTGGTAATTTACTGAAGATAAAGTAACAGAAAGGATACATTAAAATGAAAAAAATACATGAAGCGTAAGTATTTTTTTATAATCTTCAATGAACATTATATTATTGCAGTTCATGATAAGCTGAGGAACGAAATTTGAATAATTTTTAATTTATAAATTACCTAACGGAGATTTGTATAATGAAAATTGTAATATAAAATTTTATTTATCCAGCATTCATGAATTTAAAGTTAAATCAATTCATGCTCATGATGGATAACCATTTATTATTAATTACAAATAGAGTTATCTCTACATAAGATTTTATATACATAATAATTAAATGATAATTGAATTTTGCTAAATCTTCTGTAAATTGATTTGAAACGTAATAATTTATATTAGTGGAGCAATAATAATTGATAAAAATAATTTTTGGGTATTAAACATTTGCTTATGAAACAGGATTGATACCATACATACACCGTACGCGATACCTTCTTTACAATGTTGCCCAAAAAAAACATCAAAGTCCCCTTGTATAGTGTTTCTTAATTTAATGAGAATGTTATAATATTGGTATACAATAGTTGGAATAAATAAAACGGGCAATTGCTAGCAGTGGTTAACGGTCTGTGACACCAGAAAACGGAGTTCATATTAGCTTGTAGATATCCTTATTCAGCAATTCGTACGTGACATTTACTGTTCAATTTACGACCTTGCAAATCGTTAAGTAACTCCCGTGACTCGGAGGATACTTGTACACTTATATACAAATACATCATCCCTTTGTCATTGAGACAAGTCGGATTCTCATACATTGCGAATCCGTGCTTTTGACATAAAACGACTTGCGATCGTTATTATAACTTTCTAACTTATCAAATATACTGTTCCGCTATAACGATGTCAATTTTAAAATGATCATATTAACTCACTGTAAACCCAAGCTATCGTTTATATTTTTCAATTGAATAGCATGCATAAATTAATAATTCTATCAGTATTTAATGTATATCAAACAACTACCAATTATTTTTGTATAATATAAAATAAATTCATGCAAACAGTTCTTTAAATAAAATATCAACAACTATTTTACCAAATACGATGTGTAATGATCGTGATTACATAATTGCTATTTTCTTATCGTATTATTAATAAGATCGTATAACATTTTTCACTTGCCTGAAACAGAAAAAAAAATAAGATTATTAGATTTATTTATTTATCTGCTAATGTAAATAAATCCTAAGTGATTTTCAATTTTATCTTTTACTGTATTAATTCATATTATTATATAACATCATTTTAAATTGTACTTTAAATAAATAATATATAGTCTAATTCAAATTATTATGTTTACGTTAAAACTGAAAGCTATTTAAAAAAAAAAGTAAGTTACAATTTACCCATAAAAATGTTTTATTTGCATACACGCTTATACAATAAAGGTAACATTACATTATCTATTAAATCTGTTAATTCAATAATGTATGAAGAGTATACCAGTGTAAATGTCGTTGATCTATCTTCCAGAGATTTTATTAAAGTTAATAAATTGTACAATTACATTTTATAAAGAACTTAAGATAATCCATCGAAATTTCCACATTTAAATTGCCAAAATATATGTAGCCAGTCGTTACGGATTGTTGTAAAATTCATATTCCGTGTAAACATAAATCCAAATAAAGAAAAAATGTAGTATTCATTTAAAACTTTATATATATATAACGGCTCACCGCTGGATGTTAAAAACAATGACTTTTTAAAAATCATGGATAAATCGCCGTGTTCGGGAGCAATTGCGCAACCCAAGTCGATTTATCTTCAATGTCTATCCTCATTATACCTCTTTGCCTGAGCGCGTTGATTAACGGAAAATTACCAGGATTATTTTTGCACCGACTGACACGAGCCGAGTACCGTAGATGAAAATTGTCACAATTAATAATTTTTCCGAATTAATAACCATCGCTCGGCGTGAAATGTCTAGCTGCTCTGCGTCCAATTCGCAACAGAGCTGATCCTCACACACACGCGCGCACGCACACGCGCGCACACACACACACACATATACATAAACACACGCGCGCGCGCGTATATGTATGCACGTATAGGTAGACTTATGTGTGGGTCAGATGCGCCTAAGCGAGTGTGTGATTGATGGTGCTCCATTATAAATTGTGCGTCTGAAAATTAATCGTTCCTTCGATCCGGACTACCAACTTCGAATAAACAAACGATGCATATCCAGTTTTAAACTCAATACGCGTACATCAACATGTAAGAACTTTCTGCCGAACTGAAATTTTTTACCCCAATTTCGCCTATGAAAAGCTCACTCACGCCGAAATTGTATAGAAAGTAGTTAGCGCCAGGTAAAAAATGCGTTTTAAATGAAAGGATCACTATTTTTTCAATCTAGCCAAATGAAATTATTTATTATATGTATGAATTCGATTTTCTATTCAATAAGTTTATTCCTCTATAATATTAAACAATTTTAATATACAGATAACTATCTATCAAAAATATTTATCAAATGTTTATTATTGTATTTTTAATTGTGCTCAATTTAAATTAATAACATAACTTTTAATTATCATACATGAATAATATTCATATATTATTATACCAATATTTTTAACAAAAGAACATAAGGAATTATAAATTAATAATATTATTTTTCAAGCGAGCTCACGTAGCCATCCATTTACAATAATCAACTGGCATATAAAATACTTTCTAATAAATTCTCTGTAAATTCAATTCGTTTAATTTAATAAAATCTGAATTCCTCTCATTTTTACGGTTGTACGTTTTGCTTTTATCTTTTTAATAAATGTTCTTTTTACGCAGAAAAGTTTCATTATGAGCATAACAATTGAAACGGTAATTAATACATGCTATCTATGTAGTATCTCACACATTGCAAATAAATAAATAATTATATGTATCAAACTCTAATTATTCACCGTATCAGGAAAAATTACGAAAAAATCTGCACACAGACCATTAAAAAGTACGTTAAGAATTTCCTAAATATTAATACGTCCAAGTTCTTTTATTAATAAAGATATTATCGTAATATTCGAATTACATGTTGTAATATCCAATATTTTATCTGAACTCGATTATCTATTTCCACATGTGTACTTTTTACGAATATTTTTGTACATCTCGTTTTGCGCCATAGACAGAAAGCACGCGATATTCTCTTGGGAAAAAAAAATAAATGGTTCGATGCTACAGCGGGCTGAATTTTATTTGAAAAACAAATGTAGAAACAGGAAAATACTACTTTAGCACTGTAAAATAAAGTTTGGGAGTGTAGCAAATTAATATACGGCAAAACAACTTCTTTTTTTAAGCATGTTTGTAAAATATTATAAATATTGTTGTTTGGAATTTTTACTTTTTCCAAGGTATATTTTTGGATTAATTTTATTACTTTTATTATAGACATTTTAAGTATATCAGAAATTAAAAAATAAAATTCAGTTTTTTTTTTTTTTTATAATATATCGAATATATCGACCTTGAAAATGTAACGACCAACTGAATTCATCATTCCAGTTATCCTGACTTTTTTAGAAGAAAAGTATATTTTTAAAATGATCTTCTTATATCTATACATTAAAAAATAAGTGTACTGATATAAGATTGTAAAAAAATCTTACGTCAGAGTATGCATTATTTTTAGATTATGACTCGGCAAATTTTTTCAATATTATTATGAGACGGTTATTCGATAATGGATTTAACAGTTTCCATAAATATTACCATATATTTTTTATTCAAGTCGTTAAATTTTATTTTTTTATCTACTTAATGTATATTGTAATACTAAAATCTTTCTTTTACAATATGAATTATAAGAATCGCCTTACGATCAATAAATATCGAGGAGAAATTGTAATATCAATATGTACATAAATATGATTTCATTTCGTAGATTGAGAAAGTGTTAAGGTATATTCTATATTTTCTTCTCCGTATTCAATATGTAAATGAATTGATTTTCTGATATTCAGTTAGAGCTACGTACGAACGTATTTGTAATTGTTTTCAAACAGAAATTAGAGACTAAAATTGGGAGAGGCAAGAAAAGTGGTTGGCTTGAAATCATTGAAATTGGCGATCGAGGGCACGGAGCTTTTGCGAATGTGAAAGCATTTAAGCGTAACTGGTTTTTGTAACTGGAAGAGCGTAAAATTGCCTAACCGTGCAGTATCTTTTTGGCGCTTTGCGCAAATTCATCCGATTTTCCAAATGGTTCTATCCACCCCTCCCCTCTACGGTCATTCACGACCACTGTCCCGAAACTCTTTCTCGTTCGAGGTCTTTCTCTCTAATTTTCTCTTCTCTTTGTTGTGCTGCTCTGACACAAGCAGACGTGTCCGCACTCATCTACGACGATTTTTGCCGAACTATTTATCAGTTGCGGTAACCCGCGATCAGATTGCTTCTCATATTTTCCTGCTCATAAAAGCGTTCGTTACCCGCGCTACTGTATACGAGTACACCGCATCAGCATTTTTGCATCGGCTCAAATTCACATTAAAACTCGACGGCTTTTCAAGTCAATGGATTTACATGCCAATGACTATAACTCATTGCTGAAAACAGCCAACATTAAAATCATCCCGAAAGAAAAGTATTCCATAGAATTGGCTAAATTAAACAATAAATTTATTGGTCAGCATTATTTTAACTCTAAATAAACTTCTCCAGTCACTTATCTATTTTTCCTTGTATTATTTTCTCTCTTCGTTCATTATTTTTGTTACACTGAAATTACTAATTAATCTCATTTAGAGATAATTGAAAAGATTTTCCATGCGAGCTGATCCAGTTCTCTATGTCAGATGCGGATGTTTAGATAGAATATATAACACAAAGCCACTAGGCGAGAAAGATGCAGAAAGGATGTTATAGGGCAGGATTTTACGAATACTTTCGGAAAAATATATCTGGTACAATAAATATGAAAGTGGTCACATAAACGTCTGATACAAGTCAACCGGAACTTGGTCACGGCCTATTTTCCGACGACATTCATGCTCGATGGTCAATTTCGGTTGGAAACATTGACATCACTTATTGTGGACAATGTATCTTTATATTCTAAGAAAATTAGTGAGATATTTTTTTTTTCAAATATTTTTGCATTACTTGATAATATTTGATTACTATAAATATTGTATTATATTAATGCAATTGATCTTACAACTTTTCAATTATCATGTTACTACTTCAGCATAACACACCATGGAATAACTTTATTTTACAGAATATCAATATTTCCTTCGGTATTATCTAAGCATTTTTTAATATTTTATTTTACATTGTATTATACATTACTACAAATTTATATAAATATAAATTAAAATACGTTAATTCTGAAAATATGTAAGAAATTTAGAAAATTAAACTTGTTAAAATTTAATTTTTATTGAATACATTTAATGCAAACATATTATCAAGTTATTTATAAATAAAGTTACGTAAATGGAAAACAGGTATGACTTCAAAAAAAATTTTTAAACATAAGCATAAGTGTGGAATTCTGTCTGTTATGCAATATTAGATATTTTAATATCTATGTGTTAAATAGTTCAAAGATCATTGAGAATTTCTAAATGCGATCAAATTTCTATATTTATAACGATTTATTATATAATTATCACACGTTTTAATTATTAATATTCAATTGAGGATTCTATTAAACTATTACATAGTTTTTACGCAAATGGTTAATTTAATAATTATAGTTTTAGTACGAAAAAATGCAAAGGATATAAAATTCTTTGTCATATACATGTAAAATTTTAGAAGCGATTTGAGATTACGAAGCGTTGCCAACTGATTTAGAACTTATAACTACAAGGTATAAATTCGAGATCTCTTATCTCAATCTTAGTTATTAGTTCTAATATTAGGGATATTGTTTAGTGTAAATATATTTTGCACGCAAATAAATTGTAATATAGATAACTTCACCGAGTGTTGTACATAGCGTACTATACTATATATTATTGTCAACTTATAATTCGACAGTTAAAATTGTAAGATCGGTAAGCTCTTCCGATGGTTTGCCTGAACATAACCACGTTTTCTTGGCGGAATATTATAAAATAATATATAATAAAATACGTTATATTTTTTTATAATAGGCGACGTATGCCTTTTACTACTTATTACTAATACCACTAAAGGAATTACTTTAGCTCAAAAACTGTTATTTGATTCGATCGTTATATTATATTACCAATTATTTTTTGGCGTACTAAAATTTTATACTGATAATTAATTAAGTAACACTTTTCAAAAAATAATAAATAAATTAGTAACTGATAACGTATTTATAACTTTGATTTTTAACTTTGATTTTGATTTTTATCTTAAAATTATGAAGTTTTATATAATTCTATAATGTTATTCAAACAATGTACAAAGAGTGTAAAGGTGTGCAAAGGTGTGCTCTGTGGCCTCGTGACTACCGCATATACGCGAAAAACGCCGCGGTCGTTCAATCTCGTACTGCGGCGGATACTACTACCGTTCAGTAATTGTAACCTCATTCTGCGAACTCATTTCCCAGAGAATTTAGTTCGCAGATTCGCCCTGTTAAGAGGATCTATCCATCTATCGGTCCGTCTCTCTCCCCTTTTCCTCTATTCTGTTTGGATAACGAAAGAATCAGGGCGATGGGGACGAACCGGAATGAAAATGGTAAAGAGAAAATCTTCAATGCCTGAGTTTACAATTTCAGTAGTATATGAGTTTTACTGGGAAAGAGATGGAGGGGCTCGCATTGGACAGCGAGGAAGCTCATAGATCCCACGTGGCTCCGGCCTCATGCATAGAGAGGGTTCATGTTTCCCTAATGCGACCCGATAAAAATTTAATCATTATGTAATCACCTAAATTACTGACTCCTATATACCCACATTCCTCGAAATTTCGTCACTTCATTTTTTTATAGATCCATAAAATTCCTCTCCGTAATTATATTGGCTGATAATGAAAGGTTGAAGAACCTATGGACAACCAGATCTCTCAAGCGCGTAGATAGATATCCTCAACCCTTGACCTACCCGACTCATTATAAACTTGCCCGATCAAAATAACTTACCATTTAATGTGTTATTATCGTAACATTGAATTTCGGTAGAATAATATTTTAATTAAATTTTTCTGGACCTTGGAGTTCCTGTAAGTGAATTACTTGGTGAATATATAAAGTACTTTTTTACAAAGTTGTTTAAAAAAAAAAAAAGCTAAAGATAAAAGTATTGTAAATAGTTTAAAATAAATTAAATAAGTTTTAAAAAATACGACAGTTAATCCTCAATAGTCACAACTTTTTAAATCGATTAGTTGAGCAATCAACCTTTACTACATCTAAAACTATTATAACAGAGTTTGGAATCTATTATCTGATTTCATCGTCCTATCTCAAGCTTAGATATAACATTACGTCGTGTTAACAATAGGTATTTTATTAGGTTCGTAAGACTTGACAATTTATAGTTAAAAATTACGAAAATTTTTTCGACTTCTTCACAACGATATCCACTCTGAATTATCCTTTAAATTTAGTATTCCAATGTCAATAATTAAACTGAGACTTCTTTTTCGAACTTTAGTCATACTTAAGATTTTAAAATACTGTCTGGGAAAAAAGTATAAAGCAGTGGAGTGAGGCTGCATGGAAACGAGTAAGGGAATGAGAAAACAAAAGACTTAGTCAGTCGGGAAGAAGTATTTGCGTTGCTAAATAAATAGAATCTTGTGCAATCGTAAGGAGTATACAGTGTAATCGTAAGTTTAAATTCCAGAGCGTTTGCGTGAGACGGAAAGCATATGAAAGGAAGTAGAAAGGAGAAAAAGTGTAAGGGAAAAGGAAGTTCGAAAGTAGCACTAGTGGGGAATAAAATTAATAGAGGCAAAAGTATTGTAAAGGACTCAACGGCTAAGTTATCACCTTTGCTATAGATATACGTCGAGGCGCCTTCCTATAAAGATTTAAAAGATAAAACACTACCTTTCCTCCCAAGTATTTTTTACAACCAAATACTTGACAAAGTCTCTCGGAGCTTTCTGAGCGATTCTCCCCTTTCCTCTTTGCCAGCTAAATCTTTGAAAATAGATTTTGTAGTGCACCAGACATCAATGGATAGAAGGACTGACGATCCTCTCTCTCTCTCTCTCTCTCTCTCTCTCTCTCTCTGTGGTGTCTACGTCATTTGAGTAACTGCGCGCGACCATCTACTCGTACGTACGTATATATCATTGCCAGAGAGAGAGTCCAGTCGAAAGTGCACGAGGTTGAGGATAGATATTCATGAATATATTCCCAACACACTAGCGAGCACCTGGATTAGCATAAGAAAGAACGCTTTGCTCATCGCTTTCCAACTATGCCATCACGTGCTTGGTAAAACACCAGCACTTTGTTCACTATCTATTTCTCTATTTGCCTTTCCTTCGCTTCTCCCATCCCCGACTTTATCTTTTATTCTCACTGGAACAATGGAACACTTTCTCTTGTTAAATTTCGCTATATTTATTCTAAAGTAAAAATAATTTTAGAAATCATTCAATTTGTATATAGGAAAACCTAAGAAATTATGTATTTATAATATTCATTTTACTGTATTTTTTATCTACAATGAACCTCTTAAAAACAATAAGTTATAGTAAAGTCGAGATAGAGTCTTCGTAAATTAATCAGCCGATTAATATGTAATTCATGTTAATGTAACCTAGTGCACTTTGTAAGTGATGACAATATTGGATTAAATAGAACTAAACCTAATTATTCAAAATATTCATCTGATTTTCTAGCTTTTAATTCATCGCACATTACGTTACATTTACGCTAAATAGTTTCAAGTTGATGGTTTATTATCAATATAATATTATACCTTATTTATTTATACGATAAGGTACTTTAATCGCTAAATACATTACATAAAAACGATAAGTATACTGAAGCTGGTTCCACGAATTATTACTATCACATAAATTTGTAATAACTGCTGGATCAGCTAAAGTATTACACAATTAAACTAAGTTTTAATAACTTTTTAATATAATAAATTAAATATTTTAGATTCCATTTATACTATGACTTTATTGCTTCAACAAAAGTAATTAAAATTAAATAATAAAAACAATTTAATTTATGTATTCCTGAAATTTAAAAAATTGTAACGTTGCTGCATTAATCGCCAATCGAGTAAGTAAAATTCTTCGTATGAAATTAATTATTTAAAACAATTTAAAATATTTAAAACAATGATTAAGATTGTAATTCAAGTAAATGTAATATGTTCATTTATAAAAGTATCTTCATATTAATCTTAATCGTTGTGGCCACATGAATATTCTTCCATCAACTAGGAAATTCGAATCGGGCATGGAGCATCTGCACCCGGACGGGAGACTATTAATTTACCTTTTTCGATGAATAAACACGGAGAAAAAGAAAAATAGATTGAAAACAGAAAATCTCGGTATGCCGTGCATGTACATCGAGAAAGACCGAGTGGAGTACTCACTTCCGCCATGTACATAAATCGCGCTCATCTCTGCCCCGTTGCAAGAGTACGAACATAAATTAAACCGACGTACATTCAAACCTCCATTGCATTTGTTTCCTTTTTTTTGGAAGGTATGTCGGAGAGAAGGGCATAAAGTCAAGTAGAGAATAAGAGATAAAGTGCGTGTGTGCGTGGAACAGAGAAGGAGAGTGATACGTAGTATAGAACGAAAAACCAATGAATTCTACCATTGTGTATGTTCTTAACAAGTGGGTACCTCCTACATTCGTATTCCTTCTTTATCAGTATATACTTAAAAAATTTTACATTAATTACACACAGTTACATACGAATGAGCATCTTTTGCTTAGTGGAATATGAAAAATAATTATATTACGTACTTTTTTGTTGGTATAAGATGCCTGGAATATTTTTCATTTCATAATAAATCCATGTACGTATAAGATTATTCAATTTTTTATAAAAAAGTGCATTTATTTATGTTTCTTTTCAAAGGATAAAATAAATTTTCTTGTTGCCGAAAAGCTCATAGAAATAGTGCATTTGAATTTAAAATTTGAAGAGTTTTATTATATCGAATACAATAATTGGATTTAATTCCCTTCATTTTTTATTATAAATGATTACTCTAATTATCAGTGTAATATCAACTTAACAAATATATACTATTTTTATTCATTTTTGTAAATAATGTTCATTATTTTCTTTTCATTTTATTAATTTCAAATTATGTTAACAAAGTAAAAAAAACATTTTACTGAAACTTATCTATCATAATGTTTCTACGAAATTTTAAATGCATAAGAAAAATTAAGCTTAAAATGGTCGTTATATTAGAGTAAAAAGATTAAAGTTATTTAAGTATATAGAAAGTTCAAGGATTTGTGAATATAATTATGCAAAATTCAACTTAAGCCGTTTTGGAACTTTACGTTATGAATTTATATTTGTTTGAAAGTACTTAAATTTTAAATATTTACGTCAGTATACGAGTAGGTCGAACAATATTTAAAAAATTAATAATTTAATATATAAATTGAAAACGCAATAAAACGATCTGTTAATTAATTATAAAATTCCTGCAACATTAAATTAATAAGATTACAACTTAATTTATATGCATAATTATTTTTAATGTAGGATCCAAGTTAAAATTAAGGGGTTTCACTTGAAATAATTTTGTTTGTTCAATAAAAATAACAGTAAATACTTCATTAGAAAATATCATGAAAAATGGGTTTAAAAAACAATGAATTCTGGTAAAAATTAAAGGCGTATGAAAATAAGGACGAAATAAGCTCATAAAACCTTTGGTATAATATTTTGAAAACAAGTCCGACAATAATTTTCAAAAAGAAAGTCAGTATCGGTACTTGATATATTTACTTTTAATTTCTAAATATCTAATAAGTTATAAAATTGACTAAATATAAAATTAGTAAATCGATGGAGGATGATTTAACAATATAAATTATCTGTTTAATCTGTAATGCTCGGCTTATTTGAAAATACCTCATTCGCCACTGTTAAGATATTCATTCCTTTTTTTTATTGGTTATACTTTTCTTTTCCGCACTTTTACTTTTTTTCGTCACTGATATTATTACTTTTCGCACTTGCGTTGAGTTTTCCATCTATATCTTCTCTAGCGATTCTTTAAGAAGCCGATTCCCCAGAGCCGCTGCTATTCATACCTATGAGGCGAATATAGATTCTTTTGAGCCAGCCGGTAACGTCGGTCTTCGCTCAGCCACAGTTTATGCATTCTTCAATAACGAATAGCTCAAAAAGATAAGTTTAATACTTTTTTAGAATTTCAGGAGATAGTTATTGAACGCTATGTAACTTAAATGAAAGTGAAATGAAAAATCTCGGAGTTACGTAAGATTCTTCTAATGAATTTCGAAGTAAATTTTTTTTAAATTAATGTGATAAATTCACCGTTATTTCTATGTAATAAATATAAATAAAATTCAACAGATTTATTTATTAAAATACATCTGTATATATTCATGTATTTTTAGTTACCTGACATTTCAGCTTTTTAATTGTTACTTACTAATTTATTATTGTCTTTATTCATTTCTGTGCCCTGAACGGCTAAAAAGAAGTGTAAAACTTATTGCCTTAATGTTATTTTGAATTGTAAATTCATGTTCAAATACTTCGTAAATAATTCGATAATAATAATGAATTTTTCAATTTAACATTTACTTCATGAATGACGTTAATTTCACATGCTTCAGAGTCGACTAAGAATATTTTTTGTGGATGAAAATGTTTTCATTTTTATTTTATACAATCGTAAATACGTATTAATGTATCAACTACATTAACAAAAATAAATTGGTATAAATAAATTAAATAATATAAAAAAAAAGTTAAAATACTTCATACAGCTATGATATGTAGGAAGGGATAAAGTTTTTATACCTATTGATAAAATATTGTTAATGTTAGTTGACCTTCGTTGATAAATTAAACAATTTTACTAGTTCAAGGAAAGAATTTTTTCCTCGCTATTATTTGCTCATGTTATTAAAACTGTTGATATTTAAATGTAAGAAGTTACTGCTAGAGTGCTTTTGAAATTTATAAATTATTTGCTAATCATTAAAGTTTGAGTGTTGAAGGATAAAAATAGAGGGAATAGGAAAATAAATATCGTGATAAAGAAATAAAAACCTATAAGCGACATAATTTTATATATAAAAGAGAGATGAATAGATAGATGGATAGATAGATAGATATATAGAGAGATAGAGAGAGAGAGAGAGGGAGAGAGAGAGGGAGAGAGGGAGAGAGAGGGGGAGAGAGAGAGGGAGAGAGAGAGAGAGTGAGTGAGTGAGTGAGTGAGAGATAGAACCACCATCAATTATAACCTTCTTCATGGATCCGAGTTGAGCCTCAAGATTCAGTAAGACAGCTTCTAGACTAAAGTAAATCCGCCACTCTTTTAGCCATCCACCCATTAAAGAAACAGGCCATTATGTAGGCGCACATTGACTTTGCCGGTTTTTCGTGCATATCCTTTCGCAAGATAAACGAAAATCAGAGGAAGGCATCCGTGAGTGACGATGAGCGAACGCGTTATTGCAACCTCCGAGGATGATTGACAGCAGTAAATTGTCTCTCTTTCTCACCCTCCTTAACCTACCCCTTTCACTTTTATATAATTATTTCTCAGCTATAAATGGCATATAGTTTCCGGGCGCTACTTCGATATTTTCGATTATCTTTTTACAAAAAAGCAAGACTACAGGATGAAAAGTGAAGCGATTTGTAATTCGGTGCATTGATGGAGAGGGTCTTTCATAAAGGAAGATAGACAGATAGCGATTGAGCTACTCGAAAACCGGGAGTCGAGAAAGAAAAGGACAAGATAAAAGTGTAAAAAAGGCTTGACTTAACATTTCATGTGGAAATTCTCTCATGAATATCTACAAAGGATTAATCGTTCTATCTCTCTTCATATTTTTTCGACCGCTCTTGCACTTTGAGTCATTCTAACGCTCTCTTTCTTCCTCACTCTTTGTATATTCTGTATAAATATTTTTCTACATGCCCAATATTTACCGTCCTTTATAAACAATTCTTTATTGCGTCCTTCATAATCTAGTAAAATTAATTTTCAACTATTAAAAGTGATTGATTATATATCCAACTCAATCATATATCATCTTAAATGAGACAGCTACTAAAAGCGCCAATTAAACTATTTAATTCTAGTTTTATCCCATATAATGAAGTAAAATCTAAATTAAATAAAATATCTTTTTTTAATTAAATATTTTTCATTTCATTTCCTATAACTATTTATACTTATCTTTGTTTGTTAATTAATATTGTTATAAACCCATACTATTATTTATAACTTAAATATCTTATAAAGTGTGTTCGAGACCATCGTCATCGTCCTTGGTCTGAGTTGTAAATAATATTAGTTTTAGTTTAGAGTAGTAAAATTCTTAGCGGCAAGTAACCCGAGAGTTCACTATATACAATGGAGTCTTTCTTTAAGCAGCCCGAGAGGGGCGGTCAAGCGAAAAATTAGATAATGTAAGGAGAGTTTTTAGTTTTTCTCTAGCTTTAGAAGAGTGAGCGTGGTACTTCATTGGAGTGATCGAGCAATTAGTAATCGGTATTATTAAACGGGGTGAATTGAGGCTGAAGTGAAGTCCAGTGAGTGGAGGTACGGGAACGCCTCTACCTGATCACGTATCGGACTGCGCCCAAGAGCAACCGACGGGGTCTGTATGGGACTGTGCCACCTGGCCAGCCCCCTCCTTGGACGTACTGGGTCTGACGACCAAGTCTAACTGGGGCAATCCTACTTGGTAACCCATCGTCGCGGCGGTACTGGGTCTGACGACCAAGTCTGACTGGGATTGTCTCAGCGGGTCACCCATCTCCTTGGACTACCTGGGCTGCTGGTCAGGTCTGATTGGGCCGGTCCTTACCCTTTCGACCATCCTTCTCGTGGCGACGCATAAGTATAATCAGCGAGCGATAGTCTAAGTATTAGTTTAATAAGCGTAAGCGCCTGGCCAATAGCGCGAATTAGTTCTATATCTGCTTTTTCCTGCTTCTTTAGAGAAGGAGGTTTTTTATGCAGTTAGCATAAATTAAAGGTAAAGGGTTTTTTCCTCCTTCTATAACGAAAGAGGTTTTTTTTTATGCTCTGTGTAGGTGTAAAATAAATAAATAATATTTGTTTTAATTAATCCAAGGTGTCATTTATTAGCTGCAACTTTATACCCCACCATTTCCTGAACCTGTATATAAATTTAAATTTACGGCACCAACAAAGTGTTAATAATATCGTAATAGAAGCATTATAATAAAATTTTAATATTTTATCGATGACAAATTTTGTTTTAGAAAATATAAATTAAAGAAGAATATTATCAAAAATTATAGATATCATATATAATAATTATCAAATATAAACTTACATTTTTTTCTACTAGAAAATCATATTCATTAATGAATGGATTTCGAAAATAAAATATATTAAAAAATATATTACCGATTACAGATACACTCAGTTTTAATATAAATAATGTATATAAATAACAAAATTTAATTAAGCAAAATAAGAACTATTAATTATAATTATTCTAGAATAGTAAATATACTCAAGAAAATTCAAAAAGTGATACTTAAAATAAATGGTTTAAAATCTTAACAATTTTAAGTAGCTAGTAATATATAAAAACGGCAACTCTTAAGCATCGTTTATAAGATTTTTTTTAAATTTAATAATACAGAAATCTAGTTAATTATTATCTATCAGTTATTCAAGAATTGTCTACAGCCTGGACATTCTTTTGTAGTATTTAATAGACAATATAGACTGCATAATTAACTAGGTCTACACTTATATGCTTATGTAGAATATATAACTTAAGTATGTAGTAAGACGACTGATGATACAATGTGTAAACAATGATGTGCTTGTAGGAAATGAACGCCAGACGTACATGCGAACAAAATGACAAGGACGTGTAGCTCACTAATAGTCACATTGTGGACACATATTAAATACTCTCCAAGTGATGCGATGTGCCTCCTGTTTTCACTTAGAATTTGCATTGCCATTATCCCATATATTTACTATGATGTTATTATAATTTATTTTTTCTACTCTCTTTACATAAAAAAAAAATACTTTATATTATTTTTACTATACGTTAATATAGCTAGAAGTCGATGAGAATATTTCAAGTGGGAGCATTGCATTAACCATTTTAAAGAAAATCACTATGGTACGTTTTATAATTGCCAAGGAAACTAATGTCTGCTTAGGGAAAAGCTTCGACCTATAGGAAAACCGTTACCAATCAACGTCACTTTATGTACCGTGAACTAAGGCATTCGAGAAGTTGGAGATCCTCCTTTGTATAAGTCTCAAGCCTTAATAAACGGCTAGGATTGCAATACCACTGACGTATGTACTCTAATTATTGCATGGATTGCTGGAACTATTAAGGAAAGATATTAGTCTTTGAAAACCCAAAATGGGTCACTGCCATTGCTAAGTCGCATCCAGGAAGTAGCTTCTAAGGTATTGTTTGTTTGCGAAGAACCTCAGTCAACAAATAGTGCTATACCATCCCCGAACGAAGGACAACATTCATAATTACGGTCTTATTTCACCGATGACCTATACATTCTGATCAGGGAATATCAATGCCACAATCAAACTTATAATAAATTAATCCCGAGGATTAATTCATATCATCTATTCGCTATGAGCAATATAAAAAAAGTAGAAGTACGATGGTCAAATATTCTAATACCAATATTTAAAAATCATTCAGATATGAATGATTTGTGAAATGCATTATTCAAAAATTAATAAAAATTAATTTTAATTTGTTAAAATGAAAGAATTCCGAATGTTATTTATAAGCATAAATAATATTTTCCGTTAATTGTTAACTTATTATTATTATTAACTATTATTAGTAAAGGGCATCATTAGAAAAAACAAATGTATGGTATGATTAATTAAAAACATAAATAATACAAATTTCGTAAATATTTTGAAACTTCTCCTATCCATTAGATCATTCAAATAGAAAAACAAACTTTATCCTCGAACGGACGCTCGATAATAAAGTCGAGCAAGCATATAAAATGGATACTTAAACTAGCCATAAGAAGAAGATTATTGATACGGATATCTAAGATTTAAATAGAAAAAGAATAACAATAAAGAACAAATGATAAGAAGGAGGATGATTTTACGGGAGTATAAATTTCTCGAGGAGTGAAAGAAGAGATTACTTTAAGAGTATAATCACAAGGGAAATGTAAAAATTGTTTCTTTTATAAAGTTTTCAAGAAATGAAAAAAGTCAGATTTTTTATTCTTAACTTTCTCTAATTCCAATAATTTTAGTCAATTTTCTTTATTTCATTAATTTTCTAATCACCATTATCGTACTGAAATCTTTTTGCTCATATGCTCAATAACAAACAAAAAAAAATAAAAATATCGTCTACATTTTTCATTTACCTAATCTTACAAACAGCAGCCAGTAAATTAGAGTCTATAGCTTTAGTATGAGTTACTATTACCGTGATTTTACATTATTGTATTAATGAATGAATACAAATTTAGGTTGAAAGCGGTAAGGAAACATTTTTAAAATGCTCTGTGCACGTAATTCATTAAAATATTATTTCTTATGCATAGTATACGAAAATACTATAATATCTATTTTTAAATACTTATTCTTCTTCTTATACGTATATTGTTCAGAACAGCATACATTTCACGATTCTTAATAACAATTTTATAATTGAATTTAAGTCATTGGTACTTATCGCTTTTTCTGTAACGGACATAAATTTTAATGATAAATAAAGCCTTTATAAGTAATAATAATTAATTATTCTGCACAGTAATTTATTTAATAATAAAAAATTATTTCAAATGTAAATTTTAAATTATTATCAACGAAGCTCATAAAGATAATTGATTTAATTCGATTTGTAGTGAAAAAACATATCGTAAACGAAATATATATTCACGAAATAAAATAATTATCCTCATAAGATTAATAGAATAATGTAAAATAATCATAATATTCATTTCCTGTATATATCTTTAATAAAAGTCACATAACTCTCACAAATTCTCCTTTTATTTATTGAAGATTTTAAATGACCTATCTATAAGTAACCTCTCGATGTATATTTTGCACGTCATACTTTATTATCGGCATTTTCATTTGCTTTCCCACTAGTTATCGAAGCCGAGCAATAAGCTTGCCTTAAGATAAAGAAGGATATAAAGAAAGCTTCCTGCAGTACTATCATCTCCCTTTCTCTGAATTTGTTTTTTTATTCTTTTTCTCTTATTCTCTCGGTGCCTCCTACATTACCTTTCTGTCTTATATTCTTTATATATGTCTTGTGCAGGAATCGGTATTACTTCGCTTTCGATCTTCTTTCGATTTTCTTTTATCTCTAGCTCTCTTTATTCTATACTTTTTCTTCCTCGTTAAATCGAAATGTCCTCGTCTTCTCTCTTTCTGGCCTGTGGAATGGATGGATAGACTGATTGGTTCAGAAGACGAAGTAAGACTGAAGACTAGAAAGAGAAAAAGCGAGTAGACTTAATCTGTCCCGAGAGGCAGTCAAAGTATGTGTGCATGGAGAATGAAGGACACAGAAAAGTAAAGATATTGGTGAGCTTCTTGATGCTACAACGTAATAGTGGCTGAGTCGAGATGCTGGGATTGCTAGAAACTGGTATAAATGGCGCCAATGCCTTAATCTTCTGTCAGTTTTCATTGCGTTATGTGTAAAAGTATATTCGGCAGACAAAGAGATGGGCGTCGGGAAAGGAAGGAGAGAGAGAGAGAGAGAGAGAGAGAGAGAGAGAGAGAAGGAGAAATACAAGGAGAGAAATGTCGATAAATGCATTAATAGAGTGCATACGAAAATAGACTGAAGCTTCAGCCCGAGATTCGAAAAAAAAATTTGACCTAAATATACCTTTCTTATTCAAAGAGACAATTATGCAATGAAATTATTCATTGCTAATATTCTTTTAAATTGAAATTTCGTATAAAATATGGGATTAACAAATTAAATTCATCTTAATGAATTGAAACGTTATGAACAATACTTAATATTAACAATAATAATATTAATAATATTTATTTGTTAGTACCTATAATATATATATATATATATATATATATGGTAATCAATATTATATATATTTAGTAATGGTCACAGGAATAAGATGTAATTACTTATGAAAGGAAATTTTTTATGATACTTTTACTGATTAATGTATACATTCATAGCAAAGTCTCATAGATTATTAAGTATAAATTTATATTCACTGGCAATTATAGAGAGCCCTATTTTATAACTTGGTATTTTTAAAGATGATAAAAGTAGTGTGAAAATTTCATTTACGTATAAATAAGGAATTATGAGTACTCTATTACAGTATACTGTGCATTTTATTTTAATGGTGATTAAAGATATTGATTAATTTAAAATAGATGTACTATCTCAAATTTGTGTAAGGTACGATGAAGTCACTATTAATATTACAAATTACCATGAAACAGTATATATCGTTTATAAATTCGTAAATTAATACAGTAAAAGCTTCTAGTATCGCACTAATAAATAATTTTTAATTGTATTAATTATTAATATTAATTAGAACTTATTTGAAACGATTTTCAATTTCTGAATTATATAGTAATTTAAAAATACGCTTTAAATGGCGTTCAATAGAAATGTTCAACTTCAGTAAAAATTTATTAAAGATTTAATCTGCGGTTGAGACATGAATGCAATATAATTTCCTCTTTCAAATAACTTTTTAGACTGTTTCGATTAGTTTTAAAACGATAAATATGCTAATTATATAATAAAATTTAAATACAGTTTCATTGGTATTCATTAATTCACTATATATATTTAATTATGTTTATAACGACAAGATTAAGTCTTAACGATAGTTAACGTTCTGAATTAACTTCTAAAGTAAGGATAAGAATGTAGATTTTAGAAAGAAGTTCAATTATATAAAATGTGGAAATATTATAGTAAATCGGTGTATGAAGATAAAAGGGAATAAACAAATATCTTTTGAGAAAAGGAAGCTCATATTTTCGAGAGGTAAATAGAGTCCCTTCACAATTCATCTAAATCCTATGCTAGATATCAGTGGATTTCCTATTCGCTACGCAGGTGTTGGTATAAAATTTGGAGAGGCGAATTTTTTCTTCAAGGTGGAGGAATAGAAGGGCGATGTTTGCGATACTCGACGTAGTAGGGGCCAGGTGTGGCGAGGATCCGGAAGGCTTCCTAACGATGTGTCGGCAGTGGTCGGATGCGACGGGATGTCCGGGGTGTCCGAGGTGTCCGAGGGGCAGGAGGGTCAATGTACGAAAGGCCCGCATTACCGAGTGGACTTGACGACGGCGCAACGTGTCCCAGGATCGTCTTCTTAGTTATGTCCCGTGAGAGCTTTCCGCCTGGAATACGGGCCGTAATGGTGTCGATTCTCGGTAATAGCAGCGACGGCAGAGACAAGCTCTGGGACGAAGAAGCTGGATGAGAGGAAAAGAAAAGGAAGCCGATCGTCTAGCAAGCTCCCTCAACACATAGACTTCTTTCTCCGTGACGAGCTTGTTAAATTTATTGAAAGCATAAAATTAGAAGAGAATCAAAGCTCACTTTCATGCATCACTTGCTCTAAATTTAATTTAATATTTTAATCCTCGCATCTACAATACTTCATACGATCCACGCGCTCATGCTCCTACTATTTCAAACGCATTTCAAACAAATAATTATATTATTATTTCACTATTTCGATTCTACAGTTTCAATCGAGTTGCGGTTTTTTAAATTTTACAACTTTTAAAATACACTAGCTTTTATACGTGCATATAAAAACAACACATGCATGATACATGTATTTTATATTGATACGACTTCGCACATTAATACAGATACTAAGATAATTTTATGACATTAGATATTTATTCTATTTATATAAGATAGTTTTAGAACCTTCTTGCAATATTTAAAGAAAAAAAATTTACTTAGACATGTCACATTAATAAGTTCAAAAACTTTTAATAATATAATTTTAAAATAATTTATTATTATTTAGAGTGTATATTAAAATTAAATATTATTGGTAATTATTTATATACCATCTGTGTTATTTTATTATAAATTCTTTGTAGCTGTGTGCTCTGTAAATTAGAACAATATTAAAATTATGAAAAATTGAAGGAAAGTTTTTGTATTAATATGTACTTTATTAAAGTGATCAATCACTGTTTTCAATTTAAAAACTTTTTATAAGTATTCCGACCTGACATTACAGATAATATATTAAAAAATACAAATTTTTATTAATATTATATGTAATAACAAATTTTTAATAACTATAATGTATTTTTTCAGATGAAAAGTAAATAGCCTCTGATATTGTATTTATTGAAATGCATTTGGAATTAAGTAATAATTGATCTTTTAAAGGCAAAGAATTGAGGAAAAATAAGCTAATTTACGATTTAAGAAATTTTCCTTTGATAAACCATAAAAATGTCTAGCTGGGTGCAATCTACTTGTAAATAAATTGAAGCACACATTGTTTTATTATTCTGTAGATGATTTGTTTTCTCATTATTCTCCAGTTTCGAAACAATCGAACGGCGTAAAAACCGGCTGGCGCGATATTTTTCATGATCGGAGAACGTTCTACGTAACGCGAAAAGTCGAATGTTCAGTTTCGACGATATCACGCATACGAGAACGGACGTATGTATGTGGTACCGAGAATATTCCGTATACTAGAAAATGGCAAGATTTTATTTTGTGCTCCTTTTGTTTGTAACAGCTGCACAAAATCAGGCGGATGATATACGAGTGAAGCGGTTACCTGCATCGTTCCTACCCATATTAAAAAGGCTCCGAGCATTAGAACTTCAGACTCGAATGATGGCTAGAATTATCTACGTATATTATTATTATAAATCACGCTTACCTACTAAAACCAAACCAACAGTAATTATTACACTTTGACTATATGCATGTATTGTACCATCACTTCTGATCGCATTACTTCCAATAATTTTTTTTCTTCATTATATATAAACGTATGTATAATAAAATTATTATTATTTATTTAAATTATTACAAATAATGAAATGTTGCTTTAATGTTTAATAGTGCAGTACGTTTATGACCAGATATATTATTCGATTCTATTTAAGTTTATAAATTACAAGTTATTAAATTATATTGTTATACAATTGTAAAATATTGATTTATGCAAAATTTGAAAAAGAATATTTTTAATTTTTCTAAATTATTACGGAGAATAAAAATATGGTTAATTACTCAAAATATTATAAATGGCTTATATTTATTATAAATGTAATGTCTAGTTAAACTAGAATGTTCGTATAAACTGTTGAATAATGAATAATTTTTTTAATACATAATTTAAGGTATTTAAATCAATTGAGAAATAATTCTGTAATAGCATGATAGCCGAATTACGAGAAGGCATACTCTGATTTGTATTTAATCTGTAAGTGTTCTTGTTATACTATATATTTCATTAATATTCATTTTTTCGCTTTCGATATTATCCAATACAAATTTTCGTTCTTAAAGAATTTCGAAAATCTTTTACTTTTCCAAACAGAAACGGCCGCCTATTGATGTCAAACTCTCGATCAAGTGATAGAGAAGGAGAAAAAGTAATAGATCGTACGCGAATTCTACCCTTTGAATAGTAAAGGAAAAAGCTACGCGTCTTTACTTCCTGTCTCATTTTATATTGACTGACTTGCTGATTCGCCTCTGCACTGAAAAATATGCATTGCTGGATTGCTGTAAAAATAGGGAGAAGAGTTGCGAGAAATTGACGACCAACTTACTGAGATGAAAACTGATGCCTTATATATTACATATAATGCCTAAAATTTCTTTTCTAGAAAAAGATAAAAAAACTATGAGTATCCTTTTTTATGAAATCTTTGCATGTTATCAAAATTATCAAAAATTATATACGTTTAAAAGTTTTAGTTCAGAATTTTTAAAAGAAAATACTGCTGAAATTAATGATGGGGAGAGGTATCTAAAATTATAATGACTTGTATATTTGCAATTATCCTGAGAGCTACACGTTAAAAATTTATCTTAAGTGCGATATTCGTACAGAAATATTTTTAAAATGACTTCTTCGTACTATGATTATTTTTGCTCAAATATACTATATACACCAAGTAGAATATAATTTCAATGGAATAATGGAATAAAAATATTATTTCAAACTAGATGTCGATACGAAAATCTAGATTGACCATAGCTGGATAATCTTTATTCCGCATATCTATCTATCAATGCTCATCATTCGCAAAATGCCATCATAATTAGTTCCTCCAGCTCTACAAACTCTGGGGAAGCTTCATTAAAAATTACACTCAGGCAATAAAAGACCTCGAAGAAGGAGCTGAATTTTCACCGCCCGATAAAACCATTAATTTAGATAAACCTCTTCTATTTATTTTCCGGGAATGAAATATCGCCCCTATCTGCGCTGTGCTCTCGAGGCATGAAATTGATGATGAAATAAAGTGGTAGAGAAAAATGCAAAGAAAAACGAGAAGAGTACTCTGCCGTATACTCTATCTTCCTTCTTCCTTACCAGTATTACACACTCGCGATAAGCAAGAAAAGGAAATGTGTGACAAAAGCTCGTGAAGAATAAGCTTCAAGATAGAAATGTGCAAGTGGACAAGATATAACGTGTACAAGAGTATGAGAAAGAACTGTAGATTTAAAAAAAGTATTAGAAGTAAAAGCAAGATATATAGATAATAAAATATCAGAAAATTAATTGTTATCTTTCGTGTCTACGTTTAGTAGATCATTATCGGGATACATATCACATAAACTCTGTTTAATGAGCGAGTGTATTTCGATGCCTATGTATTCGTCTGAACATGCATATAGTATTCTTGTCCTTCTCAAGAAAATGTACGCGTACTCAAGGATAAATTCATTGAGTCGCAGAAGGGGAATGGCTTTCTAATTCATTACATGATAGATTCATCTAATCTCAAATTAAATTAGAATCCTCTGAATTGATTGTTGTCTTATTTTTCTAATTATAGTATTTAATACTAACCAGAAGTGAATTAAACTATCTAACTAGTTTTTAACTAATTTCGATTCGTTGACATATATGTTTAGCATAATAAGATTTAGTAAGATAAAGGGAATTTGCGGCATTCGGTACTCGGTAATGACTATCGAATTTCATTTCATGATGAATATAAAGAGATAATTTGTTTCAATATTCATTGTAAAATTTAATTTCATCAATGGAGAACTTTCCTAATTAAATTTGTTTAATAATGAAGGGAATAGATAATACCATTATATTATAAAATTATTATATTCGTATCTACTTATTCTACTTTATTAAATATTTATTTGATGAACATATTGAATCACATATATACATATATTTCTTTATACCAAGTTTACTTTGCATTTAGGTAAACGAAGATAACAACTCTTATTGTTAAATTTTATATAATTATAATAACCTTAAATATGGTCATGAACAATAACTATTTAGATCGATAAAAAAATATGCGAGTCTACAATGAATTTAAATATTATTACACAATATTTTTTAAACTTTCAAAACGAAAGATTGTATAGAAATATACAAAATATTTGATAATGTAAAAGCAATATCAAATATAATGCTTAATAAATGAAATTGTCAAAAGAATGTCTAAAATAAATCTTAATTTTATACATGGAATATAATTTTTATGAATTTTATTAGAGACTGTGCCAATTTGCTATGAAGAAAAGACATTTTTCTTTCAATTGGGTCAATGGATATTGATGGTAAAAAAACACATTTTCCATCATAAGTAGCAATCACGAGCACAGACGTCTTTCTTGTAAAATTACAATTGTTTACTATTTTCTAATGAAATATAGATATTGTATGAATAGGATAAGCATTATATATTCATGGGTAATAAAGATGTTTGTAATAAACTAAGTGTAATTTTGAATTTGAACGATTTTGTCTTTGAAAAGCTGAGGTTATTGGGGGGGGGGATTAAAAGATGGCATTGACAGAGACGACAACACTTAATAATCAACAAAGATCCCGTGAATTTCAAATTAATGAAATTGGATAAACAGAATACTAAGAAACGTGGCCTGAAAAGATTGTCTGCGATTAACTCAAACGCCTAAATGCACATTTTGTTACAATAAGCATTTGAACGCATGAATAATTAATGTGAACAATCACCGCAATATAAAACAGTAAAGAGAGAAAGACAGTTATTGAAGATCCTTTTGATTATACGATTATCTTTATTAGCATGCCGTAGAGCGTGATCGAGTGGATCCGGTTTTCTAGATGATGAAAAGAAAATGTTATTACGCTTAGTCAGTTCTTGTTAGCTTCGCCTTTTTTACAAGCAGTCTCGGTATAATGGAGTTATCGAAGCACAATTATCCTGTATTATTGAAAAGCTTTAATTATTGCTTTCCATCAAACAATTATTCTTTTCTTCTGCTGTTAATTATGCTTAACGGTTATAATAACATACCACGTCAATGCTTGCCTTAAGGTTTCCATTTATCCGCTATAATGTAAACGATAATATCCCCACTTAAAGTATTTATAAAATCAGGCAAACCATTTAGATTATTATTATCATCATATTATTTTGACTATAAATATTGGCATAATGATATATTATATTTAATTACGTATGGAAAATTAATAAAGGAAATGCTCTATTTCTTTCTTCATATTATTGAATTACAATTTCTTATAAGAATCATTAAATAAAGAAATGTTAACTTAACTAAAATAAAATAAAGATTAAAATCATAAAAATTAATGGGATTGATGGATAGAATTACTCATAATAAATATTAAGTATTGAGAAAGGATATTAAAATATTGAATCAAATTAATTTTAATAATCCCAATGAAGCAAACGACGGTCTCTCAAAAGCCTTTATCGACATTGACTTTCCTTGCTTTCAAGCCATATCATCTATTTCATAATGTATTGAAACATCATATTATATTTTACTTAAAAAGGGTCGCAATTGCAAATAATATTTTTTTTCAAAATTTTTTTAGACAATACGAGAACTTGTATTCCATAATCCCACAGCATAATATTATATTATATTTTAAAATAAGCTTCTTATGTGAGTTGGGTCTCTTAGTGGCAAATGAAAGTATTCATATTTGTATTAAAGAAAATAAAGAACAAGTGATAGTGAAGTGCGGGAAGGAATATTTTACACTTGAGTGCAAAGAACAGCTTTGATTTTTATGACTTATCGATGAAAAGATGGGAAAAAAGAGAAGGAGGATTAGTGGCTTTTATCGTGTGAGTCACATATGCGGACAAAATGAGGGATTGCAGCCACAGACGCGGAAGAATCGGAGGATTCGGATGACACGCAAGTTTATCGGAAACCATGGCCAAAGACTAGACTTGGAAAAGTTCTGTGGCCCTCTGCCGTCGTTTCTCTGCTACAAGAACTTAGTCAACTGATAATTCTTGTCTACTACTAGCTAGTTTCATCTTTAACTTGTACCGCTAATCATTCCTTAATGCCTACGTAGTTTGAGATCCTAATCGCAGGAAGTGTTTTCCCTACTGCTACCATCTTAAATATTTAATTACCTGATATATTATTGAATATTTGATGAGTTTAATAAAGATTATTCGAAAATTTTACCTTATTTAGTTTCAAAATTTAGTTAGAATAGAAACTTATATTTAGAAGAATTTTCATAAATTTACGAATTCAATAGTTGGTGCTGTTCAAATATAAAGTACATTTATACCCTTTATAATATTCACCAAGCTTAATACTACGAATATGCTAAAATTTAAGTTTTATTTCATTTTATTTAAACATAAGTTTGTACAAAATATTTATTGAATGTAATCCACTATGTTTCTGCTGCACATTGATAATGGATATGGATTTTAAAATTGTCTTAGTAAAAAATTATTTCAAAAACTTCATCAACGTTGATTTAAAGACAATCAATATGATTATTAAAATTACAATTTATTATTGCTCTTTATTTATTGATTTTTCTTTTTTTTTTTTTTTTCAATTTTGCATTTATAATTATTTATTTAGATTTCACCTTTATTTATCATATAATTTTTCAGTAGCACAATTTTACTCCAATTAAGAACTTACTTTTAAATATAAAATATATACAACAAATGTATCGATGTAAACGTAAAAACATTTATGATCTTACACTCATGAAAGTATGTACACATAAAAGTGCTACAACTGCGTATATAACTACAGCACTCAACTTCAAGATATTCCGATATAAAAATTTATTGATGCTATATTTACACGTCACTTTAAATCATAGTATCTCAGAAAATCCTTAAATGGCTTTTATTGTAATGTTATCCAGGCAACATCAATATGCGATATTGAATAGTGGAATTTTCTTTCTCTACAATAATTTTGAGTTGTAGCAAACAAAAATTCTAAAGTCTTCAACAAATATGGAACATTATTCGTACTCGTAACACAACTATGGATCTCGTAAATTTTAGGCATATTAAATACTTTCGAAATCTTTTATAAATTCATGTACCTAAAACATTACAAGGCAATTAGTCAATTTATATTGTATTAAAATTTTTACATGTTTAATTAAAATTAATCGTAACGTAGATGTTATTTTTATTAAAAATTATTACATTAATATAAATATGACAGTTTTATGGCATGCTTATATTTATTATTGTAAAGCATTTTATAAAGTGCTACAATTCTAATCAAATATTTGTTTATGAGAACTAATAAGTTTCTAGATGCCTGAATTCCCCGACTAGATATTACTAAATAGAAAAATAAAAGGAGAAATAAATCTTAAGAATCTCCGAGATTAGAAAGGTGAAACGCGAATCTGATATTTTGGAGATCAGAACGCGGAAGTCGTTATCGTGGGCATTATTGCGTATCATCGTCGCTTCTGCTGCTCCCATACGTTTTTTCTGATCCTTTTTCTTCAAGCGTCCGTAAACCGGATTACTCTGAGGGGTGCACCAAGACACTTTATCGAGGGCTCATCAATCACCCCGAAAATAAATAAATTTTCTTCTATCTCAAGCTAAAAGTGGATATTTCAAGGCCCTTGCACAACGATAAGCTTGTTTCGAAGTGGTATGTACTACTTACACGACAACTGAACATTAATAGTACCGAAATAGTCCTATTGTAGTAAGAAAATTTTCACTTGGGCGTAAAATTACTAGAAATACTTTTATAGAAGCGACTATGCTTAAGCATGCGGTGGAGCTTTATGAAAAATGATAAATTATTTCTTTCAATATAAAAGATTATTCTCGACATTTGCCTGAAAGTTGAACATACCCAAGAGTCTCATTTTCCCTGGCGATAATTAAAATCTTCTCTTCGGTAAAATAATAATTTCATTCATCAACTTGTTCAAAAAGCATTAAAATTCTTCAAACATAAAAATCTATTATAATTTTTTCAATCTTTTGAAAGAAAAGTTTTGAAAGATTATTTATTTTACTTTTGAATATTAATAAAGATTTAATCAACATAATTACTCCGTTATTTTATGAAACTGAAAGAGATACTTTCAAAGGGCTTTCCATTAACCAGTTTTTGATTTGAGTCTACTTGAATGTGCGTTTGTTTACGGACGCAAAATAAATGGGGAACGCCTATAAATGCTTGACCCTATCCAGAGATATACGTAGGAAATACATTTGGAGTGAAAGCGAACGAAAAAAGCATGTCTGGGGAATTCCCATTAATTGTAACAAGTTCGCTTAGAAAGCTTACGTTATAACCTGTAAGGGTAATTTTCAAGGTACGGCTGTTACGGTTTGACGACCAAAACTCTGGTGCAGCGCAGAGAATAATAAATAAGTTTCGTCGAATAAAATTGTATAGAACGAAAATTTTATTACGCAATTAGCGAATATTGAAAAGTATCAATTACTTCTAAATTTTAATAAAATCCCACTAATGACCTGTCAGTTTTACTTTGAGGAAAAGCATAATGTAAGAACAAAGGGAGCTCCTAAATATCTAAAATATCTGCATCTAACTATTTATATTATTACTATGATCATGCCATTATCTAGCACTAATACTATCTATATAAATACATTTTAATTATCGTCCTCAGTTTATAGTAATGATTTCATTATTTAAAGGCGTAATTTACGAATAGACAAATAGTTTGTTTTTTTTGTTTTTTTTTTCAAAAAAGGCTTTATGTTTCCAACTAAAGGGCCTTCATTGAATGAAATATAATCTGGATTTTTATTTTTTTTATAAGAACTTTTATTGTAGCCTTACAAACAATTCAGCTATAGAGGCTTTTCTCGTACACGTAGGTGAGCGGAGAGGATATTTTGATCCTTGAATTTGTCCTGGTTAACCCTTATCGCTACTACGTCTTTATGTTATATTTGCACTCGTATGTTTTCCGACACTTGGGCAGCTCCTTTCCGCCGCCTAGTTGTTTTTCCTTTTCAAAGCGCCTTCGCGCGCTTTAAAAAAGAAACTGAATGATACGGTGCATACACGAGATCCTCGGGCCACATTACAAAGCTTCGAGTTCTCTCCCGGAAATTGCATCTTGCACGCTTAGCTAGCCGAGGTGGAAGTCACCCTCTAAGTATATCCATCTCTTGTAGATGTGTTCGAAACCCGCGCTGTATAAAATGGGAGAATTGATGGCCAACTGCGTACCCTTCATGCACTTTGGTTAAATCGCATAACGCCAAATAATAATGACATTCAATACACCACGTCCCGCACCCACCACCACCACCTTCGTACATAATAGCCAATGTTCATCAAGAAGCATCGCCTTGATCGGAACGTTATTTTTCCTTTGGATTCGGAGCGCGTGGGGGGGGGGGTCGAAAGACACGAGGCGTCCGATTATCTGACTGGCTTGTATTGTACTGTAAAGTATCTCGGCGAACTCTGGAACTCTAGATTCTCGTCAAATCAACGAATGGCTTAAGATACGTGAACCTCCCATAGATAAATCCAAAAGCAGAGACCTATGAATAATGCGAGTTTAGAAGGCTTCATGAATATTAAGACGCGGCCGACTCTTCTCCATTTAGTGCTCGAGCACTGCGCCCTCCCGGACTTCGGTACTCCCGGCCATCTCCATCCTCATTTCACTCGAGGAAAAGCGCTGCCCTTTCGCTACTTCCTATGATTCAAGGATTCTTTTTGAATTCTAATCTGCGTTTCGGCACTTAACCAAAGCGGCTTTCTTCTCAAACCCTCTTTCTCCCAACCCACGACATTTCCTTTGTCCCTTCAGTCCCTTCATTCTTTTCCATTACATTCATCCGACTGTGTTTCAACCAATCTCTGTCTCTCAATTTTTGTCTTGTTCCGTATCCGCGATAACCAAGCTTGACCCCATTAACTGAGCAAATCCTAAGATTACCTTTACCTCGCCTCTTCGAAAACGATCTATCACTAACTCCTCCACTTTCATTCTACCTCCTTCTATCACTCTTTTGCACTTTAATTATTTACAAAAGGATAAATATATTAATTCAAATAAATACCAATGTTTACTGTTCGCCGATCTCTTAGAGATATTTTATAAAAAAAATTTCTATATATATTATATTTATTATAGAAACAATAGATTATTTAAAACTTGGCATTCTTTGAAAAATAAGAACTATTTTATTATCTTCTGATTATCAAACAAATATTCTTATTATTTACTATAATGTTAAATCTAATGGTATTTATTATAAATTTATATTATTATTTTTTAAAAAGTGAAAGATTTTTTATACGTAAATGTCAAAACATGTAAATGCTTGTATAAGCTAATTTATAGCTTCATTATAATTAATTGTATCATATATATATATATATATAATATCCTATTTATTTCTTAATGGATAATTTAAAAAGTTTTTTATAATTAATTTTATTTGTTTAAAACGAGGAACTACGTTATAGAGATAACGGAAAACTTTTAATATACATAAAATTGAATGATATAGCTTCGGTGCTATAATCTTTTACTTTTATTCAGCTCAAATAAAAGATTATGATAAATGTGTATTTTATGATGTTATAAAAGAACAAGAAAGACATTCGATCTTATAGATATTTAATAAAATTTTAAAAGCACCAAATATGCATAAAAGTGAGCTTTAAGTGATAAAGCAATAATATTTGATTTTTTAGCCTAATGATATTTTCTTTGCTTTTATCAATTGAAATACATTGAAATTAATTCCTATTTAATACACATTATTTGTAGATTACATTACTTCAGTAATAATACGATGCATTCAAATACTAATAATATTAATAATAAAATGATTCCGTTAAACTCAACTTTATTTTTACCTCTTTATTGTCATTCTATCTTTATATTTTATTTGCTTCTTTAACTTTTCTCCTATTATTATTTATATGTTTATATCTTCCTTGACAATTCCTTACTTCACTTTAGCCAATAAAAAACTTTACTTCGTGTATATCTACAGATACAATTCGAGTACTATAAAGGATTTCATTGTTTCCTTAAAAAAAATTTAATGCCGATTAGACAATTCTTTACTATCTCGTGATTCTTCTGTTGCTTTATTTCTTCTTTGTACTTGTTGATGAAAAAAGTTAGATGAGATTATACATATTTCTAGATCCGACTATACTTATTTATATGGAATTTTCAGTTTACTTGAATACATACAATTATTATCATAAAATAACATTTATTTAAAGATAAATTTTTTTTATCGATAATAACTGAGATTATTAATACATGTCTTTTTTTTATAAACTGTTCTATATTTCGTAAATAAATCCTGACTTAGAGATAAGTTGAAATCAATTTTATAATTTTCAATTTATAAAATTCCATTTTCAAATTTGTTTTACATTAGAAATTATAATTAATATAAATTAGATTAGTTTGTAAAATATTGTATATTTAAAGTATTAAAATATTAATTTTTTAATTCTCAATTTTATACTTATTTTCATTAATTTATTTCATTTATCCTTTTATATTTTAAATTGATAAAATTACTAATCCACGAAATAAATATGATATTACATATCATAATCATAATAGTAAAACTTTTCTTTGTTACGTAATTTATCAAAATTTGAATGAATTAATTTTATTCAAGACCATATGTGTAGAAAAAGAAATTACGGGAAAAATCGTAAATGGCCGCTCCATGTGCTTCGATTGGCGTAAGAATTGAAAGGGCTAAGATCGAAAGGGCAGGTGTTAAAAATCGCGAGGTGATAGTAATGGCCAACGTTTCGTGACGTCGTGGCATGCTCAAGTGGTCAGGTTCGTTGTAAATGAAAGAGCTCTCACATCAACTTCACGGGGAAGAACTTGGATTTATTTGAGAGAAGATTAGAAACTCCCGGTGACCACCCTTGAAGATGAAAGAGACAGAGAGAGAGAGAGAGAGAGAGAGAGAGAGAGAGAGAGAGATGTAGACAACCCTATGTCCGCAACCGCACACGGATCAGCCATCTAGATGACCAAAATTTGTGAAATCCGCGATGCAAGAGATAAAGTGTTCAGATGGTAATATTAATAAAAGTATTTTCGAGAGCTATTCCATGTAAAAAGCTCGATTAATATAATTATTTATTTAGATATTGTCAATTGCGTGCGCAACAGGCTTTTTTCCTCCTTTCCGGCGATCGTTTTTTAACGCGTAGCGTCGATTAGTAATCAATAAATTTACTTTAATTCTAAAACCAAATAAACCTACGACTTTCATTTTCCCTCTTCCTATACTGTAGGTTCGTAAGCACTCACACATATGGTAAATATCATATAAACTACGAAGGCGTATACGTATACAGATTTAAGAACTAGACCGATGTATGGTAATATTTTACATAATTACATCACTGACTAAAAAAGGTACATTTAGTGTTTAAAATAAAATCGGAGTTACAAAATCCTTATGATCATTAGAATAATCAATGTTATGCAGTGGCAATATAAATGTTATCTTTTCACGCAGTACATGTAAAGTGCATGCATCATAAAGTTTAATAATACTGAATAGTTTTATATCATATTCGTAAGTCTTATTTGTTATTCTTGCAACTACATTTGCATTTCTAACTTTCATGTGTTTCAAAAGGTAATTTTCTTTACTACATTCTATTCCAAGAAGGGAGTAAAAATATGGTTGCAAAAGACTGAAGTAAAAAGTTAATATCTTAATCTAATTATATACGTAGACAATACGTTACTATAATTTCATTAATGTCTGAAATTAATAGCCATTTAGCATTATTTTAATGAAAAAGGAAAAGCTAAACCAATATTACGCAATGGTACTGAAAAGCGTCATAAACAGTATCTACGAAGTTACCAAAATTCTAAGCATATATACACTATCCTCGTGCCAGAAATTTGCCGGTACCAAGTCGCGCTTACGTAGCTAAGCATTATGAGATTCTGTAGGTAACTTGATAAAGGTATAAGCTAAGCACATTCATAAATGTGCCCAACTATAAATTATAATTCAGCATTAGTAGGTGAATATTGTCTCAATGGAAGGTAATGTCTTGTCTATTGTTTTGCAGCTTCATTCAGCATAGGTAAGACACTATAGGGAACAGGTCCGAACTACCGTCATTCGTACCTTCCCTGTGCATCCATGAATTCGTATCAAAAGCTATCGAATGTCACCACTACTGTATGCATAGAAGATCTTTCATTATCGTGACTATAAACAACCGATACTCGCTTGTTTACAAACAATATCAAACTCTGAGCTCAAGACACTGGCTCGAATCATCGAGTCGAGTAGAATGTAGCTATTTTAATTTAATCACCATTTCATTATTGAGGCTTTCATATTACTCGTATATTAGCATAAGCTTCGAAAATGTCAATAGGTTTTTTGGTTTATTTAAATCCTATATTCTAAAAAAATCCAACATATTTTATATAACCAAATAGGGTAAATATGTTAATTAACGTTTGTATGAATTCTTTGTCTGAGCGTGTACGTTCCTAAACTGGTTGACCATTCGTTTGACCATGCCCTTCTCTACTTTTGTATTCGAGTTTGACTATTTCTGTATACGCGCCTGTTCTACATATGTGTTAGAACATATCTGTATAGGGGTATTAGAGCGCGTGCGACTTTGTGTAAGAGACGGAGGAACGGATGCGTGTACGTAACGATGCACTCAGAACGTGGCAAAATCTCTCTCATATACTGGAATACATATAAATGCAAATCTAGGTTTAATTACATTTCTTAGTTGAGCTTTCATTTTCGTGCGTTTTGGCGCAATAGCGCGTACAGGCCAGAGTTACATACATTAGTCGACGAATGGTTCGAAATAATATTAAGCTTTTAATTTCATTTTTAGCAAATATATTTATAGCCATTTTTTATTCAAATGCAATTTCATTAATTACATTTTTGGAAGATCACAATCATTTGCAATTTAAACGACATCATCTAAGTATACTAAACAAACCACTAGTCACCCGTTTACACAACAATAAATCTTAAGCCTTTGTATACAATTATAATTATTTTATTAATAAATTTCTAGAAATATAAATATAAATATAAATATATATGCATATACATGCACTTATATATTTAAATTTAAAATGAAATCTATTTTATTTCTCTATAAATAATGAATATAATGTCATAAAAATTATTTTTTACATTCAATTATTGAAACAAGATCCAATAAAAGAATGAAATGTTTAATATAGTTTATTAAAAAGTTATATCTGTAATTAACAATTTTAACATACTGACAAAAACGGTAGTCAAGGAGGTAAGGGTGTGGGGTTTGATTAATTAAAAAAACGAAACAACTTCTCTTATTAAAATAATTCTATTGTCATGAGTTCGGTGAAGGGGGGACGAGGTCGTCGTGTTCGAGGGCCTTTTGGGACTGACTGCCCTCCATCTTCTTCCACCCCATCGGCTTCCTGCTTTTCGGCCCTACGTCCCGCCCGGAACCTGATGGTGCAGGCTCGGAGAAACCCTGGCTCGCCTCCTCGTGCTTTCGACCTAAAGGGGTCTCGGGCGAGAATCCCCTGGATCCCCTAACTCTATTCCACTAATCCTTACAGGTACGCGCAGCGGTGGAGTGTGGGCGGTGCACGGCGAGGGGCACATTGTCCCCGGCGCGCGTCAATACTTACCCATGCATTTGATTAGAGGTAAACAAGATTTAAAAAAACAAGCAATTGGAAACGCATGTTTTTTAGATTAGTATGAAAACCAATATATATAAAAAAATCTACAATTACATTTTTTAATTATATTTTATTGTAGTAGTATTTTATATTTATTAAAATATCAAATGTGTAAAATCTTTGACCAAACATTTTTGTAAACGTGTTTCAAAAAGTAAAGAAAAAATATGTTCAAAATCGTTTTTCAATTACTTGTATTCCATCAATTTATAATGTGAAATATGACATATTGGAGCGATGATAAAGGTGAAGATGTCAGTTCTATGGTTCGCAAGTCAACGCTGCAGAACTAGCGGAGTGTTTCATTCACAACCCTCTTTGTCATCAAAGCGCCTTAAGGCTTGAGAAATTCAATCACCGTTAGCACTAGCAATATTGTATCCTTCTCTACATTTTATTTATTTTTTATAAGAAGTGAAATGTTTTATCAATTTTACTGGGTCCGTCCAAAATTAAATATTAGTATAAATATAGTGTATTTTATATTGTATTAATTGTAAAATGGTAAAATCAATAAATGAAATCATAATATACATTTTTATGATAATATAAATGCAGGTTTCAGAGATTTTGTATCTTTATTTATTACTTCATAAAAAATAGTATTAATAAATAATAATAAGATTATGATACTTACTCACCAAATGTTAATATGTTTGTATAATACAAATTTCTTTAAATATTATATATTTATCTTTCCTGTTTATTTGACTGAAGATGTATTTTTTTTTCGTAAAATGAGATACTACGTATTATAACTTTCAATATATCAAATGAAAATTGAATAACATAAATTGTAACATAAATTTCTTAAAAAATTATAAATTATTTTATTAATATGAAAACTTTAGAGAGCAGGCACGAAAAAGGTAATTCTCTTAATAGAAAGATTAAAAAAGAAACTGAACCCTCATAATTAATAAAGGTTCAAAAGCGGAACTACCATAAACTACCGCTGTAATAGTAATGAAGTGGGGAGAGGTCAGGAGTGGCCGGTGAGTGAGAAAACGCTTGTCGGAATCGTATTACCATTTACAATGGCTCGAAGTGAGCGCTACTGCAAAAACAAAAGCATTTCTGGACCTTCTCGAGAGAAAGAAGAAAAGAGAAGACGAGAGTGATCGCACTCGGTGCTGCTGGACTTACCGAAAATAAAACTCTAACTGAAAAAGGCTGGACAGAGGTACAGTGGTGCAGAGGAAAGCGAGGTTAGAGGGACAGTATGGGTGGATAAATGGATAGAAAAATTCTGACAAAGGAAACCAGATCCTGCATACCGCGGATGCTTAGAGTCTTAATCCAAGAGCACGACGACCGCGTTCATTCGATTTATATGCCATTGCCTCTTCTTCACCCACCAACCCTTATCTAACACACACACATACACACACACACACACACAGTCTCTCTCGTTCTCTTTCACTCTCTCTCTCGGAAAACGGAAAAAGACGTCTTTATAAGTCGCCGAGTCGTAATTTTACATTAAAGCGAATTATATAATTTTCTAGTAGTGTCTATCATAATCCATGTCGGTTAGTTCTTTTAATTCCGACATGGTAGCAGTAACTATAGTTATCCTCAACGACGATGAAGTTTAACACTCTCTAGGGATAGGATAAGCAAACTTCTCTTTTTAACCTCATTTTCGGGTTTTCAGATATATCAAGTGCATCTAATAGTTTAAAAAGAATTACTGCTTTTTATTAAATAAAGTGATGGTGTTGTATTATAAATTTTAAGTAACATTCAAAAGATAGTTTATCATTATTTATCTATTTCTCCATCGAAAATTTTTAGCAAATTTAATAAAAATTTAATAAAAACCAATATGCAACGAACCATTTACAATATAATCACAAATTAAGTAACAAATATTTAAAACAAGTTTAAACAAATTTTAAAAAATGTAAAAACAAGATTTCATTTTCAATAATACTTTATTCTAATAAATATGCATTAATAAATTAATTTATAAATTTCATTCTTTTAGGTAAAAACTTTTATACTTAAATAATCATAATTTTTTATATTTGAATATTGAAAATTTATTTTAAAATTATCATACCATCTAAAATTTAGTTTAATTAAGTATTATACATATTCTATTATACATATTACATATCATGTAATCTCATAAAAAATATATCTAATAAATAAGTATAAACATTCGTTTTTTATTAAAATATTCCTGGATATGCAAAATTTTTAATGAAATTATTATATTTAATATTTAAGGCTAATTATTCCTAAAAAAAAAAAAAAAAAAAAAAAAAAAAAATAAAAAAAAAATGAATAAATTATTTTTTCCACATTGTATCGATATTAGAAAAAATATTACCAAAACAAAGTAGCACTCTGAATGCAATTAATAATCAGTTAAATGAATAATTAAATGAATAAATAAATAACTTAATTTTCATTTGAAATTATAAAAATTTATAGAATATTTTAATACCATATTTATTACATTTCTTATGGTAAAAATATAAATTATTTATTTATTTTTATATTTTATAATACATTATTTAAAATGGGTAGTCTTTTTAAAATTGTTATGTAACTTAATTGATTAACTAAATTATTAAAATTAATTGTATTAACTATAATAGTTAATAATGACCATCTTTTCCAATATTTATTAATTCATCAATGTTAGTTTATTTATGAAAATTTTAAAATTAAGCGTGTAATGTAATTGTTTCAGATGTAAGTAATGGATTTTAATACGAAATTATTAAGTAATTTTCTTTATTGAATTTCAAAAATTTTTTAAATATTTCAACAAGTTATAGTAAGATTGAAAATATTCTTTACCGCATATAAAATATTCCGATATTTTTCTGGATCATTAGATATACTAAGTATAACTGTTGGATATAGAAGACTGCGACTATTTGCAGAATATTTTTTCGCTCTTGAAGTATTATGTGAAAAAGTAAGGGCAAGAGAGAGAGAGAGAGAGAGAGAGACAGGAATAAAAGGATGAAATAAACTTGAATTTTTAATGTTCGGCAACTGGTAAACACATTAGTATATGAGCCGTTAGTAGTCGATAGCATCATTCATATGAAATCATAAAATTTCCTAAAGACATATTAATTTCTTCGTTTATCATAGAATTTTGAGAAAGTCAATAACATGAATTTAAATATAATACTTGTCGTATTTATGAAAATAACTCACTGTGCTTTACTACAGTACTTTTACGAATTTTATTCTGGCATTTATAAGCAACGAATTTTATTTACAATTAAAAAATATTATCGTAACTAATATATATTCTCATATCTCATTGTTTTTTATTAAAATATTAGCAAAACAAGTAGATAACTTACGTAATTTTACTACATAAATTAGTAATATACCAGAGCAATATATATGGTAAAATCAATAGAGATACAAGTAAAAATTTAATAGAATCAGTAGATTCATATATAATGAAACATTAAATAAACGAACATAACGATCATTAAATAAACGAAACGAATATAATAAACGAACTTTAATTAAATGCAACCGATAATTAATGATATACAATGAATAAGTACAGATAAGAAATAGTAAAAAGAAACTGGGAATTGGAGGAAAATACATGGATACGATTAGGAGTATCGTTGAATCGGAAATAAGGTTCGAAATCAGAGTGACTACTAATTCACGTAAAGAGCGGTTATAGTCGTAGTCTAAGCAGATCTTTGGCCAAGTAGACGTGGTTTTAAAAGGTTCGTAACCGAGAGTGAAGTTGATGGAAGCAACGCTCAGGACTGAATATTCATTCGCGTTACATATGGATCAGCTGCTAACGTCGCGACAGCTCAGAAGCTAAAAGCACTACTAAGCGCCGACTCTCAGTTTCTGTGAGCAATGGGCTTTATATACGAGGTGTCCTGTCTATGCGTAAGGCTTTTCTCCTTGCAATATTGTTTCTTTCCGTAGTGACAACCGATCGTCGACTTGTAACTCGATTGTCTAGAATATGGGTTTAAAAAAAAATTTCTCTCAGTCCAGGTAAAAGGGACTTTGTTTTCGCTCAGTGATATGAAAATATAAATATGAAAACTTATTCAGCCTCTCATCAATAGCTCAAATATCTCTAGTTTTATTTTTTCACCGTTATTTACAGAGCGCCAGATATACCGACGAGTTAAGGAGCGGAATGGCGCGCTATATGCATCACCCCGCTCTTCTTCCATATACCCTACACATTTTTCGCAGTCTTTGGTTAAGTATTCTGAAAGAAGTAAATAGTTCCCAGTTCCCGCTTTCCTATAAGCTCATATTATGGCATATGGCATCACCATAAATCCATGCCCAGAAGTTGCTAGCCTACTAATTTATTTTAAATTAAAAAGGATAGGTAATTATTTTTTTAATTGTGGCACTTTAATTACCGTCGCATTCTGCTGCATTGGTCGACTTAATTTATAAAGAACTATATTTTGAATAACAGTTAAGAACACGAAGGATATATTAAATGGGAATTTTATTTTTATAGAACCCTGAGATAGAAATAATAGTTGTATTGCTCCAGTCAATGCAATATTTCATCGTCCTCCATTTTAGACATACTGCGTCTAAAAACTTAATATTCCATGATTTTTACTTTCTTTCATTTAATAAGAGCTTTGGAATTCTAAATATTTAAATAACTAAAACTTAAATAACTTCATTAGCTCTTTGTTACATTAATATTAATATGTTCTTAATACAGTAAAAACTATTCTTTTAAATTTAATTACTTGATTTGGCACATATTATTTTAATGATTTTCTGATTCACGAATCTGATTCTGTTTTATTAAATATTACATCATACATTTTCATTTAAATATTGAAATCCAGACTAAAGAATGTCCTGTTGATTAATATTTACTCAATAATTACTAGCGAACATTTAAGATACACAGCCTTTTAATGTGAACATGTCACAGAGGCTCTTATCAATAAAAAATGTTTGGAAAAGCCGATTGGTAGGAAACATTATGTTGAATGCATTAAAATGATAGAACTAAATGTCTTTTCTGAGTACTACTTCATGAAGGAAAGGAACTCCATTTGGCCGAATGGCCATTTCGTTCATTTCCGGTTCGCGGGCGGCTGCAAGACTCATTTGCCGATGCTTCCCAACCAGTTTCCAGTTCTTTAGCAACACCCTTGACACTATCCACTCACAAAGGCCTCCATTCTGAGTCATCTCATAACGGCCTTAGTATAACTCAAGCCAATATAGCCCAAATATCGCTATATTCCAACCAACATCGTAGATGGTGAATAAGTAAATACGCGGACCACTCAACCACATTTAAAATACCAGCCATTATGCGTCACGTGCCAATTATCGGTTTTCGATACCAATTAGATTTTGTTCATCGTGGCTGATGGGAACTACGCTTTTAAAGGGCTTGTAAGAACATGCTACGCTAAACTTGACGGGAGTTGGAAAATTCTGTAAGAAGGATTAAATTTCGTCTTAGTAATGGTTAGAAAGCCCAGTAGATTAATACTTGAAGTTAATAAAGTATCTAACTGATGCAGAGATAAAATTTGGTAGTTCCGAGTAATTATTTTGTAATATATTCAGTAATGTATTTTGCTTCTTTCAGTAATTTAACATCAGCATTTTAACTTTTTCTTTTACGTAATGTTATAAGAAAATTTTTTCCTATTAATTTATACTGACATGTAGTGAATTAAAAAAATTTTATCCAAAGATATGTAATGAAAGGATTGAGTGAATTAAAAATGAATTTATTTTTAATATTCAATAATATTGATAAGGAAGAATTTGCAATAAACTAAAAGTTCAGAATGTAAAAATTAAATAAAGTAATTTACGCCGACTGTCGAACTCTGTTCTAAAATATTCATCATTACGTGAAGAAAAAAAAAAGAAAAAAAAAGGAATGAAATAGCTATAGACTGGTTCCATTTACGACAAACAGCTTTAATTCCCGCACAATTTGTTAAAAGCGCCTAAAGTACTATGTACGTAAATGTCTGGTAACGAATTTTAGCACCGTTAATGTGACATACTAAAGTGGATAAACCATAGATAAATTTTATCGTCCTCGACGCGAAGATTGCAAGGAAATTTATAACTGCCGACAAACTCAGGGTGAAGTGGAGACCTACTAAATCTTCGCGATTATCGTTAAGATTCTCGGACTCATGGCGATAGTAATGGTAGTACGAAGGGGTTACCTTAGCTGAGGTACTAGGCAATTCCAACTGAAAATTTCTCTCTTATAACCATATTCAAGTTTACTTTAGTACGCTTTATTTAAAGCCTGTCACGAGCTAAAATATTAAGAAGCAGGTCAAAATAAAAAAATCCACGTTTTATTCGAAAACAATTCAAAACTATTATTTGTAAAATCTATAAGTATTTTTTAATAAGTTAAAAGATAATGTTAAAAACTTTAATTTGAATTTTAAACCGGACTGGATAATATACATCACTTTGAAGTTGATTAATATATGTAGGTAAAGTAGGATTAGTTTGTTACTTTAAAAAAATGTTCAAAGTGAAAACGTATTCAATTAAAATAATAATGATCACAAGGCTGAATAATGAATTTAAAGATTATTCAGAAAATACTAAATTATGTGTAGCTTAGCAATGACTTTGATTATTGAAAATTATTATTTGAAAATCAATGAAATTATTTACATATCTTGATAAAATACATTTTAAAATGTTAATACAAGAATTAATAAAATTTCTGGAAAGGTATATTTATAATTTTTATTTTTTTAAAGGAAGATCCTTTAATAATGTAACGATTTGAAATAAATACGATAAAAAATATTTATATTAAATAAAATATTATAAAATTTTATACTGGTAAAAGTAAATTAGAGAATATTCTATTGAATTTATATATTCACAAGTAAATTTTAGACCGGTCAATTTGGCAGGACAATGTAAAGTCGTTACTACCAGCGCTTTCCGTTTCTAGATTTTTCTGGCAAACAATTCTCTCCTCCCTTTTTTTAAAATTACTATGAAAAGTCGTGACTAAATGAAAAAATGCGTCTAAAAGAAAACTTTATTTTTTAATTATCAAGTGTCATTATCAACCAAAAATTCTAAAATTTATCATTCTAATAATTTTATCATGTTTATTTATATATGTATTTCTTATTAAATAGATGAACGTATTTTGTGACATAATATTTTCACAGAGACTTCTATCGTAATCTCTCAAGTTATATAATTACATTAACTTATGTTCACATTATATATAAATTTAATTCCACACAACTGTTTATGATCCTAGTTAATATCTAGCCGAGATGCAAATTTAGTATACCTAGTATTTTAATAAATATAAAAGGGTGTATATTTAACAAATGTATAGATTAAAATATTAATATGTTTATTTTAATTTAAATTTTCAGATAGTAAAAACTATAGAGTTGCATGGGGAAAGGGCAAATAAAATTTTAATTTTATGCTATTACTATAAATTTTTTTTTTAAATAATGATCTTAATCATATACTACCGGAGATAACGGAAAGACATTATTATATACTTAGATAAAAATTTTAGATTGTTGAAAAATAAAATTTGGATGTAATACCGAGCAAGCGAGCCCACTACTCTTTTTTCGAAACAAATACTCACTTGGTTGAGATCTTGACATTTCTTTAAATTTCTTCACTGTCATATAATAATTATGGCAGACAAAGCACCAACGATACGTCATATGCGTCGCAATATAAGTATAGTTCAACTGAGTTTTAAAGCATTATAAGTTTTACAACTTCGAAAATCTTTACAGACAATAGGCCTGCGCTACGAACTTTCATATCACCGACAGCCAGTCTTTTAAATGCATGGCTTTTCTTTATATTAATGAAAAGAGAATTTCGTTATTATTTAAAAGCATCCTATTACTTTCTTCAAATATTAAGGATAAAGTGCACGAATTAAATTATAGATTAAATTATAAATGAAAATAAACCGAATTTATAATCTTAATAATTTACAATATTACGTTATATACAAAAACAATATGAATGTTACTTAAAGTATAACTTAAAGAATTAAATACTCTTACTTTAAATCAAGTACTTCACTAATAAATTAGCGTCTTATACCAATTCAATATTTTATATATCTGAATGTCCATTACTTTATAAACATAAAATATCTTTTTTGTATATAATATGGTTATGCATTTAATCTTCAAGTTTTAGAATGAAATAACTCATTGAAAGCTTATGTAGAAATTTAAAATTACATGCACGTAAAGTAGTTCTTCAGTTCTTCCGTACGGTGGCAGCACAAACGCAGACATTCGTCGTTATTGTTAAAATTTAATAAAAAAAATTGTCAGAACATTTTGATAGACGATGAAACTAGTATATATAATATTAATTTCAATTATTTTAATTTTAAATTTACATAAGTAAGTTTATTATGATTTTAAGATTTTACACTCTGGCTGTATAGAGCATTTTTAAAAATCATGTATACCTATGATGTGGCAATTCGGTTCAATAATCAATCCAAATAATAAAAAGTCCATTGTAACGACAGTAAATTTTGGTGTCTAAGTGCGGGGATGTGCTAGAGTATAATCAAAACGGCGCATATCTTCCCGAATAGAAGGAAATATTCAAAACTCCGAGCCAGGATTCGCCCCGAAATGAGAGGGGCCGCGAGATCACGAAGCTTTTGCGGTAAGCATCAAATGGTTACTATTTTGCAATCTGTCGCATATGATAATCGTAAATCAGGTAGGTAGAAGGCTTTCGATCGGGCGTCGCTGATCGAATACTCGGCAGGAGGGGGCAGTGGGAAACTTGTTAAAGTCAAAATATCCGATAGAACGGACGAAGGAGCTGAGCTTTGCGTGTAAGAGAGAAGGGTTAAGCGTGGGTGTATGCGGCAGAGGAGGCAGGGGTCGCAGAGGGGCGGTTCGAGAAAACGAAGGGATACCTAGGCAGCAACGATAAATAAAGGAAGAGGGAAGGGGTGGAGAGTGAGAGCTATAGAGATATGGAATTATTGATCTACGACTGTTTCCGCGATTTACGAGCGTGGATAATGCATTCGGAATGCGTTTAACGGCTAGAAGCCGAACCGTTATTCCCCAGCCCCCGAACCAGGACTTTGTTTAGCGGAGCATCGCATGTGTGCTTCGAAGCATGTCCATGTGAATCGGGTACGAATGAGGAACAGTATCGAATGCTGAAATCCTTTCAAAACTTTTGTGATATCTTTTGTACGTCGAGCTCATCTTTAATCCCAAGGGTTTTGCCGCATCGAACACGTTCCTGGACACCGTGGCTCCGATGACTTTTCGTCCAGATGCCCGCAAACTGATTAGCGACCGGGGATGGAGTAGCGATAGTACAGGGAATAACAGGGAATAGCAACGGTATGAGGCGCGAGTAGGAAAGTGGAGGGGAGGATGCAGTCGTACACGGTCTTTGTATTACGGCGTCGGGAAATTTGAAATTCCGATTCGCTGTCAGAGTTTTAACATGTTTAGATGTATTTGTCTCTTCGTATTATTACATTGTTCGGACTCGCGTAACTTCAATTATACTTTCATTGTTTCTATATCACGTTTTAACGCGCTTTTTTCTCCAATCGTTTAAAGGCATTGCAGTTTGAAGAGACTGAATTATACATGCTGCAATAGAAAATACGAGAAAAGTGCAAACTGAAATTTTTCTATGGTAATTTTTTATCCTAGTAGAGCAGAGACTTATAAGAATTAGTGATGATGATCAAGACCTAGTCGTTAATATCTTAAAAGCTAAAGAAAAAAATTCTGCATAAAGCTACATTTGTTCTTTTTTATTTATTCATTCAGTAGAGAATAGAATCGATTTCTTTACTTTCTTTCGTTATAGAAAAACAATTTAGTCCTTAATAATAATGTAGTTTCAAATAATCAAATAGTATGATTATCCAGATGATTAAATATTTATCTATTTATAATTACATAATATATAAAGCATAATTAAGTTAATTCTTATAAATAATAAGCAATATTTGATGATAAGTAGTAGGAAACAAAAATATAGGGAATGAATGAACCGTTCTTCTGCTGCTAATGCCGGTTATGTTCAATATGACAAATTATTGAATGCATGAACACATCTATTCTATTTCTTGTGCTTACATAACTTTAATATTCAGTTCAATGCGTATAACGGATGTGCAACACTGTTTTGTACATCGCAATTCTGAACATTAGAACGACACGACCTTACTTTTAGCGCGAGAAATAAAGCATACAAAATATTAACTAGAGGCTAATATGATAGTTATGTCTTTTATTTACCGATAAAAGATTATTATAATTGAATGCTCATTATACACTAATGTACATATGATTTCATAAGTGTAATAATTCCAATCTGTAACACTAACTGGAATAACATATATTTGAATAATTGATTTACATATTCAATGAAATAAACGTAAAAGTTATTTTCCAAATATTATATATTCAAGTGTAGGCATTATTTTAACACATTTTCTGTAATTAATGAAATTTTACTATACAGCTTAAACTGGATATTATACCATTTTAATTATCCGTATATATTACTAATGCACTGCTTAAACCATGAATTCTATAAATATTTAATATTCCTTTAAATCATATATTTAATTCATACTGATCATTGTTAAAATAACTCATTAAATAATGTTCCTATTAAATAATATTTTGAATATGTATTTATTTCAATAATAAATTAATTTTTAAATAATCATTATCTTCCGTTTACATGTGTTAATAATTTACTTCCATATTTAAAAGAAAAAGAGTTCGTTAAATAATTTCTTATTCTATCACCTAATTCAACCAGAGAAAGTATTTGAATAGTATTTCCAGAAATAAAAAATATACATTTGCCTACAAATGAAAAATTGTATTATATGTTTTAAATAATCGTATTTTATAAAAAAGTCATAAAATAAAAATATTTAAAATAAATTATTTGAAATAATACAATAGTATATTTAACCGTAGAAATTATAAAATTGTTATTAAATTAATATATTGATTACAAAATATTTTACTCATCTCTGAATAATAAGTTTACAGAAAATTATTATACCGCATTAGTAAAAAAAAAACTATTGGGTTTTCTTCGAGAATCTAAAATAAATCGCAATATATGCCAATCTAATGTGGTCCAATCATAAATAGAAATATGTATAAATAGTAGACGAAGAAAAAAGAAAATAATCATATTGGGACTAAAGATTTCTATATATATATATATATAAATATTGGGGAGGATCATTCGAAAAACAATCGTTTTTATTTTGATAACTTAACACTGGTGTGCGAGCTAATAGTCACAATCGAATTTAGATTCGCATCTATTATACAACAAAACGTTGCAAATTCTTCAATTTTCTTCGTAAAGCTTATAGAAGTAGACGGTAGGATGGTCTGATCGAGGGAATGAAGAAAAAAGAATTGAATTCCGTCACTCGTAAAGTACTTTGGCTCTGGGAAGGATAAGTCCATGTATCAGCTTGGTTAAAAGAAGAAAAAGAGGAAAATGAAAAAGACGAAAAAGAGGAAATCACCGAAAGCTGAAATGTCGCGAAAAAAGAAGTTTGAAAAAATGACAAGAAAGAAGATTGTATTGAAAATTTTCAACATTCTTATGAATTACTCTACCTCGTGCCAAGTTATTGCTAGACTGAATAAGTTTTTCAAATAATTCTCACATGCAGTAACTAACGCAAGCTCATTCTAATGCAAGTTTAAAACTTAATCTTTTATAAATATTATTGCAATGAATATACTAACTCATTATCTTTTATATCTCATTGAAAGTTATAAGTAATATCACGTGTGATATTACCATGTAATAATGATGAAATTCTGTGTATGGAATTGAGGTATTTTTATGATTATTTACAATATCAATGAAACTGTGAATGATGACCATATAACATATATAACGTATATACAATAACAAATTAAATATGACTTAAGCAATTGAAATATAACGGTAAGAAAATGTAAATAAGGGAGATAAGTCATTATAGAAGAATATTTTAAAATGGAGGAACCGACGTAATAAATCATATTTATAAAGAAAGAATCTGAAGAGGCTTAAATACCCAATTTGACGGGAAGCTTGAAAGATTCATTGTTGAAAATTAGGGAAGCCTATAAAAATGTGATAAATCTTCATAAGGCGTGATAGTCGGCCGCTAACTAATTCCAATGCTCGTCTCTGGGAAGCCAACTCAAGCGTAGAGCAGTGGTCCGTGTGATTAACGTCTACTCTAATTATATAATTAGCGCGGCATTCTCTGGAAAATAGCTCCGCACTTTCACTCACACATGTCCAATGCTATGCATTTGCCGGTAACGCCTAAACTATGGGATTCTCCCGACAGGATCCCCACAAGACCCACTGATTGTCAAGCACTCCCTACTTGATTCATCATACATCTCTTACGTTATTTACTCAATATTTTGCAAGTCCAAATTTTAATAAATCTATAAAAAAATGAATAAAAAATACCTCGTCTGTTTTTTTGGCGTGAGATATAGTCTTACGATTTAAAACTGATGGCGCGAACATGTAAGAAAATGTAATTATTGGACTTCCAAATGCGTAAATGTATATGAATAAAAAATGTATTTATTCAGAAAATTTCTCTCTAATATTATAGCATTTATAATTATTTCTGGTACAGTGATTACTAACAATAAAATAATATTATAGATTATAGATATTTCGATATATTATAATATCCTAAATACTATGTTTTTGTTATTATTACAAATTCATATAAGTATTTTACTTATTTCAATTACAATATTTCAATATCTTTATTAAAGTATTTACAGTCATGTATTTAAATTATTGTTACGATGTATTAAACATTCATCATATAATTATAACAACTAGAAATTATTATATATCTATAATAAACATAGCAATCCACAATATTATTTAAATTTGAATATTCCGTATTTAAATAATTTTCATTCTTTGAATAAAATAGTAATATGTAAATAAACAAATGACTTTCTTATAATCTTTATATATTTTTCGATGTTCTAACTATTCCACCCCAATTTTTTCTCTATAAAAAGAGTCTGGCATTCCTTCCTTCGCTCTTATTCTCGCCCAACATTGCTAGGTTTTACCTTTTGCTCTTTTTTAAGTTCCTCCCTTATTCGGCTAGTAAAGCCTTTTGGGATCTAAAATCGCTCTTCCGCTTGATTCAAACATACTAGTTTTGAAAATTATTATGCTAATTTTACCAATACAGGTGAATTTTTTTTTTCACTTATTATCCTCCATATACGTAACTGTTTAAAATTTTATCCATATTAGATGAAAATTGTTGACAGCCCGAATTGTCTTTTATTCAATCCATAAATTTCGTAGATTAAAAAAGTTTTTGGCTGCATTTTTAAGCAATATTTTTCAAAGATTGTAATATAGAGATTTTAATATTGTCTTGATTATGCGTTTAGTAAAAAATACATTTTGTTAGTAGAGTCAAATTTTTAGTATATAAAAATAAAAGGTTTTCCACATTCAATTTAGCATAGATTAAAATATCTCTGCTTGTTTCATAAAAAATGAAAATAATTGCTCTCTCATCATAAGTAACGTTTCTCATACGTGTATGCGCGTACACGTCTCTCACGTACACAAGTGCAATTTTTGTTCGGCCATTATTGTATAATCGCAACTTTAATTATTAAAGTATTGTCGGATCAATACACACACAATCAATTAATATAAGAATCGTAAAATATTATTTTAAAATAGAAAAATAATAAAGAAACAATCTCTTTTCGCTTGCATATTCTTTGAAAGTTTAAAATTATTAAACGAAAGGTATAAACAGTAAAGAAGTTTTAAAAATAATTAATATTACTATTGCACTATAATTTCTTATAAATTAGAATTTCATGAAATGTGAAAATATTTAAAAATGAGAATTAAAATTAGTTTAAATTAACTAAAGAAGTATTTTCGCAGATTAAATGTAATTTTTCTGGCAATGGAATATGAAAACTGAATTGTTTATTCGTATGTAGAAAGCAATGATAAATAAGGTAGAATACAGAACGTATACAGAAGATCGTCTTAGTAGTAATCGTGACAATATAAATCTAAAAGTTTTGTGTTTACTTGTAAATCGAATCGATGCGGTTGCGGTCATATCGCACCGCGACTGCGTAAAAACATACGCGGAATACATTTTTCCGGCGGAAAATTTTCCTAGAAAGATAAAGATAGCGCGTGGCGAGCGCCATCGTAGCATGGGGAAAGAGAGAGTGCGTGAGTCGGTATGCGATAGGAAGCAAGGGCAGAATCAAGGGGACGGGAGTAAAAATAAAATAATACAGGATAGCAGCTTTCGGTGGAAGACAGGCCATGCCAACCTACGTACTTAAATTCTAAAAGCGCGCCATCGTCCCTTTGCAAGTTCAGTCGCGAAAAACTTTCTTATTTCCGACTCGTCTCAGTCGTTCTTCTCTTCAATCATCTCTCCTCTCATTCTCTCGGTGGATCCCCGCCCCCGCCCCCGCCCCACACCCTCTGTAGTTACCGCGTTCTCGAGTGATGGCTCGCACGAACGTCCTAAGTGTGCGGCAGCGGGCGCCTGCTATTTTCAAGAAATTCAAATCCTATCTCATAGGAAAGTTGCGCGGCACGGTATTGCGAATCGAAGGACGGATAGGACAAGGGTAGGGGGTAGGGTGAGGTAGGAGGAAAGGGAAGGCTCGAAAGCTCGGACTAGCTGACGCTACGGAATTGCCGGGGCCAATCGGATAAGTGTATGCCGCTAGAGCCAGCGAGCATCCCGTCCAATCAGATACAATCTCGACCTCGGGAGCCTTTGACGTTTCTCATGTCTTATCGCGCGATCTGGCTTTTCGAGCCCTCAACCGCCTCTCACCCCCTCGAGTGTCGGCGCACTCAACCCCCTGAGCGCGCTTCCGCTTACGTCCAAGTCGCCGCCAGGCCGCCACGTCGCCTCACCACCGCCTGGAGTTTGCAACAGCACGAGCCAGCAATCTTTGCATAAAATAATAAGAAAACCGGCGCAAAATGAATCAAACCAACGGACATTTCAATTATTTCGTCAGAATTACCGAGATATCAAATGAGGGAGTCAGTGATAAAAGGGAAAACGTTTCCATTCTATCTTGCACGTTTTAGTATGACCTTGTACTACCAATCAACTGACATCTCACATCTCATACTCTTCCCTCATTCATTCCTTTTTTATCATTTCATATTTTAGTCGGATAAGTAAAAATACTTCAGATATTTTCGTTCGCTTTAATTACTGCCAATCAACGACATTCGTTGATTTACTGTTCCAATTTGTTTTTTATCTAAAAATCTTTTTATCTAAAAAAAAAAAAAAACAAAAAAAACAACAATTCTAACTCTTAACGAAAACTTGAGTAATTATTAAATATATATTTAGTGGAAGATATTCTTGGAAATTTATCACTTAATTGAAACCCAATTTTTTGTAAATATAAAACTATTTCGTTTGACCTTAAACAATGCATTACAATTATTTAAGATATAACGGATGTATTTATAATAAAAATTCTTGATCTTTTTTCTGAAAATTTTAAAGACAATTAAAAAGAAACTTAGAAGCGAAACTTCTTCAACTAAGTGTATGTATAAACCAAGTGCAATACTTGAATAAGCTCCTTGGTAACAATCATGTTACAAATACCTGATATTCTATTACTCTCGGATAGCGGTTTCGAAACCTCCCTTCCCCCGTCCCTCGACGTGCTCATAACCTTCTCCCAAAATATAATTATATCCAGGCATTCGAATGGCAAAATAGCTAAAACTCGACTACTATCCTGGCTTCGGTCATTGGCAAATTAACGTCCCTAATCAGAATCGGAGCGAATAACCTGATTAGTCTTTCTGTTTACGATTTTGACATCTCACTTTGCTTATTTGACCAAGGCCAGACGAGAAAGCCGATGATGTACGTATATGTATGGAGCATTACGATGCTATAGCAGTGTCATTAATCGGTCTCAAACCCGCTTGCCACAATGTCCGTATATCAGTCGGTGTAAAAAATTAATTTGCTAGTATTGTGATTTTAATAGCAATGACTTCGCGCGCCACTGCTTTTTATATAAAAACTTTATAGCTGTATCAAGATTCATGCATATTCCTTCAAAATAAAATTCACATACGGTCAGTTTTAATGATATAAAGTAATATTACAATTAAAAGAAAAATAAACCACATTTACTTTGATTTGTCTTGCTTTATAAGGTTTTTTATTTTTATAAAGTACATAATAAAAAGATTGGATTATTTTTACAAACATAAAATTGCATTGAATTCTTAAGAAACTTACATGTAATACTACTTCGTTAAATTATACGAATAATTTTATTTAGATTTTTAAAAGTTTTAATGATGAACTGTTATTTTGAACCCTAACTGCTTCCAATGAAACTTTGGGGTAAAATATAATAATATGCAAACAAATAAATAAATAAATATCTATGCACAATAATTTACAAAGCATATTAAATTATTCATAATATTGATATAATCAATACAGTTTTAGAAATTTTAAAAATTGAACGCTTCGCATATGTAGAATATTAGGCAGTTATAGGTTATGTCGTGTGGTAATGAAAACATTTCGCATTTTGCTGCAGCGACTTCCATCTCCTCCTATTCTTGTGATTTGTTAGGCGCTTAATGGCATTTTCTAGCAACAATAATCGATTTTTCAAGAATGGTAATTAACCACTTAGGGAGTTCTAATTGAAAAAAAGAAGAAGAAAAAATGCTCCTCTCGAGATACTATTGAATTAAGCTGTGCAAAGAGCTAATGTTATTAGTGCGCATACTAGCAAATGGAAGCGAATTCAGAACTGTTACATGTACGCCGCGCCGAGGCTTTCCCTTCGAGTGGAAAATTGCTGATTCCATTTCAAGGTGAGATTTTCCATTTTTTTTTATAGTTTTGTGATATATAAAAAGATTTTTTTTATTGACCTTTTCCGAGAAACTTTAACGCTGTAACTTTACAAAAAATATTGCTTTATTGTTCTTTCTTTATTACTCTTCGCTCCCGGAATTAAATGACGAGCTTCATTTTTTAAATTATAACAATCATAGACTATGTTAAGCTATCAGGTGTATATTTACTTGACTGCATATTTAGTGGCTAGCAAAGCATAGTTTTAATTATATGCATTACAATTCCTTAAAGTTATTTTACAATCATTTTAATCTACTTTATTTTTACTTATAATAATAATTATATTATATTTATATGAATAAACATATTTTTTATATAACATATAAAATATTTAACAATATATTAAACAATAACATATAAATATTTTTTTTAAAATGTTCGTTATAGTTTATTATATTTTCATAATAACTGAATTTATACATAATTAAAGAGAAGCCATCAAATACACATAGAATAGAAATCAAATAAAAATATATTGAAAAACAGTACTGTAATATAATCTTCAATATTGTGTTACCGAATGTTATGTAACCAGAAAAGGGCAAGAAAAAGTTCCACGAATTATATCTGCCTACGTACAATACTTAGGTAAGCGCTAGATAGTTTGAATGCTGTATACTTCAAATTAAGTCTGTACATAAAATATTAAAAGATATACGATTGTTTAAAATTGAATAATAAATAAATAATACTATATTTCGAATCACAATATTTTACTGTAGTCGGTAGTATACTTAATAACAACAAAGTTAGTATAATATAATGCAAAGGATAAATAAGTCTAGAGAGAAAGAAAAAGGTTAGAAAATACGATTAGTACCAAAGCAATTAAGGAAATAATACATTTAAAAGCAATTTGTTGCGTAAACTGTTCTACGTGCATGTTGTAATTGTCAAAGTATCTGTAACTCATTTTGGAAATATAAAGTAGTAGATCAAGTGAGAAAAATGCTGAAAAGGGAAAGGGAAATTGAAGAACTTTAGGAATTCACTTAGCGACGTGCGCCAGAAACTGAGAGCTCATAAATTCTTGCCCTCCGCCCCTCTCCCCACTTGTACGCTAGTGTTAAAAAGAATCGCTCGACCGGCCGCCAGTTTTTAAAGCATTTTACGATAATCGCGTGTAGTTTAGCGCCGCGTGTGTACATTCGAAGAAAAAACTAAAACAAAACGTTGGAGGAAGGAATGAATGGAAACAAAGCAATAGTCAGAAGGGATGACGCTTTAGTCTGCCTTTCGCCCATCCCTCCTAAATGTTAGCCCGCGGGTGATAACGGGACGCAATAACGTGCGTGCGTGCGTGGGGGCGAGCGCGCGCGCGTGTGAAAGGGAGAGAGGGAGAGAGAGAGAGAGAGAGAGAGAGAGAGAGAGAGAGAGAGAGAGAGAGCGAGAGAGCACATACGTGCACGCTGGTGCATCCTCAAAGGTACGCAGCATACCTAGCCGGCTGCTATTCGTGCAGTGTCATGCTGCGAAAGTTCGGTTTGTCCCCCTTGGCCTCCTGCCTCACGCAGTTTCGCGTTTGTTCATTCGTGCTACACATTTAACGTGATATACGATTTAGAAATCGCCTCGCTCGCAGCCTCTCCTACCCTCCGCCCGCTACTCGCCGCCATTCCACAAAACAACGTAGTAATATTAATCGTTGAAGAAATGCATTTTTACGAGACCTTTTTATTTTTTCCCTATTTTTTTTTATCGTTTTTAACTCGATACATATACATATACATGTGCATATACATATACATATGCATATACATGTACATATACGTATACGTATACATATATTCACTTTTCTCGCACCATATACATGTAATTTTGTGCGTGCATGAGAAGTGGCTTCATCGACTCGTACTTTTCTTAATCGCATAAGTAGACGAAAATAAAATTTTTTTTTTCTTCATTAGCAACTTTGTATTATGTAGTTAAAATTTCTTTTTTATGCTTCAAACTGTCTACATTATTCTTAACCTAATGCATATTATGACACATCATTTTATAATTACAGAAAAATAATGAGATTTTTATGATAAATAATTTTATTTATAAAAGTTAAATACATATTATATATTCTTACTTTTTATTATATTAATTAAATTTACTTTAAATAAATACTTTTTAATAAAAACAATAAAAACATTTTTATATATTATTTTGAGTAATCTGTCTTTTTCAATTAGTGCTTAATTTAAAAATTTATTTTTTGTGTAACAAAAAGTACGTACTTATGAAAAAATATCAATAATTTCAATAAATGTTTGCAATTATTACGCAATAATTTTACGCAGGCTTCTTATAATATTATGAAAAGACTAATTTTAAGTGAAAAATAAAATAAATTATAGAAATTATAAGTTGATTAGGAAACAGAACATCAATACTTATGAAATGTAATTTTCTAATTATGTATATCCATTGAAATTAGAGGCATAAGCAGTACATTATTAAATAATTTCATTATTAATAAAACCAATATTTTCAGCATACTTCTCTGACATTTAGAACGATTAAATTCCAATCGTTTAATTCTACATTTGAATTTAATGCTAATATTGTCTCACTTGTCGGTAAATTATATATGCAGGATTATTAATAAATACATTGATATATTTTAATCACTTTATTATGTAAAATATTTCTTGCACTTTACAAATTTACAGAATATAAGTTTAAAATAATTTGTAATACGTTCGGAACATATATATTCATAATATTAGTTGCTTTCATTTTCATACTATTCATATAAATTGTTAGTGCAGTATATTTAAATATAATTATTGTAGATAAGATATGAATTATAAGACATTTTTAATAATAATTTTATAATATTAATGCCTGAATATCCGGTAAAACTTATTACTTTTACGATAATTTTTAATATAAATTCACTTTATTGACCTTACTATTACATTAACCAATAGCACTTTACTCTCCAAAGTATTAGAACTTTTTAAAATACTCGGAAAATGAGTTCCTCAAAAAAGATGCATAGTAGAAATGTATATTGCAATATTATAAAAATTTAAATAATTTGTTGACCTAATATCTTTTAATTTTTTCTTATTATTTACAAACAAGCATATTTGATTGAATTAAGAAAAGTTTTGCTAACCCGTGATATTGATACAGTTATATTGAATAAAAAGTGTTTTCAAAAAGAAATGAATTTTTTTAAATTACCTATTGTCTAACTATTATTATAATATAAGTATGTACTAAATATTATATATTATCCAACTTATGTAAAAAAAAATCTTAATTTTATCATATCTCGATATTATTTCTATGTTTAGAAACAAATATAATAATAAAAAGTAATCTAAATCCATAATCTAATTAAAATATTTAATAATGAATAAATAAAATAATAAATAAAACAATAAATATCAGATGAATCATTAAAGCAATCGCTACGGATAGTAGTGGATTATTTGCAGAAGTATTGGCTGTATTATTATAATTTACATTACAGTTTAGGAATACCTGTTATTATTTTTCCTAATTGTTTAATAGATTTCCAGAATGGCGATTTATATTTTCATTCATAATGATATTTTACAATAAAAGAGTGAATTTAATATAACATATAGTAGCTGGTGGTAAAGATTGATGCATCTCTTTTTCAATTTATATTATAAGTTTTATATGGAGATTTTGTGTAAATTTACTTTAAAGAAAAACTCATCAGACTTCTTTAGAAAAGTTACCGCCTTATATTTCCCGAGCGAAATATGTAATAAATAAACTTTTGGAGGTCCGTGTATATGTTAGGGTTGTAAGAGAAGTCTTGTTGTACACGAGTTCTTCATGTAAACAATATCCAAGTAAAAAAAATTACTTATAAAATAAGTTGTAAAGTAGCGGATAACGAATTTTTATATCTTTGAGGGCAATAATGTGCGCAGCTGATCAAACGTGACGAAACTCAGACTCTCGCGATTAATCAGACGTGTAGGCTTGTACGTAGTTAATTTCTCAAGGTGTGGCTAAATCCAATTAGATCGTAGACATGTGCAACTGGGGCTCGGTGTCTGAGGGCCGGGAAATAATGTTGTATCAGCGACAGCCAGCGGGCTAAAAAATTTTCTACCACCCACACCGAGCCAGGCCACTTAATTAGCCGAACTAGCCGGTGAATGAGAGCGCGCGAACCAACTTAACGACGGGTCAGCAGCAATCTTCTGCTTTCGCAAGTCATATACGGCGCGGAAGCAGTTTGTGCGCTTTACGATGTCGAATAATTCGAGCTCCGTGCCACCACACCTTTCCCCGCTCTTCCTGCGCCCACGACCAACCCCTTCGCTTGCTCCGTTGCGCCGTATAAAAGGCTTTGTTGCTAGAGCGGAAAAGCAGAAACTATTGCGAGATATAGATGAAGTCGTAAACTTTGCATAAGCTCTGTGCGTACGTAGTAAAGAGAGTGACGGAGGGAGAGAGAGAGAGAGAGGGAAAGTTCAAAGTTTTCTTCTGATTTATTGCATTTTAATTAAAACTTCGGATTGAGTGGCCTGTCCGAGGATAGGTAGCATTTTAGGACGTGTGTCGCTGAATTGCTCTTACTAGATGGAAGGGGCCAGCTCAGCCACTCCGCGTTTACAGCGTTCAGAGAACTGTTAAACATAAATTAGGTAAATAAATTCTATTACGTAGATAATGAACTTTTATCATGCTCGTTTCGATAGGATGACTAACTGCGCGTGCCAAGCCGATAGCGGCTGATACTTTCAATTTAAGGAAAATACCGTTAGAATTTGCGCGGGTAAAAAGTGTTGTTACGAACTTATAAGTGATGCACTTTTTTTGTATGCGAAGTCTGCCTTATTTTTGAAAAGACTGAAGAATCGGTATATTTTTAATCCGACTAAACTGAAAATTATTCAAGATTACGTGAAGATGGGGAATATACGTTGGATAAATAAAAATGCAAAGTAAAACTAATTATTCCATTCTCTTTTATTTCCATTTCACGCAGAATAACTATGACGTACACTTCTCTAGCATATTAATACAATTCATTCACAGAGAAAAATAAAGGAAAGGGAACAAAATAGGAGAAGAAAATGGGGGGGGGGAAAGGAAAGCTGAGAAAATGAACTTTGGAAGTTATTAAAATCAGCACTAAAAGATGACCGTATGCATTTTTGACAAATATAAAAGTATATTCAGCACACAAGCATCGTAAAAATGCTCTCGCGTACTTGGCGCGTGCGTGTGCGTGGGCGCGTGTGTGTAGCAAACGAGTGACAGGGGGTGCCGGCAGGGGAGAAGGATTCCGGGTTCGCTTGTCATGTTCATCCCCCTCGACTTGGCTCTCGGTACCAACTACCCCGACACTCTTTCTCGCATTGAACGAATCCCGGTAACGTCCGTACTCGTAATTAAAATGTTAAGCCTCTTCTCTGGCAGCTCGCGCACGCGCAACTAATTTCGAGTGAGGACCGTGGAGATTTATAGCGCGGAGTGTATCTCTACCCTCACCTCAGCTACACGACGGTTACGAAATTCCCGTAAATCGAGTTGCGTCCGTGGCCACACAGTGCATATGGCAACGAACGAAAATTTTACAACGACGAGATTTATTGTCCGACTATGAAAATATTGTTTGTTATCAGAATAGGCAAAGCCAACTCCTGCCGATTTATCCGATATATTTATTAGAAGTTTCTTTTATTTTATCACCTCTTCGGCTCGGTCCCTACCGATTATAAAGAACTAATTCTTTGAAGATAACGCTCATTCTTACCTCGAAAATCGTCATCCTTATGTTTAGAAAGCTTTTTTTTTTATTTTTAACGCTTTTATCACATATTCGGAGTCTACATCGATCGTTATATTTTTACATAATCTACAAGAAATAATTGAACTTTGACATAACTACGTTCACTCAATTTATGCATTAATTTTTAATATTGCTATGCAAGACATTACTACTATTGCATTGAAAATATTTCGAACTTCTTGAATTATTCAATTTCATAAAAATTCTAAATCTACCGATAGAATATTAAAATATTATTATTGGTCGGATCCATTAAACTGTAATAAGTGAAAAATAAAATTTTATCACAACTTTGAAACGGAATACTAAAGTAGTTTTTTTTTTTTTTTTTTTTTTTTTAGATAAAACTGAAACTAAAGCAGAAAATACTTTAGACTTTATCTATATTGTCGAATTATATTTTTAACGGAATTTCGATCGATATGCCTTTTATTCTAAAGCTGCTAGCCACCAGGATGTGACATAAAATAATTCCAATAATCTAAAGAAGTATACGATGTACATTTATAAATGTAAGTCAATAAGTATTATTTTAAAATTTTTTATTAAAAAAATTCAAATGACTCAGAGTATGAAACCTGTATGACGCAACGTAGCAGTAAGTGGATAAAGTAAATACAGACATAATATTGGAAATTTATATTAATCCGAATTCTTAGATCGGTAATTACATAGATAATGAGCTGGTATTATATATAGTAAATAAATATCCTTTAAATACTTGGATACAGAAGAACTTATTTTATCAACGAAAAGCCTTTTGCACGCGTTATTTACATTGGTTCGTATTTTAGAGGCACGACGCAATGTCGTAATTAGCGGCAGTTGCAAGGGCACACACTCATTAAATTCAGACGATTCAACAGTCTCGAGATTTACTTACAGACCGAACCCTGAAAAAGCAACTATACAACAAAAACAGAAACAAAAACAAAGCAAAATCCTGGGGGAAACTGGTTTAAGTTTCATACGTTGTGGCTCATCCCGAAATCTTCAGCGTTTTTACAGACGCGCGCAAGTGCGATATTTCTCGACTACTTTTGAGACGAGCATATTTATAGAGTCGTAGTTTCTATTTTCCAAGAGGGCGCGCTTTGATACTGACGACGAATCGCGGTCACGCAGCTAATATTATAGAGCTCCAGGAATTATGGGCTCCTCTCTGTAGCTTCAGATGATACCGAGGTTTAAGTAGCTTTGACGATACAAATTGCTTCTTATTAAATTTTATCACCGGCTAGTGTTTACGATGAACAATTATTTCTATCAATTAACTTTATATCTTGGATTCAGCAATAACAGCCACTACCAACAGCAATAATCATTATTAATTCTGAAGTTTCAGCGGAACCTGAAGAGAGTTTAATTACCTTTTCTATTGAAATTCTAGGACCTTCAGTTTTAATTATAAATTTTTGTTAAGTTTTATCTATATAACATTTATGATACTTAATACAGAAGTAATTTTCATCTAAAACTTATTAAATTTATATTTGTTTGACTAAATTCAAATTGAAAATAAATTTAAAATCATAATTTTTGTTTAGATATATTTAACTTACACTAGCATTCATAGCTTCTTTTTTTTCACATCAGTTTTTTATTTCATATTTATTATAAGACTAAATAGTGTATTTTAACTTTATTTTAACAGTAAAAATGGTTATCTCTGTTTTACTCCCTGCATTATATTTTTAAATATTTTATTTCATTTTATAGAGAATATTTTCTGTCATTTCCATTACGTTACTCAATTATATTCAGAATACTATATTCCTACCTAAAAATTCATAAATGACATTTACGTAAAAGAATAGAAATTACATTTTAACTTAATTATTTTATTAAGTTTATTAAAAAAAAATTTATTATGGACATTTATTATTTTTAAATTCTGTTTTACTGCCTTAGAAAGTTGAAGTTTATTAAAAATACGATATTTTTCAAATTAAAAATGCAAAAAGGTGTACTTTTAGTAGTAAATTTTAAGAATTAAAAACAAATATTAATTTTATGATTGTGGCAGTTGCATTAAATTAAATAGATCCAAAATACTTATTTCAGCCTAAATAGTGTTGTATGAAGACAAACTACGTTACGATCAAAATCAAATCGAGTATGTAGTTACATAATCTCGTAGTCGAAGTTGTATAAATACTTTTAATATGAGTTTTAAATATTTGTAATGGAACGATACTGTTATTCTAATTCTTCGTAATAGTAATGAAATTCATTATTACGTTGTATCTAATGCTGGTTTTATTCGAAGCTTTATAAAATAGCAAATGAATTATTATGAAAAATTAATTGGCTTTTCTACTAAAACAGTATTAATTATATTTTCTCTAATAATAATTGATAATTTTTCTAATTTGACATTATATACTACAATAAATTTTACGACAAATCGATGAGTTATTTTATAATTATATAGCTTGGGAAATTATTTAATATACCTTATATTTAATGGTGAAAGTAAAAGTGACTATATTTTTTCAACTTATACGACAATATATAGGATTAATTAAAAAGAGTACATACACCGTATTAATTTTTTTAAGTAGCTAATTGTAAAATTCTTGCAAATATTAGGAATAATGTGCATAAAACTTAATTATTTTATCCAAGAAATTGAATATCATGGCGTTCAAGAAAAGATCGTCCAAGAAACGAAGCACGAATGGGCTTACATCAAGCAGATTTTCTTGTAAAAGGGGACGAATAGCGAGACTCGTTACGTTACCATTTTTTTCTCCGGGCATGTGAAGCTACATATAATTCTTTGTTATAGTCGGGTGATAATACTTAAGCAATACTTTTAGCACTACATCGCGTGGTTAAAGTACTTCATTATAATGTTCTAAAAATCTCGAGGATTGAAGGAGGACGCGTGCGTCCGAAGCTCGGCCGACTTCTTACCTCAGGATGACCTGGCACTTGCCGTTCAATAATTACTTCTTGCCTCGTCGAAGTAACCATTTCCAGATGGACAATATCTCGGGTCTTTATCGTAAAGCTCGTTTTTGCAGTTATCGTTGCCGATACGGAAAACATCGGCAATCGTTATATTGTCCTTCGTGCGCTTCCAGTCCACGAATTGTTTCACTATATTTTTTCATTAAATTTTTTAATTGTATATTGCAAATAAAATCGTGCAAATAATATGCGGTAAAGGCGAGGGTTTCGAAGTCGAGTACCAGGAAGAATTTAGAAAAATAAATTTCATTTAAGCATGAATTTTTTTTAGTTTATTAATATTAAATTACGATGAATATTATATATTATTACTTAAATGCAAGCTCCAGAGCCATGTTCACAAGTGAGTCATTATTTCAAATATATTTTTTCGTTCAAAATAAATCATACAACTGAATTTCATTGTAGCATTATAAAGGGAATTGAATACAATACATTCTGAAAATAATAAAAAGAGAAACCCGAAATTGCATAGAAAAATTAATGCCTTAGAAAAGCCCATTGTATTTGCGTAATAAAAAGACTTGTTTATTATGAAATGTACTTAATCGCTATAATATATAAAGAAAATGGATAAATATAAATTTCCGTGGAGAAATTTGTTAATGTCGGGCTTTCGGGTGATAAAATTTTTGAGTTGTAAAATACAAATTTAAGTCAAATTTTCAAATGGAAAAAATACCTAATCTCTAGAATAAAATTTGGAAAAATACGGAAAGAAAGAAGAGAACGTAGATGTACCGCTAAAACAGGCTAAGATAAAAGATTAAATGTACGTATGCAGTGGTAAATAAAATGAAAATGGAGTCACGGGTAAAATAAATAAATAAATAAATAAATAAATAAATAAATAAATAAATAAATAAATAAATAAATAAATAAATATATAAATAAATGAATAAATAAATGAATATATAAATAAATGAATATATAAATAAATAAATAAAGGGGCTTAAAGTAAAATAAAAATAAGCGTGAAGTAGTAAAGTGCGGGGTCGATTAAGTTAATTCGCAGTTCCATGTTTGCAAGAATGTCCTATGGATCGTTTAATTTCGCCAAAACGTACGAGCAGCGTAGCAATGTCGGCCTCAGCGGTAATTACGGTCTGGGTGTTAACAATATATATATATATATATATATATACAATCGGGGCATGTATTTGAATTTGTATTATAATCGATCGGTTATCGGGGAAGGGGATTCATGTAGTTTACAGTTTTCTCTTAGGGCTGTAGGGGAGGAGCCTCGGCGGATTATCGGACTCATAAATACCCGAGCCGTAAATGCAAGCCTCTGAGAATTTTCAATATTCTTCGGGTAGCGATTCCCGTAGGCCGGATTATGAGCTCTCGATGCATCGAATTATCGCTAAAACTTTGCTCGCGCACAAAGTTATTTTTATTATGTTATATGGGATGCGTGCCTCAGCTCTTAATTTTTCAACAAACAAAGATATCTTTATTCACTTTTATTTCTTTAGCCGATTTTCATTCCTCTACAAGCATACAACCAATACATTTTCTACGACTCTATACTGATAAGCCTGAAAGTTTAGAGATAAGGGGTACGAATGAGAATAGAGTGAAGCCGTGCTCTGTAGAGTTTATTCTGTGTATACTGAGTTCGGTTGGTCGTAGAAAAAGGCCAGTGAGTAAGTAGCTAGTAAGTAATTGAGAATGGTGAGATGTGATGTAAAGTGAATTCGGGCCAGTCGACTACAAGCGATCGTTCGAAGCTCAAGCCTATGATATCTCATAAGGGTGTCAAGGGTCAAAAGTGCGACGCTCACAGTGGCTGGTATTTATTTCAGAGATCGTTATGTGTGAGCGTAGGTAGTAGTGCGAGCACGTGTGCGTTTCTTAATTTCTCCGAAAGGTCGAAATGTAAAGGAGAGGGAAGGGTTTATTTATTTCTCATTCGTATTCTCGGGTAAGAATTGTAACAGATCGCGGACCCCGGGTGGCAACCTCGACGCGTAAAGAGAAAGAGATGGGCACGGACTCTGCTGGCGAATAAATAAGCCCGTACGTGTGTGTACATACGCAGATATCACGCTGTGCTCAGCGGGTGCGCTAATGCGAAAATCGCGTGTGGAAAGTGCGTTGACGTCCGGCTCCCTCCGTTACGAGCCTCCCAGCCAATATATTCGCGTCACTAATGTTTCGGCATTTTTTTCTACCCCTCGACTATCTGTTTTGACTTATCTCAAATTTTTCCTTTTCTCAATCGGCGGTATTTGTTTTTGGAGCCCAGATCCCGACCCCGATCGCGATCCCGATCCCGATCCCGATGTATCACCCCTCGCTGCTCGCCACAAAGTTCTTGTTCATTATGAATTAAACTGTTCTCGATTCTCGATACACTTTCCATTAGACCTTTAAGTATACAAGTTTTTAAGGTTTTTTTTTTTTTTTTTTTTAATACAATTGGGCTTCGTCCGTTTCATAATTTGTCTCGCGCTTCCTGTAATAATGAGCGGCGGTAGCGAGGAGGAAAGTGGACGCCTTTATTTTTCGTGTAGTATACATCGTTTTATTCCAATAAAACAATGAATTCGTTTGAGGCAATTCATCAACCAATACGCTATTACGATGCAGTAAAAAAATTATAGGGAGAATTAAGAATGTAAATAAAAATATAACAGAGCTATTAACGATTTCATGAAATAGCAGTTATTATTGCCTGGATAAGGGAGAGCTCGGCTATGGCTATAATTAGCGCTTATCAGTCTTCCAACTTTCTCGTTTAATTAGGCTGCCTCGTACAAAAGTAGATAGCGAGCCTTTTCAACACCTCTTAATAAATAATTTGACTTATGCCTTCTCTCCCTTAATAAACGGTTATTAGCCGCAAAAGGCTGATTCTTCGAAGGTGGCATCTCACGCAGGGGAATGAGGATCGATGGGGCGACCTCCCGGTGAGCCGATAAGAACGCGCTCCTCGAGTTAGGTAAAGGGGCACCTGTGCGGCTTATATCTCCTCCAGTGCCTGATGAACGCGGCTCTCAGCCAGGCTGATAAATTACTCGCCTCCCCACCGGCGTGCGATGCGTTGACGCGAGGCGACGTCGAGTGCGTTTCGCTCATTGGTCATCGCCGCGGATTACTTTCACGCGAACATTTGATTTATACCTGCAGAAGCTAATGGATATACCACTTGGTCCTGCGCGGGACCGGGGCAAATTCTCCCATTCGGATTTACCGAGTTTAGGATTATTCTAGATTGATTTATGCACTCGGAACTTTTGCTTCATTTTTGCTTATACTCATGTATTGACGGTCGTTCGCTTTTTAATTTTTTTCTCTTTCTTATCGTTCTGAATAAAAAAAAATATAACAAATACCCTGAAGATACGGACGACGAGTATCTATCACTTTCGAGCATAATTTTTAAACCTAATTGATTGATACATAGTCAAGGAAGTGGGACCGTTGACTAGACAGCTTACTATTGCTTACTACTCGACGTGCTCGATTTATAAATATTATCTTCAACTGCAATTATTCTATATTATCATTTACGTATTTTAATATTTACGTTTTCACTAAGCCATATAAAATATTTTTATTTTCATAATACTTATTATCATGCTTGATGATAAATATCTATAGGGGTAAAAATGGAAAATAAATTAACTTCCTTGCGAATTGTAATACAATTCGCATCAATTTATCCTCTTTACTCGTTTTACCATCGCATACGTAAACCAATTTTACCAACTTTTCTCATTTCAATATTTTTTGTAAAATGTTATATATTCCGTAATATTTTTCTCTTCGAAAGGCCAGATTTATATTAAATGATAATGAACAATATCTTAGTATCTTAAATTATAGCTAAGCAAGTATTTATAACAAAAATACTTATTTGTTGCAGTTACATAGTACTGATAATGATCATGATAATATTTTCAGTTCTCTTTAGATTACGGTTGATGTACTATGTATTTTTGCATAAAATTATCATTTGTTTAACAATTTATTACTTAATTTTAGCATTCGTAAATTAGTACCGATTAATTTATTGTGAAAAATCTGGAAAGAACTTATACATGTTAATTATATTCAAAACTGAAATTCTATTAAAATCTTAATATTTAAATGAAAGGTAGCTTAAAATAATAACCTTTTTACTATTTAGCAACTTCTTTTAATAATTTATTTTGTTTAGTAGTGCTAAGAGATTTTTTAATTATGAAATATTGTTTTTAGCTAAAATTCATTTCATTATTATTTATTACTCTTCATTCACTTCATTATTAAATAAAAGAAAATTGTTGAATCTTGTTAATTTTTTTTATATCATTCTGGAGAAACATACATTTTTTCTATATAAATTTTATTTCTATCTTCATAAAAAATATAATTTATGATAGTAGGGTTAGGATTTTTTAATGTTAAAATGTTTGGATTTTGTCAATTTAATAAGAGAATTTTTTATTAAAAATGATCTTATAAAATATTTACTATACTAAAAAAATAATTACTATACTAAAAAAAATTTTTATATAGTTATATCATTGAATTATTGGTACAATTATACTTTACTATTTACTCTTGTTGGGTATTATTTTTTAGTACTCAATGCAAAAATTATCAAAGAAGACACAATCTGTATAATATTAGGAAAATTTAATAAAAATCATTAACTATAAAAAAAACTTTAAACTATCTTAAAAATTTGTTATACAATTACAGATTAATATAATGATGCATTCAATTTATATTGTGTTGATAATAAATTAGTTAAATTCCGTTCATTATTTATTTATTATTTACTTATAGAATATTAAGTAAGTGGTTAAATTACTATTTAAGATCTAGTAACATTTGTAGTGACTCTCGGTCATCGCCTCGCGTAATTGATATTAATTTTCTGCGACCTTACTAGACAGTATAGATAGTATGTTCATTAGAGTTTTTAGCTAGTAGAGAAAAACTAAAGAACCAAGAAAGTAGTTGAAATAATTTTTTGTATTTATTTTATTTTTCTGTGGGATAATAAGATAAGACTGTCGATAATGGAATAACGTAATCAATATAATTGTATTTACCATGAAATTATTGCAAAAATACTTCGACAACTGTTATTAAAGATACGACTCTGAATTATTAAATTAAATTTATAAAACTTTTATATAAAATATTGTCTTTTTTAACCGATCTATCACTTATAAATTTAGAATTAAATTAATTTCTTTAGTATCGCTATCTTATAATATAAGATGTACATAAACTTATATATTTATCAATAATTTATCTTTCAACTAACTGATATTAATATAAATATATTATAACATATGGAAAATATATAACGATAGATTACAATTTTCAAATATTTTCCTTAAATTAATAAGTATATGTAAAAAATATTAATACAAATAGGGTCTCTTAATTTCTAAAACTTTTTAATAAATGTATGCATGAGAAATTGAATTGGGAAATCAATTTTAAACAAAGTTTAAACATAATAATTAAATGTATGTTTTGTGATAATTATTAGCAGAATACGTTTACATTTGTCAATACTTCTATCACTTGATTGACAAATATTTATTTTTTGAGAGAATTGATTTTAACTATGTATTAATAAATCTATTAATATAATTATAGCGCTGATATGATAAATTTGAAATCTGCATTTCATTCCCTGTTCGAATCGGATAAATTAAAATAATTAGCAAATTATACAGCTCTTTCCAAAGTTGATCGAATGAGCCGCACGAACAATTTACTAAAATGGTTAATTGAATTTGAAAATTATTCGTGATCATAAATTCTTAATAGAACAATCATTATCTGCTCTTCTTAAAACCATCGTGTCATTTTCAATTAACAATACCATTTTCCAGAAATAAATATCTTCGCTCGTTATCATCGTGTTGCCATTTGTTCTAATCGGATCAGCGCTTTTCTCACATACCTAGTAATCATTTGACACATTAGCTGCAATATACAAAACAGGTTCATTCGCTTATATAACTACATATTTATCCAATGATCATAGATCAGACATGATCCTTAGACCATACGAGCCCTTATATTACCACACACAACCAAACATTGATTTACAACCTGCATATTCAGCAGATATAGCAAACTATAAGCAACGCTCCTACCCAAGACTTTCTACCTGTCCATGAGTCTTTACAACGCGAAGATACGAGATATGAGAAACGGCCCTGTTGTGTGTCAGTTGGAGAGCCACAATGGGAACCAGTCATTGTGTGCGTACGTATGCCGCGTTTCTAAGCGAACTTAAATTCTTCTTAACACCTTCGTATACACTATGTAAACTATCATTGTCTATTATCTTGAAGTTCCATTTATTTTTCGCTTGAATTTGTAATAGAATGAATAGTATTACTTATGCTACTATTGATATTTATTGTTAAATGAAAATAATGATGTAATTTTTTAATTTATTGTTTTTATCATACAATTATGAACAAAATGTTAAGTATATGCTTTGTAGAATGATAATTTTGCATTTAATTGAAATAATAGACATACAATTACAAATAATTTGTTATTACGTTAAATAATAATTCAGAGAATATTCTAACTAATTTTGATTTATATCAACAAAACGAAAATTAATTTAATATAATTATAATTTATTATTGATCATATTCGAGAAATAAAATAAGAAAATAAAATATATAAAGAAAATATTTGTATAATTAATAGAAAATATACATAAATGTATGAAAAATAAAAGTTGAAAAATAGTAGTTGACAAAGAATTTTGCGCATAGAATTTGCGCATTGGCATATAAATTGCGTGATTGCAACGTTTCGTATATGAACGCGATGCCAAATGATTTGCCGCATTGAAGGCAGCTTTTTGAGGAAAAGTGGATTGAGAAACATTATGAAGATTGAAAATAAAATTCTAAAAATGAGTATAAATACCATATAATTGAAAGATAACGCGATTATATATATATATATATATATATATATAATGAAGTATTTAGAAACAATTAATTAATTCATTGAATAATAGTAAATTTTATAAAATATTATTATATTGCTAATAATAGGTACGCAAATAAATTGACCTACATTTTCCTTTGACCTTTATATAAAACTATTTATTTTGGTACAGAAAATAGAATAACCAACGAAGACTTAAAATTTTCGTGGATCATAAGTAAATATAATGAAAACTATTTTTTGCATGTAAGCCATTTATGTGATTTATAATTTTCTTTAATGTTTTTAAATACGCTTACAAAAGTTTGTAGCGACTAACGACGTCTTATAATGTTTAATTATAAATAGAATAGCATACACATGGATTATCTTTAAAGAACATTGAGTAGTTAACTGATAAACTTAAGCTCTATTCGACTCTATTTTATCTGTACTACTCACAGACAAATTTTCATTTAAACATATAATCGGCATTAAGATTTTTTGCCATCCAGTTAATTGAGTATGCTGTTGAGCTCATAATCTATAAAATCTCCATAAATTACTCGGAATAGCTTTTAAATGATTACAATTATCTAAATTGACAATACTTTGACTTTATTTAGTACGAGAAAATTAATGATTTAACGTGAGAATAAACTTTGCCCAGCCAAATCTTTCATATTTATTACAAAGTTTAATACCTACACCAATAGTGCATTAATAAATAAAAGTGTCACATCCGTTGATGTATTTTATAATAATAATATTATATTATTATTCATAATATTTTCACTCAATTGTATTCACCCATTTATTTAATTACAATTATGATAAGTATTAATTTCATTCTCTAGATGGTATAGTGCTTATGCTTATAAGGACGTTTGACAATTCAATACGCTCAATGACGATTAAACACTTAAATTTTTTAACTCAAACTGTAGTATGCAAGAGACGATATTAATTTATAAACATACATTGTGAGTTAAAAATTACAATTATATATACAATATGAATATTGTACGAAAAGTTTACATTTATAAAGAGAAAATCTATAGTTTATGCGATTTGTAAGAAGTATGTGAAAAGGTATTGTGATGTGATAGACTAATCTTTTAATTGGTTGAACAATGGAAAATTAAAGAAGCATTTGCAAAACCCGAGAATGAGCAGAAAAAATCGGCAGTAAAAAAATAGAGTGACAAAAAAAAGCAAAGGACTTTCAAGTCCTTTATTTTCCGGAGTTTATTTCCTTTAATAACCGAATGCGAATCAGTGAAGCTGTGCTGATGCTGTTTCAGAACTTCGGATAGAAGTAAATCATCTAATATTTCGCTTTGTACTTGTCCGACAAGTTTCGAAGAAGGCCGCTTTCTGGATAAGAGGGTAGATGGGGTTAACACAACCCCCGTTCTGGATTAAAGATGGAAAGAAGAAAAGAGATATTTGTCGTAAAGGTAAAGTTGCTACATCGATTTTCTTTCTTCTCCCATTCATTGTGAAAAACATTTAAACGGCGATTAGTAAGGCGCTTTAGGCATAGCTGCACAAACCCATCTTTTTAGTTTCCGCAAGTATTATACTCATGAACCAAGTAATGAATATTTAAAACAGCTTATTCGCCTATTTTACTCTAAAAGAAGAGTTTATATTGAGTGAATATTTTAAGGTCTGAATCATTTAGATCAAAATAAGTTATTAATAAATATTAAAGTAATTAATAAATATTTTTACTCTAACGAAATTTCTTTTATGTTTCTATTCAATATATTTATATTATCTAAAAAATTATTTTATGTGTGTAAAATAGTCAACTTTAAAACGTACATAGATTTCTTATTAATTCCGTTCAATCGCACGTCACGAACTACGGTAATATGATATTTTGTTTTATAAGCGAAACAATGTCAGAAACATGTTCGTTATTATTAACTTAATAAAATTTAACGAGTTCATTTTAATTACATTGATTGTTTTAATAATAAAACCGTTATTTTAATCTACATTATAAAACGTCATTATTCATATTGGGATTGTCACTACTGTAGATTAACGATCAATGTTATGAAATATTATATTCTGAATGTCATTAATGACGTTTTTTTATTTTTAAAATCATCAGTACTTAAGTAAAAGCGTTAAATAAACGTGACTTTCTCTATGAATAACATATAAACGCTAATTCTGGTAATAAACGAATTCTCTCAAAATAGAATTTTTTTTCCAATATCTATACATTGCACGTGTTGTTTTCCGGTCATCTCGATACGTAAAAAATGAACGTTAGGCCAATCGTTTCTCACAGTAAAAACTGTCTACGATAAAGTGCTTTTTTCAAATAACGTCAAAGTAACGGTTTGAAATCGGATAAATAGTCAAGTAACTTTTAATTTGTGCTGAAGGTCCTGTTCGATATTTAGAATAAACAAAAGCTTCAGAACTAACAGTGCACTTTGTACACAGATAACTAGATAACTTCTGGAAGCGTGATATCAATATATCCTGTTTTTTTAATACAGACTCTGCTTGAATTTTGATAGAACGAATCCAATCAGAAGATTAGATTTTTAAACTGTTATTGTCGATTCATGATATAACTACATACATGTACAATGACGAAAAACACATACCTTTTTAAATATTGCTTTTGCAACGTTATACATTAAATTCTCAATTGCTTTTTTGATCTCTGATTTTTATTTTTGATAATTTGTCTGAATTGATGTGTATTGTCTAGTTGCAATTGTCTATTTTGATGTTGTGAATCGAATCATACGTCACTTATAATGAGCCTGTTTTTTTTTCTTTTAGACAAATGTGGCTTATTTTTTAGTAAATTACTATCTAAAATTATATGTAAATATCGTATTTTTGTTTTTACTTCAATCATAAAATGTGCTAAGCTGCTATTCTTTCTTCAGTAGGCAAGCATTAATTTCAAGAGCATTAATCCTCGAACGTAGTTAATATATAAATTGTAAAAGAAAAATTTCGAAATATGTGTAACAATTTGGATCGATATAAAGCTTGAAAATTACATTAATTACGTTGAATTTAATTTCAGTTGAGGGATTCATAAGTTTCCTTTAATTAACGTGTACTTTATTAACAGCATATGTGTGAACCTGTTATATTTTTACATAACTTTGCTAGACAAGTAATTATATACTATAATAATTATTATTTTTTCAAATTTTAAAAAGCCTTCGGATTGACTTAAAAAACTGTTACATTTAAAACATACTTATATCATATAACATCAATAGTAAAGAAAAAATTAATGTATTTGTAAATTCGTTTAAATACATATTCACAAAATGAATTTTAGCATATGCCAATTAATTTATTAGGCTTTCCAATAGTTTAATGAACTACGGTTTAAGATTTTTCGATCGAAATAAATTATATTTTAAATTTTTAATTCTTGGCATTAAATTTTAAATGAAACGGTTTCTAAAGTAAAAAATAAGCCAATATAGAGACGTATTTCGGCAGTAATACTATGAAAAGTACAATGCTAGTGAAAAATAATGTACAAAATAAATAAAATAAAATAAAATAAATAAACATAAAAAAATAATTTTGTAAATAAATTATTATCAATTTAAATCTTTACATAAAACTATATGCTTCATTGAAAATAAGGAGCACTCAAGTTTTTACAAATTCTACAGATAGTATTTCAGTAATTAAAATAATTAATATGTTGTTGGTATCAATCGTAAGCTATATTTTTAAGTAACAGTTATATTAGCTATCAAGGACTTACCGTGAACGTCGTGTTGTAGGATCTTTCATGACCATAACCTCTATGATGTCCCCATACTTAGTGAAATAGTCCCTCAGGCTTTCTATAAAAACAAATTTATTTCTTCATATTAGTAATTTAACTTTATTTTGGTATAAAATACGAATTTAAATAGCATTAATCTAAGTGGTCTTTTTATTATATGAAATTTTGATTGTACAGTATAGATAAATTTAAAATAAATACAAATAAAAATTTTTTTGAAGAAATCATGTATATTAAAGAAAAAATATTTATATTCTGTAATTGTAATTATAATTTCAGTTCTGCTTAATAATCTGATTACGTAATGTCATTATTTAAATGATTAATATAGGTGTTGAATGGAAATTCTACATGTTGCTATTTACTTTAAAATTTGTTACGTAAAATTCATAATACTAAATTTAAAAAGTTTTCGAACAAATTATTATATCATAAAAATAAATTAAGAAAAATAAATAATTATATATTTTATGGAAATCTTTAATTACATATATACTATCTATAGTTATTTATCTATTTATATAATATAATGGTTATGATCTCACATTAATAATAAATAAACTTTACGAATTATTATCCATTCAACTTTCAAAAGGTTAGTTTCAAAAGTTCTATTAAAAGGACTGTTCAAACTACAGAGGAATAATATTTTTTAGATGTGACCATAAATTTTTTAACTTTTTTACTATTTTGTTATATAATGAAAAAGAAATTAAATTTAATTCTCTATAAAAAGAAACTAATTTTTTAAAATATTATATTGTTGTAGGATCTGTTTTATTTATTTTCTGAAGAAGTGTAAAAAAATTGAATTAAATAAAATATATTTTATACTTTTATTTCCGCGAACATATCTAGTTTCTACAGTGTATTTATATAATATTAAGAAAATGACGTACAAGAATAAATAATAATGTTATTAACAAGTTGAATAATGAATATGGTTTGAGGCATAATCATATATATAAAAATTTTTGCATAAAAAATGATAAATTTATTTCGTTTCTTAAGTTTTTCTTATTTTTAATAATTTAGTATATTTAATAGTAATTTACTTTTAAAATAATTATAGAGAAAGTGTTTAAATAACTGTTTTTATTCCACAACTTTTATACAATCGAAGAAAAATACATTTAATTTATACTATTGAAATGCTATTATTTCAATTAATTTTACAATTAAATTTTTTCTATTTCTATATTGGCTTTATTAATAAAACAATTTTTGTAATTAAGTATTATACTAGATATATCTTCATTAGATACTTTCGATTTCTAATTGAATTTTTATGCGAGTTTCAATTTATTATCCCATAGACTTAATTCACAGAAACGGCGTTGTTATTTATATAATAAATAATAAAATTAAGATGTTTTATTTTTTACAAAATAAAAAACGAAGATTCTGTTAATGTAGGGGTAAAAAATATAATATGCATGCGTGCATGAATATGTGAAGAAATATAACTGTTAAAAGGGCTCAATGTTACTTGAAAATATTAAGAGACTAAAGAGCAGTTATCGTTATAAATTTATTTTCCATCTGCGATTTTATAGTATATTTAAAAGTCTTGGGCGCTGTTTTTATTTGAACTTCGACTGAAATGTAGGCAGACAAAATGAGGCTGGTCTGCCGTTATTGATCTGCTCGATTCTAAGAAATTATTTTAATAAACGGATTTAATTTTTCGGATATCAAATTCAAATTGCAATATTCTAAGACGTAGAAGCCGAAGCGCTTACGCGGCCTCACACTCTTCTTTTAATTTCCTCGCCAGGTCTGCAGATTGGCGCTATCCCTTCCCCCGTAACTTATACATATTCGCCTCTTCCAATTACCAAAACTTTAGTAATTGCAGTCGGTCTGAGCTCTGTTTAAGACTGAATTAAAACTTTGATTTTTCACCAGCAGCTTGCTTAAGAGTTAAAGATAATTGAACTCATCTGTATCACGCCTTGGCCGAACGAAGCCCAATGCCCTCACGCGATAACAAACTCAAACAGACTTTATTGAAAATTTCTTAAAAACCCGCTTTATCAAATGGGGGTGCATTAGCATAGAATCTTGTTTTCCGATTATTTTACTTGGTACCTCCGTATGTTGCTATTTTGGCTAGATTAAGTTCTGCAAAACTATACTCATATGGAATTCGTTATTAGCAATGACTTTTGAAAAGGAAGATTGATCTCTTTATGTACGTATACTAAGCGAAATTCAGTAATTATAGTGTTAATTATAATTTTATTGAATTTTATTAAATCATATTTATATATTTCTAAGAGTAAGCCTCCAAAACATATAAATTTAAACATTTTTCAAATAATTTCAATCAGAAATTGCTTTTATTATTTAATATAATACTGTTATTACATATAAATTTATTAAATAACTTGGAATTATATAGTGGTCTAAAATAAATATTCTTTTTCATTGGAACAAACTATTGTTGACAGTCAAGAAGACATAATAATGTACTTGTTTAATAGCTTTCGCTGTATAAATGCCTGAAAAATTATTGTATGGTTTACGCGGAACTTTTCGTCTTGTATTCAATGGTACCTAAAGTCGAGGAACTGACATAAATTATCTTTTGCGTATTAGTTGAGTTTTACATTGTATTAAATCAGCTAGCAATGCTGACTATAAATAAAGCTTCATAAATTAAAAACAAAAGACATATACGAAATTTGTCAAGGAAACAATCGTTAATACATATTGGAGTATATCTTTATATCACAATTACGTTTAATTTGCAGAATATTTATAATACATAAAAAAAGCTGAAGTAAAAATACATCCTCAGGCGAAAATTTACGCCTTGGAGTTTTTTACTTTTATGCCTATTCCCATGCCACTTTGCGTACAGAGGCCTTTGTACTCTTTTCCTATCTCTACTGACCCTCTTTTTCTATAGTAAAACAGTGACTTTAAGAGCCGTCGGCGTAAACTGGCAAGTGGCCAGTATGGCCGAGATCCAAAAATGTCTTACACCCTATCTAATTATATGCTATTTTATCCATACTGCTTGCGAAGGCTAGCACTCGGAGTCTCCTTTTCCGCCTCCCTCTCGTTCCTCTGCTCGTCCATGATTGTCTTCGTTGAGCTCACCGACTCCCGCGACGGCATTTCACAGTAACCACTGGCCGCCCGTACCCTGCTTTATTGAACTTCGACCTACGCTACTAAACAAACCATACATGTATATCCCAGTATGTCCTTGTGCTCAAATCCTTACAAAAAGAGTAACACGAACCCTGTCTGATTAACAGCTTCGAGCTCGAATCAATTCTCATGCCCCTGCAACCAGTCCACCATAAGCAATTTATACCTTATTAGCATGTATAATTGTTACTGTAACTACATTGTACTTGTTCTCTTACAGTTATTCTAGAATTTGAAGAATATACGTACAATATTCATTTCGCTTTTTTTATATCTTCATAAATTAGAATGTTTCATAAATCTTAAAGATTTCTTTATTTTAAATAAAATCTCTTTCATTTAATTGTAAATATCATCTTTTTCTATTCAATATACATTACACTCAATATACATTGCACTAGTTAAATAAGCAATGGTACAATCCTTGCCCCCCCCCCAACAGGACTGATCCCGTAAAACTTTAGGTAGAAGGACCTCCACGAGAGGTCCCATAGTCATGACTAAAAGATAGTTTTGAGGATTGAGTCTGTCTTTGGAGAGGAAAAGGAAGACACCTTGATTAAGCTTGAGCACGACGAGATCTGCTGTTGATTAAGACCTCGTTGTGGCAAGTGAGAAAGTGTGTCCTTCTTCTTGTGTGGTATTGAACTGTCGATAGTTCAAGGGCCGCGATTTAAAGTCCCGCGACCTAAAGAGTTGCGGAGATAGTTAAAGGGCCGCGAATCAAAGGTCTTTGGTGATTAAAAAAGGGGGCTGGTTTTAAAGCCCAGAGTTTGATAAGCATAAGCGAGGATGTTGGCCAACGATAGGAGCGTCGTGACGTGGCCGATTTTTGGGTGAGTGCGAGCGATAGAGTGCTCGCAACAACTCCGGGGGGGGGGGGAATTGGAACTTCCCTGGGAGAGGTCTAGCATATCCCGGTGATCGATCAAGGGGACGAGAGATAGAGAAAGAGTTTGAGTGAATGAGTTCCTCGCGGCCAGGACTGGTATCCAAGACGTTGGGGACGACCCGGCGTCCGCACCCACACATAGGTCGATCACCCAGGTCGTCCGGATGAATCGGCGCCACGGTGAAGTGTAAAGGTCCAGATGCCCGTAAGTAAGATCAAAATTATCCGCGAGACCTCTCATGTGTGCAACTTGCGATACCCGCGTATTCGTAATATATTTTTGCGTTACTGTTGTTGCGTGCGAGACTTGGATTTTTTCCTATTTCCAAGCGAAGGAGGTTTTTTTATGTCTCGCCGCGATTAGGAATTAATAAATAAATAAATAGAATCATTTTTAAGTAGGAACCAATATAGTATTAGTAGTATAGTAAGTAGAGTATAAGTAGTATAGTACCAACATAGTATAGTAAGTAGCTTAAAAGGTGCTGCGCCAATCAAACAGTGCGATATATAATTTAAAAAAGTGTTGAAAAATAATTTATATAATATTTCATTTCTTTTATCATAAATGAGTTAAAAACATGCTAAATGAGAAAAATTCTAAAAAATTTATTTTTTCCTATATTTTTATATTTATAATTTACTTATTTATTTATAAAAATATAAATTGATAATTAATTTATAAAAAATAGAGAATTTATTTATCCTTTGACAGCTCGTCATTGGGTGATACTAAATTTAGCTTAATGTCTCATTGCAATTGAATGTTAAATCGATGTTAAATATCTAAAATTTTCACGAAACCTGAAAACTCAAAGTTGAATTTAATTTTAAAGATTTTTAATTATTTTAAAACAATTTTGTAGCCTAAAGCTCTGTAATTGTCTTGAAATTGTATTGCTAAATTTATATAAGCTAAAACCTAAGAATAGAAAAATGAGATTGCTGAATTAAATTATCGGTAAAATTAATAGTCTTTCTATGGTGACCAGGATTTCCACAAAAATTATTTGAATAATAATTAAATTTATTAATATTCTATTGTATGCAATTAATATTTTATTACAATAATATCTATTATAATATACTTTAAATATTAACTAAGGCTCCCCATACGTTATTTAATTCTATTTCATTTATTAGGACTTATATGGGATTATATGGGATAGGATAATATGGGAATCTATAATATATAAGTATTATGATTTTTTCTATACTTTATATGTCAATGATGGACATTTGAGAATATTTAAATATTTTAACTTTTCTAATTTATTAGAGTATAAAAATTAATATATACACCTGTAGATATATACTGCGTAAGTGAAAAAAATAATAACAATTCATATGCATATATTTTATTACTATTACTATTAGGCTTCTTATTACTATTAGGCTATTACTCCATTAAATAGATACATAAATTTTCTACCGAATATTCAGGATAATTATGAGCAGAAGATTATTCCAGATTTAGAGATCACATCCATAGAAATATCAATTTTGTAAAACTGTCATAAATTCTTAATAGAAATATATTTTTTTATAAATGTATTTTCTGAAAAACATATTTATTACTTAGTTGAAAAAATTAATACGTATGTAAAAGTCCAATGTCACAGAAACTTGAATATCAGTCGCTGCCTGAATTAAATGCAAAACCAATTAAAGAAAAGAAATTTCTTTAATTTCTTTAATTAAAATTTAATTAAAATGTAATATATGAAATAAATATTAAGATAATATTAATATCCAATTGTTATTATGTAATTTTTGATATTATAATTTTTATAGATAAATTGATTATTTAAAGTATCTATTTTATAATAAAATAATTATTTGATATGATATCAAAGGCCCTTTAAAGTAAAATTATATTTTTTAATAATAGATTGCAGATAAAGAATTCAGTCAATATATGTTTAAGTATCTAAACATGAACATGTGGAAATCCAATTACTCAACTACTACAAACATGACTGCTGCATGTATCTATGCTAATACACCTCATCGATCACGAGCATAGTAACTGCAACGAAGAATGTACTGAAAATCTTTAGAATGAAATATAAATGAAACACGAAGCAAAAAGAGAATTAAATTTGCATTTAAAAAATATATTTCCAAAAATGTATATATAGATATAAAATTTCTGAAAATGTAATCAACACAAGAAAATGAAAATAAAGTAAACAAAACGAAAATATATAAAATGGCAAAGCAATTGCAGTTGCTACAGTATTCTTATTAACATTTAATTTTTAATAAATCATTTCATATATTCATATAGATAGAAATATACAATAATATTTATTTATAAAAGGGCTTTAAATTTCAAAATTAATTAAAATTTTGTAAATTTTCTCTAATATTTATCTCATTCAGTGATTGTAACGAATATTACATATATATATGAAAATATTTTGTATATTCATAAAAATATATTCAATTTTGAGATGACTTAAAATACAAATTAAAAATTTGATAAAATTTTTTCGATATTATGCTCTTCATTTATTGAGGAATTTGTCAATTTCATAACAATATTAATAATTTCTATATTTTATAATAAATTAAAAATTTTAAAATCTCATAGAATTTATATATCACTTAACGTTTTATAAACTTAAATTTATGTATCACATATAACTCTTTAAGATTGCAAGTAAGCTTTGTTCTAGTTATCTATTGAATTTGTTTTAATTATGAATTTATTTTCTTGCTCATCATACAACTACAGCTATTAAAAACAAATATTGTAACATAATAGCCTTTTAGTTTAGACAAAAAGAATAAAATGGAATTAATGCATACGTAAATAAATTTAAAATGAGGATGAGAAAGACAATGCTAGTGAAGCATTTCGGATGGTTCTTTAATTTGTTTTGGCGCGGATTGATGGAAGCAATTTCGTCGTATTCCACGTCCTTTTAAAATGTTCTATACCAAAATTTACGAGTGTCATTTCCTTAATTGTTCTTGGTCCAGCAAGACTTACTTTTAGAGGAGAAAGAAGTGCTTATACAGTTTAAAGTATTTTACATACCGGGATCGTAAATTTAATGTAAGGCCGTTGTAGAGAAATAAAAATTACAATTACTTCAATGGATGGCATCAATTTTGATATTTATGGAGTAGAATATGCTTTATATTAGACTCTTATTGGCAAATTACAGCTTTCAAACTGCATTTGATGATTAAGAAATTAATAGTATCAGTTCCGTTTTAATTAAATCGGAAAATTTTTTACGAAATACCTTCGATTGCTGGAATAGCTACGACCGATCATTTCAATTTTAATTCAATAATTATAGTAATAAATAATTTCTTGTAAGAAAGTTGGTTCATTTTTAGGTAAATCTGAAGTCTTTTATGGATCGTGAAGAACGAAAATATGCTTCTCGGAAATGAATTCTTATACGAATGAATAAAAAGTGCACTTAATGTAAAGGGCGCAAAGAGAGAGAGAGAGAGAGAGAGAAAAGGAGGGAGGTGTCGGTATATAAATTAAACCTTGGAAGATGACAAAGCTATTTAAATCGTGGAGATAATAATAGCGAGATTAGATATTGGAAAAGTTTAGAAGTATCGAACAGGACGTGCTTCTCAGACTTTTCTGGTCGAATTAGCAAAATCGAGTCTATCGGTTATTCCTATACAAACGATCCGATAATGCGACAAAGGCTGGACAAACGACTCCGAAAACAATTATTTTATTAACTTAACGATAAGATTAAAGCGGCTCCCAGTCGAATAGCGGAGATAAGATCGCGTGGAACCAGGAGTGTCGCAATAAGGTGAAAGGGCAAGCTCGAAGCTACAGTTCTCAAGCTCGTGAAAACCTTTATCTTCCAGTCGAATGGAATGCGCCCTATGGTTGGTCGAGAAAATTCTGCAGAAACCGCGAGGCTCGTGCTCAGACTGACTACGGGGGCCATTCGTTTCAGCACTTAAGTTACGGAAGTCACTTCCGTGTGGCGCGTTACCCGAATCACGAGCTCGAGCCTTTATTAATGTTCACCTCGCGTGTAAGGACGTCACTCGCTCGGTTCAAGTAACTTTCGACTCCTCGAAACGAAGTAGTGCCATAGGCTCTACAGATTCTCGATCTCATACTTAAAAATAATACTTCCAGTCCTGTGAATCGATAGTGTCAACGTTTGACAGTCATTTCTCACATTTCTTCTTCTCCTCGCGCTTCCTCCGCTTCACCTCCATCCCCCCCCCACACTATTGCCTCACCAATTTTGCCCATCTCTCCAAAACAGTAACTGATCACCTCCAATGTCTTAATTATTTAATAACGTTTTAACAGCGAATGGGAGCAGCATTATAAGTTAGAATTTCTAAGGTAAAACTGTAAGACTAAGGCATGTGTGTTGATATAATAATTCAGCTCGTTCAAGCGGATTTTTTCAAGTCGAGTTAATGTGTCAACAGAAATTGAAAGAAATAAATAAAGAAAGATCATGTGTACATATATATATATATATATATATTATTAAGGATATTGAAGGGAATGTCGAGTTTTGCTTGCTTTGATAAAATAACGAAGAAAAAAAGTGAAATTCTATAAAAAGGTTCATATAGAAGGCGGGGGTGGGGAGGGCGGTAAAAAAAGTAAATTCGAAAAATCAGCAAGTAGACTAAATTTAAATTTGTTGGAAATACGTACATCGAGCCGTTACAACGAAGTGCTTTTTACCTCTCTCAATCGTGTTGGCATACACAACAGTAGCTAGACTCTTCTGCCTCATCTATATTTCACTTCTTTCAAGTTGGCAACCTAGATTTTCAAACCCTCTGAACATATTGAACCGGCAACGCTCGCCTCGTCTATGGGTTTCATTCAAATGAGATCTTTTCCGGAGAATAAGGAAGAAGAGACGCACACCCCTTTCCCATTCCCCCACCCACTACCTCATCACCCTTAAACTAGAAGGGAAAGGAGGGAGAAATTCTCGAGTGCGAGGCCTCTGGCTGCTTCACTCGAGTGTTTTTCTATTCAGTAGTTGAGATCGCACAAAGTTCTATATACTCTCGTCGCTCCTCGCTATTCCATCCTATTCTGGACCACAGGATTCCCCCAGGAGTACGAAATCGAGAAGGTAACTTCGCACGTTAGAGAAAGGAGGAGAGCGAGTCACGGCATCTCATCCATTCCGAACCGAGCGTTCATTGAAACGAATGGTCTTGGCCTCACCGCTATCATCGCATCTCCTCCTCCCCCGCCCCTCTTACTCGCTCTCTTCATTTTTCGGGCTTATCTACCTTTATTCTTTCCGGACCGTAGCTCTCACCCCGAGCGGACCGAGTCTTGGATCCTCGCACGGTCCGAATCCACCCGGATTACTTACTCGAAGACGTCGGGTCTTACGAGCCAAGCCTCTAAGGCATTATTTGCATAAACCTGGAATTACGATTGCGCGAGGATCATTCTCGGTCGAATGTTGTCGAGAATGCAGCTCACTTACTTCCACGACGATTCTACAACGTTAATGATCGGTACCTCTATGGTACCCCTTGGTTAGGTGACTGATATTCCAATGAATTCAGGCGTCAAGGTACGTGTCTCGAACACGGACATAGCAAATCGGCGTTACGAAAAACCCCTAGTGTTAATTATCATAATTGCCGCAAGTCCGGCTACTACAGTCAATTTTTCTTTTATGGGAATAATTGCAAAACTTATGGACTGAGGACGACACTGTGACATTTTACAGATACTGATGAGTCTCATCTGAAACTGGCTATTACAACTATGAATTCATTATGGCTATATTCTAATAACCATAAATCTAAAAAAATTTCAAAAAATTAAACTACACCTATATAGTTTTCAAAACGGAAAACTAAATTCCTTGGAAATACTAGCTCAATTATCTAATTCTGTTGTTTTACGTAAGTAAGAAGCAATTTCAAAACTACCAAGTTCAGTATTTTTTTTTACCTTTTATAGATATACTTATTACAAACCTAGTATTTAGTACTTTATATAGCATCCAGTAATAATTTTATGTTTTTTTTTTTTTTACTTTAATCTGATTGATAGTTTATGCAAATTATATTTTGTACTCAGATTACAATACAATATTCCATAAATTATAAAAGAATTTTTTATGTGCACTCTTATTTACATGGAAATATAAGCGTGCTTTCATCACATCCCAATTTATTTTACGAGTCCTTATGTAAAGTGAAAAAAAAATTATAAGAGTAAAAAGCCATTAAGGTTAAAAAAATTAAGTTGTTTCAAATAATAACAATGTTTTCTATGAAATTGGTAAAAATATTTAATAATTTTTATTCTTCGAAGCTTGAATGGATTTCAAAAACTTTTCCAAATTAATGTATTTACATTAAAGGAAGTAGTATATTTAATTTTATATAATACTTTTGAGATTTAAAAATAGTATTTAACGACAAAACATAACAATTATCTAATCTTATTCATTAATTATGTACATTAACATTGGTTTTACAAATAAAAATTGCCTAATTCTAATTAAGCAAAAAGGATTTACATATTATTTTTAAAAAGTAGTTAAATATAATTTATCATTATTTCAAAATAAATACATAAACGATTCCTAAAGTTTATAATTAAATGTATGTATATATTGTTAAATTTTTAAAGAGTCGTATTCCTTTGTCATCGCGAGTGGACACGAGGAGAGAAGAGGGAATTAAAACAAGAAAAACTAAAGATTGGTTTTCGATTGTTTTTTTTATTAATATTACTACACCTTAGGGTGGGGGGGGGTGATTGCCTCCCCGTCGAGGTGGAGGGAGATCGTCTTCAGGTATGTCCGGTATATGTTTTGGCAGGTCAGCTGGGGAAATTATGAGAAATGCGGCGTCCGCCACAGAATAGTTTTGGTTCGAATCGATATATTTTCAGAATTATAATAATATTATTAATTATTAATTATATTATTTAGGTTTATTAATTTAGTATTAGGCATATGTTTATTAGATGTAAAATAAAGGTCATAATTTTCTAACTTGATGATTTGACTGTATAATTTTCGATTTATCCGTTGAAAAAGTTTTCTTTCACAGATTTAGTCTATGATATACTGTAGATTACGATCAAAACATAAATAGTAAATGGAAATCAATTGAAAGAATTATAAAATCTTAACATGATTACGAGTAGCCAACCAAAGAAGTCATTCGTTTTTATTGAAATACCATGGAATCCGTCTATTTAAGCGATATCCTGAAAAAATTTTATAAAACGAAAACTATGATATCAAAGCGTAATATCAGCACAAGCCATTAAACCACAGTCAGGCAATTATTGCTATTTTTCGTTCTACTCTCAAGTCTTCTGTTTTATAAATTTAACTACATTTTCCACAACTACGGACCTTTATGAAACTTTCAATCCTGTTTAATCATTTTATTAGATCTTACCTGATTAAGATATATATTTAATATTTTAAATCTCTTTACATCGAATCCTAATAATAATTCGAATTGACAAGAGAGGCTCGTACTGAAATTACACCAATAAAAAATAATTATAGTTTAAATAAAAATCTATTATGTTATATATTGTATAATGGAAGTGAAAGGTGTATAATCATGAACTACGTATATATGAATAAAATAATAATATATAAATAAGAAATGTAGCTTACTTCGTAGATTTTTAATCATAACAATTGTTTCCTTCTGAAGCTATTTGACTAATATCTTTATGAATTAATTATTTTTCATCGAGAATGCAAGATGAAGGATTATCGATTTGATTAAAAAAACAAAGTTCATAAATACAAGCTATTTTCAATTAGACGATTGTGAAAAGGAGAAAGAGAAATAGTGGTAAGGCAAGACAAGGCGAGAGTGAAAAAGAAATAGCTGCGTATTAGAAAAGTAAATAATTGATAAAGAGTATGAATTAATATCAGTAGCGATCAAGGTTCGTCCTTTAATAAGGTATACAAGAAGATAATAAAAGGCAATGTCTTAGAGGAGACATAAAATCAACAAAGTCGGCTCGATTATAACTCTCGTTCAAAATAATCATCATTTTTATCATGAGATGAAGGAGCGTGATCGTCATGCAATCAGTCTGAACCCTCCAAAATAACGATTATTCTAATGGCCGTGTGAAGCCGAGGGAAAATTGTAAGACAATTCGGAATAGTCGTGGATACATTGATAATTCGATCGCTCAGTACCGCTGAGCGCCTCGATCTCCGCCCATTTATTTGACGGGGAGGAACTGAGGAGTGACGCATCTCGTGGATTAGAAGGACCTGCGGCAAGTAGATGGCGATCGATGGAATGATTTGGAGACTCGAGTGACCCCGCCTAGTGGCCAATGCGAAAAATCTAGGTGCGAATGCGGAATGTACGGCGGGTCAGGACGGGGCGGGGAGGGGAGGGAGCACCGAACTGACAGGGGTGGAGGAAGGAGGGCCGCGGGGATTCGGCAGGCGTGGATAGGCAGGCGGCCCGCGTGACAGGAGACTACCTGGCCGCATGCCAGTCGCCGCCTACGTGTGCGCCACCTCAGGGGGTCGATGCATCAGTGAAGGGCCGCGGGGTTCGACGAAGGGACGCGGGTCTTGGCCAGCGACGGGCGCCGCCTCGGCTGCGCAACGAGGGCCGCATTGCAGCTGCGGCCCGCCAGACTCTAATGATGGCATCACGCAGGTACCAATCCACCCTCGACGACGAGCTACCCCGTCCCTTTAGTGAGCTCTTCTCTGTCTTTTACGTAGATCGTCGATCGAGAGAGCTCGGACACCGGACCGAGCTCCCTCATACCTATTTCGACATTTAAACCTTTTATATACTAGCCCAACAGTCCCCCACCAGTTCATCCCTTATATTATTTACTTTTTTAAAAAATTTTCGCTAACTCCACCTTTTATTCTCCTTAAGATTACTTTCCGTTCCCGAAAATTGTCAAAATTATTTGCACTTCTAAGTCTCCTCACTACTTTGATACTTTGGTACTTTGATTATAATATTTCTCTTGACATATCAAATTCGAATATATTTTTATATAATACCATCCTACCATGCTTATTTCATTTATGTGTAAATCCCTTTAGGGCTAAGATGTGAATTTCTCAGGAATTTTTCACTTTAACTACAGTCCCGGGATTTATCGAAGATGCAATATAATTCACGTGTGTCGCCTAAGTTATTCAAAGTAAAGTTCGAGTGACTATAAAAACGTGAGAGTATTTGCGCGCGCGCACGTACAAACACACACATACAGACAAACAAACAAACGAACATCTACACAAACGGGTATATCTACGAATAATTATAATATCAATAATAATTATAATTATAATTATGATATGATTACATTTATGAATTTTTATGGTGAACTTGAATATATCGCACGATTTCAATTTCATATTCCAATTAAATTCAATTCACTTACAGTTCCATTCGTTATTTCTTTGCATAGAATCAATTCCTTCCAATCAATTGTCCCTTGAATTTTACATAAATGCCTTCGCTTTCCCTTTCAGTGAAGAGTAAACGTCAGAAGAATATACATGAGTTCAAATAATTAACTTTTCTGCAACTATGTCGATTTTTCACTGACATTTTGTACTTTATTCCACTTTATTCCACTCTCATTTCTCTATTTTTATCTATCTACCAATATCTAAATTAATACTTATATAGTCTAAATAAACAGATTGGATAAAATCTTACCATTTATTTATATTAATTCTTATGAATTTTTACAAAGAGGTTTTAAATAGCTTCACCTTTTCCATATTTCGAAAATACTTTTTTAATAAAGAATTTTAATCTTAAAATAAGTTTCCTGATCGAATACAATATAAAGAATTTTGTTATTCCTTTATTTATTCTGTTTTTGGAATATTGATTTATATGTTCATTAACTTTAAATTTAGAATTCTTTAATATTATTTCTTAAAATTACAACAGTGGTTACAGCATAGAGAGAGAGAGAGAGAGAGAGAGAGAGAGAGAGAGAGAGAGAATTGTATCTTAGTAATTAATATTGAAATGAAATGCAATTGTTTTGCAAGTAAGGAAAGAATCTTTTAATGGTTAGTTTAAAAAGCGAATTGATAGAACGAAAGGAAGTAAAAATATTGTTAGTTATTATTGTATTTGGAGCACATTATTAACAAACGGAGTAAGAGTCTTAAATAGAACACTCGGATAGTTTCCGAACATATGATTGCCAAAATTCAATTATCTTGCTGGTTTAATCTTGTCCTTCCTCCAAGCAGAAGCTCGGCTTGTTAGCCAGCGCATTCGAGGCACTTGAAAACTTTTCGCAATTTACATAATTATTCGCTCTCATAGCGGCAGCAGCAACAGCAGGAATGAGTTACGAAAAGAGAAAAAAGGACGAGTCTGCCCGACTTCGTCAACAAAGAGAGAAAAGCAGGACGATTCGGAGGAGAATTGTAGTAGAGAATTTTTATTCGCACGCGAGAGCTTCTTTATCCCTGGGAGTTTATTGTGTAAAACGTAGTTTTTCGTGGAATACCGGGATAGAAACATATGCCCTTGCGATAATCTTTTCGTCCCCCTGTCTCCGGCCCCAATATGAAGTCCATGCCCCACCAAATTATGTTTTCAGTCGAGATCTTGATTTCATTGCTAACATTAGCCGTGGTATTGAGGGAGAACGCATTGGAAGCAACAGAATCCGCAATAAAATTGGTGGGAGCTGAAAAAAATCGTATTCGGCCGATATGTAGTGTGAGGACAAATATTTCGAATTGGTGGTGACAAAAGAAAAAAATGCCATGGAAAGGGTAAGAGTGAGCGAGCATGACTAAGAAAAAGAACGTAAGATTCATTCTTGTTACTCTTGGGTGACATCTTTAATTCAACGAATGCGGATTGTGGGTTGCATCCTTGATGAGCTTCATTGCGCATCTCGCTCTCAGAACATTTGGATTCTCGATGAAAGTTAAAGAGAAACAGAGAAACTGAAAGAGATTCTCATTCGATATAATACCCCTCTGACTAATCCACTGCCGCAGAACACTTCTCGCTTTTCAATAAACGACTATATCGATTATCTTCTATTTTTCGTCTCTCATTCCCTTCGACAATATTCTTTCCTTATTTCCTTCTGCAATACCACGGGTGCCTTTTCACTTGGCAAATAAGAGATTTCCCTTCTTATGTCCACATCTCCTTATCACTTTATACTTTCTTCTATTTCGAATACATTTTCATTTCATTTTCACTTCTAATTTTCTTCTCTCACTCATGCATGACATGCCCAAGCATCCTTTTAAAATCTTATACTATTTTAGTTTTTAACATTTTGCCTAAAGTTTACGTATATAAATGTTGTATGCCAAAGTATTTATTTATACATTTATGCTTGGGTATCTTGTTAAATGATGAATATTTAATATATACATTGAGCTTTAGAATATTTTTATTAGCATATTTTTTAAGAAGAAGCTAATTTTAAATAATCTAACATTTAAAGTATAATCATGGTCGATGTAAATTATTTATTACATCATATCGAATGAAAACCAATAGGGGTTATATATACATATATATATAAGAAAAATTTAAAAATAAATGCTGAAAGAAAAGAAGAAAATCGAAATGTTTGTATAAAAGATATATATTATAATAGAAGCTATCTTAGCGAAAGATATCAGTTTCACGTTGAAAGGAACGTGTATGAATTTTTGTTGGAACGAACAAGAGATGCTTTTAAAAGACATTTGAAAATTATTGATATTATCGAAAGTATCAGATAGTAATGCCGTCATAGAATTCTAATAACTACATGATATTGACAAGTTATTGAACAAATAAAAAATGATACATATCTTTGATTTCTCTTTGAATATAAATTACTAATTGTAAAAAAATGATAAAAATACAATTGTTTATTATAATGCGTTAATTCTTAAGTATGTATAATCGGATGCCGTGTAACTGACAAAAAAACTTGAACAAAAGCAAAAACTTGCTTACCAAATCAAGAAGTAACAAAATGAAAGCAAAAAGAGTCGACGGTAGTGCCAGTATAACTGAGATGCGGCTCCAATTGCAAAGACTATTTCGGTGGAAATGGTTAATAATTTACGTCCCTTAGTACTCGAAAAATTGAATTTAATAATTCAACGTAATAGAAAATCTTGACGCTTTTGCCTCTGTAGTCTGGAGGCGTTCATGAAAACTAGATTGGGAAACATATAGTAGATACAAAATAAAAAATGTAACATGAAGCCGGATTTCTTAATCTAATAATGTTACTTATACTTTTATACAAATTTTTGTATTAGAGAGCAAGTAATATTTCTTGGATTTGTTCATGAAATATCTGTGAATTTAACTAGCGATGGAATAGGAAGATTTATATGAATAATTGATTTTAGAAATTGAAATTTAATACCGAACTCCATTCAACAATGAAAAGCGAATGATTTCGATTTATAAATTTAATTCCAATGCTAAAATAATATTACTTCTAAGATATTAATCAGAATGGTAATAACACAGAATGAAGCACTATTACATCAAGAGGTTTATGCGTGGAAAGTCGAAATTCGGGGATTCGCGTATCGGTGGGCCAAGAGAAGCCCAGAAGATAATCATTACGATTTGTGGACAGATATTTTCTGTTGAAAATCACAATAGCTGCCGAAACAATATTTCCGGTTGTTTCGACGGTCATTTTTTATTGCCTACTCGCTCATTTTTAAATATTTACATTATTCATTTCCCGGCATTTATTACATTTTCGTGTAAATTTATACTAATTTAGGCTGTAAGTATTAGCCAATTAGAAAACATTACAGTTTATTTGATTTATTAGTTAAAGAGGGTCTGAATATTCGACAAGTATATAACTTATTTTAGAAGCGGCCAACGACAGATCAACGATAGATTTGTTTAATTTTTTTTTTGTTTTTTTTTTTTTTTCATATAATGAATATTATATATATATATATATATATAATATTCCTATATTGAATTATAGAGGGAATCGTAATAATTATAATAGAAATATATAAAATAATTATCATTATAGCCTACCGTGTAAGAAATCGATGCCTTTTTAAGCTTTGTTCTGATACACAATTTATAAATTGATTTTCAGGTACAAAATCAAAATTTCGGCTCAGAAATAGAAATTCTGTAAGCAAGACGAGAAGCTGCTAATGTTTACTGTGTGCAATCTGTAATTTTGGCTCTCTTAGCAATAGTACCGTAGCTCAGAGGGATACGTTGCCGCTGATGAAAACGTACTTTTAAGCGTTAGAGCATATCGATTGATTGTTCAAGCAAGACAGGCACAATCAAGACTTTGTACTAGGCAAATTTACAATGTGTTCGGAGAATCTCCGTTCACGAGGGATCAAAATTACTCAGCAGATATTCCTGAAAATAACGAGTCGAACTGAGCCGAATACTATCTCGGGAAAGGCTCATAATTAATCCCATTCGCGCTCAGCATCGAGCGGAGATTCGAGATGTATTGCTGATAATAATACTTTTTAATTGAAATAAAGGCTCGCCGCGTAATACAGAAAATCCTATCTAAATCTCGTCGCGATGGTTAAGACTCAATCAAATTGCGCTGATCTGATGCGCATCATAAACGAGTGTACGTAATACTGCAATAGCTCGGCTTAAATTTATCACTCGGGGATATATATTATTCGATAATTTGCAATTTTAATTAAAATGATGAAAAATTAAGTGTAAATAAAATGGGGCGGAAGGTTGGCTGGGAAAGGAAGGAGGATAAATCGTGCGAGCTTATTTGTAAGGGAACGAAGGATATTATGTTTTTATAGTTTTTCCCGTGAAAGTAAGTTATTCATACAAAATAAAATGAAATAAGATTAAAAACTTTTGTTGCTGGGTAATGCATAGTAAAGGAATGAAACTTGTTTCAATTTACGTAAATACCGTAGTTTTTATCAAATTAAATTTGAAGTTACGGCAGGTATAAAACATTTATGTTCCGTATTAAAGTTAATGAAAATCATTTTATATAGTTTATTTTAGTTGCATTTCATGAGACTTTTATATGATCTCTTGTATTTGTTCATTTGTTAACTAATAACCTGGATTTATAGTGAAATCAATAAGATAACGCGAGCGGTGGATTCGATGAGTTTGAATGCATTTAAAGGAAAGAATCTAAAATGGTCGTAGGCTCGAAGGAGTGAGAATTATTTAAAAGAGAAAAGTTAGATTTTAAATAGGATTTTATAAAGGCATAAAGTAAATGTGCTCTATAGCTGGAATATAAATGTCCGTCATATTACAAGGGGCTATTTTAAATTTCCACACGTCTAATATTAGATAGGGGCGGGCAGAGACATGGACAGAGACAGACAGAGACAGAGACAGAGACGAGGCAAAGACATGGGCAGGTCACACGGACGCGGGCGCACACGTTGTCGCGAGAGGTACGGATAACGTAGCGCTTCATGAAATTCAATCGACTACTTTGAACATCAGAGGGACTATAACTTTTGTTACTGCGTCACGAATAGCGGGCCGCAGCTAGGAGAACACGGTCCTAAAAAACTCCCTCCTGCAAATAAAGTTGGCACCGAGAGCCGAAGCCTCTCTTCGCGGCTTTTTTACGCAAGCCAATCGAAGAGAGTCGCCTAGGGAGACAAACAGACAGACAGACAGACAGCCAGACAGAACCAGATACATAACCAAAGACAGACTGACAGACAGACGTACAGAGAGAGAGAGAGAGAGAGAGAGAAGAGAGACAAATAGGCGGCGGGGTGGGAAGATAGCAGCCAATGGAAAAAAGTCGAGTCAACAAAATCGAGTCCCTCCCGATCTAGTGAAGGATTGGCGCTCTGTCGATATGATCCCTCCCGATCGTCATTGCCAGAAAGTGCAGGCATAATTTCAAGCTTCGACGGTCGTATATAATTAGACAAGGTCATGACAGAGACTCGTGCCAAGCCAGTGGCGCATCGAAAGAGGCCCGGACTCGCTCGACAATAAGCTCAATCGAATTGCGAAGGGACGCCGCTGGCACGAGCACTTAGTGCGTCCGGCTACGAGCCCAAGATCCTCCCGAATTCTTGTTTACTTCGCTTCTTGGGCGTTGTTGTCGTCCGGCTGCTAGAGGAGCCGCTCGACGCGACTCCTCCCTCGCAGTCTAACCGACTCTTGTTACCCTCAACCCTCACCCTCTAGCTGTCCATCAGAATGCGGAGCAGCACCTCCGGGGACTACTGTTACCTGTTCTTATTGGCTAGTGCCATCGGTCCCCCGACCTTTTCATAATTCTCCCTCGTGCCTTGCACTCAGGTACATGTAATATTTATGAAAGCTTGTCCAGAAATTGAAATGCCCGTATTAGCGTCCTTGTCCAGGGATATGTTCCTCTCCACTAGTCCAATCTACCCTTTCCTGACTTCACCTAAATCTTCCTTTCAATCTCCATCTTCTCTAGCTGACAATAATTATAATATCCGTAGAATGATAATCTTCGCTTTCTTCTTCTTCTTCTTCTTCTTTCTTTCTTTCTTTTCATTTACCATTCCCTGCTGCAATTATTGTTTTAGGTCGGAGCCAATCAATATCTCTTAAAATTATTAAATTTCATACGATGAAAATACATTTTCGATAATCTTAGCCCTGGTATTATAAAATTTATCGTTTCAAAGTTTAGCAGAATTTACCGATAATAATAATTTCACTCATAATTTCAGTCTATTCCATCAAAAAAAATAGTTACCGTATTTAGAACATTTGAAGGATAATAGTGAGTAAACTGTATATCCACAGTATTACCTGCTAATAAATATTATTGCTTATAAGTGTAAAAAAAGAATCGAATAAATAAAAGTTTGTCTAAGAATAATTTAATATAAATATTAAGGGTAAGATAAAGTATAAATAATTGGTGAGGTTCGAGTAATATTGGAAGCAGCAATAAATGATATTAAACTACAAAAGGTTGAATGGATGTTAAATTGTTGTAATGGGAATTCCGTGAGATTTAATTTAATTAGAAGGTCTGAAGTTAACTAGAGAAAAGGTCTTTGAGAAACTTTGTATGCGCAATGTCTAGAAGAGAAGCAAGTTGGCAAAATGATGCTCTCCTCTATATATAGTGTGACAACGTCTCGGAGCAGCTGCGCTACGTAGGGATTCACTGATTAAGAATCGTTATTAGCCATTTATTTCTGTAGTGTTTGGACTGGATTCCATATCGCTAAACTTGGCACGCTCGTACTTGCTTACATGTTGCAATGACGCTCAACCTAGTCTATTAGCCCCAATAAACATTACGTGCGAAAAGGTTGGGAGGGAGGACTCACTTCTGCCTAATTCTATTGCCTACTTATATTCTACTCCGTTCTTATTTAGTTCTATTTCATTCATATAATTTCGTACAATTCCATATAATGTTTTTATTACTATTAATGGCATTTTGCCTTAAAAAGCCTGTACCAATAAACTTTGTAAGAGCTTTATTTGACGAAACAGAAAAGCAAATAAAATTTTATAAAATTAATAAAAGTAAACAATAATGTCTATTGAATTATAATTTTTAATTTACTTGTATTACTTAATTATATAAATACAAGCGGTAAATGTTGAAGCCGCGGTACTGAGCGAGATACCGCTGACATTTTCCCATCGGATGAGGCCTACGTCTCGAGTCCGATCCCTACATGGGCCTCCCCCTCTCCCTCCCAACGTCCAGTTACTCACTCATACTCAGCCCAATAATCAGACATTTGCTTATCTCTATTATTTCATTCTTTACTTGACCATTATTTGCTATTTAGCTTCGAGGAGTTCAAAATAAATTTTTATAAATCTTGGTACGCGGATACTTATATTCCCATTTCCGATTACTTAAATGAAAAAAACATAAAATTTCTAAAACTATTCTAATATTTTTACTTTTAAAACTTTCACTTTTACAAATCTGATTAAGATATTCAATTTTTTTATTAGACTTCCTAATATTAATACTTAAGAATCAACGGATTAATAGTTTGATTATTTTTAAAAAATTTACTTAGAGAGATGGCACAACCACGAATGAAAATTTAATTAAAAAATCTTTATTTACTACATTTGTTTTGCCATTTTCAAGGGTAACTCAGGTTCTGGCTTTTTAATTTTAATTTAACTGTGTCTTGTTAACGATGCTTCTCAATTTTTCTATTTTCTTTCTTTTTTCACAATCTTTTATTACGAACAGGGAAAAAAAGGGAAAATAACCATGAAGAACAAATCTGCGTCGCGTACAGGAAATAATAAATGCTCTAGAAAGGGGCTTTGTGCCAGATAAGCTTTTTTGAATTATGAAACTCAAACTATCATCGCGTCGTGCTCTTATTTTTTTTTTTTATTTTGTTTCGTCGTTCCTCTTTCTCGAAGCCGTTATCACTATGATTAATAGTATCGTTAGCAAAGGAAGTTCCATCATACATATAAAATTTTTTTTATTTATTACAACTGGATAGAATTTACGTAACAGTTGTACTGGATACAACAACTTCGAGCAAAAGGAGAAATACAGAATCCATAAAAAAGAAAATGGAAGGAGATCTAAAAAGCCAATATACCTAATACAGCTAAATATTACCAGCGCTAATTTTATAAAGAATATAAAATAATACTTCTTTCGTACAAAATAATTCTTATTCTCCCCCCCTCTCTCTCTCTCTCTCTCTCTCTCTCTCTCTCTCTCTATCTCTCTCTCTCTCTGTCGGTCTAAGTAAATCGTTATTGTCTGGTTTTACTTTAAATGAATCTGGTCAATTATAATGAGAAGAATTCAGTTTAATTACTGGGACTCATTAGTATTAATATACTTTAACCCGATTAAAAGCAGCGATAATAAAAGCTATTTAATCTGCATCTATGTACTAAAGAAATTTTAATAAAGAAACGAAATCATCAAAATACTCTCCTAAAGGAAAACGACGAGACGGAAGTTTATTTATATTTTTCGTTACGAATAAGGATAAGTCCTACATCCATTATTGTTTTCTTTATTAAAAAAAAAACAAAAAAAAACAAAAAAAAACAAAAAAAAATGAAATATTTTATATTTAGGCAGTAATCTTCAGGCGACCTAAGAACAACGAGATCGTGAATGTGTACTACTTGCACCTTTTCGAATATTTTAAATTGAGCTTGAAATATATCGGTGTCATAAGCACCACAGTAATTTAATATGCCGATATTACATAAATGTATGTCGAGCTGTCGTTATAATTAGCTGTCTCGTTTAATCCTTCCTAATTAGATGATAATATTATATGATCTTGTAGTTTGGCACCTTACAGTAGTAGGCGAGTTTTTGTGCACGTTAAAATTACTGTGGTTGCTTCAATTTTCGTAAGTCCTTTTTATAAAGAAAGCATGAATACTTTTTTCTTGTAATAGTGGCATGTTCTTAAAGAAAGTATAGGCATTTTTTTGGTCAAGTAAAAAATTTTAACTATATAATACAAGTTACGGAAGGCATTAAAAAAATATTTTATTTAGTTTTAATTACTAATTACATTTCGTTTTAGGTTCTAATCGTTACTACTTCTAAGAATATATAAGGTGACCAGTTTATTGACCAAAATAGGTCACCGTTAAATTGTTTCAAGATTATAGTAGCTTTCATACTCGCAATGCCAAAGTAAGTATTCAATTATTCCAAGTAATACTTTCTCCACGTGTACTTGTCTCCTCTTGCGTAAGAGATTTATTCATCAAACATCAAAGTAATATAAATGTAATGAATGTACGGCATGGAATATCCGATATTCTGTATCAAAAAATGTAATATTCCTGTTCTTCACATTATTTATCATACATATATATGGATATAATTAAACATTTATATGAATCTTAAATTTTAATGAAACTTTAATTCATGATTTTATTAACAAAGGAATTTTGTTATTACAAAAAGAATTTTAACGAACTGCAATATTTTCAACGCAGTTATTGAAATAACGTAAATTATATAAATTTCTATTTTAAAAATTATAAAACTGCTCGGGTATTTGATATAAAAATACAAAAAAAAAAATTTATGCAAATGCGTGATATAATATTCGACAATTTTTTATAAAATTTAATAAAATAATAACATAAATTTTGATAAAATCTAATTGCAGAAAGATAATCATAAAGTTCATCAACGCGACTTTCGTAGTTTGTGAACTAATTGGCTAAATACAATATAATCCTAATGACATTGTTGCAAAAATATATTTTAAGTGAAATTTTACGTATATCCTAGTATAATTGAAAAATTAAGAATCAATATAAAGATGATAATAATGGTTAATTTAACTGAAATCTATGAAATACGTAAATAGATACGTCCTTTTAAAAAATATATTAGGAATAATATGTGTAAATACTTTATTTGATTATGAAATGTTGAATGTATTTTATCAGTATCAATAAAGACGTTATTTATTTACGTGAACGATATTATTTTTAATTTGTTTTTGAATCCCTAGTGAGGGTTAGAGTCTTTGTTATAAAAGTATTGAAGCTTTTACATAAATGTAGTAGCTACTTCGAAAATCCCTATTCACTTGAAAAAAGGAGGCCTTTAAAAGAGACTTCAAAAACGAATACCTATATAAAGAAAAACGACGTGAGGGCACGCGAGGGTAAAGCTATTTTCAGCATCGAGCCTTCATCGGTTTATCATGCGGTTCAACAACGCGTATATGTTCGCTCCTCTCGAAAATATATTCGCAGAGGCAGTTCTTTCAGAAATCCTCCTCCGCCCCCCCCCTTTCTTCGTTAGTTATTTCGCCCCCATGCCCAACCCTTTTATCAAACCGTCTCACTCACGCTTTCCTTATTTCATTTTCCTCCAACAAACGTCCCTTTCTCCCTCCCGCCTTCTCTTCTCCTTGCCTATCTGCCTATTTATCTATTTCTTTATACATATCCATATAAACCTGGGGGTGGATGTGTACGTTGAAGATAGAGGATCGTCCTAGATTTCATATTCGGCATGTAAACTTGGCTATCACGTTAACATTATGAAAGCAAATCCGAGTTTGCGATTGGCTCGATCCAGTTTTCATCCGCACGAGCGAAGGACCTTTAGAGTTTCGTATAATAAGTAGCGGTGACGGTAATGACGATAAATGATAAAGGTGGTCGTCGCGCTGTCCGAAAAAGAGGGGAGAGTACAAGAGGATGATAATGGAGAGGAAAGCGAGAGGAAGGGAGGGAGGAATTGGCCATCGCGGTGCTACTCTACTTAGCCACGGGATCTTCACAAGTTTTTGAGAATGTACGCCGATATAGTCAAGCCTCGACTAAGGTGGTTAGTAGAGCGATGACGACGAAGCTGACGACGAAGCTGAGAAACGACGAAGCTGATGACGAAGACGAGAATGACGGGGATACATAAATTCCAAGTGCCCGGTTCCTTGTGTTATTCACTGCCAGTGCGAGCAAGAAACACTAAATTCGTCGAATAAGTTTTCGAGGGCTCTCGCTCTCCTCCTTTAGTAACTGGGCCGACGAGAACAGCACCGCCACGGAAGAAGTGGCTTTTGTTCCACTGAGGTGCTCTTGTCAACGTCACCCTACAAGAATCGAAGGAGTCAAGGTTCAGAGATGGTATCAAAGGCAATTCTTTCGTGAGCTTAATCGACCTGCAAAGTCCATCTCCTTCGACGCACTTAACAACTACATCCAAGACTTCCGAAAGCTCTTGTCCACACCGACGCTAATAAATGAAAAGACAATTATTATTCCCGAATAGTTTCCTTCTTTTTTTCTTTTTTTTTTAACACGTTTTACAATCTCTCACTTGCGGCCAGAATAAAATTATATAGGCACCTTTTATTAATTTTTCACGACCTTTGCTTTCAGCTTATCCTCTGTAAATTTACTCTTTTTTTTCTTTCGATATACGTTTGAAGGTTATAAAATCGAGATAATCCCAATTAATTTTATACGTTAAATGCGCGGAATTAAGTCAACTTTATCCAGCTCATTTTGCAGCTAACATCTGGCTTATTATACTTATTTAAACAGGCATACTGTATTGGTTTTAATACGCACACAAAAACATTTTACCGCATAAGTGTCCAGATTCATATATTTAGCGTTTACTTACAAACATTTTGTCGGATTATTAAAGTAAATTCAAAGACAAGTACTTAAAAATGTTAAAAATTTTTTTAATGATTTATGTCTGTGAAGAATAATAAATGATTTAGTTTTCAAAATTAAGTAAGAGAATTTGAAACCGAAAGTCAGTTACATATCTTGAAATATTTTAAATATCAATACATATTATAAAAACAAGTTTTGTCCACAATCTTACCTTCTACCATCTTACCTATATTATCTACCATAATTTATCAAAGAATTTGTTCAATTTGGATAAATCGTTGAGAAAAAAAAGTACCAAAGAGAGAAAAAGTAGCTTAGATTAAATGTAAGAAAAAGTCCATTAACTCAGGAACTGAGAGATCCTGTAAAAAAGTAGAAGTAGTGTCCACAAAGCTTCTAACAAACCCTCAACTTTTTTTGCCGGACAGCCCTCCTCCATAATCTCTCATACACAGAGGATATATCGTATCCTAAACTCCCTACCCCTACGTCATCCTCTTTCGCACCGCAAGTTCAAAGCCGCGGTTCTCGAATAATGCAACATTCGTGTTTTGCACACTCGACGTCTCGATAGTAAATGCCAAATAATCAAGCTCTCCGTGGTTACTCCCCCTCTCCCTCCCTGTCGCTAGGCCGTCATTTATTCTAGTCTACGTATGTGCACTTTTACCGACATTCCGATTATCGTCTCCTATCTTCAAAGCAGCTTTGAATCGCTACTGGACCCCCATCCATCCCTTTAACCCTCAGCCTGCTTGAGAATGGGACACAAGTCGGTATACTGTTCCCGCATGCAACGCTTTACTCTGCTCCTTTCCCCTACAGAAAGCCATAGCTTTAACTAAATAATGTCCTCGTTTAATTCGTCTTGCATTATACTCTCCGAGTATCAACCCCTATTCACTACCGTACACTTTAAGTTATATATCGGATTGACGCTCCCGTTAATTTATACTTTTTCTTCTTCTATTTTCATCTTTCTCTACACTCTCATCATTATACATCTCATTTATAGAGGAAAACAATTTTGCTATTCTGAAGCTCGATTTATAGTTTCGAAGTGCTCGTATCATTTACACCCATTGCCCTTTTCCATCTCTATTTTATTAAATATGCCTGAGTAATCATTTACCATATGCGCTGTAATTACCTAACTTACCCACTTCCAATGTACTTAAAATGCAATCCACTGTAATTTAAATTTATTACTAATATAAATGACTTAAAGTCTATAAAAAATATTTCTTTATAGTTAAACTACATTATAGATTTAACTGCAAAATATGGTTTGAAGTAAATAATTTTTTAAGAAACAAGCTTGAAACTCTGCTGAATATTAGAAACTTTATTATATTTATTATGCTATAGCTTTTATTACAATAATAATTTTAAAATTTATTATACATATGTATGCGCAATTGAAAATATTATTGAGCATTCGCTAGAATTTAAAATTTATCTACATTCTTTATAAAATCAAATTTAAATTATATTTGAGAATAAAACAAGCACAATTTTATTTAGTATTCTAATTTCTTTAAATAAAAAAATGGCACGAATGTTATAAAATGTGTTTTCTTCTTTGTTGAGTTACTACATATATCTGCATTGTGGCTATGTTAAATGTGCTTTAATAAGGAAATATAAATAAATATATTAAGAGAATGAAAGAAAGAATGCAATGAACTTAATTTGTACGTAGTTTCCAAGACTTTGTGGTAAAAACAGTGCCGTGGAAAGGGGTGTGAAAAGGAAAAAATCGCTCTGGGCGAATAAAATACGATATGCTGAACTAGGAAAAAGTAAGAAAGTGGGGCTGAATATGAGTGAGGGAGAAAATGGAGGCAAATAAATATGGACAAAAGTTGAAAAATAAAGAGATGCAAAAATTATATTCTGAAATGAGCGGAGCAGAGTAATGGGGAAGCAGATGGCAAAACTAGAGTCGAAAGAATGTCTTCTCGATTATACCGACCGAGACTCTTCTCGACCTGAGCTACATTTTTTTCTCTTATACTAAGGCCATCCATAACTAATACTATCCTAGATCTTTGGCTATGCATATATATATATATATATTTAGCTCTCATTAGAAGAGTTTCTAGAAACTTTTGCGGGATCCGAGGCATTTCGTGAAAGTGGAGAATGACAAAAACATTTACGAACCAGACTAGCGAACAAACTCAAACTGCTTACGAAAAGTTTCCTGCCCTTCAGATGAAAATGTAACTCTGACTGATATCTCAGCTGATTTAGTTTACAGTAAAAACTATTTTGTACTGTCGACAAGCTTTGCACATATTCCTATAAATAAATCCGTAGAATTTTGTAAGTACTCCATATTTATTCAAATTTTAATATCATCGCAAGACCATTCGTATTTTAATATTATTTAATAAAAACACTTTAATCACTTTCATCTCTATTCAAAATTTTAATTAATATAGCTGTTTCGACACTGAATAAACAAGGGAATATTTCTCATTAACGATTGATGTTATTTAGATGCCTACAAATCCTCGTAATATTATACATTAATACTATTTAATTACAAATTCAATCAGATATTAAATATAATTTTTTATAAATCTTTAATAAGATTTATTTGGAACATAACGTTCCTTATAAACGAATAGTTGCGAGTGCGTGTTGACAATAGTTGTCGTGAAAAATTGTTTTCCAAAGTCTTTCTTTCATGGAAATACTAGCGGTTTACTCCAACATTCGTTAGTATGTTTGCACTTTCTATATAGCGTAGCATTTGAAAAAAGTATGATAGTTAGAAAGCTCACCGAACCAGTTGACAAACTGATGCTATCAAGTGTATACATTGATGTTCCTAGGATTAAAAAAAATCGACATTCACAGTTTACTGTGGACCATAAGAATGAAATTGAAATTGGAAAAAATCAGATATTCACTGGAAAATGCAAATTTAGGTCGCCAAAAATTTAATTATAATAATAAAAATATGATTTCTATTGTTCCTATTCAACTATTTCATACCCAATATTTTTTTAGTTGTTCTTCCTAATGTTTTCTTAATTTAAAAGAAAGTTTTTATTTATCAAAGATTCATAAAGGTATTGCTAATACTAAAAAGAATTACTTGATGAATTAATAAATTACTACACTAATGAATAAAATTAATATAATTAAATATTTATTAAGTTTGGAATGTCAGAATAAAATAAAGACTTTTTTAATTTCAAAATCATTTTATTATAGAAAAGAACATTTTTTTTTTCTTTAATGGAGATTTAGTATAATAGTCCAAATATCAAATGAAGTATAGTATAAAATAATGAGTATTTAATTACATTTATTTTCATAATTTGTATTTATATAATCATGCGTGGTATCTGACAGTAGTCATTTAAACTGAGATGACAATACCTAATTGTGCATCTCGAAATTTCACTACAACATAATTCACCATCCATGTGATATAACATTATGAGCTTCATACACATGGTCACTACAAATTTATTTTAAGTATATTTCCATGTTTGTGACATGTCGATGAATATTTACGTGTCGATGAATATTTATAAAAGGCTTATTAAAGATTATGAAATTTTTAAAACGTATTTTATACAGTTTAAATACAACTATATCTTCTATAAATAATTATCAAAAAATAATAGACATTAAACTATATATTTTACATGATAAAAATACAGATAATAAAATATCACAATCGAAAATAACAAAAAAAAAGAAAGAAAAAGAAAAAAGAAGCCGAAACATAAACTTTAATATATATTAAATTCAGCTCTCAAGTTTATACGTAGAATGCGGTAATTATTCCATTCTTAATTTCAATGAGATGTAAAAAGGCAAGACGATGTAATGTCGTCTATAACATTAGAGACAATATTTTAAAAAAAACATTAAAAGAAAGCCAAGCAAAAAAAGGATATTAATTAAATGAGCTTTAAAATATATTATAGCTGCGATAGGCAAAAAAGTTTCACTTAATCTTGAGAAATAAAGTGATATTAGTAAGGTTTCAATGAAATAGAGTAAGTAGTAGAGTAAAAATGGAGTAAAAATATTTATCTTTCTTCTGCTAAGACTTTTTAAGAATTCTTAAAATTAATAAAATTGAGAAATGCATTTCAGGATAACGAATTCGTTGAAATACAATAAAATTTTAGTAAATAACCTTATTATATTTTTCAAAAATAAAATTAATAAAAATAATATTTTTATGCTATTGAGGATATATTTTTTGAATACGGAAAAACGGTATTGATGTTTTCAGAAGTTTCAGTAGAATTAAGTTACTGCAGTACTATAATCTGATTTAGAAATTTATACATACCATAAGTGTCCTATACCAAACGGAAATTTTAAGCGGATATAATAGTTATGCAAATTTATTTAAAAAATCAATTTTTCCTTCTTAAATATATCAGATTTGCTAAGGTGTTGTATTATTTTATTAGTCATTTCCTATACGAAACAGGTTTACTTTTTATGTAAAATAATGGATGCGACTTTTGCGATAAATGATCTGCTAATCTCTAATAGAATAAGTTCCGTATATAATTTTAATATAAGAAAGTAAAATTTGCGAAAATATGAAAATTAGACATTGTTGGAATGATTTGGTATTTTAAAACTAATTCATAATTATCTTAATAAGAGAATTAAAAAATCATGAAATTTAGAAAAGTATAATGAATAGATTGTGAAGGAAACTTGGTCGTCACTATAATCGGGGACATTAACCTAATTACTATAATCGAGACTTGGCAAAAGTGCTAAAAATCATAATAAAAATCTTGGTATGCGTTGGAGTAGGTGAATTTCTATTCAGCTTCGATACTCGGGCGATAATATAAAATTGAGGCAAGTTCGATAGGTACTATCGAAAAGCTCGTATATTCGAGTGGGTCTAGCGAAGAGTCAAAAAAGTCCGGTCAGTGACTAGTCAGTGACGACTCTGGCTTAATGACAATATTCCCAGAAAAATTGTTTGGCGGCATTGAGTTTTATTCCCCGGGCATGGAGTCCGAGAGTACTACTCGCGTGTTCGCACTTAAATGAAAATTGTAGGATACGGAATGTGAGTGCGAAGTAATGTCGAATGAATAAATAACGCCAAGCAAAGTGAAAGCACAGGCTGCAAACGCAGCTGATACTCTAAGCGATAATAGGCATCCTTCCTTACTATCCGCATCACCACACGTTCTTCGCGTATTTTCAAATGTAGTATCCGTCATTTCTTTTTCTTTCTTTCTTTCTTTTTTTTTTCTGTCCTTTATACTGTAAATATGGTACACGATCTCGAATTCGGTTCGTCCTATGTTCATGAAAAAAGTATCCGTCCGTATTTTATAACACAAGAATAAATAATTATGGATATTGATAACAAAAGAAATTACATTATTGGAATATCTAGTTTTATGGAATTATCATGATTCGAGGAGACTAGTCTTGCAATATTAGACAATAATTAGTTTATATTAAATATATTCATCACAATTTATTCCAAAACACGTTTTCAGCATATTTTCGACATTGATCGGAAATATATATAATTGTCCAAAAACATTTAACCGAATGTCATTTGATTATGTTGTTAATAAATTTTCTCAGAATAATGATGTATTCATTATTAAAGACTTAGTCACCAGAGTCATTAAAGGCACGCTTATTTATTGCGCTAATTAAAAATTAATAAAATTTTAAACAATTATAAATTACAAATAAGTGAATTGAAACAATAGAGATTATTTTTAAAAAAAATTAAAAAAATAATTTTGAAAAGCATATATTTATTGTTTAAACGGTCAATGACTTTTGAAATTCGGCAATGATTTGTAAATATTAAGGAATTTTGAATGTTAGAGGTAAATCAACGCGATGATTTTCCCTCCCAATTTCGATGAATTAGAGAAGCCCGTGGTGATTAAATGACTTTTTTGCTTACCTGATTTTGTAACGAAGTTCGAAATTAGCCGAACATTCGAGAAAGGAGACAACTCTCAACGAGAGAAGAAAAAAGTATAAGGAAGAAGGGAGAAAATTGTCCTCGAGGAAAATAGGTTCTAAGGACAGTAAGACTAATCGACGTGATCCAATCAAGAAAAGCCAACAAAGAAAAGTAAAAGAATAGAATAGCCGATCGAAAGAATAAGAGAGCGAGAGAGCGAGAGAGCGAGAGAGAGAGAGAGATAGTGAACGAAAGAAGGATAGAGGATGTGTGAAATAGAACACGCTACATCCCAATTTGGGTATTGAGTTAATATAACACAAAACCTGCCGTATTCCCCTGTCGATCTCTATGACGAGATGCGTATTGCCTATCTTCGTTACTCCTGTGCTCTCGGACTCTCTCTCTCTCTCTCTCTCCCCCTCCCACTCCCTCATTCATTTAATCTCACTCTCCTATGAAGGGGAAAGAATGCACAGGTTCCATACAGTAGATATGTCGAATTCATTTTAATCTCTCCCCTGTCGATCCGAGCCAGCATCCTCGAGTGCGTGTAACCACGAGGCGCGGTAAAAGGGGGTGAGAGAACGAAGAGGGAGAAACATGGCTTCGAATTCATTCGAGCTAACCTCTAATCTCGAAGACATCCATAACGATGACAACGGCAGACATCGGTGATAACTTCCTGTCTCCTACAGCCGGTAGGAGGGAGTGAGAATAGCGAGGGTAAGCCGTGCTGCTGGCGAGACCGAGCCTGGCTGCGTTCTGCGCCGTCTCCCTTGTGATCGCCACCCACAATTCACCCCCCCCCTCCTGAAGAAACACGTAGCTGGCTAATGAGAGAGGGTACGATAGTGGATTAGGTTAATCGTGTGAAGAGGAGGCTCGTAAGAAATTTATTATTAAAAAAAAAATTAATTACCTACAGCCATTCGATTTTCTTTCTTCTTACACTTTATTCTTATTTGCTTCTTTCGTTTTTTCCTTTGTTTTTATCTTCATTATTATTTTTTCTTTTTTTTCGCAATCCGCCTTTATAAGTATGAGTACGAGCTTAGCGGGTATAGACAAATTTACACCAGGTAAATATCATGCAACGATGTACGTTGCTTTTTAATAGACAGTTAATTCGTTTCAAGTATAATCAATATTTATGAGGAGATGATATCTTCCTTTATTTTCTATAACCATATTAATTTGACTGTATTATTATGTAAATTACGTATTAATATTCATGTTTATGAAACACGATTCCTCAAACGTTGATATCTCATGAGAATTGAAATGGAACCTATACATACGTATTTATTCCTCATCTCCGTCAAATTAATATCAGTAAATAACAAATGTAGCGCATAAATTATAAAATAAAATTATAAAATTATACAGATGCATATAATTTTATTTTATTACATTCTCAATGAATATATATAAATATCAAAGCTCTTTTCTAAGCCATGTATACGTGTGTGTGTTGTTTCACAAATATGTTGTAAAATATATTCCAAACACTTTTCTTTATATTAATAATGTTAAAAGTATTAATTTTATAAATTATTTAATGAATTATTGAATTCAGACAATTTTTTATAGAAAATTTTTATATATTGTTTTTTATAAATTTATAAATATTTTATGAAAAATCTATTTGATTATTAAAAAATATATGTATAACAATAATATCACAATAACATTAATACGCAGTTTATTTGTTCTTGTATTTTGCTATAGATTATAATAATCGAATCGCAATAGCAAATCAACTTTTAACGTAGAAGTGTAAATAGTAAAGATCAGCAAGTATACGATTAAGAAAATAAGCGATTTCTGTAAGTGTGCATATGTTCAAACAATACGTGCATAGAATTCATAAGCATGGTTGAATTTATAATAGAGGGGTTTATTAAAATTTGTGTAGGTCTCTCTCTTCCTATGTATCTATTTATCTATGTATCTCATATATCTATAAATCAATCAATCAATCAATCAATCAATCAATTAATTGATGTATCTTAAATATCATTCCCCCTCCATCTACTTATTCATTGATCTATTTATTTATTTACTTTCTTATTTATCTATGATGTAATGCATCTATAGATTTATTTATTATCCATCTACTTATCTATCTAGACATCGATCAATTCTTTTATTCCTCCTACACTTGCCCTAGTCTATTTAAGAATATCTTTTTTTTTACGAAATCTAAGAATAATATATAAATAAAATACTAAATAAGTATATAATGTATTTTTGGAATGCAAATTATTGATTCGGAGCTTATTGTATTTATGGTGAATGCACTTTTTTGAGGTCGTGATAATAAAATATTGCTAACATTTTCAAGTAATTTAATTTCAATTTACAAAATAATAAAAAGGTTATGTTTTAATAAAAATACAAAAATAGCATGAAAAATCGATCTAGTATTGAATGTAGTGATAACATTTTCATTATTGGCAGTACTGTCAACATGTCATTCAAATAGATTAAAATATCTCTCATAAATCTTTGTGGTTCTTTTCTCAAGTAAATATGATGGTTATTTGACAGATCGAATATTTTCTGGTATCCTCCTCTTAATTTTATCTTCCTCTTTCGCTTCTTTCGCTTATTCGCCCCTCTCCTCTCACTGACGCCATCACACGCTTTTTCCCGTTTTATTCTATTACGTCCCTTTTCATCTATCTCACTCATACTCTCTATCATTCGGAAGCACCTTCTAATGATCACTATCCGCCTTGCTTACCCTGTACCTTTATAATCCTTTAAATTCGTGGTACTTGACTTTCACTACCCACAATCACGCAATTTCACCGAGAATTAAAATCATCTGAAATTCCACAATCTACTTAACTTTGACAGATCAATGGTAATACATGATTACTACTATTTCTTTATATTACTATAACAAAATGCATAAATTATTTAATATAAAATTATATCATCAACCAATATTAGTTATTGAAAAAATTAATAATGTTGTCTTAATTTCCGCTCATAAAAATCATTTGGATTGCAAATAAATCTTAATAATATTGCTTCTATGAGCAATAAAAAATCTCGTCAGTTTTGAAAATTTGTTAAATCATTTAGAAATAAAAAAAAGTTAAAACTTGTTTATAAAAATGAGAAAATTGATAAAAGAGTTAATAAATATGTACAGGTCCAGGCTGTTAGATGTTTGAACAGTATGCAGATAAGGGATGATAAAAAATAGTATAAAAAAACAGATATGAGAAAAAAATAAACGAATAAACTATTCTAATTGCAATGGATTAATTATTTGGTTTAAATAAGATATTACTCAATGGGTCGAGATTTCAAAATGATCATTGTCAATGCTGAAACAATTATATTTGGCTCCATAATAGAAAATGACGTTCTGTTATAATAAGGGAAGGCGGTATTATAATCATCATCATTGATACGCTGCGATGGCGCGTAAGAATTAGTTTCATTACTTATTAGTGTCACTAACAAGTTCTCTCTACTGTTTTGTAATACTCGGGCTACGTATGCAACTGCAAATGTGCACTAATTTACTTTAAACGTACAGCGACGAGTTGTAATATCAGTTACGTATACATTGCTATACCTACATTAGCTATGCCCATAAGTATGCGTTTATCTCTTGCGTATGCTTACGTACCTGTAGTTCTGTATGTCTGCTCATGCTACCGACTGTAATTCATAATATTGTAATCCATACAATGCTGAAAATTGGGTCGCCATACGATGTATTACTATGATTATGTACTGTATTCATATTCTTCAAATTTATTATGCATTTTAATACTCTTTTAATGAAATTTTTTGCTCGGTCGATTTTAATTTCACATTTCGTTTTTTTTTTTTACAATCAACTGGTTTTATATTACTATATATATTTTATACTCATTTTATATACATTATAAATGGTTACTATCTATCAATTCTTAATGACGATAACTTAAATACATAACGAAAAATAAAATTTCATTGCATTAAATAAATTTTATTTTTATTTATATATTAATTCAAATTTTTAAGTGCACATGTATACATTCACAATTATACATTGATTTGAAATTTTTAACAGGAATAAAATAATATTAGCAATTATTCGTGTAAAAAGTAAAATAAAAATATGACTTGCGTATAAATACATAGATCAATAATCTTCATATAAAGAGAAATAATAAAAAGTATATATTTTTTTTAAGTATAGATGTTGCTACATATAGCAGTTATATTTATTTTAAATTACGTTTTTAAATTACAAATTTTAAGTAATATTTTTAACATACCCCTTTATGTACAACAAAATTTTTAAAATAATATCATTAAAGCATTATTTTAAACTATTAACCAGTAAAATTTATTCAATTTCATTTCAGAAAAGCATGTAACATATTTATGTGAATGATGGAATTTAAGAAATTTATTAGAATGTTTAGAAGATTCTATAACTATCATTTTATAAACTTTTATAATTTCATATTTTCTATATAATTGAAAAATATTTTATATAATAAATTATTTGTAACAATTTTCAGTAGATAAATATGTATAGAATGAAATAAAAATCTATATGAGCATTTATGAACAGCTAAACATACTGCCTAATGAGTTTCTAAAAAAAAAATAATTGAAATTTTAAAATAAATTACTAAGAAATTCATTCTGCTATTATAAAATGAAGAAGAAATATTTTTATAACTTAAACTATTTTTTCATAAGTTTCTTTAAATTTTAATATATACAAATATATAGAAATAACTTTATGTGCTGTAATTAAAATTTTATAAAAAAATGATTTTTATGTTTATTGAGTATTTAATCGGTGTTGAATATATATATATATATATATATATATATATATATAAGCACGCAGAAGTATACGTTGTAAAACTTTTTTAAATATATTGCTCGAATCATTAATCTAAACTTTATTGTACAATTTGATAAGTTAAAAAATATTGCTGCTGATTTATTTGAAATTGTATCTTGGCTCGTAAAGGTAAAGGGGTTAAATGATGCATGCGCTAAATTTCGAATATATAAATAGGAGCGAAGAAGAGAATTTAATAATTATTTACTAATCAGGAAGGCTCGCAGTGGGTCGCTTCGGAGTACACGATCAAAAGAAAAGACATTGAATCTCTCAATAGTACACGTCCGCTCTTTAATACACAGTGGTATTCCTTATCTGGATGTTGATCGGGACATGAACCCGAGGTAGTTACAGTCCTTCGGGAGATTAAGAAAAATTTCGTTAAAAGTCAGGTAGCGCGTGAATTTGGGAAAAAGAGTCGGCTGGAGTTGCCGCTACTTGTTGTTCCAGCGGCTGGTGAATTATCGTCCCCTCGTTTACGCCTCCTCGTGCTTTGGCGTCGGCGGCCAAGACTATCAGCCCTAAGAATCTCGAAATTTATTGCTCGAAGCCGCGAATGAAACGTAATTATGGCTCTTTACGATATCTCGGCGACCGCATCTACCTATGGCGAACGTCACCGCGGATCCGATCCCGTACCCTTATCCCCACTACCCGCCAGTGGAAAAGGACTCCGAGCTAAGCCAACTCACTATCTCATATTCCCACGGAAGAACAAACTCTTATACGTTTATGCGACAGGCTGTTAAATTTAATAAATCGAGCGCTCCCTTATATCCCGTCCAACCAAATACAATAGGAATATTATCCGGGAGATCCGTAGGATAAAACTATTTGAGAATGCACATCGGCTTACCGCGTGATATTGATGAGGGAATAATTGGCTCGGGGAAGGCAATGTCGGCTATTAGAAAATTGAATTTATTCGCAGTGACTCGAATCCGCAAAATCTACCAGGTGACGCGGATCTTTATAGCCGATTATAGATTATTATCTACTTGGCCATTCCTTGCCTCTGATTTTTCTTTAATGGAAAGAGTTTAAGCCCTCACTTGTTAAATGATTTAGGACTTGCACTCGAACCTGTAAGCACTGTTATCTGTTTTCTACTACGAAGTATTGATTGAAATTTTAAGTACCGTAGATGCAAACATCATCCATTTATTTTAATTACTTGGCGAATATATTTTGCTACATTGAAAGATTTTTTTTTTTTTTAAGCTGAATTCCGATCGATAGGAAGTAATTAGCTCAAAAAATTAATATCTATACCATGACAATGTATATATATATATATATATATCGATATCATAAATTCATTTTTATAACATATTAAATACACAATATTAATCAAACAATGTTTTATAAGACTTTTGTTTCATTTATGGAAAAATACCAGCAACAATCGTTGGCAGGGAAAATAAGAAAAAAATGCAATTACATGTTAAAAAAAGAAAGAGAAAAAAACGTGTATCGACAACAGGAGTTTACACGCTTTTCACGATTGTCGACAAATATTTATTAACGATGTGCCTATTCAATTCGTGTTCTCAAAATATTCATTGATTTTCCTCAGTAAAATGTCGTACAACTATAGGAACAAGCAATGCCGCGTAAACGCCTTTATTCTGTCTTCCAACAATTCCTGAACGTAGAGGTTTATCCTCCCTCTGGGTTCTGCACACTTTGGATCTTGCTATAGCTAGCCTGCCGTCCCCCCTCCCGCCCTCACTTGCTCGCACTCTCTCTCTCACTCTCTCTCTCTCTCTCTCTCTCTCTCTCTCTTTCTCTCGCTCCCTCATTTCTTTCCTTCGCACCCCAGTGTGCTCAAGTAATAAAACCAATTAGGCATACTGATGTACAGTAGCAGTGTGAAAGAAAAGAAAGTAGCGACAAAGTTGTGACTAAACGTAAGTAAGAGAGCGAATTCAGTCGTCTGAATTCAACTTATTTATAGGAGATTCAAAAAGGTATGTTAAAAAATAAGGAAAGAGAAGCTATCGAATATGGTAGGAAAAATCAGGGAGTAAAGGAAAAGATCTTTTTTTTTTGGCCCATTTCCAAGCCAATTTGAAGGCTCCGAGCTTCTCTGCCAATTGCTTATGTCACTTACCGAACAAACACTAGTTATAATACTTAAATTATTACTCTTATATCAACTATCCTCTCTCTTTCTTTGCCTATTTTTTAACTTTTCTCCTGCTAATACATTACAATTTTTCTTGCACTTACGTATGTACTCTCTATACTACTTTATTATTTTTATATATTCTAACTTAATTGTTTTCTACTAACTATATAATCTCATTTTATTTGACGATCTTTTACAAAAATGTACCTTTCTTATTCGAAACAACCTCCAGTCGGTAAAATATACAACATTTGTACGGATTTAAGAATTAGATTACTTTTAATAATACTTTCAATAATTAATTAGTGTTCGTTAATTTAATAAATTAATTTTGAGTTGTCGTTTAATCAAGTGGTGGATATAGTCATGTCATTGTTGATGATAGATAGTATAAATTTCAAAGATTCTACATAGAAAGATTATATATAAAATAATTTTTATTCAAATAATACGTTAATAATAATGTGAGTGAAGGCAATTTCGATATGAAATAAAAAATAAATTGTATATATTGAAAGTTAAACATAAATCTATTTGTATGATTCTTTGAAAATATTTCATCATTGTTATCGTGTTTTATCATCTGCATGCGCATGAAGCTCGCTAGAGTCCAATTATATATAATAAGAAAGAAACTGTAAGCGTTTTTCGATTTGTAATATTGGGATAGTGGAGTTGAATGTATTCTTGTTATTCAATCGTCTAAAAATATCTTAAAAAATTTGTTCCGAATAAAATCTCGAATTGAAAATATCTTTGAGTAATGTTGATATAGTTACGCATAATGCTGATACAGTCAAGTTGTACACTGTAATAGTGCACTGCAAGAAAGGATGGAGTAGCAGCAGCAGTGGTGGTCACGTGTGAATATTTATTGGTTACTACAATTAATTAGTGTGCAAATAAAGCTGTTTGCGCGTATACGTTTATTAAATCGGGTACCGTTTTCGATATAATAATCTCCTTGTTTAGTCAAATATAATTTCAGACTTAGTGAATACGTGATTACTACGTCGAAAATAACTTTCTATTACTTGAGAACAAGTAGCGATCAATGGAAAGTAGATATGTATAGAGGGTTTAATTGAGATATGATAATGTTTCATAGTAAAAGGTCATAAGCTTGAGGGAATAAACTTGAAAAAAAAAAGAAAAAAAAAACGGAGTCTGTCGATGAGAAGAGAATTAAATGTATGATAGTGCGATAGTAATGTTTATCGAATGGATTTAAGGCGCAATAATGAATAAGATCGTACGGGGTAAAAGGTTATCCGCAAGAGAAGATTAGGAACTCGGCTTTAATAAAATTACGCAATTTTCCCTAAGTTCACAAGGAAGCACGCCCATAAGGTATAAGTTTGAAGGAGGACGGAGGAGAAAATGTTCGCGAATCGACGAACAATTTGTCCTCCTTTCTCGGCTGGCTCGCTTCGCCTTTGCCATGCACTAGGCTTACGTAGTACGTACAGGTTCGTTTTCATTTTAACGAGCGCTCGCAAGCCATAGTAATGACGAGCAGTCAATGGCTTTGGAGACATGGCCCTGGGATGCATCCGCGGATGTCACGAAGCACAATTAAACTCCCTTCATAATTTTACTAGGCTAAGCGCCCTTAATGAGTCGCTTATTCATATGCGTTCATTCCTACGAATCGCTACGTCGTCGTCGTACACTTTTTACGCGGCTTGGCTAACCTATGCATCAGGAGACAAAGGCAAGGGAAAATCAGCGGGAGGATGGAACGAGAGGTGGAGGGGGCGATAGAGGGGGGAGAGGGTATCAAGGGGGGGGGGAAGGTTGCTTATAGCTCATAGGGAGGCCCAGAGTTAGCGATTCGCGCCTAGGCGATACAAACGATCGGAACGGAGGGAAAAAAGCTGCGACTGTTCGGACGGGAAAATTGCCAATGGGGACGGCCCACGGGGAAGGTTCACCGACTTTGTCCTGCTCTGACGCGGCTGTTTTCGGAGTCGCCATTGTTGTCGGGTGAAATTTGCGTACAGCCATTTACGCTGATGCTGAGCGAATACCGCGAAGACGAGGGGACAAAAATGCTGAGCTTTCGCTATCTGCATAACTTTTTTTAACTTCATTCCCCTTTTTCCCTTTTCATTTTTTTGTTTTATTTTGTTTTGTTTTATTTTGGCTTCGCCATTATCCTCAGCTTTATTGTTTTTATTTTTTTTTTCGCGCTACTTGAAGTTCAATTCGCATACAGTTCGTTGACTAAATCCTTAAAAAATAGTCCTTAAGAATGAGATGATGCCTAGACTTTTTATTAAACTACTTTAATAACTATTTCATGCAATAAAAATAACGTGCTTTAAAATAATATTACAGAATTATTTTTTTTTTAAATAAAAATATTTGCATTTGTGACAAATGACGATTTATGAGTACATAAGCGAAAGTAACTACACTTTATTAAAAAAATCTTTTATTATTTGCTCCTACAAATGAATAATATTTTAATAAATTCACAACATTCTAATTGTTTTGCTATTTCCATACAATCTGCATAGCAAGGTTTTCAAAAATGCTATAAAAATACTATTTTAACAATTATTTACAATAAATTCTTTACTATCCTTCCCAATAAGCTGGGAAAAGAATGACGTATGTATGTTAAATTTACTGATTCTATCGGCTATTTATAGCTCGTAAATATTCAACTGAAACGATCTCTTCGAACGTATCATAAATTAAGCAGTTTATATAAATAGAGAGATAGCTATAATCTATATTAAACGAAGTTAATTAATCTTACAAATCATTTGCAATTTTATTATAAACATCTATAACTGTTAAGTAATACATTGATTAATGCGATAGCACTTACAGGAATTAATCGTCCATCTCGGTTTCAATTATATTTTTGTTTTACTTTACACGTACTGTATATATATATATATCTTTTGAATCATAATAAGTCTGCTTAAACGTTAAAATAGACTACTCAGTATCGGCAACCAATAAAAGAATTCTTATTGAACTGCGTGTATTGAGAGTATGTTTATATTGACATGTACGGGATAAGTTTACTTATCGGTATCATATGACGTCCTATTGAAACGCACCCAAGGAAAATAGAGACTTGTAAGTAAGGAGCGTCTTTCTGTATAGTAAAATAAACGTCTCATTCGCTTAAACTGTTTGATTTCTCTCACTCTCTCTCTCTCTCTCTCTCTCTCTCTCTCTCTCTCTCTCTCTCCCACCTTTCCCCTTCACGTCGTTCTCTCTATCGATATACACGTGGCTATTCAATCTTCAATGAACCAACTGATGGACCTTCTTTGCTGCTAAAGTCACATTTGAATTAATCTTGAATTTACCATTTGATATTTTATGTATTTTGATCATAGAATAGAAATAATCCATTTTACCACTACCACCACAGTCGATCATAAAATGATTTTTATTGTCTAGATGCAGCAGATGAAATTCCTGACTGAAAACACATCCACAGTACTTGGTAAAAGAATTTTATATGTTTAGTTATACACAAAGGAAGATGAAACATCATGCATAGTTCGAGCTTGAGTTTGATTGCCATTCAAACCTGTTGATCGTTACTACTGTACTATTGGCCGGTTGTACTTCCAAGCTTGACTTTGACTTTGAACATTGTTAAGCGAAATTAGCAATTCCGATTAAAGTCGGATCCGTATCGTTGTTCACACTCAGCCGTATATGGGTCTTCAGGACGACAACTTCATCTTGGTTGTTCTCGAACAGTTTGACGTTTATACTAAGTCATTATGAATCAACCGGTGCCCGGTAGCGCTATCAATGACACAAATCACATTGGATCTATAATCGTCTGATATTTTGGAAATTTATCTTGATAGAATACAGGATTTGTCCGTTTTTGAGCTGACGATTTTTTAGAATACGTCATGACTACGATCGGAAAACAACAAATAGAATGCAAAAGTATAAGTGTCATTGATATAGAAATATTGAATTAATTCATACATTTTTTGAAGTAATACAAATTTTTTTAAGTTCTAAAATTTCTAATAGACAGGCATTCCTGTAGCTTTAATCATTACTTTTAAGGCATTTTAATTCCCTTATTTTTGAAGTTTCTCGATTGTAGTAAGTGTTATTTTCAAACGGTCAAGTAAAACTACTTACGCTTCATAAAAATGCTAAACTGCCCAGCCTCATAAAGCTATTTTTTGCTTTTATGATTTACAACTTTAAAGCTTCAATTTCTCATTTTTCTAGAAGATTAGGTAAATACTTGTCAATATACTTATCTAAACAATAACATTTTCTTAAATTATAAATATTATGGATAACTTGAATTTATATTTTCACTTTAACTTACTTAAAATAAATTAATAAACACATACGTATATAAATACATGTAGATACACGTACGTGCTATTATTTAAAACTTTGTATCACTTTTCTTTAAAATTACTATTAATTTTTTATGAATAAGTTTATTAGTTAAAGCTTTTAAAAAGTGTTATTTAACTGATACTGAATAGAAAAATATTTCAAAATACCTTTCATTTCTTGTTTAACATACCATCAACATCGAATTTTTTCAAATCAGTAAAAAAAACCTGTAAAATTTTAAGATATATTTATCTAGTAGCGTCGCATAAGAAGAATTTATCCAATAAGTCTATCTTATAACTAATAAAGAAATCTTATCAAATTTAAGGTTACATCATTTTTTTGATGAGCTTTTATAAAAATTGAATTTCACTTTAAAATACTTTTTGAAGGATTTAAGGACTTCTTTTCGATCGAAAGTTAAGAGTCATTTAGGCATTTTAATGACCTGCCTTTAAAGATCCCCAAAAGTCTTTTAACTTTTAAAACTTAATTCCATGAATACGAAGGAGATTTTGTATTTATTACGTAGTATTAATTTCATTACCTTCAGATTTATTACGTTTTTTTTTTTAAATTAATATTGACTTGGGCATGGATAAAATTTATATTTTTAATTTATTTTTATTAAATTGGTATAGTTTGGATATTTCATGCTCATGCTTTAAAAGAATAATAATTTGAGCGAATGATTACCCAGTCTTTATGAATATTATAGTATTGATTTAAAGGAATAATATTTATATACATAAGATAATAAGAAATCTAGACGATAATAATATATTTAGTTCCTCAAACATATTAAATCGATACTTACAGTATTTTTCTGTATTTTTTAAGTTGAACCGATGTATGAGCAGCATTAACGAGTGCCCTGGATATGATAATCAATAGATAAAAACAATAACGGATAAATTATGCAATCAATTAGAAGACGGAGTGGAGTGTTTTCTTGAAATTGTTCCATATACTTGGATCAATGATTAATATCTTGGGTCCGATGGTGCGGCTCGATGTTCTACTCTAGTTGAAAAATTAAAAGTCAACGAAAAAAAGTAAAGAGTAATAAAGCATACATCAAGAAAAGTATTTCCAATGACAGGTACTCGCCCGAAAGAAAAAGGAAGAAGCAAAAAGCCGAGAGGAAAAATGCATTAATCACCTTCGATAAATGGAAGGGGGTTAGCAGAGCGTAGCAAGAAAGTCCGAGCCGAGAAGGTAGAGGAACGCACGGCATTGTTTTTGTGCCGGGCAATTTACATGGGGAGCGCATCTTTTTTTTTTCTCTCCTCCCCGTCCTCGAAGTCTTCTCCGTCCCATCCCGGACGTTACGGTACGGCTACGGACGTGCGGTTGTCGCGCCGATGGGTTGCGCGCCCGGTCGCACACCTAACAGGGCGGTCGTGGATGGCCGAGGGTCGCTCAGGGAGCGTGGCGCGCTGCTCCGCGGGTGGGGGAGTCCCGGCCGAGGAGAGGAGGACGCAGTCGATGGCAAAGCGAGCGGAAGAGACCATGAGCGGCGAGTTGACGGAACAACAAAACCACTGGCAGCATCGAAGCGGCAAACCAGCCGACCAACTACTGGTTAACCAGAAACCGGCCGAGTCTCGCGCACGAGGCCAACTTTACTTTCCTAACTCTGCTGTCGTCCTCGCTGAGCCCATCTTTTCCTCCGCTGGCGAAATTTTCGGAGCCCGGACCCTATTGCCCTTTGTCTCGCTTCGGGAGGAAAAATAAAGAGGTCTGAAGTGGAAAACGTCGACTTTTACTATAAATCGTCGACTTGCTTCCTTGAGGAAGATCTTTACCCCTCCCCCCCTCCCGCCCTCCCGTTATACTCCTACTCCCTTTACTATGTACTTACTATACACCTTTCTCTACTGGCTTCTTTTTACTCAGACTTTTGCTCTTCGTGAGGTGCAGGCTTTCAAGCCCAGCCAAGGACGCTCACTTTCTGAACCTTCACAACTTCTTGTGGTCTTCGCCTTGTTGTTGCTTGTTTGCTTATCTTTACTTTCTTCTGATGCATGAGGGTTTAGCCTTTAATTTTACCCGGCTCTATTAGCCTTATCTAAAATATATTCACTTTTCTAAGATCCTCGGTCTTATAACCTATCTATTTAAGTCACCAAAGAGAAATATGCTTTACACTATTTTGTACTAAAAATTTCTAATCTACCGAGCTACCGAAATTACGGCTTACGTTGTTATAAAAGAACTGATTGTAGATAGAACGTTGTTGCTCTTGAATTATTATGGATTCTCCTAGAATGCTTATATAATTCTTCGGTTATGCTGGAAGTTATTTTAACGAGACCAATGAAAACGATGGTAATTATTTAATTTATAGTCTGCCAAGATTTTTCACTAGTTTACTAAAACAAGCCCTTGATTAACGGGGAGAATTTTATTAAGTAATTACAAGTCAAGGTATTTACAAGATTAAAGTCAACGAGCTACATCATGTAATCACGCTGACGCAGCCATTAATTAAAATTCAACGATCTCATAAATCTTAGAGCGTGTATTAGAGAGGGAGGACATAGCTGTAGGCCTTGTGTACACAGGTATCCATTAAAAAATTGTTCACACGCCGTTGCGCTTTGTCGGGGGCGTTGATACCTCGTCGGCAATTGCCACCATCACGATTATGTATAAAACGAGGCTTTTTGCAGCGAGGCCCTTTAAAAGGTAATAGTAAAAGATTGCAGCTACTGGTCGTGCCGGCCTCGACTTTTTCCCCACCCCTACCTCGTGAGCAATGCATCAGCCGGACGCAAAAGAAAGCGTTTCGAGGCGACAAAAAGTCATTTACGGGTATGTTTCGCACCTCTATCGGCTACTGGCTCACGCCCCTCTACCCCCGAGCGGCTAACCGCCCTCATTCGACCTTCCGTGCTTCGCATCCCTGCCTACCGCCTACCGGTCCCCGCCCCATCCCCGTCCCGCCGCAACGACGGCCCTTTAACGCGAGATTAATATCTAAACTTGCTTGGAGTCCATCAGCTCAAGGCCTGTCCCGTCCCTACCTCGACTGGCTTTATCAAACAGTAAAGATAAAATGTGATCCAGTGAATTTTATTCCATTATCAAGATCGAGAGCCGGGTAGAAGAAAACTTTACGCGGGCTTCACACGAAACGGCCGAGAAGCCAATTCGAGCTGCCGCTTTTAATGCGCCTATCCTTTAAGCGAACTTTAATGCCCCAGATGAAACGCTCCGATCTCTTCTTCGCTCGCTGCGGTCTTCGCTCTTCCTCCCGCTGGAACATTAAACTCGTTCTCCACCTCCTACAGCCGCCGTATCTGCTTTCACCCTTCGAGATCCGCGGCGCACAGTCCTAGGAGTGCATGTGTGCGCTCTACCCTCTAAGGAATCGAATCGCCGAGGAGGTCGCCTCGGCCCCCGACCCCCGCCCCCTGACACCGCCTCACTCGAGTATTTAGTCCGAAAGCTCGGGCTCTCACTTACATCCCATGACTTATTTATCATTATCCTAGGCTGTTAACCGCCAGACCCTTCGCACCGCTCCTTTCATTAAATCCCATACCTCAGGAGGCCTCTATATTTATTTCATTTTAATGTATTTAACGGATGTGTATTTACGCGCCGTTCCTGCTAATTAACATCGGCAGAGCATTTAGCGTGATAAGAGCATTTCTATGGCAGCGCATATTACTCACAATGATTCATAGGCTTAACGGACTCATCTGACCATTCAAATTATCGGCCTCAAGCCGTACATGAATCATTTATAATTCGTTTTCCAATGCATTTAGGCTCTTTCAACGAGTCCTGCCGTAGACTGAACTTATGCACAAATAGAATAAAGAGTTGCATGAAGTAACGGGAAATGAAGGGCAGTGACGAATGAACTCCATTGCATATCAGAGAACTAAGTTGTGTACTTTACGCTACCCAACCAACATGGTAATAAACTTTATTGCAGGAATGAATTTAGATCGAATACGTTGGAGGCCTTGTCTTCCATTCACCTTCTGCAAATACATAGAACGAACGATAAGATACGGCTATTTATTCTACTTCACTTTTTTACCTAATCGATAACTATACAAGCTGTCTAACAAAACAACTACGAGGCAAATATTATTAATTATTATTAAACTTAATTTTATACTTTATCTGCATGGACATCCGTATAACTTAGCGATTTATAAAGTATGACTATTTTTCAAATGTGTGCAATACAATATAATTACATTTAATTTACATGCACGCTGTGCGCTGCAATTATAGTACAAAATTATCCATTACTCCGGGATTATATTATTTATTTTATAAGTTGAAGTAAATAATTAGGCGAAACTACTGAAAACACTTTCATGCGAAAACATGTCGTAAAAGCAAAATTAAAGTCTTGTAATGGTAACGCTAATGCTAAAAGTTCTATTATTTCCCGAGACTTTCATTACATTAGAAATTACTACCTCTGAGTCGAATCATCTGAACTAACAAAAACGAATATTCTTTCTTATGACTTTTATTCTAATCGATTACCCTAGACTTCTATTTTTCTTCGACACCAGTTGAAAAACTAAAAATTCAATGATACGAAGACGAAATCGGAAGACGTATTACCCACAGAGATATAAAATTGACGCGATAAGTAAGAATTATTTTCTCACAAAACATGGGCTCCAATTTACAAAACAGATTGACTGACTTGTATTATATAAAATGTAAACATTATAAGTAGATATATACGCTAATTAACGTACAAGTGATGGTTTAGGTTTGAAAATGATACAAATAAATACATTTAAGCTTTTCAATTTAAATATATATATTTTATATACATATTTATTTGTTAAAGAACATTTTAACACAAGTACAAGATTTTCTATTTAATAATAACTGAATATATATAATAGTCTCCATTTGAATTTGAAAAAATTGCTGACAATTAATATTTTATAAATGATAAAACTTGAATTCTCAAACAATAAATGCTGTTCTGCAAGGATTTTCTTAAAGTAAAAACGAAATTTTAGCAAGTATATTATTACTAAGTAAACCTGTTTTAAAACAGCAAAATTTTGTTTTAGCTAATGTAGTTTACACTTTCTGCGCTTCTTAAACATACAGTACACTATAGTTTTTTTATTTTTTCACCAATTTTAAATTATTTTCATAAATAAATTCTTTGATGGTAAAATCTTAAAAGCTTTCCCTTCGAAAGTTCACTATAATATAATAATAATTTGATAAAATAAAAATTTATTTTGTATCAACAATAAACACTATAAAATACAATAAAAAAATATCAGAAACTAGTAATTATTTTTAAAACGATTTCTATTAACTGAATATTCATAAAAATCGAGGGTAACCCGTAACAAAGCCTGTAACCCCTTACAAATCTCTAACGATATTCATAACACAATGAATTACATGTAATTTTTTATTATTTTTTTTTATTATTATTATGTGCATTTATTTTTTTGATTATTCCAACGTAATTTTATGATGAAGGATAATTTGGATAATTCAGCCAACGAGTGGGAACAGCAATAAATTTCTTAGCTTATTTTTAAAATGGAACCTATTAATACTATGCTGCACGAATGCAGTATTTTTATGAATAACGTGATTTGACGTCGTCGTTCGTACATAACGAGCTGATGCTTAGCATAGACTTTTGTAGTTCGATTCACGTGCCGAAAAGCCAGACATGGGGCATGTTTTGTTACATATTTTCGAAATGTAGCATAATATATTGTAATTGAAGTTTTAAAGGCAAGCAGTGATTGATGTTTATTCATCGCGAAATCTTTTAAAATGCTAAATGTAATTAAATAGAGAGTTCAAATTTCAGAATAAAATGTTCAAAAACGCGCGAGTTTGGTATACTCATTTTCTAGCCTCGATTGGGGGCGGGATTCCAAAAAAAGTTACCAAAAAGACCAAGATTATAATCGGGTTTTTGTTGGAGGAGTTTCTCGAAACCGATCTAGAACATTCTATGCAACAATGGCGCGGTCGTTGTCGGGATCGAAACTCACTATCAATCATGCATTATCGTATGTACGAGTTCCTTGAATTCCATCCAAGAGTAGAGAATTTCAAACGGGATCCCGACGGCTTTAACACGGACTCGAAGTTAATCCTCGAAACGTCACCGGTTGCTCCATGCCCAGCTATTTTCCCGTTCAGATACTCCTATCAGTCAGCTGAATAGGTGTGCAGCTGATAACTGCCCAGATTTAACTACGGGTACCTAGTCTTGCAAATACGTTTCAATAAGCCCGTCATTCATTATCCGTCGCGTTATTATATTAGCAAATTATTGGTGAGCCAGTTAATAGTAATCGTCCAAAACGTATTTGTCGGATTTCATCTGTTTTTTTTCAATGTAGATTAAGTAACGGGCCTCCCAGTAATTATTGTTAAGGCTAAGGAGTCAAATTTTCTATTATTGCCAGTGAATAGATTATATTTAATTATCTGGTTATTTCTAGAAAACTTTAATTGCTAATTATAAATATATTAAATTATCCGGTTTTAAATCTAATTCAATAAAAGGATATTTCATTTAATGAAATAAAACTGATAAATCCGGTATTAAACTACTTATTAAGATTACTACGGTACAAAAAGCAATAGATTGATGGCATATATACGCAATACAAATCTCAAGGACTGACAGTTTAATTCTCTATGATAGTTTCCACAATGTAGGTTATATGTGATACGAAACAACGGCAATAAAAGAGCGCTTGATAGAGCGCAATCGAAAGCATATGAAATATAGAGAGAGAGAGAGATACAGAGAGAGAGAGAGAGAGAGAGAGAGAGAGATAGATATATATATATATAGAGAGAGAGAGAGAGGGAGAGAGAGAGAGAGTAAGAGTGAGAGTGAGCGAAATCAGGAAAATAAAAATGCGAATGGTCGCGAATGATGGTCGGCACGCGAGTACTCAGTTTGGACTACTAATCAATCTATCCTTTAACTTAGTACTCTGACAACAGCTTGAATAATGAATTTAAACGTAAACTTAAAGAGGAAGCTTAGACATTTGCTGCATTTGATGAATCAGGCTGAAAAAGACGATATGAAAGAGATAGAAAGAGAGAGTAGATTGGAAAAAGAGGAGAATTAAATTTCTTTTCCTTCAATTACACTGGTCTTGGCTGCCCAACGAAGCGGATCACCATGTAAAGACTATCATCTCTCACCGTCTCTCTCTCTCTCTCTCTCTCTCTCTCTCTCTCTCTATCTATCTATCTAACTATTTCTATCTCTATCTATCTATCTTGTTGAATCACACGCGCATATTCGTCCTATAATTAATAATTCGTCCTAATTATTTGCATGTAATTCGCGTATATACGCATTAAGGAAAATTGTTATTAAGAAACTGAAATTTTGCAGTATGAGGGGGAAAGCATGGTATAAATTGGATACAGTATGATAAATAATGGAATGCCGAGCATAATGTAAGATTTATGAGTAAGTAGTCATTTAATTTGATGGTATGGGAATACGTCCGAACCGGGAAACTAAAAATTTTGAAATATTTACGAATACCGTTAAAAAAGTTTAGAGTGGGTAGGAAGTCAAGTTTGAGGCGAACATTTATTTGGATTATTAAAAAAGCCATAGTACGGAAGTAAGAATTTTTCGTAAACTCGGTTTCCCGGCGGTAAGTTCAATAATATAAGAAGAGAAGTATAAATCGAAGTAAGATATTGTACATTAATTTCGTAATCGTTTTCGAAATCCGTTTATAAAGGATAGTGAAAAGTAAGGTTGAAAAATGGATGCGACGGGAGGATAAACTCGGATAAAAAAAAGAAAAAAAAGAAGGAAAAAAAGAAAGAAAAGAAAGAAAAGAAAAAAAAGAAAAAAAAGAACGAAAAGAAAGAAAAGAAAGAAAGAAAGAAAGAAAGAAAGGGCAAAAAAGCAAATAGCGGATAGATAGATAGAGGAGGAAGGACTGGGAGGTCGAGAAATCGATATAAACGCGAGGGCACTCAGTTTTAAGATCTCAGTGCTCCTCGTCTCATAATAATGGGAGAGCGTGAGAGTTTACAGCTAAAAGAGTGACGTCGGCATCGGCAGCGAGATTCTCCTCGGCAGAGGGTTAATCGAGCCATTACGCACGATAATCGCAGGTTCCCCGTCCAAATTACTTCTTCGATTCTCTCCATTACCGAGTCGAAACGACTTGGGGAATTGCTCCTCCTCTTGGTACGGTTGACGGGTGGGGCTCTACGGCGAAGGACGGGCGACCGAAGAGGCTTTTGGATCTCGTGCTCAGGGGTTACGTACCTCCTATAGGTTCGAGCGCTACGCTTGCACCGGGAGGCGCGGCGACGAGGGGCTCCATTCTATGTATCTGTGCGGTCGGCGGGGTGGGGCGGGGCCGGGCGGTGACGGCGAGGGTGACGGGGACGGCAGGGATGAAGAGGAGGAAAGGAGAGCGGGGCACGGCGACGCCGCCGACAGAAATTTCCAACAACCGTGCATTATTTGATATTCACCGGTGTAATTGTAATTACTCGCTTCGTGTAGTTGATACTTTTAAAGCGTCGTTATGAGCTGCTTTAACGATGCCTCCAATGTGTAAACAAATTATTTTTACTGTCTGATTATACTTTTGGAGCGGGATTCTGCGTACGCTAATGATGGTCCCGTTACATTGTTTATAATTTTAAAGGGCTTTGGCCGTGCACCAAATATTCATATTTGTCCATTATTGATCTTTATTATTCCTAGCCTTGGCTCATAAGTGCTTTAATATTCAAGCTATTTTACTATTTGGCGATTACTCATTTTACGCTAATGTCCCTTAAAGCCTCCGGGTTATTTTACATATCCAGTCGAACCTGTAATTATATATGTTACAGTGTAATGAATTTTAAAAGCTCAATATTCCTTAACATTTTTACTGAAGGCTTTAATTATATCATTATAAATAACAAAGGCATTATAGGGGACATTAAAAATGCAGGTCTGTGAATAAATTTTTCAAGCTCAGACGTAACTGCTTTTAAAAATCATTTTTTCAGAACCTCTCTGGCGAATTATGCCGAGACGCACAATGAGAAATATTGATGACGGATCTCCACTACTTTAAAACGAATGGTCTATGTGCGAAATTATAAGCCTTCAGATAGATCGAAAATCAGAATAAATAATGCCAATGAAATATGGCGGGATAAGGAGAGTCGCGGTCGTTCTCATTGTCGTCGTCGTCGTTGTCGTCGTCGTCGTCGTCGTAAAATGTATGTACTTATATATGTATGTAAGCACGCGCGCGCGTGTTAGTGTGTAATTGGTTGTAAAGAATTTGGGGAGAGCCAAGGAAAATCGGAAAAATCTAGTGACGTAAAAATTTGGTCATTGCGGAATTGTCTAAGCGGCAAATCAGATACCCCGAGGGATGTCAAATTAACGTTGCAAGATCGGCGAGTTTCACTTCGTTAGTGGCGGCCGTGCGTTCCCCAGGGCCTCTCGTTTGCCCGATGCGAGGGTGTTATCAGAATTCAATTAAGTACTAAATTATTCTAATGGAGGCGGGGCGGGAGAGAAAGATAAGCCGGAGGATCGTTGAAATGACCAGGTCGCTGGTGTTGGTCTCGGCATCGACGAGAAGGCGGAAGTTTTGGGGCCGCTGCAACGGGTCAGGGACGGGTACGGGACGGGGGGGGGATGTAGCACAAGAGAAAATGAAGGAAGCGGGCGGAGGTGCCATCAAGAGGTGCGTTTCCTATGCGAAAGGAGGACCGCTCGTATTGGTAAAGCCATTCTAAAGCGATAGAGGCTACGCGCCCTGAATTCCATTATAATGTCTAATTAGCCGTGAGGCGGTCACATACTTGGCTCGTAGGTTCGCGCCCTGAGCGAGGTCGGACCGAGGCTCGGGATGGATACGCAAGACCGGAGCTCCGATTCGCGCTCGTGTCACATACGGAAAATTAATTATATAGGACCACGCCTTGCCGGTCTTTCCGTTTATAAGATAGTGAGCGGGTGGTTGCGGGGAGGGAGGGGACAGATAAAGTACCCGCGCCCCTCTCATCACCCCTTGCCGTGCCGAGGCCGTCGCACTCGCTCCTTAAGCCGCGCGCGCTCAGTACTCAGTCCTTTTCCTCCATTCCGCTTCGGCGCCTCACTTTTCCTGTCAGTCGGATGTTAATAATGGATAAACTTTGCATCAGCAACGGGCTCGTGGACCCGGTGAGCGGGAGAGGGATGGAAGAGGACCGAAACTTCCCCTGCTTGGCTGAAAAGTTCCCGGCTTCAACTTTATCGTTCTAGGGCATCCTGTAGCGTTTGCCCGCGAGTTCCGCGCCGCGAGGACCTGCGAATACCGAATTCTCATTCGGGGTGCATCGTACTTGCATCTGTCCGCCGACAAATTAATTATGCACTTATTACGTACCGGTGTGCTTTTATTTATTTATTTATTTATTTGTTTGTTTGTTTTCTTCATATATTATTATATTGATTATATTATTATATTGATTACTCGGAGAAATGGGTTATTCTAGTAGGAGGAACGCCCGACGAAACGACCCATCCACCCAATCGTCAAGTCTTTTTATAATTATAAATGGCTGCGAATTATCTCATGATGCTTATTTCAAATGGGAATTGCAATCTAATCTATTTATGATAAGTGTTGCCCAGTCGATATAGATTTCACTTGAAAGGATCACGTGCAACCTGCTCTTTAAATATACGGATTAAATATACTGTGAGTGGAACAATCGAAAGGATATAAGGATATTGAACGTGCGGAGAGAAAAGTTGAGATTTACCCTCCTGACTCTAACGCGTAGACTTTTTCACTTCACCGATAACCAGACAATTATAAAAATATAAAATAACAGGTCGTTTATTAATAATGCAAGGTAATACAAAGGCATCGCCGTGGAATGGGAATCATTTTAAACGGGATTACGGCGAAAACGGAGCAATTTCAATGATTCGGTAAGATGGGAAAGCGAGAAAAGCGGAAAAGGAGTGACGCATCCGATGGAAAGCGCTGAACTGACTCGGAGTGTCGCGAGCGACTTTTTAAGCTCATCGGAGCTTTCTTTTGCAGCACAGCAGAAATATGCGACAAAAAGGGACGAGAAGAGCTGCGGTGGGTGCGGTGGGTGCAGGAGCGGCGGCGGCGGCGGCGGCGGCACGGAACCTTTTAATCTAGATACCACTTAAAAAGTCCTCGTGGAGATAGAACAGGACGCGGTATCTTCTCGTCCTCGGCTAGATCGACTTTCGGGCCGCGCTGCAGTGGGAATAAAACTTCTATGAAATTTAATAAGTTCCTTCGGGACAGCGGCGCGGCTCGTAAGTTTCCTCGGAAACAAGGAAACGGCTGAAGCGTAAAGCTGAATTTAGAAACGGCTTTCTTATGCACGTTCTGCCTTGGAATTTTACTCCCTACCTCCTCCCTCGCTGCCGGCAACCCCGCCCCGTCACCAACCTACTTTCGATCCACTCTCTCTCTCTCTCTCTCTCTCTCTCTCTATATATATATATATATATCGGCATACGCAAAATCTATATAAAAGAAGGGTGACTTTATATTAAGATCTATTATTTTCGAAGATTATTTCCTCTTTTATACATACGCAGCAGTGAAAATATATTCTAAACTTACTTACTATTACGTTCCATGGACACGTGTAAAATTATATTTTTCTACCCGAACTAATTAAATTCTCTTTGCGATATTATAAAAATATTTCCGAGTTAGTGATGTTAATGTAATGTGCATTTTTTTTTCTTTTTTAATAACTATAAACTTCTTAGGAATGACATTAAAATCTTATTAAAATACAATAACGGAGGCTCATCAGTGGAAATATATATGGAAATTACTTGTACATGTAATTTATTAACTAGGATAGGCATATTGCATCTATTCGGACGAAATTGAATAATTTTTAATTCTTCAAAATATAAAAAATGGATTACATTTTAGAATCAATGGATAGTCATGGATATTATTATAAACACTTTTAGATAATACTTAGGAAAATTAATATTTTAACCAAGACAATCATTAGAATATTTTACCTTGCTTATTTAATACTAAGAATATCCACGGTACGCAGAATAAATACATTAAGAATCGATACAAATCTTCAATAAAAACTGCATTTTAAAGACATTTAGTATAGTGATTGCGTACTGACTGTTGATTAAAATAATTTTGTACGAGAAGAATTATTTTCCGAATGTAAAATTATTAAATTAAATGAAGTTTTGAATGTATAATCAAGATATATTTTTATTGTTTTTTGAATTTACTTTACTGTTAAATTGTTACATTTCAAAGCCTATTTTACTTATTCATATGCTTATAAATAAACATCATAAAGTTAAAAAGATCCATAGTTCCGTTATAATTTTTTTTTTTTTTTTTTTTTTTTTTTTTTTTAATAATGAAATGGAATGTGAAATACTTTACAAGCGATATCGATCGCAGTGAATCGTGAAAAGAAGCAAAGAAAACAAACGCGGACAAAAACGAGCATCGCAAGGTAAGATAGTTAGCAGGAATTAAGATAGTATGAGAAGGCTCTTGTTTTTGATAATAAATTTTCCTCCGCAGTCCTTAAGCCCCAACTAAAGTGGTTGAATGAGCCAAAGTTTCTTTGTTTTCTTTTAATTTTTTCCTCCCTTTCGCCCTCCCCGTCCCTACCTTCTTTAATCTCCTACCCCTCCTCTTTCTTCTTGAATTTCCTGCGCCGACGTTTCTTAACTTCCATCCTCGCCCTTTAACTGAACCCCCGCACAGCCCCACAGCCCCCTGCCCCTTACCCTGCCCCTTACCCAGCTCCTGCCCCGCCTACGTGTCCACCGCCCAGCCCCCCTGCCCCCACAGCTACTTGGCCAGCCTTCTTCTCGCATCGCCTCGACGCTTTTTTGCTCCCCACCCACGCTACGCCGGGCTCTATTATCTATATAGTTCCACAAAAGTCTTTTGGGAAGTAAAACCGACGCGGCGGCTTACCGCGCAAGTTCAGCCCCCACCATTTTTCGTTGCATATTTTTTCGTGCTTATCAGGCGCGCAAGGTGCAATGATTGCTTTTTTAACTTTCAATTTTATCTTGGCTCGCCTTTTCCTTTCTTTCTCTTTCCTCGTCGTATTTTCTAGAGATTTAATTGAGGATACTTGGTTATGGAAATTTATAACTACAGACTTGTTAAGTATACGTTTAAATTGTTTTATGCAAAAACCCTTTATCCGAACGAGTATCAAAGAATTTTACTGAAGCTATTTTTATTCTCCATATATGGCTTACTTTTATTTTATTTTATAACAGTTTCATATACTAATAATGTGCCTCGTAGAGGCCTGTCCCGTATAATTTCATGACACTCATTTAATCACTTATAAATACGTCAAATAATCCAGTATTAAAGGGAACTCCAATAAAGATGGACGTCAAAGCGGACTTAATGTACACTAGCTTGCGCGCGTGTGCGTACGTGGGTGAATGCGTGAGCCTGTGTCTAATAAAAAATATGAATACGGTGAATTATAAATGCTTAATATTTCCTTGATGTTTGAGCCCAGTATGCTTATGAAAAATTGAACGTAAATTTTAATATATATTTTGGTGAAAATTTTATAGAACTTTGAGCTTAGCGCACCGCAAGTTCAAACAAAAACCTTCCTATAAAGCCTTACAGGAACGGAATTCACTTACAAAAGAGTATTGAAGGAAATATCTAAAGGAAAAAATAAGTAAAACGAAAGTTTGATGCTCGACCTTTCGCGGCTATACACCAGGCAATAATTTCTTTTAAAGCTTTATGTGCAAACGTACGCCGACACTAAAATCACAGAGCGTGCACGAAAAATATTCTCGCTGCGCGAATTTCAAATCCTATTGGTTTGCAACCCGTCGCCTTTCTTTCACCTTGCAGTTTCCTCGGCTGAGCGAAAGGAGCACTCGTAGGAGCAAAAAAAGGAAAATAAATAAATAAGATGGGGAAACGGAGATGGAAGGTAAGGACGAGGAGAGTGAACGGCAGTCAGATACAGAAGGCAGAGCTATTTTTCTTTTTACTTTTTTCCCCTTTTTTTCTTTTCATTTTTTACAAAAAAATGGAAAGTAGCCATAAATAGGAATTGGTGCCTCAAAAATGCAAGCACGCGCAAGGAATCCTGTTATCGCGACATTATTTAACGACACGGTCGCTCCCCGTAATCCTCTTGGACAGCCAACTAAAGCGGAAAAGTTGAAATATTAGTTTTGCTCGATTAAAAGACAATGTACAATATGTAATATAAAAGACGCGAAATTTTGAGATTGTAATATTAAAAAAACAAAAAAAAACAAAAAAAAACAAATAAGATTTGTCTGCCGTTTATTTATATTTTGCAAATGTCTTATTCGTTTGATTGCATGCGAATATTTATTGGAAATCTTTAATAAAAACGAGTTCTTATCAAATATTTATTATGAATTAATAATATTAATAAAAGCAATGTAGTGAAGGTGAATCGACGTATTAAAATGCACGAGCTTACCGAATTGAAAAGTACACATGTGATATGAACGGGCGAGAAAAATACTGGAGAAACATGCATGCGATAGTTTTAAGAAGAGCAGAGAAATGTTGGAAATAATCGGTAAAACTAGTGGGCATCGAACCTTAACGAAAATAGAACCTAATCCTGGACAGGAACGTGACTAGAATCTGCCGGCATTTGTATTGGTGGAGGGTGGGTGCGATGCCGCTCGATTGCATGCGAGACGAATGAGTTTTGAGTTGATTCGCCTGCTGCAAACTTTTCTCTTGCGATATTGTCTCGATACACGACAGCACCTGTACCCTCAATTGACAATCGCTCCGAGCATTTCAAAACTGATTTTTACATATCATATAATCCTGCGGCTCATATAATACAGCCTCACCGACAGATGAACTTAACCGAATTTTCAGCACCGGTCCCGTATTCCTCATTCGGCTGATTAGAGCCCAATGCACCTGTAAATTATGACGCTCGGCATTTTTCATTCTGCATATGCATGTGGCCTATCTAATACCTCCGCTCTACTAAAGCATTATAAATCTCTTTTAGTATTTATTCACTTAAATACCTTCAGTATTTTCAACCCAATACGAATAATTCAAAATACAAACATTTTGCGAACATTTCATATCTGCAGACGAAGTAATGCAATTGCCTATGTATTCATGAGTGTTTGGCTTTCGCATTTGGGCAACTAAGCATTACGATATTTTACAAGTTGCTAGATCTATAATTTAAATATAGAGCAGAGTATGAAGGGATTTATTTGATAAGTATTGATATATTGAAGGAGAGGAAAAATAATGATTAGGAAATACGAAAATAGTAGATGCGCCTCTTGGAAATATGTGTTTTATCGCGGCATTAAATAAAATGTAAGTAAAACGTTTTCCCAACTTGAGCTAATGAGACAAAATTTTTTAAGTACATAGTTCAGTTAGTCTCATAAATTTCAATATACATATACAGGTTTTCTGTAGAAACTGTCACTAGTTTATTGCGGGACAGCCCTTTGAAGGTAGGAGAAAAATTTAGTGCATAAAAGAAACGTAAGAATAGTTCAGAAGTCTCGGTCCTGCTTCTGCGAAAGTGCTTATTCAGCAGTTTATTTTCTGTAGGACTCAGGTAAACATTTAACATAAAAAAATTCAACGTCAATGATGAAAAGCAAAAAGAAGAAAAAATTATGGGCGAAAGGGCTTAGGGGTAAGAGGCAACTGCAGGGACCAGAGTGTATAGGAGAAAATTGAGAAAAGAAAGACGGTTGAGCTTCGCGGTACCGAGAGCAACAATCCTCGCGATGTACTTGGCGCTGTACCAATCTTCTCGATTCGTCCCAGCGATTCGCGAATTACGATAAGGTTTCTGGAATATACCTGGAGATGCGCCCAATTTCGTCTCACTTATTCTATATGTTATTACCTGCCTCCTCTTTTAATGCATAGAGCATTCATCCCTTTCAATCTATACAAATTTAGAGGCAGAGAGAGAGAGAGAGAGAGAGAGAGAGAGAGAGAGAGAGAGAGAGAGAGAGAGAGAGAGAGAGAGAGAGAGAGAGACATTAACAAGATGTACTTCAGTAATTACGTTTTTTTTGTTAAGCATGTTTTATAAATTTATTTAATATTAAAAAGTAAGGGGAAGCGAAGGTATTGTAGAAAATCTCCACCGAATTTTGTAAAAAAAAAAAAGGATTAAATTTAGCTATAAGTAATAGCGTTACGAGTAATTTGCGATATTCAACATTTTACGTAACTTTAGCTCAAGCTCAAATGAAAAAGTAAAACCCACTCTCCATCTTTTTTAATAACGTACTAATATTTAAATAAATTTAGTGCGATATTAATTATAAAAATATAGTAATTGTAATTGGATAAACATTTCTACGAGTTATCAACGCATTATTAAATGATCTTATATTTTTTACTCTAATAGTATCAATTAATATGGTATTGTTAAATTACAATTTAAAAATTATATTAAATATCATCTCAATTCCTTCAAGACGGAAATTTCATATTAATTCAATAATCCATATATCACGTTCATTCTCTATCGAATAAATAATATCTACAAGTATTAACATTTTTATAAAATTTCTTGCTTTATATACAATTAAAAAATACGACTATAGTATTCAAAAATATAATGTCATTAAATAAACATAATTACAAAAAAGATTTTTTACGGACTTCATATTATTAGAATTTATTTGAAATAACAAATATCTTTTTTATTATTTTTGTCGTTCAAACATTTCATTGCTCTTCATCTGAAAAACCATCCGTAAACTTGTAAATTATTACCATTAACTCAGATTTTTAATCTCAAGATAATGTATAATAAAAACGTACTCTTTAAGAGTACATTAATCTAGCGCGTTAGAAATTTTTATAACTTTTAAATTTACTTTTAAAATCGAAAATCTCGAAAAAAAGTATACCTATCACTAATCTGTAAAGAATATAAAATGTATTTTACTTGAAATACAAATAGAGATACATGTTATTAATTATTGTCGTGCTAATACGTATATTACGTTAATACGTTATTAATCATAATAATCTTACTACTTAATAGTATTATCAATATTATTCCGCATTACGCAAGTTATAATGAAAACGCTTAAGAGATTAAATTAAAAGAAAAAAATTGAATATTTTTCTTAAAATGGAAAGTTGCATTAGCGTGTACGCTTATTGCAAGAATATAAGAAAGGGAGGATAGAAAAGTATGGAAAGAAGTCAGCAATTGAATTGAAAATCACATGAATTTCAGGCGTTATTAGATTATCCGATAGTAAGCTTTCATAATAGGCACATCGATGGCTTACAATTACTAAGCTCGTGACTCATTATTTCCTTGAAGCTTCAATAGATTTTAGCCTGAGCCTGTTTGATTTAATACTCGATATTTTCAAAAAAGTATTCGTCCTATAATAATTTTAAATTTACTTATGATTTTCAGCTCGTATTAGAATATCCATTATGTTACTCAATTTTAGTATTTTTTTTTTTAGGTGAAATAAAGGAAGGATAAAAGGATAGAACGAGAGGAGCAAACAACTGAAGGAGGAGTAATAAATGAAGTAATAATATTCCTATGAGGGATGCGTTTTACTCGGTCGGAGGAGAAAAAGCCAATAGGATAAACCGGCATTGATAAGGAATAAGGAGAGATTGGCTCGCGCGTAGGAGAAACCTTTTAATTTAATATTGAAACTCGAAGAGTGTTACTATTTGCCAATAATGTAAGTTCCCTTCCTATCACTTATCTAAAACTCCTCTGCTACTCACCGTCGGATTTACCGTTGAGGATACGTCGATTTATTTCTTTTCGCGGAAACCAAGTTAATTGGATTTATTCCACGACGCTGGCTTATTTTCTCCGTCCTTCCTAATCTACCAATTGCCCTTATCTTACATTTTATTTCTTCCTTTTTTTTTTTTTTTTTAGCCGACTAGCACCCTTCCACTCAAACGATTCCGAACTGTAGTAGCTAAATGCTTGCGAATTAATTACATTCTGATGGCCGCTCCGCCCTTACTTGCATGTACATAAATCCTTACATATGAAATGGCCTCTCGGGTTCCTTGGCTCAATTAACATCAACGACCATCACTTAACGTTAGTCTCTCTCTCTCTCTCTCTCTCTCTCTCTCTCTCTCTCTCTCTCTCTTACGAATAAAGAAATTGTTGGTAGGAAAGATATCAGTATCCATTACAATGCGAGTTTTTCAATGTTCATTATCTATAAATTTGAAATTGAAATGAAAAATGCAATTAATTTTTGCAGGTCAGAGAATGTTGATTGGGACATTAAAATTTATCCACTTTTTCCATTATCAATGGGCTCTCTCCCTTTCCCCGCCTCTTTGTCTCCTTCTATGCCAGATATTCGAGAAAAGCAGAAAAGTGCAACGATTCTAATCTCATGTATATATAATATCCAATTTGAGAGCATATATCAATCAATGAAGCTGTTATCAACTTTGGCCTTCTCTCTTGGCCACTTCCTCGGCAACTTTAATCGCATTTGAAAACTTTGCTGTTTTCGAAACAATAAGCTTTTCCCTTTCCTCCTTTGTCTTTTCCTGGGTAAAAGTAAAAGCTCGGAGTTTTCTCCCGCCTTCTCTAATCTTTCTAAAAGAATGCGCGCAGTCTACTCCGTCGGGACGCGATTGCCAATCGAAAACAATACCCCCTATCTTCTTTGCCCCTCTCTTCATCTTCATCATCTTCTTCTTCTTCTTTTTCGTCTTCTCCTCCTTCTTCTTCTTCATTTTCTTCTTAGTCGTTCACAGTTTCTTAGCCGATAAAAGGAACTTTTTTTAAGAATCCACGCGGAAATAGCGTCTTATATCGAACCTCCTACCACCTCTAGCCTATCGCAATTCAAGACGCCTGTCGAGTTCCAATTAACGAGAGGAACCGGATCGCGACGTGGCCTGGGACGTGCAAGGGTCGGGAAGAGATCTTAAAGGGTGAGGGGCGAGAGGGTAGGATCCTTGCTAATCCCGGAACAATCGCGCCTTGGCTGCCGATTAGAAGCAGAGATCGCGAGTCTCGACCTTCCTCTCCATAGCCCGGAATACTACCCCCTCCCCCCGTACCCTCAATCCCTTACTCGCCCCGTCGCTCCCGCTGGCGTCTCAGTCCGGAAGCTCGAACTAATTAAATCATCGTAATTTCATATCTGCCTTACGCATACATGGCTACGTAGAGCGAGCTTGAATTCCCACCCCGAGCGTCAATGTGCATACATGCGATGGTGTGCAGGCTTGGGTCGTGAAGGGAGTATATTTGGAAATCGAAACTCATCCGTTACGTGTGAGATTAATCAGTGGGCTAACTTGATTGGAATGAGAATCGTACGTTCTCGCTTATTCGAGGCTCTTGCGCGGATTAATCGGCAAACGAGAAGACTCCGTAGAGAGCCCAGAGCTAAGAGTCTGATGTTATTTTTCCATTTGCTAGGGAAGCCAGTATATCTTATTACCCTGGGATCACTGGAATTCAATTCAGTGCCACTCCTCTCTTGCTTTGCTTGAATTTGCGTTTTGGATTATCACTCTCCGCTGATCTCGAGTCAACCTCTACTTCTACCGCCATTTTTCATTATGGATTCAGAACTGTTATCATTATTTTTCGGTAATTCGAATTTTCTTCAATCATTCTTCGGTCCTTAATAGCAACTAAAGTATATAGATTCTTTTAACCTTCAAGCTCTAACTATATTAATTAAACCCCCATTATAAAACTATTTCTCATATTCATTTCAAATCCAATTACTTATAGAAACATATAAAAAACATATATATATATATATAGCTCTAAGTATTATTAAAATCATAATTGCATTGATACAATTAAATCCGATGAAAATTGTGAAATAATTACAATTGATGAAAAAAATTCATTTTACCAATCGCTGAAAAACGCATATTTAATGCAAAATTAAATATAATCTTTTTACTGAAATTATTCACTAAATATACCATTAATATGTTTTACATATAATAATTTAATAATACTTTTGAATAACGAATTAGACGAAAAAAGCCACTATATATATTATATTACATGGAATAAATTATATATTAGTTACTTCAGTGAATAATATTCAATTATATATAAAACCCAATTAATAAATAATTGAACATGACTAACTAAATTAAAGAAAATCTATTGAAGACGAATGTAGTAATGAAATTTTCATTATTTCCGTACGCTGAAAGCCTTATTGAACTATGGTCAAATGATCTAATTAAGTGTAATAGGAAACAAAGCAATTTCGAAAATGACGGAGACTTTTGAAACAAGTATTATTCTATGGAATAGAGGGACAATTGTTAGGGAATATTATCTATTAAAGAAGTCTAGGAATAAACTAACCACACGATCTCTATTAATGTTGTTATTAAAAGATTTAAGACATTGTATTATTTGAATTATAATTTGACAATGTAATTGAAAAAAATGTAAGATTTATCTTAAAACATAGTTCAGATGTTTTAATGAATTTACAATCGTATTATCAAATCATTCAGCGATCGCTGAGGAAATATAAAGTTATATTTTTATAAAATTATATGAATATCAATATAAAAGGCTAATTGAGTATTACGGTTAGTAAATGACAGATAATTACCATATGGCTATACCACGTTCGTGACTAATAAATTAATTATTGTACGGAATTAAGAGTATAACTAGGTGAAATCGACCAATGGTCTGAGCCAACGCGTACCTTTATCAGCTGTGCGAAAAGCTGAAAAACGAATTGATTGGCCATCGGCTGAACGTCCTAATTAACTTACTCCGGTAGCAAAGGAATATCAACAAACACCAAGGCTTTCACGTGAGAGAAAATTATTTTAACATACCTTCTATTAAACTTAAGTATAAATTAAGTGATGTAATTAACAATAATTAATAATAAAGCAATAAATAAATTAATTCATCCATAAACGCTCGGTTTTAGCATATGATTCATCCATCGTGTCTTTGTGAATGTTATAAGTATTTTTTATTATCACAAGAATTAATTAAAACGTTTCCTTCTTCATTATAGTAGTAGCCTATTAATCGAAAATTTCAGATTCCTATTAGTTGCACATTTACATACTATAAATCCGTTCAACGTGTCTCGTAATTACATCCGAGTTGTGTATTTTATACTTAAAGATTACTATAAAAAGCATTACTATAAGGATATTACTAGAGTAACAATAATTTAAAATAATATTCGTAAAAAATTCGTTAAAAATATTATGTAGGATAAGTAGAAGATTTATATTTATACGGTTTGCGTGTAAAAAGTTAGATATGGATAAATTTTATATCTGCATAAAGATTATAAAAATGAATAAGACCGAATTTCGTAAATGGCGAGTCTACCATAACGAAGAGCTCGAAATAAAAAGGATAATTTTACGTAAAAAAATATTTTCATTTTTACTATTACCGGCTGAAAAGATTATAGCTTTGTTAGTATATTTTTACATGTTCTTTGGTTAGACTAAGTTGTAATTTACGGCACTTGCATGAGCATCATCCGAAAACTGCCGTCAACGCGTACAAGGAAAGAAATTCTCGGGATTTGGTGGAAAAACGTATGCAGCGTTGTTAGGCCGCTCCTGTGCCCCTTGCCTGTGTGTCAGTTTTCTTCTCTGTCACCCCCCGCCCCGCCCCGCCACCCACTGCCGTCCCTCCTACGCCGTCCTGCCGGCAACCGTTGGCCCGAACCGCCGCGCTTTGGCTGCTCTTCCTTCCCATAGCAGATAATTTAGCTGGTATAAACCGCGAGTCTGAGTTTTATTACTCAACCATATTACGTCGCTTGCAAAGTGTACTCATCATTTCTCGCATAAAAACCACGTGGTGGGCCCGCGCCCGCTCCTCCGCGCACACAGGAGCAATAGCGCCGAGGCTTTTGTTCCCGCGCGAGATAGAGCCGCAATGTTTTATCTCCCAATATGCGATATGGAGCGCGATATAACACAATAGTCCGTCCGACATTAGCGCGTTCGAGCCCCAAGTCGGAATTCAATTCCTATCTTACTTTAAGCTCAGCCATACAGAAATCATTGTTTAATCCAATGAAAAGGCAACAAACCCTCCTTCCCCTCTCGCCTTTATTTCATGATAAATCTGCCTAATTCTTTATCGCTCATATTTTACATTCATGTGTTTTATCACTCGTATAGGAGAGTACCCAAGTCAAACATTGTGAGAATAAAATCTTGCGCATGCTTGGAGCTAAATTGGGTGAAATTAGATGGCTAATTATTCGGCTATTCGACAGTTTTAAATAAACTTTCACGCGTAGCCTCGAATTCGTTGTATTTCATATGATCTCGTCCTTCTACGCGATCATTATAATTATTGATATGCAACGCATGATCGTTAATTTAAGAGCAAAGTCACGAGGTGAATTTGGAATCGCTTAGTTATTGGGGCTCACGGTAACTTCAATAGATCTATTTCAAATATTACGGGCCATTTATTTATAATGTACGCGTGAAGCTTAATCATTAGTTTCGTTCGGTTGAAAATTTATTATCGCCTACGAATCCGAAGAGTCCGTCCGTAAAGTAAAATAAGGAAGAAGTAGCGATGTATCGCACGACTTGTTTCTATCTTTCACCTAAAATAGAAAATTCACTGATTCGCTATTTTACTACTCGACTAGAAGTATCATCTCGGCACTATTTTCGGAAGTCTATCGGCGAGCATTTATTCATTGAGGTTGTAACGAACATACGAAGCTTTTGTTACATTTAGCCATTCTCTTTTTATTCTCCAAATAATCCAGTTCCGGCCGCGTGTCATCTAAAAATTACTTTAGCTGAGTCCAAAAAAGCAATTAGACCAAATCTATCAGTGATCTCAGCAGGTCATCCTTCAGTCGGCCGTCGCAGTGCGGGCATAAGCACCTTAAGGACGTCCACGGTCTACATAAAGTCTAAAGGTGCCTTTTTGCCCCTTTGAGCTCTATTAATAGGCTCATGGAGTGGAATAAAAGCGCGAAAAAGGGGACTTTGCATCTGGATGTGCCACTCAACTTGACGTGCAGCTGGCTTCGGTCTATGAATCCCTCTACTAGTCAATTCCGACTAAATTAGCGAGCGTTATAAACGGTCCAAGCCTTATCAACGAAATCGTCATTAAACTTACTTAATTCCGAGAAGGTTTCCGAGCGCACAGGCACACGCGCACGTGAGCGAGAGTATCGGAGACGAAGCCTACTTTATATTCGTAATTCTACAGAATTTTATTATTTGTATCGATTCTGCGGCAAATGCCTTGCTGAATAACGATGACACTCGACTCACTCACTCTTTATTCATTATTGGCTTTTCCAATGTAATTTCCATTGAAATATACGAAAAAGACAAATGAATTTTACAGGCTTTTGTATTGTTACTTATCCTGATCATCATTTCGCACATTATATATATATATATATTATTTTTATAGCATTATAATTATTATTAAATGAAACTAGAATACGAAATTGATTCTCATAAATTAAAATTAAAAGTCTAACAACATTGTTTCATTTCCCAAAAAACTACGAAACAAAATACCTTTCTAGCAAAATTAATTTACTTTTTACCAGAAAAACTCTTGTTATAGAAGTTAAAATATTAAATACGCCTTTAGAATCTATAATCAAACGAATGGGAAATATAAAATTCGTCGAGATTTAGATCTTCAGTAATGACTTAGGTAGGAATTTAAATAGTATAGATTTACTTGGTTGGGTAATAAGCGCAAAGCAATGAAACAGAAACTATGAGTCCTGTTAACGTACTTCAAAGTTCCTCCCGTTTTTCACGGCTCAGCCTATTAATTAATGACCAGAACACAAACGTATCTGACTCTCTTTCTTTCTCTCTCTATTTCTTTTCCTCTCGTTCTCTGTTTTCGTTCATTTTTTTCTTCATTCCTTTCTCTCTGGCGGCGTAAAGGTTGCGTGCTTAAAAATTAAACCGTCGCGCGGAAGCAGAACGAAACTGGCAGGGAAGCAGAATGTCAAATGTGTGGTAGTGTGACTGTACACTGCATAAATGTAGCTGTGCTAATGTTACATCGTCACACCAGTAATTGCATGCAAATAACAACAGGAGTTCGGTTTAAATTGCACAGCGTCTCGACTCTCTTCTCGTGTTTTCGTTCGCTACTGCATTCTCCACTGAATGACAATGTCCAGTTTCTTTAGATTTTCTTTCTCTTTGCTAAATCTGACCTTCCATACTGAATTCTGGCTACGTATTACTAAAAATCACTGTTCCTCAATTTACAAAAATAAAAATATGCTTTATCAATTATTCTTTCATCCCTTCAAGTTTAAACACGAACGTAGAAAATTTATTTATATAATAAGTAAATATTTGATTCCACCTTTTCTAACTTGATAATTCATAAATAACAAATTTTGAATATATATTAACTTCTAAAACTGGCAATATCACATTTAGTTTTTTTATTTGGTTTTTTTCATGACGATGTAAACTGATGTACTGATGTAAAGTTTTATATTCTTGTTAAAAAGGAAAAAAGGGGAGAAACCGTATATGCTTACAATTAGAAAAGTAATCTAATTTCTGAAAGTTAATTTGTAAAAACTTTTTAAAATAAAAACTAATGATACATTGCTTAATTCAGGAACATGATTTGCTTTTTAATTCCATTACTGCTCAATGCATTCATTTTAATAATTATATACCAAAAAGGTAAAGAAAAAAAAAATATATATACAAAGAGATAATATATTATTTAAAAATTAAAAAAATATACTAATGTAGCAACGAATCATTTAAAAACTTATACTAAGAATAATACTTGCCGTAATTGATGCAACATATTCGTAAATTTATAGCCTTTGAAACAAGCAGTGAAACTTGTGTTTGATTTAAGCAGGAAATAACATGTCGAAAAAATAACACGCGGATGGGTATGCATATAAAATATACAATTTGTACATCATAGTAGATTATTCAGTGGATTTATCAATTTATAATTTCATGGAAGTTGTATGCACCCAACAATTTTTGTGAATTTATGGTATTTCGCGCTATTTTGTTTTTTCCCTCTTTTTTTACATAAATGCCTGTGCAATATTAATAGATTTGTTGTTCATGTAAAATTCAGAAAATATTTACAATAATTATATAGACAATAGTCGTCCAAGTTTAGTACTTTCAGGTTTTGACGTTCAAATCGATAAGTCATTATATAAATAAAAATCTCCAAATTATCAGTTATAATTCGATTGGCTAGACTATTAAGAATTTTTTTACTAATAATAGCCATGCCACTATTGATATTATTAATAATTAAATCGTTCGTTAGTCTAAATCTATGAGAATTTTTAAGAAAAATTTCTAAAAGTCATATTTAAAAATTGCTTACACAATATTCTGTAAATTTTGTTTCAATATTCAAAAGCGTTCACATGCTCTTATGAATACACATTAGTGGCATTAAAAATAATGTAATTAATAACGGAAATTAGTATTATTTATATTTTACTGCCACTGATATAATGGCCTTAAACGATGATTTTCAGTACATTTTTCATTTTCTGAAATTCACGGTGTTGTGTATTTTACTCGAATAGTGCTTAAAAAAGTCATATGCATTAAATTTATAACTGAAGTTTTATTTACTAAATTCATTACCTTAAATATTCTGGAAATACACTTTCATAATACGTTACTGAATAGCCATATCGACTTTACATTATACGCACAGTGCAATGCAGAGTAGTATAAAATTAGACAGCAATGCGGTATTGCTCTGTTTCTCTTGAAACGCGCGTTACTACTTCTGATGCAGTATTTCAATGATATTTCGTGGTATGCAGCAAAGTTTTTTTTATCTATAATTGGTTAGATAAATTTTACCAGCGTAATAGCTTCGCCTATATAATTTTTCTCTAATATTTTTATAATTTATTATCTATTATTTCTATATTTAGATACTTATTTACTTTTTATATTTTATTATTCTTAAAAACGTCAAAATTCTCGATATTAATTAATAAAATATCTTGGCAATTTTTATTTTGTTGAATATATTAGGTATACTTTTCAAATAATCAATCTTCAGAAATTCTTCATTTAATTCCTTTTTTCACGAATGAAAGTATATATTTTTAAAAATACTCAATATATAAATAAGTCTTAATAAATATAATTAGAATGTTAAAATATATCAAAATTAATGGGAAACTACTATCTTATCGTAAAAATAAAACATTCATATCAATTTGTGATTATATAATAAACTGTTTTCTCTCTCATTTTTTCTCACTGGCTTTTGGTAATATATATTTGTTCTTGTATGAAGTGCTGATTTACAAAAATCAAGTACTCATCGTGTATATTAAAATTAACAAATTAAACTCTTCCACATAAATACATTATTTATCAATAGTTTTGAAGATGATCAATAAATAGCAATGGCTTATCGATGAAACCATTGTACAATGTCTTAATAAAAATTAGGTTTCCAAATAATTATATTCTATTTAAATATACATTTGTTATGAAAAATTAACAAATAAAGTCTAGGTAATACGTCTTGAGTTAAAAAGCTCAATTTCATTTTATCGGGTATTATATATTCAGATGAGTTTATTATAAATAAATTTTGACTTTTCCAATAGTCGTTTTTACGTAGGTACATATATTACTACTATATTTAAGGAACTATAATCTGCAACTTGTATTGCTGAGTACTAATACTTACTGAATATGTATATTTTAGGTATTAGTGAATGTGCTTCTGAAGGTTATAGGAGCATATGTAATTTAGTAATTTTCCAATACAAAGAGATTCGGTAATATGGTTGAGGATATGATTATCCTGGATCAAAGTAATTTAGAAAGTATTTAGGCCGATGACCGCGGCAGCACCGGTGAAAAAGAGGAAAGTAACTTCAGTCAAGGGAAAAACAGAACGAGGATGATATTACAACGTTACTTTTACAGCATCTTAAAGCTTAAGGTATTATCCTTTAGAACAAGTACCTGACGTTCGTCCGTACGTAGAGAAACCGAGTGAGAACGAGATTGAGGGGCTTAAGCTCGAAGACGTATACATACACGTTGGCCTAGTACTGACTTACTTCCTCTGCTGCTCGATGTATTCGATGTTTAATAAAATATCTGAAAATTTCTTTCAAATTGTAAGGTCGCTCGTTTACTTTGCGAATACAAAGAATCTAATGCATAATTAGGTCGCGAATAGAGTTGTAGAGCTGCCTTGGACGTGACTTGAACTTTGCCCATTTTGCATTTCTAGCATTTATTAAAGACTGAAGGATTATAAGATTCGTCTAAGTATTTTCTCACCTGGACAATTATACGCTCTACTCTCGAGATGAAGCTAATTATTCACGAGATTTAGTCCGCATAAATGCAATTTACTAGTTCTCGGAGTTAACAAACATTACATTTGTCCCTAACTATTATAGGACTTCCGTTAGAAAGAAAAAAAAAGAAGAAAAGTCCGCCATGAGTTGTAAACTCAGTGCAGAAGCCTAACTCACGCAAACATATGCGCTATACATACGATACGGATAAATAGATTAACTGTCGCTTTTTTTCTCGTTGTTTCTTCCCTCGTTTCATCGATTCGCACTTTTTTTTTTACCCGCCACTTTGGATATATTACGCACGAAAGTCGTGATGCACCGGTTTGCTATGTATTCAGGTTCTTTCGTTTGGATGGAGCCATACATTCGTTTTCATGAATTGCTAATTGAAAAGTTTTTCAAAGCACAACTGGCAAATATGATTTATCTGTAAACGTGTTTATTATTCTATCCTTTCTTCATGATAAAACGCTAGTTTTGATTAAAGGCTATTATTATTGATACAGAGATATAAAAGCATTTCAGGAGGGGTTTAGCACTTAACGAACCATTGCACATTTTGTATTACAAATCAGAAAATAATTTTATTTATTACAATATTAATCGATCGACTAAAAATAAGATTTAGTTCACGCTAGGCAGTATTTATTGCCTTCCTAAAGCGGATTTTAAATATTCTCTATTTCAATCCAATATGTCTTTCTTTCAATTAAGAGTTTTAATTTAATTTCTTTATAAAGAATGGCCATTATTGATAAAGAAAATTTCAAATAATTTAAAAAAAATAAATAAACAAAACAATAAAAAGTTGTGTTCGTTTAGGAAATTATTATCAAATTTTCCAATCTTGAGTTACGCATTAATTACTTTTAATGGATAGATTGGTAGCTTTTAATTATATTTCTTAATCTGAGAACTCGGTGATAACGAAAGTGGAAGTAAATGAGAAAAGCGAAAGAAGGAAGGCAAAAAACTAAGGCGAGAAACACTAATTGAGCCGTTCTGATGTGATTAAGAATTGGATATAGGGCCAGTAACCGCAAATCAATGCTAATGCCGAATTTTAAAATAAACTTTTACCATACAATAATATGATAAACTATATTTACAAGTTGTATTTGTAACCAATACTTAAATAAATATTAAAAGTTTTTACTGAAAATAGCCAACAAATTTATAAAAGTCAATTACTAATACTGCTATTCGATCATATATTTTCTTCTTATAGGCCAATTTCGTATCATATACGATTTTCCGGATATCTATGAATTTATATGCGCTAGATAATGTGAATGTATGTGACTGCAAAAATTATTACGTAATCCGTGCTATAGAAAGGAAATTTGTTGTATGAATTTTTAAAAAATAGTATCTTGAAATCGAATGAGGTTATTCAATTTGTCAATAGTCGAAGCACTTTTCATTTTCCCAAGGGATTGATTTTCACTTTACGCGCATATCTTTATACGATTAATATCAAAACTCTTTTGCTGATAAAAAAATATCGATGCCCTGTAATAGCCCAGTTTATAGATTATTTCATAAAATATGTAAGAAACATATTTTATTAAAAAAAATTTTATGAAGAATGAATGTCGAATCTATTTTGAATTTACATTCTATAAATCTTAAGAAACTACTTTGTACGTATAACATGAGCGAATAAATATTTATTTTTAAATTTATATTGATTTGATAATTCCATTTATTGTAATAAATGCACAAGTATAAATAAATCTTTAATCATTGTAAATATATTGGCAGTTTTGGACTTGTCTATTTTCGAATTGTAACCGAATTTACAAAACTTTTTGAACTAACGGTTTCTTTTATACGTACTTTTCTTTTCAGTTTATCACATGTTCATTATATACATTCTGCTGATAATGAAACTTTTCAAAATAGAATATCAATAAATATTTGGTACTGTTTAATTTTTATTTATTCTGTAGCTAATTCTGACTCATATTCTGTACTCACTCAAAAAATTAATTTTAAAGATCATATATATTAACTCTTATCATTTATATTATATGATAGTATTTATTATTATATAACGGGAAAAGCACAAAATAAATTAATTGCTTCATTTAAGAGTTCAGCTGCATCTTATCATTGATTAATCTGTAGAATTTTATTAAAAAAAAAGATTTTGTGGGCTACATCAGCTATCAAATTTTACACAATAATCTTGAATTAGATTAGACTATTTCTATTAAGATAAAACGTATTGTTGACAATATTGGAACCTAATTAATATGAAAGATTTTGGATAGATTAATAATTATAGCAACGATAAGTAGGAGATTATATGCAATATTTGGCAAAACTTATCTTCGACAGGCATCTTCTAGTTTGCGTTCGCTTGCGTAAATTGAATTTAATCCATGTAAGCGCTAAGTTATTATCTTCTTGACGACAAACGTGAGCATATTCACATTAACTATCCATCTTCATTACATGAATGTACGTAACATAAGAATTTACAGGGCCAGATAAAATCAGATATATAAAGTGCAAAAGAGAACGGTAGGAGTGAGACAGACAGAGAGAGAGAGAGAGAGAGAGAGAGAGAGAGAACATTCCAAATTATAAAAATCTTGCATGATTATATTTATATATTCTAGAATATCTATAATATTTAATATTTTAAATCTAATTTATATAATCTATTGTAATTTCATTTAATAAAATAGTGTCGTCGAGTACGTAAATTATTTAAATATATAATTTTATTTTTTATTTGAATTTATTGATCTCTTAATTTACATTTAGTAATAAATATTAATGCTTGATAAAAATTTCAATTATAATATAAAAATCAAAGTGATTCTATTGTAATTCTGCGTCGATTTATATATGGAGATTGATAATATTTTATTACCATTAATGTAATATTTCCTGTATATTCAATGAATGTAGAATAATGCCCAATTTTAGATAAAAATTATATTTTATTCAACAGGATTTTTTTAAAGAAATAAAATAAATACCTTTGTGTAGAGGGTAAAAAGAATTGAATTATGTACCATGTATTATTGATCATAAATGATGCATAATTGAAACTTACGTGGCAATAAAGATAAAAACATCGATGGATTTTGTAACTCACCTGAAATACAGAAAAACCAAAATTACACATTTAATGAATAAGGAACTAAAATTCTGTAAATTTATTATAAATAAAATCAATTTGATCTAGGCTATTATGTTTATTTTTTTTGTTTTCGAAAACTAATTTAGCTGCTCGATAAAATTTTCCATTATTCAAAAAAGTAATAAATAAAAATAAAAATAAATAAAATATAGTTCAGAATATCAATTCCAAGTATAGTACGAGAATAGAATTGTGTAAAATAGCAGCTGCAGGCAGCGAATATTATTTTTTATCGTTTACATATTTTTCATATTTCTGGTAAGGTGAAAAATGCATTTCAAGATTTAAAATTTGAAAGCCTGAGAACAAATATTTAAGCAAATTTGTTATTTTATGTGAAATGAAATGTTAAAATAATTGAGAATGAAGAAACGCTGAAACAGAAAAAAGAAAAAAAAAAGTTAATTTTACCTATTTCTCTATTTGCTTATGCAGAGTATAGAATTTTTGTTCATTTTTACAGCCATATTCTTATATTATATTTATTTTTTTTATAAAAAAATAAGTTTTTTTCAGTATGCGCCGTATGATATGCAAGAGGTTATGTACGATAAAATACGCATGAAACAAGATTAAGAATGTTATATAGTAAATGACCAAAGCAAGCTATTGTTCTTCCAATTTCAACATTCACGTTCCTGTATTTTGCACGCAAAATACATTATGTAAAGGTTATGGATCATAAGCCACCATGTTTTGAAACTGTAGCTTTGAATTGATAAAACTTTTATATTTGTATTCTTTTCGGGATAAACTGTTTAGGTTTCATATTTTATCGAGAAAAAACCTCCTCGCAAACGACTCCTGCAATTTGGACTTCCACTTACTTTACGTTTGAGAAATTTTCTTCACTAGCTATGTTCTATGTACTATTCTATCGCCCCTACGTCTACACCTATGTCCTCGCTTCATTTATTACGTAGCAATAATTAATTCGAGTTCATAATAACTAATATTGTGAATTCAAGTATAAATAATTATTTAAAAGGCTTTAGCTTTTAAATAAAATACGTCTAAAGACATTTTTTTTTTATGAATTTTTATATTTTTTAGATGTCTTTATTTAACCACATACGATAAGTTTTACATAACAATATTGATATCGGAATTTTTTTAAATTTAATTTTTACATATATAAATATTTTCTTAAACAGATTGAATATTATTTCATGTGAGGTTAAATTGATACATTTTTAGAGCGGAAACGTATTTTTTTTTGTATGATAATTTTTCAGATTAGATTAAAACGAGACATATAATACTCATTATTGAGTATAATTTGTTAAATCAGCTTCACCCAATAAAACTTGCACAAATATAACTTATCATGATTACACGTATATTCTAACGGTTTTATTAATTTTATATCTGCTTTTGAAATTAGTTAATTCTACGTCTGACTCATTAAAGTTCTTTTATACTATATATGAATAAGAAGTATCCTTCAAATAAAATTGTAAAAATTACAATTACTCGAATATTTAGAGATAATTACGTTACTATCTTGAAAACTATAAGGATTCTATGAAAATGATTTATTACGAATTTTGTATTCATATTATAATTATTATTGAATAAAATATTGTGTAGAAACTAATTCAAGTATATGAATACTACACTTAATTTGTTTAGATAAATGTATAAATGTTTATTTAATCTTTTATTTCGCTTTAAGAGTGGAAATAAAGTCAAACCGTATTGTAAGAGAATTTCGATAATTTGGATAAGAGATTTAGATCGTTAGAATAGTGATTATTTTCTAAGCATTAATTCAAGCAATGTAATGAAATTCCGAGCCAGGTGTTAAATACTCATAAAGCCGATAATAATGAGTGAATGAAAAAAATTTAAGTTAGTTGTAACTTTGTAATAAAGCTTAGGGTGCCTTTCCAGAATTTTCAAATGTAAAATAAAGTTTAAAGTAACGTGCTATGAAATTTTTAATTTAAAATTTCAGCTCTGCTAAATAGTTGAGTAACATTCAGGAGACTAATTTAACTTACCTATAACTTTGTAATATCATAGATAAGCCTAGTATATAGTTTTAGTCATACCTACGCGTCCTATAATTACGGATGATTAATCGTACTAGCAAATATTTAGTATTAGATTATATTTACGTTATTGTTATTAGTGAGCAGTTAACGAATTGACAATTAATATCAAAATTCATCATCCACATCGATATCCATAATCTCCGTAGTATTAAAACTCGTTTTGAATTAATCAATTCGGCATTCTAATACGAAAATTCGAATTTAAATATATCGTGACGCCGATAGAAACCTAGTTAAAGTGAATAGGCAAATTTTGGAAGCTATGGCAATAAAGTTTAATGCGTTAAGGCTGCATTTGTCATTTACGACACGTCGATTACATATTACGTGGCAACGGTTCCTATTACGCTGAGCCGAGCTGAAATAGCGCCGATCTGCATTTTAACGTTTATGCCGAGCGATATCTTTCCAAACTAAATGACGTAGTTTATGCATGTCGCGATTGACTTGTTGCACATACATCGTAGAACTATTATGCCAAACTAGGGAGAGCTTATGCAAGCTATTTCGGCCATTACGAAAAATAAGTCTCTAATTAGCATCTCATCATTACCCTTATATATCCTAATATCCCGATACATAAATATTTATATGTTTGATAGATATATTGCATTACTTGCTTTAGGACCGATCTTAAAAGCATCTCCAACAAGCTCATTAATAGCATATTATTAATAATAAAATATTTAAAATAAAGAAGTAAGTTGTTTAGAACTCCAAACATTACGAGAGAATTACGACTACTTGTGAAAGAAAAAACATCGTCAATCTAAATAAGAATTAATGGTATGGAAAAAATTTGAATAAATATATTTAGCTAATCGATTTAGCGAATGTGTAAATTTTTCTTAAAATGAAGCGCAAAAATATTAATAATCACGACTTAGCCGCTGAGCATAAATATATGAAACTTTATTATTGAAATTAATAATACAGCACACTTTTTTACGTATATCATAGAAGGATAATGTACTTAATAAATGCAAAAATTTGAATGTTGTTTAATATCCATTAAAGAATATTTATTTGAAGCAATAGAAGAGAGATATAAAGAAAAATGATAAAGGTAAAGTAATTATTAATTGAATGAATGACCTTTGAAGAAATCTTCATTGAGAGGGAATGGCGTTAAAATGAAATTGAATGAATAATTTTTCAAACATATATTTGTAATTTTAAGAATGTATGTAATCGGCTTTTGAGCTTGCGACATATAATAAGTAAACGAATTTCTGTAAAATTAAAATGAAAAATCTTCACATAATTTTGCGTCAATTCTAACTTTTCTAATTACAAAGAGAAGGCTTCTGTAAAGAAGGGAAGAAAAAATAAAAAAAAATAAAAAAAAAAAAAAAATAAAGGAACTCTAAAAAAGAACTATTCCGAAAGTTCTGTTTGTAATAATCCCAGGCGAAGACGTTTACGCCAAGCTTTCGAAACCTTCTCTTCTTAATCTCACTTCAATCAAGAAACGCGCTTGTGCTCGCTCGTTCACTTATCCAACGGCGCGTTAATACAAACCAAGCCCATCAGAGACTACAAAATTTCTCCTCAACTCGCCGTTTCGCGGCATCTCACTCGCTCTCTCGGCAACACTTATTCCCTTTTCTCTCTCTCTCTCTCTCGCCCTTTCTATATCTTTCTCTCCCTATCTTTCTCGATCTCTATCCGCGTTTCCTCCCGCCCTAAAACCCCGAGCGCTCGATCCTTCCATCCCTTTCTTCCTCTGATTCGTCTGCTACCCCTCCGCCCCTCCATCACTCTCTCTCTCTCTCTCTCGCGCGCTCTATCTTACTCTATCGTTTCGTCTACCCATCTCCGTCCTTCACGAGTCGCACTCGAAACAAGCCGTAGGAAACGATGCCACAGTAATTAAAAGCAGCGTTCGCCTTCATTCAAGCCGAGCATGGCTTGACTACTCTCTCAACGGTTTCCTAATTGAAAAAATTTTCGAGACAACTTTTAGAGAATGACGAGCAACAGCGTGAATTAAAGATAAAAAGAGAAGATATAGTGATTTTGAAATTCCCAAGTTTTCACGAATCTTCTATTTATTCAGCATTCATACTCAATTTGTTTTACTTCTTTGATTAAGATCCTCCATGCCATTTCGACAAACTTTTCAGTACATGGAGGAACACGTTATTCCCAATTTTGTTCAAAATTTTATATATGTATGAATATAAGGACACGTAATTTAACAAAATTAAATAGATTTTTTTTTCCAAGTTACTATAAATTTCTAGAGAAAAAGTGATTTTTCCTTTACGTGTAATCATGGACTTTTTCGCAAACATAACATTTACATGTTTTTCACTATAAACTATTTTTTGAATTTTCGAAAAAAAGCTAGAGGTTGTTTCTCTACAGTCGTACTAAAAAAAAAGCATAGAATGAAAAAGCATAGAATTCTGTTTGCAATTTTTGAGCACAAAGGGTCTGTGTCTAGCAAATTCGAGTGGTGGATGTGAAAATGACAAAAAGAGTTGATAGGTCTGCTGATGTGAGACTTACTCCATTGCGTTCTTTCAATTAAAAGACTATAAGCGTGATATTCATCATGCCGATTGCCATTGTCACTCACACAGTCAGAAGCTCGAGAAAATACAGTTAAAAGCTCACCCTCGATTGAGCAACTAAAAAATGAATTAAATCTTTTGGGTAATTTTCATCAATATTGAAACTGCGTGTATTGTTTACTTATCCTATATAGTATTATGCAGAGGTGCACCAACAATATTACATCTACATTATGGCGTAAAGATAAAAAATGTGTACTTACATCTGCGAGCTAATTTATCTATAAATGTCGAATATAATAAAAAGGAAAACGGCTCGTAATGTATGTTTAAATAAGACATTAATGTAAATAAGCATTAATAAAGGCCCGTGTGTATTGATTATTGTTATTCAGACAATTATTAAGAGAGCATATCATTTTAAATAGCCTATTAAATGCGAAATTGTATTAATGTAATCGATTCGAGTGCGATATTCATTATTCGCTCATGTTATATAAATCGATTATTAAAGTAGACCGTTTTTTATTCATCACTTAAATCATTTAGCACTTTAATCAACAAAATCGATCGTCAATTGTGAGTTTTTACATGCCTTGTTGTAAAAAATGATAATAACGCTTAAGACGAGGGAGTAAAGTTTTACAGAAAATGATACGTTTATGTTGGAGAATGTGGTGAAGACGTTATACGTCATTTTCCTTTGTTCGTCAACTAGAATTGCTTTGATAATAATTTGATAGTATTTGCCAGTCAACTACGAGCAGGCAATTCATAATAGACATAAATTAGCTTTCCCCGGCAAAATCGAGTGATATTAAGGATTAAAAAGTGGAAATAATTGATAATAAATAATTAAAAGATTACAACACCGTTGTATCAGCTTGAGTTATTAAGCTGCATATTTCATAGCGTTTATGAAGTGTATGAAATGTATACGATTTTTGGATACAACGAGTAATATATCAAGGAATTAAGGGAAAATTTTTCATTCGGGAAAAAAGGCTCAAAGAGACCGATAAGAGTCCTTATCTAATAAATAAGGATGTAAACGGAAGCTCGAATGGTTATCATAAAACGAGCCTTTAAATTGACGCTTTCACTATTATTAAACAAATGTAAATAGGTGTAAGGGGCGTCGGAGCGCTTAATCGGCTTCCAGCAGGTTATAGCGGAAGTGCAGTAACTGCGTGGGGTGTTTGTACGTCATGAGGTAGGACTGTAGGCAGGATGGCCAGCAAGTGGGCGGCTGGGTTACGTTGATAATGGTACGGGTGTTAGTAGGTAATTGCCTCCTAGGGCCGAGCGTAGATAGAGCTCCATTATGGAAGTCGAGGAGCTTGGCTCATGGGCTCGAAGCCCATAACCGCTGGACCACCTAAAGCCGAAAGTGCAACGTTAGTTCCTCTAGGAGGTATTTCTGGCTCGGCCAGGCTGTTTCGAGACTCTGGACATCTCTCACTTGACGAATGCTTAAACTCGCGATTCCATAAAAACAAACTACTCCCACTAACTCATACGTTGCGCTCACCTTGAAAAAAGAATTACTCTTCATCGTTAGTGGATCGGGTGCATACTTTGGACACCCGAGACCTTTTTCAAGGTACGTTATCGGATCTACACCCATTTCTCAGCTCGTATCACTAATTGTAATTTGCGTATCTTTGCCCGCAACGTTTCATAATTCCAATAAAATTACAAGCCTTTCAAAGTATCGATAAGCAAGCATTTGAAGCAATTGAAGAAAGAAGGGTCGATAAGAATAAAATGTAAACTATCGTAATCTTTGCTACGATATTGATAACAATTGGATAAAAACGTCAGGACCTCAAAAAATCCTCTGACTATCAACTCCATACTCGCTCGACCTCGTCTTGGTCCTTGACTTGGCCACAGGTCTCGTTCTTCTGCTCGAACTCCAAAGCCGCCTTCAAACGAATTGACAGTAATGATGCTAATCCTCCCCTCGATAATAATTCCCCATGTCCTATATCCGTCATGATCGACGCCATGAATCTTCAGAGGCCGGTAAGGCGCAGGTACGGGAGGAAGTCAAGGAATCTTCAGAGTACGTCCTTTATTCAGTTATCATAATATATATTTATACGACTCTTCTGTAATTATATTAACTTATATAAATAGCTTGTCCGTGCTAATAATTACAATGATTGGCATGGAAATACGTCAAACGAATAATTGAAGTATTTTATGATTTTTTATTTGACGTAGCATTTATATAAAGAAGAGCGTTACACCCGAGGCTGAATTTCGTTTATAAATACGTTAAAATGGTACATGCTTGGACGTAATTGTTTGGCAAATAGCGTTATTAGATGTAAACGGTATTGGAGTAAAGGAAGACGTATATCTAAGCCCGGCGTAGTATTTGTTTTACCCGGCGCAGTATAAAAAAGAGAAAATAGAGGGGCCGAGAGTCAGAGAAGCGCGTCAACGGTACAAAATCCCTTTGCGTGGGTAATAGATAACAATAGACGACACACGCAGGGGGAAAATAATGAAGGATCGGAGGAAGCATTAATAACGTGGATTTGTCGAGGGACTCGCTCGAAAATAATAGGGATATCATCTGGGCCCTCTTCCTGCAAAATCCAAAAATCGCCATCTAAATTGATGCCACACTCACGCATGTCCCTTTGTTTTATACCGCGCGGCCTCACAACATTACGGACTCGACATTGATCGACTGATCCTTGTTGCCTCCACTCATTTGCTTCACTGTTAACATCGTCTCTTCTAACCACACTCACCCTCCCCCCTCCCGAATTCCAAACAATTTTATGCAAAGTACGCTGTGGACACGTTGTAGCCCTAGAATTTTTCCCTTAAAGATCAATGCTCGCTTCGATCCATGTCCACAGATGCCCTCGATCCAACCAAATATATATAGCTCTTTACCACTCTTTTTTCTTCTACTTCATTTTTTAGATAATTTTACTAGACAATTAAGGGATAATATTGTTTTGCATATCGAAAACCCTTCTTTGAACTTCTTTTGCTTGAGTTCGCGTGACAGAGTGCAATTTTTTTGCCTCTTGGAGTGCCTATACAACTTTTCGACCATAGATATGAGCAAGGTGATTCATGTCGATAACTGTAATAGCTCTTTTTCTTTATTTTCTCTCTTCTTTTTTCTGCGCTCACCTTTATTTACTGCATACTACCAATCTCAACATTAAAAACTAGTGCTGTACGTGACGAGAGAGAAGGAATGATAAAATGAGCTATAAATTAAACGACTTATACGCCTCTTTTCAAATGAACGGACTGCCTATACTTCCCATAGCGGTTCCATTCGTGACTTGTAATCTTGTTAATTCTTAGCATAGTTCCGTGTCAACCACATAATGTAGGAATATATTCCATAGAATCCTAGATTCTACTAAGTTTTAATGATTAAATCGAATTCCGATGTTATAAATCTATATATATAATTCCATGTTTGTATAATTATTTCTATATTTGACAAAAAAATATTAGATTCTGGAAACGTTCTCAGAGCAAATCTTTTTTTCCATTATTTTTGCTATTCTCTAGTTATCACAAGCAAAAACGTTTTAACACACATTCAACACAATCTGTATGAGAATACATTATAATTATTTTAATCAGCGGAAGCTCATGCGAATTTCCTGCCGCTTTTAATAAGAGGTTGGGCTTTATTTTTCACTTATCATTCAGTTCTTGGTTAATAGTGATTAAATATTATAATAAATTTTTATATTTCCCTTTGCGTTAAATTTATTAGGGAGGTTAGTCTGAGAACACCTCTTTTACTCATTTCAATAAGCTCGACTTTTTTTCATTTTCAGGACGACTGTCTTATATAAGTTTTTGTTCAACCTACAACGGTTAGATCAGCACTAATACCCTGCTACTTACTCTTCATATATTGTGCTTGAAACGGTAAGATTATAAAATACTAAAGAAAAATATGCATTTGTGTGTGGGTATATGTAGCAATAATTCTATATCTTGAATCACTTTATGAAAATGATAATATTTTATTTTATTTGATTGTTTTAAAATTTTGTATACATGACAAGCAAATTAATATCGGACGATTATTTAGCTGGAAAAGTGTAAACTTATGTCTATACCTTATACAATTTAAATTCTAGAAAATAAAATTAGTTTGTTAAAAATATAGATTATAAATTAATCATTCAAAACGTGTTCTACATTATAAAATAGCGAGAATGAATGGAATTGTCATTTCGTAAAATTATTCAAATTATTACATGTTATTGTTAAAACAACAATAAATAGAATAACGTGTTTATTCGCGACTTAAATAAAGCTAACATAATTATAAATATTTGACACTTACTTTCATATTAAAAACATCAAGTCAGTAATGCTATACTGTATCAGTAATTTCTAATAGTTAAACATAAATTAAATATTTGTCTAACAATTATTTAGGTAAGATAATATACATATAAATATCAAATGAAATATACATGCGTGTGTACGATTTACCTACACGTATACTTTACGTCTTTTTATCATAAAAATATGAAGTTCGTATAATATACAATATAAAGAAAGAACAAATTTATAATACAAATTCCGATTTCGTTTAATTAATATTCTGTAATTTTAATTTCATACGTAAATATACATGTAGATTTATATAAGAACCCATATAGATATATAAATGTAAGATGCATGCAATTTTATTAACTTCTTTGCTTTAAAATACATTATTGAATAATAATAATATCTATCCAAATATTTCTTAGCTTTAGATAAATTTACCTTATTAATATTTATACTTTATAGATATTAAATTAAAATTTACTCCAGTAATTAAAGAAAAATAGTTAAAAAAATCTGTGAACTTGTTCGGTTAAAAATTAGATTAATCTTTTGATCTATTTATTTTTCCTATTTCGTAAATAATTTATAATTATTATGTTTGATTAATCTAGTGCGTATTTTTTTATATTAGATAAACCTCTTTGGTGTTTCGATGCTTAAGCAAAGAAAAATTGTTTTCGTGAAATTGCTATTGCGATTACGTATAAAAAAAAATTATTATGCTAGAAATATAATATAATTTTACATCATTTTCCTACACGTACACAGTATTAAACTAATCTGTAATTTATTTTCCAATATTCAAAGTCAAGAATTCTTTTACCAAACTTCTATTAGTATACACATTTTTTTGTCAAGGATAATAGAAGTTTCAAATAATGTTTCACAATTATTAACTATCAATAATAAAATGGTGCGAATAATTACTCGAATAATTTTAATATTTCCATTAGAAAATCCAATCGGATAAGTTAGAATGGAGCTTAATGAGACAACAGGCTTAAAAAAATGTGGATAATTGATGAATAATGGTGGATAAGTGCAGGCTTTGGATGATCTTGGAAAGCTCGTCAATTCTTTCTTCGATTGCGCATTTCTCGTTCGTTGGTGCGATTAGGCTCAAGATCTAAGCATTTTTCAGGCCATTACAACACTCAGCTTCGATGAAACGCCACCGCGCACTAACAGAATTAGATAAACTCGAAAGCTCGTTACGTTTAGATGTTTAGTACCTTCAGGGTAAAGTTTCGCCGTCGTGGCTGACAGAGCAACATAGAGAAAGAGACGATATGCTGACAAAGCTGGTGTGAGAGTAAGCAACTATGAGAGGCTAGAAGTTGAGACCGTCACGAGACCACAAATTGCATTTTCGGTTTTAACAGTACATGGGGACTTGAATGTACGGCAGGTTAAACAGGTTTTAACTAGACCGAGCTAACCTCTCACCCAATAACCTCCCTTGTTCAAGCTTCACCCACTTGCCCCCGCATGGCCCCACCACCCTTTATTCTTCCTCACTATTGTTCTATTTCTTTCACATCTCGCCTTTCTACTCTATCTATACCTATGACTCTCTTGACATTTCGCTCTTCCTTTATTCTGCATGCACAGACTGTTGTATTTAAAATACTCCAGTTCAAAGATGTTGATGAGTTGTCATATTTTTTGCTGAATGTTTCAATACCAGAGAATGTAAGGTTATAGAGAAGTATGTCACTAGGAATCATAATATAATAACTGTGAATGTACACTTTCGTTTTATACAGCGAAAAACTGTGTTATTTTATCATATTTATTCATCGAGTTAAATTAGTATTACATATAATACGTAATAGTTCGCGTAGTTTGTAAAATTAATTAAAGTAGTCTTGAATATTATATTTTAATATAAATAGATACCCGCAGTGTTGAGCAATATATATATAGTGCAACATTTAGATTTTTATGAATACTTAATAAGCAAATAAATTTTCAATTCACTCTAAATAAAAGTAATAAAATGTTAGTGGACAATATTTTGGTAGAATATATAAAATTCATTAAAAAAGCTTCGAAAAATATATGTATTTTATTGAATACGATTTATAAATAATTACGTTTTATTCATATAAATGTCATATTATTGGATGCCGTGTATTAGTTATCAAGTACTAATAATTAAAGTATCCTGCGATTTTGATCTAATATAATTATTTGATCAAATCTAAGAGTATAGCCTTTCATTTAAATATATATAAATAGTACCAATATATACTTTCACTCACGCATAAGTACATGATATAATTGGATATGGAATAAATAAGGTATATAATAATTGACCAGGTAAATAATTAAATTATATTTTTCAGAAGAATGATAAAAATAAAAATAAAAATAAAAATAAAAATAAAAATAAAAATAAAAATAAAAACAAAAACAAAAAATCATATATTAGACTTGAGAGAAGAAAATTCTGAATAAAAAGAAACAATAGGGATGCTAAATAATAAAAAATTATGGAACGAAGTAAGCCTTGGTATCGAGTTAACATATAAGGACTAAGAGAGGCATTTGGCGACGGGGACGCTTACAGCTCCTACGCCGTTAATTTTCGTCTCATTAACAACGTTGCCATAATCCTGTCCGCTATTTAACGGCATCCATACAGCCAAATGTGCGCGGATACTGGACGACCTTCCTGGCTATCTCCAATAGCTGGGAGTGAAGTGCGACACTAAAATTCAGCCGTTGTGTCCCGTTACCCGTACAACTCCAATGAGCTTTGAATATTCGAACCGTTCTCTCTCTCTCCCTTTCTCTACCTCTCTCTACCTCTATCTACCTCATTTTCTCAATTACACCTATTGCATTACAGAGAGCACAGCGCACTGTCTTTTTCTTCTATCAAATGCTCTTGCTGTTGAAGTTGTTGCATCTTCAACCTTCGCTTAGCCTTTAACTTTGACAGCCGATTCAAATTTCAGCTCCAACGCGATTATCTAAATGTTCGTTCGTCTAAAACATCTCCTAAAATCGACAAATTTACGCCAATAATATATAATTCCTTCGTTTTTCCAAAGCATAACCAAACCTCTCAAAACGTCATTTTTTCGAACACTTACAATTTTACAATTTCATTGGAATTCGAAAAGCTCGTTAATTTATACTTCGCAATCAACAGTATAAAACTTTTGGAATCAGAGGATTATTTAAATAATAGGCTATTATTTACGATTAGCTGTTATCAAGCGCTCAGACGTTTATCAACTAAATACAGATATTTTAATTAATAAAATGACTTTAAGGGTAGAATGCCTATAAGATTGAAAAAATTAAATAATCTTCTTTATCAAAGACGCTGCATAGTAATTATTTCGGATTCAAAAAATCGAATCCTTCCAAAAATTTAAGCAGAAATGTTCTAGTTTTCAATTTTACTTGCTAAAACATTATTTCTTGTCGTTCAATACAGCCAAGCTATTCGATTTTACACCGAATATCGACTCCGTTCAGGCAAAATTTGAATTCCAAGCTGTCGAGTATGTATAGACTACTGACTACAGCCGGTGTTTGCGGTCTCGTTAAAAAAAAAAGCTACGGTTGATCGCGCTCAAGAGAGATGGAGATAAAGTCTGCGCGCGCGTGAGAGAGAGAGAGAGAGACTCCAATACGTAGAGCCTGGAGTTTATTGTACTGGGATTAATTCGTAAAGTAAAAGCGTGTGGATAAATAACAAAATTCATGGGATAAAAGTAAAAGGACTACGTGGATGCTATTCTGGCAATAAAAGAGCTTTATATTTTCCATAAAATACTTATACAAAAATAAAAACTGCAAAAATATTTTCGATTTCATAACGTAATAAATTATAATTAATCTTTCTATTCACGGTTAAATAATTTAATAATTAACAATACTTTATGTGGTATGAAATTTTAACTGGAATTATTATTCATACATATTTATAGAATTATTTGGCATGCTGAATTAAACCAATAGAGATAGTTTTCTCAATCCCTTTAATATAGAATGAAATAATAAATTGGTAATGAAAATCAATAAACTGAAAATACCTTGCGCAACATGCTCTGAGCTAATTTGTAGATCGTTTTATAAGAAACCTAACTCACTTTTGGAAATAATATATTATAGGTTTGAATTATAAATAAAAGAACATTTAATAAAAAAATCTCGTAATTATCTATCGATATAAAAACCATTATCATTTTTCAAACTGAAAATACATAAGATTGATTAAGCAGTTATTATAAATTATTATTTATTTATTAAAAACAGGAAAAGAATTTTTTATGCTTGACAATCTAAATAATGTAATTAATAAATTTTTATTAAAGTTAACAATAGTTTAGTCTGATTACAAGTGAAATAGTTATTGGTAGATAAAGAAAATTTAAATTAGAATTTCGGATTCGAAAACTTAAATATCTTTTTCAATCTCAAGATATCTAACAAATTAATTTGAATAAGTTTTAGTTATAAAAATATACACTACTTACTATTTCATTTTGTACGTAAATGTATAAATAACGTAAAACTGATTGGATTAAAAATTTAAATACAAGCATAAACAATCGAATGAAAAACGAAAAGATAACTAATGACCCTAAATAATATTTATCGATGCATAAATATGAATTGATAAATCAATAACAATCCGGTAAACTAAGTTTTTTTTTTATATAACTTTTAATATTATTTAATATTGAAATTAAATTCGATGGCTGTGTTTTCTATATATATATATTTATATGTATTCATCTACGGAAATCAGTAAAATGATAGTGAAATATCTTTCTCACCAACGGTCAAAGTTTTATTCGAGCATAGCCTTCATTCATTTCGTACTTTAACTTAATAGAATCAAGATAAGCTATAAAATTTACTATTCAAGTTACAAGTGCTTTTGCAATAGTAACAGACCAGTGCTCCGTTTTCGTATTATTGCTTGAATAAATACAATACTTACTCTCCCAGTTCCAAAGACATAAAATTACCTTTTTTATACAACATTTTGCATTGTTTAATGAACTTCACCTTATAGTCATAGCTTTTCTTAAAAATAATGTTATTAATGTGATTTCTAATAAACTAAGTGATCACCAATAAGCAATCAGTTATTTATATTACTAAACTACTAACTGATAACGAATAACCATTTATAAATGAAATTTCAAACTATTATCATTGAATTTGTAAAATTTATCACTTGGACTATATTTTTAACAAATGAATATATATTCATAAATTTTTATGACTTTGGATATAATTGTTTTTATAATCTATCGATAGTTATCCCAAGAGCTTATTTAATATCTAAATTAAGGGGATAACGACGTAATTATACCTTGAAAAAAGCAGCGGATACTGCTTCATGGAGAATAAATTAGAGTTAACCTCGTACGATTGTATTAATCTCATCACCGTATAAAGTCTACTTTGCAATATTTTTTATACTTCATTTGCATATATACGCAGAAGATAACGATACCATTTTCGTGAACGAACAGTTTGAGACCTTGATATTGAAATATACGATTATGCACAATCTATCACGCAGATGACAGCTGTTGGAAAATAAAGAAATTCTGTTTACTTGATTCTCGAATATTAATAGTCTTAATATGCATAGATCAATTTCCTATACATACGTGATGATAGGCTGTAATGATCCACCACTAGCTCTCACCTTAATTTCTTACCTTAACGTGTTCTTTATAATATATTATTCTATTATAGCATATTGATAGCTCTATTATATTAAATCATACATTATATTATATTTAAAAATGTTAAATGACTATGTTATTATTTAACAATACGCTTCAATTCAATAGGAACATTGTAGTGGAAGCTTTTCGTTATAACATAATTATTAATAAGACTTGCTTTATAAATATTTAATATAAAATAATTTCGGAATCCCTGCTTATTATACTGAACTTTGCCACTAAATTATTGGCAGTTAGATCGGCATTAAATCTCATTCATAAGCAAGAGGCATATTTGGTTATCATTTTGAACGAGTCACGTCGTTAACTCTCAAAAGTGTTTCGGGGGGCTTCCGCGCAGGTGCAACCGATGGTACATGCAATGAGGTGCCGGCAAAAAAATAATATTGGATTTCCATATTATTAAATATTATTTCAAATTAATTGATAAAGAGCTGCTTATCATACTTTACAATAAATATACAATGACTAGGTATTATTATTATAATACTATTTATAATATAATACTTGTTTAAAATCATGAAAATTAAATAACATTTCTGGAGAATGACAAATAATAAGTTTGCCATATTAAATTTGAGAAGGTCATTTTTCATTTTATGTAATGGGATATTAATTTTATCTGACTTGAATTTAAATAAATACTATATATAGTAAATAAGACGATCATTAAAAATTTTAAATCGATTTATTTATTTTTAAGGTTTTAATTAAATATTAATGCCAAAGTTATACTGCATTAAAGTAGAATATCCATTTATATCATAAATATCTTTACACATCAGATACATCGTTTTTCACATAAAATTTACTTTTACGATGCAGGTCTCTATAAATATGCATTTATAATATAAAATTTTTTCATACAGTTTTTAAATATACTTTGAAATTTTGATAATTGGATTTTTTAACTAAATTGTCAATTACTTTCCTCTACATTTAGTTTATTACCCAACCAAATGTACAAATACTCTTGAGTTAACGATGCGCGTCATTCAAAATGAGAACCAAACATACCTCGTTTTTCCAAGAGGGTTCGATGCTAGATTAACGGCCAGTGATTTATATAAGGATAAAACCCTAAATCTTCTTGTTCTCTTCAATTAAAACTCCATTATTTATATATTTAGAAATTTTAGGCCAAAAAAATATCTTTACGGACTTCCATTGTTAGCAAGAAAATACTGCACTTGTGAAGTCCTAAATCTGATTAAAAATTTTCTTAACTGCTATCGTTTTAATTTTTATATTTGTGTATAAAATAAACATTAACTTATATTTATTTATATACACAGTATTAGTTCAAATTCATTTTCAGCAGCTATTTTTCATTGTCAATATACAATTTGTCGATGATGTAATTTAAGGTGTCCAATCAGCAATTAATTTTTATATGCATATTCATTAAAGTCAGTTCTTTCATTACCTATAAATTAATACTTATAAATTTGGTTTATTTTATAATCCAGTATTAGAAATTTCACTGTGCATTTTTTATTTATATTTTAAATAATTAAAATATTGAAAATTGAAATTAAAATTATAATTCAGATACGCATTGTGAAAGTAAGCTTTTCCATATTATTTCATAAAAGTTTTTTTTTTTTTTAATTTCTTCTGTAGTCAATATAGTCAAAATGAATTATTTTATAAAATTAAAAGATATGTAATTGTTTTTGTCAGAATCATTCTCAGTCATATCTATAATTACATTTGAATTTCTATGAATATTGTTGCTATTGGAGTTAAATTTTTTGCTATAACTTGATTAGAAATTATTCAATTAAAAAAACTTTATTTTTAACACAAATAAAATGTTGTTCTTTTGAACATTAATAAATTAATCGTATTCTGTAAATTTCTAATAGATTTATGCACAGTGCTTCCGTTTAAAATAATTTAAGAGTAATTTTAGCATAAATTCATTTATCTCAATTTTTCAATTCACTTATTGAGCAAGTAGTACTAAATTTAAATATATAAAATTTATCTAGCATAATAGGAATCTTTTTGGAAAAAAATTAAAAGGATTAAAAAATAATAAAGAAATAAAATTATATATACATTCGAAATTACTCAGCAATTATCACAGTTAGCAATAAGTGGATAATTATTCAAACTGATTAATACTCATTATTTAAAATATATTTGTATAAATTACGTTAAATTTACATTAAGTTTGCAAAAAATGCAGTTGTATAAAATAAAATTTATAAAACAGAAATAATTGAGCAATAGAAATTTTAATATATAGAGTGTAAGGGTAGAAGAAATTCACATTGATTCTATGTACATGTGTACAAAAATACAGAAGCAAGCATATGGGACTCATAGTCTATTGGTTGTTGTATGGTTCGTACGAATTGTATTATTCATACGGATGTAGACATGCATACAACATAGGCGAGCACGTGCGCAAAAGTACACGCTTTCGTATTTATCGGGGTAATTCACGTACACGGACATGGATGAAAAATAAAGCGAAATCCAATCAAATTAATTATAGCAGATTGTTGATTACATGAATTTCAAATGATGTAGCATAATGGTGGAGGGCTTAATATAAGTTGAAATATGACACGAGAGGATTGATATTAAAATAACTGAATTTATAACAAAAATTTTTTTACTCTTTCTTTAAATAAAGGAGATAATTTTTAATTAAAAATTTTACAACTTTTCAGAATTTCATTCAGAGTAAATTTGCGATAAAAGGAAGAATTTTTTTAAAATAATCTTCTACGTTCTTTAAGTAAGATAAAAAAAATTATACTGTAATCTGTTGAAATATTTTGTTACTATATTAAAAGCACTTATTTTATTAATATATCATAAATTTGAAGCAATCCTTATTTTTATGCCAATAATTGTTATTATTTTCCTAAAATCATAACATATGCAATAAATGTACACCAGCATAACATGTTATTATTCTAACTACTTTAAAAGTTACAGAAGTGAATGACAAAATTAAAATTGAGATACTTTCAACGCATTTCACTATATAATATCGTTTAGTTAATACGATAGAAGCGAGTATATAAATGTATACATTTTCACTAAAATCACATTTAAGGACAAACAAAATGTTCTGAAATAACGAACAAAATTCACATATTTTTTATTTATTTTACCTAGCACGTGTACTTAATGGAACATGTAAACCGTTACCATTAAATTTATCATATAAGTAAATTTTTTATCTTTTATTCACATTTTCTTTTTATTTCATTAAATATATACAAATTTAAAGAGATACATTTTGCTTTTACAGATTTTATTTCTAAATGTTAACATATTATGTATTAAATAGTAAAAAAAAAACATAGCTTAGAATTTAAGATATGCATTTTTTTAAATAATTAAGACGGATAACGGCTATTAAAAGCAATTAATGAGTATTAAAAATTTCAATGAATTAGTCACACGGTATAATAGGCTCAAAAGACTTTGTTTCCGTGATTTATTGCAAATGTCTACAGTTTAATAATCGCAATACATTAACTGCAACTGAACATCATAAAAAATCATCCGGAAAACGATTATTCGGTTTTTTCGTGCCGCTCACGCAAGTAGATCAGTGAAGCAGAGGGATGAGCCAATGTGACCTTGAGCATGTAAGATGCATAAATAAAGTTATAAAGTTGAAATTCGATTGGTGTTTGCGAGGCTTAAAATCCCTTACCGAAACAACATTTGCAATTCGCAATAGCTCTCCTTCTGACCCCGTGTCACTCCGCCCATGCAAACTCCGTTGCGAAATTTACGCCAACGAACTTCCGCGCGTGAACTCGTTATATACAAATGTGAGGGCGTAGCGAGCTTGCATGCAAGGCACTTGGTGCATGCACTTCGCTATTCGGGAATTGATTTACATTGTTGCTCGTCGAGAGCAAGAGAATATGAACTTATGTGTATTGTAGGCTATATCAATGATGCATGTGTTTACTTCGACTTCACACGCGTACTGTGAATGCGAATCGTCGTTATTAGATAATAAGTCTTTATCCTATACTTAGCCACTATCGATCCCAAACATACGATTTCATTTTAATGATAACCAAATGTAAGTACAGCAGCTTTCATCCTAATAACAGAATATATAATAACTTATAACGAGCTTTTACAACTAACTGTCTTATCTAGCTGCACCCTTAATTGATATAAACTTCATCGCTGCTTCCAAAGTTTCTGAAAAATGAAAAATAAAGAAATCGGTAGGCAAAGACGAGCCATGGGCTTATTACATCGTCTGTTTAAACAGTCGGATGATTCCACTTTCAGTTTTAATGGAGTCCCTCAACTCAGCTCTGATCCCAGCACTTGTTTACACGTGGGATTTCATGTGCATCGCGTGAACCAAGCGAAATTTAATGCGTTGCCGTTATCTTAAGAAAAGAAAAGGACTAATATGCATATGTGTGTGTGTGTGCGCGCGTGTGCGTGTATATATATATATAGGGAGAGAGAGAGAGAGTATTTACTTGTTGGTAACATGAGAGGATGAACGGATGATTATTAATGAGCCTCAGGCAACTAATATGAATTTTGTCTAAGGATGAAAGGGGAAAGGGAATATTTTAATAAAACTTATAGAACACTGTACTTGTTACATATTAATTGATATATAAAACGTACAACAGAATGTGAATCTAGAAATGTCTTATTATGAATAGCAGGTGAAAATGAAATTCTATTTTATTTCTACGATTTATTTGAGAAAACAAAATTATAATCTACAATACTGCAATCAGAAAAAAAACTTATATATATAAATATATTTATATATACGCACGAAGGCACGTGCGCGCAGGTTAGCACACGCACACTTAAATTTAGATAATAAAATTTTCTTTTTCACGGTGCAAGTTATCTTACCTGTGCGAAGCTATCTTGTACTCAAACTTTATCCATCGGGCTTTGAAAAAAAATGTATGAGAGTCGATTTCTATGAACAACCTGAAAAGGACTGATTATTGCCGGTAGTTTCATTTCATTCGACCTGATAAGAGCGACTTGTATTGGGACAAAGTTAAAAAAGAATAGAAAACTCGGGAGTGGCCTTTTGGAAAGCCGGGCAGTGGTACTGGAGATATCGAATGCTACTCTCCTACAAACTCGAAAGTACTTTTTCAAAAGGTGTCCCTCAAATCGCTAGAGCAGGGAGGACGGATAATGAAGGAAGGAGAAAATATTCTATCGGAGAGGGTACACTTCTTAGCCGGAACTATAAAATTGCCCCAGCGGCTAGCGAAACTTAGTACACAGAAAGTATCGATAACGAACTTGTCTAGTCATGTTTCACTATCAATGTGAATATCGACATTTAGCCATTAGCAAAACGATATTCGAATATTTATCTTTGTAATAAATCTAATGACATAGCGTTCTTAACGCTGTGACTATTTACTCTAGACAAATAATAATGAATATTGTTAAAATGACTTTTATAATACATTTAATCGATTCATATGAAAATGCTTTTAATTATTTTCAAATTTTTACTTCAAATTTTACATTTAAACAATTACATTTAACATTTTCTCTATTGCTTTTGTACCATTAGTTTCTATTCAAGTAGTTATATGACTTGTATATTACTATTGATAAATAGCATAATTCATATAGTAAGTCAAATACGTTTAGCATAATATTTAAAACCTACGTGGTGAATAGAATAATTTCAAATATGAAATTATATTTGCTCTTATTTTTATAGATTTTTTAAAAATTACATATTATATCTTTTTATGAAACAGTATACAGATTGAATTTAATGTACTAGATACCAAAATTGTGTGTGTATATATATATGTCTGTCTGTGTGTGTGTGTGTATAAACACGTGTGAATATTTGATTATATATTTTTTTAAGAATTTTATTTATAAATGTAAATAAAAATTTAACGTTCCATTTTATTAATTATAAAACTTTTATTAAATATTTTTACGTTACGAAAAATGAAGAAATTGTACTTAATATAGGTAGAAGGTTTCAATGAATGGACATCTTCATCATTATTTTATTTCGACTTTGGATTGATATCATTAAGAAAAATTCGAATGGTAAAATTATATTAATTTTGTTTAATTGTATGACAAACATAATATTTTTTCATTTAATATATGTTGGTACTTAATTATAACGTTGATTTCATTTCAACGACGCTTATTCAGTAATTATAGTATTGATGACAATTTTATCCAATAAAATAATACTGGTGCATAAGTGTACCGCATGACTGAAGGTTTTATTATTTGAATAAAGTAGATTATAAGCTCCGGTAAAGTAATTATAAAATCTAACGATTTCAATGTAGTGGATAGGCATGAGAAAGCAGGAGGAAAGAGGGAAACAATTTAGGAATGGAAGAAGCAAGAGAAAGCGATACATAATTCAGTGGTAAATAATGAGGGAAGTGCTGGGCGCAAGGACTCGCTTTTCTTATTGCGACCTGAGTTAATTTCTGTTCGGGTGGAGTCGGCCGAGGAGATGCTAACAACGACAAGGACGAAGCTCTGCTGCTTAAAGCAAGGCATTCGCAATGTACCGATTACTTTGCTGTAGGGGTCGACTGCGATTACCTGCGAATGCAATGGCTCTATCTTTATTACGGGCCAGGCTATGTTGTGCGTTACGAGACAATTGCCAGTAGTCCTCCGCGACTGCTTCCGCCGCTCCCTCTGCGCCCCTTCGACGTTTAAGACTCGCGGCTCCAATAATCCGACAAGCTCCGCATGTACTTGGATAAGGAAGTTCGACTCCCAATAATCCGCGGCACGCGCATCTACATCGACCACGGGCCAATAAATAGAGACAGTGCCGTTCCTTCAACTCCCCCACCTCATCATCCACCTCCCCACCCCCCTCACCGCACCGAACTAGCCGCCGAACCATCGCCTACACTTTCAGTACGTCCTTCGTACCTGAGGGCCTGGATAAATTCCTGGCTGCGGTCCAACGCACAAGGACTACTACTCCGTCCTCGAATTCCTTATCCTTCTCTCTTTGTCCCCATCTCTTTTAATCTCTTTTTCCTCCTCCACCTCATGCTCCACCTCATCCTCCACCACGACCTCCCTGTACAGCCCCTTCTACAATCCGTTTTCCCTCGCTTATTTTGCGTTTTCTTATTCTGCGCCGTTGGACAAAATCCATACATACTTCTTGCAATGGCAATTTTTTTCATGATAACTGCACTTTCCTGAAATATTACGTCAGACATATAATAAAATTCCTTTTTCAGATTTACACGTTGTTTACAATGGAAACAATTTACAGCGCTTACAACTTTGACGCACCGAAAATTGTATTATTCGAAGGAAAAAATAATTTATTCTCAACTCTTAAAAATTTCGTAAACAAATTCTGTTTTAGCAATTTCTTTGTCAAAGTAAATAATATATGTCGTAGAATATGAATCTCCCGTTTGAGTTACTATTATTACTCTTGCAGATGACGTCGACGTTTCTGAATATTAAGTAGCCAAAAATGCCTTAACATCCGATAGATGTTAACCCTGTGCTCCGGTTAAATAAAAAATTGGATGGATGATATATTTAAAATTTAATCTAACTATGAGATAAATATTTTTCTACTCATTTGAAAACATTTGTCTCTCCTTCAAATTCTTATTTTCTTCAAAACCTGTGTATCAACCTGTATATCACTCGACATCTGTAAAATTGCGTTTTTATCAATAACTATAGATTATGTCTAAATAGCTGGCCAAGGAGTTAATTTGCCAAGGGTATTTCTATTTAATAACTATTTGTGAAATTCCAAGTAAAGATATTTTAACTATAGAAATGTATTTTACAATAAATTGCGACAGTAAATTTCATTGATTTATTGTAATTGAATTTAACATTATTAAAACTCTTCGGAATAAAAATAAATATTTTGAATAATCTAGCGAAGAGAGCAAGGTATAATATAAAATAAATAGTGATAAATACTAATAAACGTATTGGAATTAAAATTAATCGTTCGATTTTCATGGGCAAGTTATCCCGGCTTTCCAATAATTATCCAATATTAATGTTTGCATATGTAGGAAGGAATAATGAGAAATACAAGGGTGGGGGAGGGGGGGGGGAACTCGAGCGTATTTTCAGACTAGCATGAGAGCTAAGCGGATTTTCGAATATGTTGAAAGAGGTGAAATTAATGGTCGTGAGCGAGGTCGGATCTATTGCAGATCTGAGAAAAGTGGCAATGTATCCTCGTAACTACGAATGGACTGGCCAAACCTTTGGGCGCGCGTATAATTTTTCCAGTGCCGCAGTCAAAGTCCTACGTCTTCGCTGCTGTTGTATTGACGAATTATAGCTCTCCGATCCTCGGGCAATACCTCTCACCCTTGTATTTAAGGTGCCGACGTTCCGCTAAGATAAGAGTATCGGGGAGAAAAAGCCAAAAGAAGAAGCGTAGGGGATCGGGATCTATACTTACATATGCGCGGGGGACTTTAGTTCATAAATCTAGAAAAATGAATGAAACTAGTGGCGCATGAGCTTACTATGCAGTCCGAATGGAGATGTACAATAGGGATGTACAATGGGGATGTACCTATTTCGCCGTCAGTTCCTTTCTTACGTACACATCCCACTTGGAGCTCGTATTTCTCTCCCAGTTCCGTGAATATGTTTTGCTAAATACACGAAGCTCGCAGAATCCGAAAGCGTGACGTATCAACGAAGATTATTGCCTGAACACAGATCTCACCAATTAATGGCTATCCCGTATTTTCCCAAAGACCTTAAGATGTCTGCTATATATTTAATATATTTATAAAATGAAAGCTACGATGCTTTTTCCATACCTTTATTAACTGCTCGTATTTCTCAGTTCTCTTATTATTATTAGATTTTAATTGATCGTAAAACGTTGGTCAGCTCCCTCACCTTCACATATTATATACAAATTTACATGTTTACGTATACATTTACGTATATAAATTTAGATGATTTTTACTTGACTCACTGTGATAAATGCAATAATTAATATAGATACAACTATTTTTTAAGGAATTTATACAAAATGTCAAGATAATTTATGATCAAACATGAATTCAAAGCCTACTGCTTATGACAAGCATTTTTCACTTTATTCTGCTATAATATCTAATTCGCTATTTACTCAATTTATAATACATGAAAAATTAAAATAGAAACTAGAGCTTGAATTAAAAGAAAAAGTTTCTCTCTTTTTTTTCTTTTTTTTTCTAATGAAATAACTATGGTTGCATTTATGGAATAGACATAGATATTTAAGTAGGGCTTGAATTAAAAAAAAAAAAAAATTAGATTCTCTTGCAATTCTAATATGTACTCAGTCTCTGCTTATTATAAAATTACAAAGCTGCATGAGATAGAAAATTAGAACTCTTCTTTTATTACACAATTAACTTTTTATTTTTAAATTCTTAATACATATCTTTTCGTATATTCGTCCTTTCTTTTCAATTACTTAAGTGTCACATTAATTTTAATTTTACCCTCTCACTTAAATATTAAAATATTTATCGTTTTTTACATTAGCGTTCTTTAGAATTTTAATAAACTATATAAAAATTATTTTACTTATGGATACTTATTGTATTCATTAATGTATTACTGTTTAAGAATTAACATTTATACAAAAGTCCTTATTATATTGTTTTCTATAATCATCTTATGAAAATATTAAAACAGTCAGAATTTTCGATTACGTAATATATACAGACAGACATACACATACACAATAAAATCATCGATGATATTTGTTTAAATGAACTGTAATAATGTACAATATAATGTTTGAGACAAAACTGTAAAATTATTCTTTTACAATAGATATTATAAAAATATATTTAAATTAAAAAAGTCTAAAGTACAGAAAAGACAAGTAAAAAAATATCTGATGCAAAATATTACAAATAATAGAAAAAATTTTAATAAAAATGTCATTAAATTATTTTTGCTCATATTGGAATAAACATGAAATTCCTGATAAATATAATTGAATAAAACTTCTTAGAAGTAATAATGGAAGAAAAGGGTACTTGTAGTGTACGTTTGTTTAATTTTTATAAAATTGAAAATTAATAATATTACTAATACAGCGTTAAATTAAATAATTTAAATATTTTTTCTTTATTTAGTGAACAAATATAAAGATTGCCAAATTATATATACGCTTACGTATGTGTGTGTTAGATAAACAATTAAACAATAATAATTCTTCTTCTACGAAATTATATTTAATAAAAAATTATATGATTATATCTTAAGAAGATAAGATGGACTTTCCTCAGAAATTTGCTGCTTACAATGATGAAATATAAAGACAATATAGATAAAAGATCCATAAAATGGTTGTTTAGGTTTCGTTCTCGTATTTAAGTAGAAAAACTTGACGGTAGAATCATTGAAATGACAAGTATGATTTCATGTCTCATTAAAAAATGTAATGCACCCATTTGTGAAACGGATAGCCATTTTGAAAGGGAGCATGAATGCACTTACATGCGACTGTCCCCATTGTAGTAGAATGAGGCTTGTATACACTCGGCCGATATCTTCGCCATTCTAGACGATTGACTTCATGGAAATCGCATCAGCCAGAGCAGGGAAATGATGATAATGACAAACGTTTGATAACGAATCATTTCGCATGAGCAGTCATGATCAAAAATCAATTGTGATAGCAGACCGTTGATCTTCCACGTGATAATATCTAAGCGGCTTGTAGCGAAAGCGACTCGAAAACAGTGCGTATAGAATAAATTCTTAAACTATAGGATTTAGCTCGACGTTCGTTTTATAATCATGACATTATGGAATCATAGATCGAATGAACTGATTTGCATAAAGCAATTTATAGCAGAATGTATTGAAGGAATAAAGAAAATTTTAATTAAATTTATAATACTTACATTTTGGAATTCTATAATCTCTCATATATTTTCTATGTTATAAACGTAATATTTATTTTGTATTTAGTTTTTAATTTTTTCTAAAATTCCAATATTATATTAAGAATAATCGTTAGTTTTTAGATTCAGTTTACAGATAATTTAAAATTTTGTCTTTAAATATGATCTTAAAATTGAAAAAAACATAGCTATTTCATACGAATTCCATAAAATAAACAATTTCCCTATAAATTAAGTTATTAAGTCGGATAATGTTATAGTAATTCAAACTAAATAATTTTTTTTTTCAAATGAATATATGTGTCGGCATATTATTTGAATCGGTAGTACTGCATCTTTTTCATAAAATGCTCAATTTCAACATCCACACACGTATATACGTTACAACTTGATAGTTTGAGTAATTTTCCTTTATCCTTTTTTCAAAATTTCAATATTCTACGCAAGGAACTTCTCTAGTTCTTTAAATTCACTACTCAAGGAAAACCAAAGATATCCAACCTTTTCTGGAATATCGATGAAATTCATATATTCGATTTCATTTGCTTTGCATTTAATTAAAAATTTCTTTTTATAAAGAAAAAAAATGCAAAATACTTTTAATTAAGCATCATATTGGATGTATAAATAAACATTTTATACAAATTCAAACGAATTTACAGTAATTGTGATTCATATTTACGATATACTCTATATCAATAAAATTCATATTGTATGTTCAATTGTATCCCTAAACGTTGAATTAAAAATGTACCCGTCAATTTTTTAATAATGATATAATATTCTGCAACATTTCAATATAAGCTTATTTATCTTTTATTTATTTCATTTATCTTAAATAAACTTGTAATATTATTAAAACGAATTTTTGTTTAAAGTATATCTAATCTATCGTCAGTATCAACACAGAATGCGGAGTTTAAAAATATTTGATCTTTAAAAAATATCATGTCGTAATTGTATACATTTTTGAATATTTTTGAATGTTAAGCTTACCGCGGACGTTATACAATGTGTTACAGCAGAAAACAACCGGAAAGTTTTATAGAATACAGCCGCTCTTTGAATACAATGTCATTGATAAAAAACAGACATTAAATCAAGCGATTATAGCTGTGCCGGTATCGTTAGTCGCGATATACAGATTACGAGTAGGATGGAGTCTTTCTATATAAAATCTACACACCATTAAGCATGGTCCCCTCCCCCTCTCTCTATCTCTTTATCTAAAATGCACTTACAATCTTTCTGAATCTCTTATCTCTGCTGTAGAAACAATAATCAAGTATACCAACGTCCTTCAGCCCTTTTATTCTAAAAGCTATTACGAATATTTTATATATATTTCAATAGGAATCATACCATTAGTAGTGAACTTGTAGGTAACACTATCAAGAAAAAATAATATTAACTAATTGTATCATCTAAAAGGATTATACAAGATATGTTAATAGAGAAATAAATAATAAAAATCTAATGTACAATGATACATAAACAGAAAAGTAGAAAATGAGAGTCAGGGTCATAAGAGGACTAGTGTAAAAGAGTGAAACTGAAGGAGAAGAGAAGGAAGGTAAGAGAACTGGACCAGGAGCATTTGCAGAAGTGGACCATTAATTTTGTAGTGGTAGAAAATGAAAAAATGACGCGTGACCCGGTCAGAGATTCTCAAAATAATGAAGCTTTGTCCTGATATGGATAGAGACAAAGACGAATATAGCGAATTAGACGGAACGGGAGTAGAAAATATATAGGAGGACAGAAGGACGTATTTCTGGCTGGAGATAAAGTTTTTAAGCGTGAACAACGAGTATTAGGTATATAAAAAGAGAATCTATTTTTTTTTAATTCTCTTTTTCATTTAATCTAAAATTATTCTTCATTTTTAAGCGTGCAGCTTCGGATAAATGGATAAATATGCAAATCCCCCGTTCGCTCTTTAGCTAAGAGAAAAAAAAAATTATATCCATAAAGCTAAATTGCATTAAAAATTGTTCTTTTATTTTTTGCAGTGCATGACACAACGACGATAGAGAAAAAGTAATTATTTTTAATTTATTATTATTTTAGAATTATTTTTATTGCTTTAATTCTTCTTCATATAGATACAACAAGTATTGTAAGATGGAGTATAATCTGGCTGGCCCATATCAAAAGTCTATTCATAACATTTTTAATGCAATATAAAAATTACTTGTCAAAAGGCACAATAGTATGATATAATAGGGTATTCAATTCCCTTTAATTTATAATATTTCATGTGTATTCAATTTTAAAACGTCAAATTCGATTGCAAAATTTAAAACGTGATATGCAGATACAATAGGAATTTTTGTGTAAAACATAATTAGTTCAACAAATACAATAAATGAAAACAAAATATTATATCGCTTAGGTAATATGTGATTATTGTAAGAATAATATTTTTTGAAATGAACACAAGCTTATCTGTTCTTTTGGTAGATATTTCTCTATTTAATAAAAAAATACGTAGACATTTATTTTTATATCGCTCTGAGTTGTGTGTAAGAGTGAGGGTGGAAATTGTAGTATAAGCGTTTATTCGGGCTTATAACTGTATGTGTATGTTGCCAGATCTGTAATCTCTATAGGGTAGACAATCGATTTTTAAAAGAATAAACGAGCGTCTTTTATTTTAAATCGTTAAGGCCATTAACCATCGTAAATTAATAAATGAGGGAGAAAAATTTAGTAGATTTTTAAAATATCTTAATGTAATTACATATGGATATAATTCATAATTAATACATTATAAGAGAAACCATAGACGTGTGAAAAAAAAAGAAAAATTCGAGTAATTATAAGAAACGTGTAAGGAATTACGTAGAAATGCTGTAAGAGCGACATGATTTTTCCGCCTTTATTTACTCTCTAAATTTTGATATCAGAATATTAAATTTTTTATAATTACTGTGCTACATAGACGTGTATAGACTTTATAAAAAGAAATATACCAAGTATAAAGAAAATTAAGCGGAAATTAATAATATCCTTGTGAACTTTAAGAAATGCATAAAAAAAAAAAAAAAAATTTAAGTTAATAATCGAAGTAGAAGCGTTAGTTTTTTAAAAAGTATTAGTAAAATAAACCAGCCTATAATAAATAGAGTTAATTCGCAGTAGAGTAATCCAATTTATAACGTAATACATTATAATTAAAAGAAATTCATTATAAAATGATGTGTAAAGTTAGACTGTAAATATGAATTTCTACATAATCATTTGGCGAAGGGTTGCATATAGAAAAATTATAAAGAAAATATTTTAAAAGTCAATATGTGAAGTTGCAAAGTAGGAAAAAGATAGAGAAATAGATAAAAGAATTGTCGAAGGAGTATAATAATATTAAATCTGCGCAATCCTTTCCCCTTATAATAAAAAATTACTTTAAATCCCTATAAATTAATACAGTTATTTGGCGTTTTTTGTCCACCCCCTTGCGCTCAAGAAAATCTCCTTCTTTCTTTTTCTTGACACAAAACACCGTTTTACCAGCTGACTTCCAATTGAGACTTTCTTAAGCCCTCGTAGCGCATTCAACCCTCGTCCTTTCTCCTGGAAATCCTACGTATATGTGAGCGAATGTTTGGCTCGCTTGCATTTCGCGGCGCACGTCCATGAATTCACGATGGCCAGAAGAAAGTACACACGCAGTTATATACAAGTTGGCGTCGTGCGAAAAATAGAAAAATAGATATTTGTCGATAAAGCTACAAGACGGCTGACTTTTTTCGTAAGAGAAAAACGATATCGCTCATTCCAGCATCAAAATTGTGTAAAAAAAACTATTTTCAAACCGTTATAAAAAATAAATATTGATAGATAAATGCGCGCGTGCCTGTGTACGTAAATTCGTGCGTACGTTCGTGTGCGTGCACATTACAAATGTATAAATATACGCATACATAAGCACATATAGATACACACACCCACACACACAAACATATATATATACATATATTATAAGGAATAATATAATAATTATTATTATAATAATATAAAGAAGAAGAAGAAAATACTAAAACCCGTCACTCAAAATTTATTATCGCATTAGCGTCGTAAACATTTCGAAATAAATAGGTATAAAAAAATTAATCCTCTTAGGTATAATAAGAAGTCAAGAAAATACTTCAAGACTCATAGATTTAGTAATAAGAAGTAATGGAATTTCCTTTAAATTATCTTACATCATCTCTACAGCCGCAGTGGCTATTAATTCGTTGATTATTTTTGATTTTTTTTTTTATAATATTGTAGTATAGTATTTTTTAATCTTGAATAAAGTTTTTAATAAATTGCAAAATGATTAAAATGTACATTTATATTAATGACCTACAATTATATAAATTTTATAAAGTTCATTTCCAAGATTTCGACTCTATAGTACTTTATTTAAAAGTTGAAAATTTATAAAATTACAATCTTATTTAATTATACTTTTGTGATATTATTCACAAATGTTATAATTAACTTCATTATAAATCGATTTATTTATAGTTATAGTTGTATACGATTATAGAAATTAAAATTTGCTTTAAGGTGCTTGTAAACGTCTAAATAAAACATTTATATTTTACAATTGATAGAAAAATATATTTTACAAAAAAAGAAATACAATAGAATATAACGTAAACTATTCAATTTTCATAATAATTATTTATAATCAGTACGTATAATAATTGTTTTACTTAGAATATTAGGTGTTTGAACGAAACAAAAATTTAAAATGAAATACGATAATCCAGGCAAATAATGGAAAATATAGAATAAAAAATTGCCCCGAATTGCTTATATGAGTAAAATGAACGCCAAAATATACATTTTTGTATGCGAACATAAACGTATATATTAAATGAAAAGAGAAACGCGGAGAGAAAGAGACAAAGAACAACACTAGAAGTAACATTCGTCGTTTAAACGAGTTGGCATTCGAACTATAGGAATACCAATTTTCCCTTGGGAAACTGCTGCTCGGTAGTTGGTTAAGATTGAGAGAGAGAGAGAGAGAGAGATGAAGAATTTCTTCGCGAAGAAAGAGTCCATAGAGAGTTGCTGCGACAGTACAACGGTTTATTTAGACAGTGATTTGAAGCGAAAGCTCTGAAATTTGACATCCCCTGTAGTTCTTCCATCCCTTCTCCTTGAGCCAATAAAAGCGAATGTATAGAACTTAGATGTACGCCATTGACTTTAAAGAATAATTGAAAGGAAGATCATGGGAAGCGTGATTTACGAAAGTTTCGTGGGTGTCGCTAATGGCGAGATACGTATGAACAACTTCAAATGAATCCAAAACTATACGAACATCAGCATCGTTTATCTCTTGATAAGAGTCTCCCCTCATCTTGTAATAACCCGAGGTGAATGAGCAATCGATAATCTATAAAACCAACATATAAACATCATTGTTACATAAACTCTTTCTAATCAATCTTTAATTTTTCAATAAATTATAGCGTGAGCTATACTGTATATGTAGTAAGAGCACGTACTGCAAGTATAACTTTTAAATTAAGGCTAAGAATTTCGTTTCTATAATTATTTTCAAATTATTTTATAATTATTTATATAAAAAATTAATATACTAAATGAATGTAATGTCTACGTTTTACAAATGTTGATTTTCCTACAATGATACTTTGCAAATTTCGACAAACGAAGCAGCATTATTCTCTTGTTTCGTCAAAGTACTTTGAAACGTATAAAATACCATATATATACCACATATACATATAAAGCTTCATTACTGATCAATTGAATCTGTAATTCTTGGCGTTGCGTGTGCAAAGTACACGTGCAAAACCCAATCTATAACACATCTAACGATTCGTTTCATAATAATCGCAATTCACTCGGCGAGTAAACTCATATTTAAGTTCTTCACCACGAAACTGGTAAATTTCACATATAGGTAAAGCAAATTGTCGATTGTTTATACAGTGAAAGCGATGGACAGATGTATAAAAACCCTTACACAAGCATTGATGCAAATCACGAACATACGCGTGGAAAGTTACTATATACTGGGAAAACAGGAGGCAAATAATAGGACTACTTTGGAAAAAACGTAGGCATATATTTACCTTAAATAAATATAATTAATATATAAATAAAAACATAGATAATAGAGAAAATATAATAAAGCTAATAGCTTGATAGAGTTTAAGAAAAGTTCATTCTAATCCTGATTACTTAATCTTTCACAATCATGTAGTTAGATTTTTATATTCTGTATAATTTACGAATTATATTTCACAGTATTATATTTCACAGAATTATATTTACGAATTATATCTAACTAAAAATTATAATAAATTACGGTTTTAAAAACTTTGAGAAAGATTTTTATAAATTTCTAATTTATAAATAGAACGATTTACGTCATTATTTTACAAATCCAATTAGATTTTGTACATCTCAAATAATCATCCACTAGTATTATAAATCATAATCAATATGTTGTATCATTTTTATAAATTATATTCTAATAAGAACAATATAATGTAATATCTTGTATAATAACATATTGTACAATGTAAGAAATTACATTCTAATCTGAAGCATGAAAATTAAAGAAAGTATTTTGTAAACTAATTTGATAATTATACACCTTATTTCAAAAATTATTTTTAAAAGTTCTTTAATTCCTGTATGGATATTCTATTAAATTCAAATATAAATATTTGAATTCAATAAGTATGTTTTTATCAATGATTTACAGTAACAAGTAGATATTAATTCAATTTATTTCAATTATATTTTTAGCATAAATATAAATTTTTACTAATATTAATTAACTGTGGCAACGTAAAAATTTTTGTAGCAGTAAATAATTGAAGAAGTATAAACATACTTACTATAAGGCATTAATAATTGCAAAATATTTTATTTACTATTATTAAAGTAAAACTATTTTAAATTTAGAAAACTTAAATGACGAATATGTGTAATAATGCTAAACATTCAAATATAAATATCAATAATAAAAAGTCTTTAACAATATGTATTTAGCTTAAAGTCCCATTAGAATCACTTATGATTATTATTTAAATATTTATTTCTTGAATTTGAGCATACATAAAGACTATCAATTCATTCCTTGATAAATACGCAAATATTTTTATAAGGAGAGTCCAATCTGTCACGTAACTGAAAATATTAATTTATTAATATTTCTTTAATAATTACTTTACTGAGAATGTTATATTGCTATGGGGCGGAATTTTTTTTATTTTTTTTATTTTTATTTCGGCAATTTCCGAGACTTCTGCTGATTGAAATTAGGCTTAAAGGCAGCCAGACAGATGGATATTTTTTTTCTGTCAGAATTTACACGATTCTTTAGGGTTTCGATATAAAAATAATCTGTTATTTTTTTCAATCTAAATCGTGCAATTATAATATATATATTACTTCCTCTGATTTTTAACTAACAGCAATTAGATGAAATTGTGTACCAATGGACTATAACCATAACGCAGACTACGTATGTAAACAATGGATTTCATAAACTTATACTATAATCTAAAATAAAATAAAAACTATTTAATCTGATTTACTTAGTAATTATAGTATGTACGGTAATATTCTGGTGGTAAAGTACTTATAAAGTATTCTAAACAAGTGAAATATTTTGTATCCGATGTCGTAGTACTTATAATTAACCTCTCAAGAGTATCAAAAAATCTCTAAATATACGATTGAAAATCTATGTATAAACAACTTAAGAAAAATATCAGCGAAAGGATATACAGCTTCCAGTTAATAAGGTTCTTTCTGTCTTCATAAAAGATTATAGATTATACGAAGAAAAATATTGAATGGTCTCAGGTCGTTATGGCCTTGGAAGATAATCAATTATCGAAAGTCTTGAAAGAAAAGACATGAAAATTTCTTCCGATCATGCCCCCTCCAGCCCTTACTTTCTTCAGTTTTTCTAAAAAAATTTTTACCATCAGTCTCGTTGAGAAAAGTTTTGGATTTTAGCGTGTCTCAAAAAACGTGACCTCCGTCGGTCATTTATTCGCGGTCGGAAATCGAACTCTGCTCTGTATGACCGGACTCGAATATAAATCGAACTGCGAAACGGGTGGAGAAGTTGGGTTAAGAGGGGTCGGGAGAAGAGGGGGGGGGGTAAAAAGAGATGGATGGAGTCCTGCCGCGTATGTACGCAATGCAGCCAAGTCTCCGGGACCTTTTGCAGCCTCTCGATATCGTATTTTGACTGATATCCCTTTGGCACTGGATTCTTCCATTTCCCTCAAAGTGCGGCTATATTTTGCAGGAGTTGGACTCCGGACTGTGACTCGGCAGAATTGCGCCTTTGCTCACTCTATCCTGAGAATAATAATATTTGGAGAATCTTGTTTCCTCTGTCTTCTCAGGATTTACTGAGCTTAAGCGTCCTTTGCCCTCACTCCCGTCCTTTTATAGCCGCAAACTTACCTCGGCTCGTCACGTCCGGAACTCGACCCCCCCCCCAATCCTCCACCCCTTAGTTTTTTCACTAATTACCGAACGGAAGGAAACATATTTTCACAATTTACTTCCGAGATGTATTCAACAGAAACTTGCAATAATCGCTCGACAGTCGATCTGATTTTTTCACAATATACAGCTAATCAATTCAGGATACTTACATAATCTACTTGATGTCTCGTAATAACACATTAAAATTTTTATAATTCAGCAGCTATACATATATGAGAAAATCCACTTTTATAACCATCGCGTAAATAATAATTTTTACATTTCTCGTGTAATTTAAAAAGATAATTTACGGCAAAGATAAATCATTAAATCTCGAGAAGCTGAAGCGACGCTGGGACATTTTGCATATAAAGTTAAATCGCATTTCCCGTTTGCGAAGCATTTTTAGTTTCTCGCAACGATTTTAGAAATCGACTTTTATAATAAACTTTTTATCAAATTCATAAAGAAAGGAAAGAGAAAGTTTTATATTTTCAATGATTCGAGTTCGGAAATTGTTTTGAAATTGCGGTTATCACGACAAATCGAAAACATTGATAGAGTGCTCGTAGAAGCGAGGCTAAATAATTTTCTGTAAGAGCGCCATTATATATCACAACGAAGTTGAATGGGCACAATTCGCGCACTTTGTTTCGAAAGATCATGTCCTCAACTCTCTTTTTATGAGCTCGAGGGTGACAATCTTCGAACGGAATTGGTATCGTTCAGGAACATTAAAGTGTTTGGTCTCCAGCTTAAATCAATCGAAATTATTGTAAAATCAATCGCTTCTACATTAAGCTTCCACTGCAGATTTCAACATCTTTATTACTATATTCCGCCCCCTTATTCGTTTTCCCGTTCCCTCTTGGCCTCGATCACTGTCTCTCTCTCTCTCTCTCTCTCTCTCTCTCTCTCGCACACGTAAGCGCGCGCACCGACACTCAAAACCTCAATTTCGATCTCTTGTATCGATAAGTGCTTGAGTCGTGTGCCTCTGACTCTATCTTTATATTAGTTCGTATATGCTTTACTAGGTATAAGGCACACAGTGCATTTATACATTCCACGAAGCTTGATTTAATAAAAATTTACTCAGGTAAATAAATGCAGTGTAAAAAATAAGCTATTATTATTAGTATTGTCATTTATTCTGAATTGAATTAATAATTTTTACATTCGAAAATTTATTCTTTTTACTTATCTTGTATATATAAATATTAACACTTTCAGTCAAAAAATTTCTCAGATTTCGTAATAAACTTAGTATGCAATATTAAGTAAATATAATTCTGAATGTCATTAAAATAAATATATTTTATGGTATAAATAAACTTTGAAATAACAATAGGTAAAACAATATAAAGAAAATTTTATTTACGTATATGTTTTCAGAAATTGATTATAATAGTAATATAGCTGTATACATTCAATAGCGGTAGAGTAGGGGATAAATAATAGATGAAATATAAAGGTAAAGATTAATACTGTTGATAAGAGTTCAACGATCAAACGTCAAAGCGTCTAGAGTAATAGATGATAATCTATTAGGCGACAGAAATGGTCGTGGATGTAAAAAGGGTAGTATTAACAACAATATAATTAACACCAAGTAATAAACTAACATTTATGTTGTAATACACAGCTTTATAATTATTATTATCGTTGTTATGAATTGTAGTGTTAGTAGTAGCAGAGTAGTAATATATGAAGCATAGAGATGAAAGTGGTAGTGTTTTCTATAATAATAATAATAATAATAATAATAATAATAATAATAATAATAATAGAACAACAACAACAACAACAACAACAACAAGAATAAATAATAATAATAATAATAATAATAATAATAATAATAATAATAATAATAATAATAATAATAATAATAACAATAATAATAATAACAGTAGTTGCAGTTGTAATATTAATGGTAAAAGCAGAGATTCGCGAAGAAAGAGAGAATGGCCGAAAGCGTTAACAAACAAAAAAAAAAAAAGAATAAAAAAACGATGGTGGAAAAGAGTATTGCGGAGAAGGGGAGCGCGTAATAGCTGAGCGTCGAAAACGCGCTAACGGAGGAGCAAATAGTGAACTAGTCGGCGAGTTGGCACAGAAGTTCCGTCTGAGGCTAATTAGACGTCTTGTTTTGCACCACGAATCTTCAAAATTTTCTACACTTTATATACTAATTACTTGATTTTATTGTGCCCTCTATTGCACTTCATAAGCTTAAAATTTAAATAAAACTTTTATTTAATATTCAGTAGTTCCATCTTTCTAACCATATCTGTATACATTTCTTTATTTACCTATATTGCGACGTAATAATATACGTTAAAATAAATATAACTAATATATTTATAAGTATTTTATTGCTTCTATAACCTTATACGTAAAGAAAGTTGTATAAGAGAAAATTATTCAATTTTTTGACATAGCGAAACAATTGAAATAACGTTAATTATATATATAATTAAAGAAATCTAAATTATTTTCTTTAGTTACGAAATTGATTCTTAAAACTTATCAGATCGCTAACAATTTTTTTAATTAAAATGTAAATTATTGTCTTTCACATTTTGGTATTATATTAACAATCGTAAATGTTATTGTAACATACTGAAAAGAAAATATTTTGAACATTCAAATAAAAAAAAAAAAACATACTCTACTTTTCACAGGATAAATCCAATAGTAAAATAACATTTTTTTTATCCTTCTACATGAAGTTTAATAACTAGTTTTTGCACAAACTTTACGTCATTTAAATATATTTTTTTACCACCATAAATCTATTATATAATATGCAATAAATTAAACTTTATATATTTAATGATTATAATCGGCTTTTGCACATACAAAAGAAAAAACTGTATATAATTACATACTAAAAATATTTTTGGTTATACGATTAAATGTTAATACTCGTAGAAATATAGATATAAAATGTTCCTAATGAATGTCATTATAACGTATTAAAATTGAAGTATAACGAAGCTCATAATTAAAGAAATGAATTCATGTAAGATGTTATAAAAAAGATATATTACGAAGATCGTAAGTACATCGATTAATGGTTCGAAGAAATTATTTTGGAAAACTGCAATAGGAATTAACCCAAACAGATTATTGTTTAATATACAACTTCACAAGTGAGGGTGAATATATCCAAGGCTATAACTAGCGCTCGTACGTCGATGGGCTTGAGCGCTAAGTAAACCCTCGAAGAATCCAGAGCGTAAACAAAGGAGGGTAAGAAAGAGATGAAGCGATGCCGTACATTCGTTGTGCTCTCCGTATTCGTATAATAGAAACGACGAAATCGGAGGCAAGTGGCATCACGGCGGAATTCAGGGAAATTCCTCGGGGAGAGAAATACGCGTGCGATAGACCAAACGAGCTCTGTGTGAATATGCGTGAGATAGAGACAGAGATAGAGATAGAGATAGAGATAGAGATAGAGATAGAGACAGAGATAAAGATAGAGATAGAGATAGAGATAGAGAGAGGGGGGTAGGCGTGTGCTTAATATGCGGAGACCGGAAAGCTAACTTCCTCCCCCCGCCCCTCCAACTCCTCATCGTGTCGTCTCTGCGGCCGTCTAATATATTCGATTGTGGTTCCGCGTTTCCACTATTGTTGCCTCACAATGACTCCTTCACTCCTGGCCGACGTCCTCTGTTTCTATACCGCTTGCTTTCCTTTGGAATTCTATCCCGGATAAAGATATTGATCGATCACCACCGAAATGAAATTCTGCAGCTGAGTATACATTCGCCTAGCATCTGATTCGACTTCTCTAACTGCTTGCGAGTTTTTTCTTCACTTGACCGGCAGCAAGCCAGCGATGGCTTTATTACCCTCATTACTTACCCTCACCGCAATTCCACTTGGTCCGCTTTTTTCAATTATTCCCTTTTATTTGTTTTGCATGTGTCGGTTTAATGTATGTCTGACTCTTGCTTCATTGAGAAATTTTACTCTTACTAACAGTAATTATAATTACCGTAGCTTATTCCTTAAATTAGTGCAATTTTTGTTTCCTGAAGGTTTGTACCAATGATTTGTTTTTATAATTTCATTCGATCACTATTATTATTATTATTATTATTATTATTATTATTATTATTATTATTATTATTATTACTATTATTATTTATTCTTGTTGTTGTTGTTGTTGTTATTGTTGTTATTATTGTTGTTATAATGATGACTGTCCATTAAACAAATAAAATGTACCGATTAAATTTATAAAAATTGCTAATCATCAATAGCTTTATGATGATTATATAAATAATAATATTTAAATAAGATTAACACTTTATAATTTATGAATTTCTACTCGGTGAAAAAGTAATAAAAACTTTAAGCTTAAAAATATCACAAGTAACATTATTTATTATCTCGATTAAGCTTCTACAAAATCACCAAAGTTTCGAACGTAGCTAAGAACTCTAAAGAAACTGCAATAACGAATTTCGAACGAGCGAACGTGATTCGAAAAATAGTTCATTTCCGATATTTAAGCAAGTTACACAAAAGTATAACGTATATAAAGTGACGGAATAAAGATCAGCTGGAAATTCGCTACAATTTCGAATTTTCAACTCGCGGACAGAGAGCATTGGCGTTTCTTAACGAATAGTAATGCCTTTGCCGGGCAGGAAGGGGCTAAGAATCATTTCTCACTGCAAAAACGAGACGCAAATTATCGAAAGATTCGCTTCTGGCTCAATTATAGTAGAATAAGGGTGGCGGGTGGGGAGGGGGGGGAGAAGAGGAAGGAGAGTTGAAAATAGACCGGAAGAAGACAGGGACCGCGAATGAAGATCGCTGAAGCGCTGGCTCATCAATTCTGATTTAGGGAGGGAGCGAAGTCAACTCGATAGTCGATAAGAAGTGAGGGTGGCGACGGGGAGGGGGCATCCAGCGTACTGGAAGAGGAAAGGGTTCCCAATATGAGAGAAATCTTCGCCCCTGGAAATTCTAAAACTTTGCGCGGCTAAAATGGGTGCCAATAGTTCAAGTGAGGGTTAAGGGAGACCGGGGCTAAGGGAAAATCGACTAACAATTTCGAAGAAAGAGAGCGAACAATGAAGTGATGAAGGGCTCGATAGAGCCTAGGCGGCGAGATGGCTCTTGGGAGGTGAGGGGATGGTGAGGGGGTGGTGGCGGCTGAGGTGGACGGGAAGAGATATTCGCGACAGGTCAAGAACTAATCTCACTTCGTTAGCAGGAGGTGCAAATTCCGATCTATCTCAAAGGTTAAACTGGAAACGATCTGTCAAATTGATGGACTTATATCGATTAATTCCCCAACTTTAAATTCTCTGACCCATTATTTCTGAGCAGATGAGCCAAAAACGGACGAGGGAATAGAACCAGCTTCTCTCCTGCAATCAACGAAACCTAATCTTCCTGCTGAGGTCCAGTTTCATTGGGAAACGTAATGACTGGAAGTTCAATGCTATTCTTAGAGAAGATAGACAATGCGAGCGAGTATTGAGGCACTGTCAACTTCTATTTTACTCTAATGAGCTTCCCTCTAATTTAAATAAGTATCCCTTCAGCTCAAATTTTTTACTGCCAAGGGTATCGGCTCCTCTCCATCTCCCCCTCTCTCACTCTCTATCCATAGAACTGGAAATTCAATATTTCGAAATAACTTAATAATTGCTCTACTTTAGCCAAGTCATATGGTATTCATATGTCGCCTTTAAATATAATACCTTTAAATAAACCTGAATATTGCAGAATTTTCATTTCTCTGCATTTTATCGAATTATGTTCTAAAGCCGATAATTTTATTTCATAAATAAAGCATTCGCTGGACTTAAAATAAAAATGTCATTAATCCTGATCACTTCTTATACAAGTTTCAATGGTATGAAATATTTTTATTCGTTCTATCAAATAAATAATTACAGTTGAAATAATTATATATTATAGGATGTCGATAAATCAAGAACTCATGTAGCGTAATGTTGTACTACGTTTTCAGCTACTACAACCAGAATAATACGTGGCAAGCTTAGTGAATAAAATCTTTACATACTTATTTTATAGATAAGCTGTGATTATTCTGAGATTATAACCAATTTTGTATTAAAGCAGTAGCTTAACTATATGTTAACATAGATAATATAATACTATTAAAAAGTTTTAAATATTTTATTAGTAATTTTAGACAAAATTTCAAGGAGAATTTCCTTAATGTATTAATCACACTCGGTAACCACGTAATATATTATACCGAGCATAATGCATTACAACATAAAATAACGTATTACATAATGTAATATATTACATCGATGTTCTAGATAATCGGCTAACGAGTCTTGTTTATTATTTTAAATTGCCTTCTGTGAGCGTATATACTTACGTATGACTGGATAGAAAATGATTTTCATTATTATTGAATTACGGAGAAAAGATCTTTTGAATAGAAATGCATTTTAATAAGAAAGCATACACAATGATTTAAAATTTTTCTCATTACATTTGTCTTTCCTCTCTTACCAATATTCAAACTCCCAGATAAAAATATACATATATATACGTACATATTTTCGCACCAATCGGGATAGAAAAAGGTGAGCGATAGTATTATAGATTGAGATCTGGAAATAGTTATCGATATTGGCGCCGGCGGTAGGAATGAAACCCGCGATTTACGAAATATTCTTCATCGGGCATTCCCACAGAGCGATATTTATGATTAGCTGTATGCATCTCTATTTGGTCTATGACATACCGTCGGTTTACCACGTATAATAACGAAAGAGCCGGCCAGAGTCGAAAAAGAAGCACCGGAATATGAAAAATCGGCAAAAATTCAGAAAAGAAGTATTCCGAAAAGAGAGAAGTTTGCAAAAAATAAATATAAAAAATTTTGTGTGTATATGCATGGATAAAGGTGGGACGGGAAAGAGAGTAAGAAAAATATACAGAGTAAATAAGCTTAATCTCGCTGAGTGAAATCACTGCCAAATGTAATGCATCCTCTACTTTTTCTCTCTTGGCCTCCTACAAATTTTCCAAGTCTTGTCTTTATATTTAACAGATTAGCGCCGACGCCGTTAACCCAACCTGTGCAACCCTTACTCCAGATAAACGAATGTCATGAACGAATGTCCGGATTCAACATTCACGACGGTATACGGAGATGTAAATATGTGTACAAGAGAATTAAAAGGTCTACGAGCTTGACGAGCTCCTGTGTCATTAATTATATTATTCTCAATAATACAAAACTACAATTCGTCAAAGTAAATGGTCATCTCTCTACCTCCATTGCCCTGTACATTTATTTCATGTAATAGATAACCTCGTTATTTTTTCTATCTCCAAAATAGTTTCATATACGTAAGAGCTTCTCTTATGAGTTATCTAAGCGATATCAATCTAACCATTAAATGATATAATGTATAAGATCTGGGCTATGTGTGCGAGGGCCAGTGTTGAAAGAGATTAATAGGAGCCGCGAAAAAGATAGATAGAGATAGAGATAGAGAGAGAGAGAGAGAGAGAGAGAGAGAGAGAGAGAGAGAGATATTGATAGAGAGAAAGAGAGAAAGAGAGAGAGAGAGAGATATTGATAGAGAGAAAGAGAGAGAGAGAGAGAGAGAGAGAGAGAGAGAGAGAGAGAGAGAGAGAGAGAGAGAGAGACGTAGAAGGTCATGCTCTTGGGAATATAGGTAAATTTTACTTGACTGTACCGAGGGCTTTTGACATACAAATTTAGTTTATTCCCTCCCCATCCTCATTTTCTCTTGGGGTTTTTTACGTTCGTCGGACGTTTGTTTCGCAAAGCGGTCACAGCAATGAAGACCGTTCAAAATAAAACGTATTTTAGCGGTTTTACTCTTTAAACTTTGTATGCGCATAGAGCTGGACGAGTGCTAATTCCATGTTGGATTACATGGGACTATACTGTTACATTGAATATATGAGTTTAATGCCTTTTTTATTTTACATTTGTTACTTCAACTTTACGTGATTAATGGGTATATACTAAAAAATACTTGCGGCTCGCGAGTGAAATACTTTGTGAATAGTTAGACACATGTATACATATATATATCAATAAATGTTAGTAGATTATTTCTGAGTAATCATAGTAATTTGTAAATGTTACTTATCAGTATCAAAGCTATATTTTTGGTAAGCTCTGTAACGAATCAAAACTACAATTTTCTATAGCTTTTATTAAATATTACTTTAATAAAATTAATGGATAATCTCTGGCGATTATTGAGTAACCACATAAATATTTTGCATTTACGAAAATTATAATACATAAAACATTTCGAAATATTGTAATTAATTAGGCTTGTAAATATTGCAGATTTATATATACATCAAAATAAACTTATTAATTACATTTTCATTAAAAGCAGCTCATTCCATCAATCCACTATAATTAATTTAGTAATTTCGAAATAAATTATAAAAGTCTTTGGGCAAATGGATTTTCGAATAAAAATTTGTAATTTGTAATATTAATACGTTTTAATTCGGTGAAAAAAAATAAAATAAAATAAAATAAAATAAAAAAGGAAGTGGAAGTTGATAAACAGTGTGAGTAGAAATAACGAATAATAATGGGATAATGAAGCTTTTAATCGATGTGATACAGGTACGAATAATAAGTAGTTAATTTTTGTATGTTTAATTTAATTATAAGAAGAAAAAGAAGAAAAAGAAGAAGAAAAAGAAGAAGAAAGTTAGGGGTTATCTTTTCGAATCGGTAAAGAGGAGAGCTTTGGTACGCTCTCGAAATAGCCTTTTTCCAGAAGCGGAGCGCGCTCCTGAAGCACTAACAAAGCCGCGAAAAATCCAATATCTCCTCGCATTCTATTTAAAGTTAAAAGCTCGCCCGGAAATGAAGCCTTGAAAAGGAGTTCGGCTGCCGCTCAGCCACTCGCTCTCTCTCTCTCTCTCTTTCTCTCTCTCTCTCTCCTCCTTATCAACTACTTAAACTTCTCCACTCTGGCTCAATGTCGATGCGAGTCAATTTCGTCGCTTCTGCGACTTCGATAAAAATACAAAATAAAATAAAAGACGACACTCGAAATTCTTTGCGGTAAGAATTAAACGAGTCCGAGGAAACTTCCTCCTCGCCCTTGCCCACCTCCTTCTGCCCCTTCTGCCCGAGCCTCGTTCGTTTCCACTATCAGTGAATCGACTATAAGGCAAACAAATTTCACTTAATCAATTACTCTGAAATTCATACAAGTTTACAAAGTTCAAGCCATAAGAAATACATTTTATTCCATTAAAAGATTATGCACAATTCCTAAACTTTTTTTTATTTATTTATTTACAATTTTAAGACCCATCGTTTTGAATATAATACATTCAGTCCTTGATGACTATCAAATTTTTATTTAATTATCACAATGACGACCACAATAATAATGACAATAGTAACGATAATTAAAACAACAACAACAACAACAATAACAATAATACATAATCCTGATGCGTCAGGGCAAAAGAAGTTTAAATTTTGTATAAATGAGGCGAATAAAGAATAATAAAAATGTATTACTTTATTTATCGGCATGGAATATTACTTTAAAGAATATATATTTAAGTAATTCAAAAGAAAAATGATAAATCGTAACCTTAACGTACTAAAGGAATTTCAGGGTCGTAAAATATAGTTTTTTAATCAAAGAAAAACGTCATTACAAAAAGCTTAGGAAGACATTTCAAAACAGAAAAACGGAGCAGAGTATTTGTTCGTTGTATTTTAAATAAATACTGGCGAGGTATTGAGTTCAAGTGAATTTTTATTCAAATTAATGAGATAATTTTCTATATAATTATTTAGTTTGTTTTAATTTTGACACTAATATTCGTATATAATACAAATTTCCACTTATTTAACCAATAATTGATTAATTAATTGAAGTCAATGATTGTGCATAAAATTTCCAGCCGAACGTAATTACTTAAAAGCATAATTACTGAAGGTGTTCAATAATTGCCCTGTTATGTTAATAATCATTAACGTTAAAGTAAAGAAAAGAAATCGTGGAAGTTGAACGAAGTTTCACAACTTCCTTCCCATGGTATTTATCAATGCTGAACCATTGTTGGGCCATTGTTGTACCAGCACAAACGTTGATATTACTTTTCTATATAAAATTCGCTTCTCTAATTTTATACTAATTCTAGTTAAGTTGAAATGTGAGTATAGAATTGTGCATGTATTGTCCTCTTAAAACTTCTAAAATACTTTTATTCGTAGCATATTCAAGTGGAACTAGCGATGGCGACTGAAATATAGAAACAGACTGTGCATTGTTTTCTGCGTTTCCTTCATCATTACTTCGTTTTTTCCTTCTTCTTTTTCTTTTTCTTTCGCGTTTCCTTCTTCTTTTTCTTTTCCTGGCATGCTGTCTGTAAAAGCCTCTAAGTTATTACTTTTCGATAGACACCCTCTCCTTATATTTCATTTATTTTCCACTTTCAGTGCACATCTCTTTTTGCATTTCTTAATAATAACGTTTTTTATATTGTTATGGTGCAGCGGTGTCTTAAATATAAAATACCTTTAACACATATAAATGAAATGGATATTATTATAACCTTTCGTTAGATAACATTATATAAACAAGATCCCTATTAATCTATAAAAATTAATTACATTTTACGATTCGATTAATTTCATTTTTATGAATATCTAGATCGTCATTACTTATTCTAAAGATCTTTGCATCGAATATATACAGTAATACACTATAATAAATATCATTCTTTATAGATTTTATATACTTATATATGAATATAACGAGAAATCCTTCATCGATATAGAACTTTAAAGATTTTTCTCAGAGCTTTCGTGAGATCGGGTATTATAGCAGATTGAAATGTTGATTAATCCAGAACCAGTGAAACTGTCAGCTTTGTCCCTGAGTATAAATAGCAGGTTAGATAAAAAGAAGTAATGTTTGACAAAAGAGAATGGAAGAGAGAAGGAAAAATATTATCTTCTCTGGTACAGGCAATCATTGTATTCTCTGACGGGACGAAGACGACGTGGAATTAGGCTTGTCCACTTATTTATGGGCATTCTGAAATAGTTTTGAGCTTGTTCATTCCAAAGCCTTCAATATCCGATTAAGCTCGCAGAATGATCAAGATTGTTTACTGATTTTCGAGGTCTTAGAGTATATGCTGGGTGCGATTATTACTGATGCACTTGAACGTGTTTGCGGATATCTCGAAATCTAATGGACATTAATAAGAGGCACGAAACAAATACTCCTGCTCCAGTTAGAATTTAACCTTGTATTCCGTATTCTCGGTTATACAATATAGAGCATCCTTTTAATTATTCAAATCTACAGAATTAAATTTGATCTGTAAACAGTTTTTATAACGTCTGGTACTATTATACTTAATTTAATTAGCTCAACCGATCGATGCTTAGCAGAAACTTTTGCTTCGAATATGCAAACTTTCAATATCTGTACAATAATAATTAAGATAATTAACATATATAATCTCAAAATTAAAAAAACTACGTATGAATTAAAAGAAAAATATAAAAAGAAACTGCTCTGGTTAGCATACGTATTAAAACCTATTATAACAGTTTTAGCAAAAATTCTTTGTTCGGACATTCAAAAAATATAATCCATAGATAATAATTGTTATTATCACAACGAGTAATCAAAGAAATTGAGTTGAGTGCCGGCAAGATTTGACGTAGGTAGTAAGTTTATTATAAATTTAAAGTATAGAAGATTTTAGCGTATCAACGTATGCTGGAAAATTGAAAAGCAATTGTAAAGGCTTATTAAGTTTTTCGTACTTTACTCGTAAACGCACAAGAATTTTGAATAATGTTCTAGTTTCACGTAGCGAATATCGCAGAAGTCGGGAGGCTTGATGAGAATCTTCGAAGAAAGGATGGCCAAAGAATTAATTCGTTCCTCTTGAATTATCAAGAGGAACCCGAGCCCCTGAACAATGACACAATAGCTGCACGCACTTGGCTAGACTATCAGCAAGAATTTTCATTTTCGCTAGCGCAGAAGAAAAAAGAAGCGAAACCTACTACTTTCCTCGTTTATTAATAACGAATAATGCATCGTTAAATTAGCTTCGATTCCTTGCGGTCTACTACTGTCTTCAGTCCTTTTTTTTTTCTTCTTCTTTTTTATTAATAGCTTGATTAATATTAAGGATTCGCCATTGAATGTCTTGATTCTTGGCAATAATGATACCGAGACAACAAACGAGTGAAACTACCTTTTTATGAAAAACGAATTCTCAAAAATGTCAATTCTTAAAATCAATTATTTTAACAAAGTAAATAACTTTGTTTGTGCATAAATATAAAACTTATGTTTTATCTTTATCTACCTAATATTTAGGAAATCAAAATCCAGATAATTCTTTTCGTTAAAATATATCATTTTTAAGTATCATTACTATATTAACATTGGGCTGCGTTAACAATTAGGGCGATGCTAATTTAGTTCCTTTTTAGAATTTATCTTAATCCGGTATATTATTTTCAAATAAAAATGAAACGGCTAACTGAAGGTACAAAATATATCTTGTCCCAATCAGTTGTGATTTGATCGAGAATATGTAGCTTAAATTACATTTTCCATGACGGGATCTATAAAAATACGTAGTTTAGAGAAATAAAAAGAAAAAAAAAAAAATCAAGGAAAGATAATGAAAGGTATAAGGAGTAGTGATAACGAGTAGGAAGAGTCTGCAAGCCATAAATAATCGGTATTAAAACACCCTTATTTTATCTCCTCTTACTTACGTACGTTTTACAAGGCTTCCTCATAATGTACCTTAGAAATGCATATTATCCATCAAAAGGGAACACGCGAGGGTCTTATTTGCTTAAGGCCGCTCGCCGTTACTTGCAATGGCAGAGAGGAATTAGTTTATTTTGGCCGCCGAATAAAAATAAAGCTATCAGAGCTCTATGGATTTATATATTGAGAGTATCAATCGCGCAAAGCTATCTTATCGGGATATAAAAAATAAAAAAAAATAAAAAAATTACCGAAGCTCCATGCGGAAGGAGTGTCAAAAAATGGGCGTTTAAAAGAAGGTATGGCCGAGAGAGCAATTAATATTAATCGATGCGTGCAACGTTCGGGGCACGCGAGCCGACCCCGGTGAATCCAATTAGTTTTAAGCCACGAAGCGGGCGCACACGACTTGATGCGTGTGCGTGCGCGGCCGGCCCGCACGGCTGACGCGCACCTACAATGACCGCGTGGCGGATCGGGCAGCGCAGGGGGAGAGCGGTAAAGAAAGATAGAAGAGGGGAGAATGCACAAAAGTGCAAGACACGCGAACGCACACTAAACTTCTAACTCCAAGCGTGCATTCGCCACAATGATTTAATGGTGTGATAAGGGGCTCGTTTACCTTTTTTACTGCATCATTTTAGAACGATGAATCATTTACAAGTTTTACCGGTACTATCTTTCACGACTAATTTCTCTTCCCAGATTCTCTTTTTTTCGCTCTAACTGTCATGCATTCTGCTTCCCTATTATGCATAATGTACGCTTAATGACCTTGAGCTCCTTACGGCCTTTATTTTATTTCATTTTTCGATCTTCTTATTAAGCCGGTCTTCCTTCGAATTAAAACGACAGTTGATAACTCTTTCAAACAATGATCGTTTCTTAAATAAATAAATCACCTGCTTCGATTTAATTATCTTATAATCATCTTGGCATTCAATGTTTATATTGATCAAACGTATGCTATGCTTTTTAAATAAAAACATAATTTATTTACAACAATTTTAAAATTTATTGCACATTTAAGGAAAATATTTTTAATATTTTTTACGATAAGTACTGCATTTAAAAAACCTTTAATTTTATCGTTTGAAAAGTATTTTAGAGAAAGATATTCTTAAAAATGTATATAATTATTGAAACGTATTGGTCGAACGTGTAATATTGGATAGGTCTTTGGTAAACGCATGCTGTATAAGCATAGATATGATAGCGTTACGTGGCTAATAAAAGGCTGATCTTGTATTGCTGGGAGATCAATCAGAGCTCAAGTTCGATTGTAGGCCGATTCTCTCTCCGACATTCCGTTCCTTCTTTACAGATGAATGGCATTGCTTTTACGACCTATTAACCGCATTAATTACCTTTGACTCGAATTAAGAATCAAGAAGCTCGAATGGCGTTCATTGTTCACCGGAGTGGGATGGGATTAGAAGGGAGTTAGTTGAAAAGAATTTTCGTCGGTCCTCGGCAGGAGTAACGAAACCTTTTATCGGATAGAGAATGCCCCAATAACAACACGGGCAAAGGAGGTTGAGTAATCTGGAATGTTGAAAGGTTGAATCTACTTAAGTAAGTTTGACAAGCAAACAGTACCGGCTTATTATGCCTTACACGACTGGATCGATATGATTGAACCTGTGCACAGGCATCCCCAGATCATCAGCTCAGTTGGTATCGATAACGGTACTTCCATTGAACTATTACTATTGCCCCAGTACTCGAAATACACGATTTTTTTAACGGACTACAGACTTCGCTACCTGGGCCAATAATTTCGACTAAGCAGTCTAGACTACATCGTTGAAATTAATAATGGAAATGAGAAAGGCCGCGTAACTAATAATAAGCTATAACGAGATATCGTGCAATTATGGAAATGTGTAATTTTCACGCAAAGGGCTATTTCACGGATGTTGACAACGTCTCCTTAGGATACGAGATCAGTTTCGGGATTCGAGTCTTCGACTATTTAGCCCCCACCCCCTCCTATTACTCAATTATTTAATCGCTATTGCCACATTCACCATTTCTTCGTTTTCTTAAATATCGAAATTCGTTAAAAAGATTTCCGTAGTTATTAGTAATATTTAATATAACTCCATTCAGAAAAAATGAAAGCTGTAAAACAATTCAAGTATAAATAATTTCATTCGTACTAAATTTATTAAATTCTAGTTTAAGCTTTTACATAAATATTCTTTCAAGTTTATTGCCTGCATTCTAAAAAATTTTCATCGTTTACTATAATATATTTCGCAATATCTCGTTATTATTATCCTGACAGTAGGAATAAGAAAAGCTAATTAGATGGACTAATGAGACGGATTTTTCTTTCAGTAATTTATTATTTGTTTGTATTTCACGTAACAAAGCGTTCTTATAATCACATTAACAGATAATTTTATAAAGCAAGGCAAGTGGGTTCAAATAATCTTAAGCAACTGAATAATTAAACTATATTATATTTTATTTTATCTGTGCTTTTAAGAATTATATTTTATGACATAATTGTTCTTTAACGTTGCATTAAAATTCAATCATTTGAAAATCACCGAAGCATATTCATTATTCGTATGCGTAATGTAAATATCTATTCGTAAGTAATTCTATAATAGGTAGTTTAGCAAACAGATGACATTACTCTAACGATAATACACCTAGTTACTATTTACACTCTCTCACTTTCACCCTTTCTTATCCTCTCCCACGCTCTCTCTCTCTCTCTCTCTCTCTTTCTCTCATGCATACGAGTTTCCCCCTCGTCATTATCGAACTCATACCATTGCCGGTTCTCTCCCTCTTCCATTCTTGTCCGCCTGTTCATTCTTGCTCTCATGCCCCCCCCTCTCTCTTTATTGTACCCTCTATCTCACTTTCTGCCAGAAGCACATAGAATATTTGATTCGGAGATTGGGGCGTCGTTGATTTCAAACAAGTTTACTGATCACCGCTTAGCAAATAAGTCAAATAAAATATTTCCATAGTTTAAAAGCCCTCCTATTACTGTCCACTTAAGCAAATAGAATTGCTTTATCAACGATAATATTTGGAATAATAGATTTTCTGTTGGAAATCTAAGGTACCATATTTTTTTTTTTTATTTTACTTTCACGTCTATATTCATAAAAAAGTAATTAATCTTTCCGATTTTAAATAGTCATTTTTAATTTTTATTTTAACATTTCTTTGATGACTGTATCATATTTGTTTGTATTTTATTTACAAGATTCTAGAGTTATTAAAAAAAATTATAAATACTGGGGGGGGGATGTTATAAATTTTGAAAAATATAAGGTTCATATTTCTTCATGCCTTGAAAAAAAATGAAAACATAATTACGCAAGGAAGTTAGGAATCAGGTGCTGATGTACAATAGGTTTAGATGGCGCAGTTAGATCAAAGGTTGTAAAATGTTAGATTGTCTCGTAAATACAATAAGAACGTATCCAGGAATAGAAAAAGCTTTTATGATTCCATAAAAGGATAAAATCTTGTTTGAGATGTAGAAAAGCTCTTAATTATTGGAGCTTGTAAGTCGAATGCAATGCATCCTAAAGCTGATACTCGTGTACGTATTTGCGTGGAAAAACATAGTTCCCTTACCCCCACTCGCCCTCGTCGACATACGCACCAGCTTCGGCCTTCGATTCGAGCATGAGTCACGTGATAAATCCATAGCGGAACTCCTCTGATGGGACACAAAAGAAATATCAAGAATGGCAATGGTTGTGCCTCTTCTGCTATCTCTAGCATCAGGTTTATTAACGTTTTACTGGCAACTTTACTACCGATTTACGCGCTCTACTATACAAGCACCACGTTCTCGTTATGCTATTGCAGCCGCTGCCGGTGGCAAGTCTTATGTAGCCTCCCTACTTTTCCTGTATCTCGCTGCCGTCCACCGCTTCTTCGTATTCGCAGCTTGTGAGGGAAAGAAGCTACGTAATCGATAACAGTGCACAGTGTGCAAGATTATACGTCTCAAGCGCGATAACGCGAGATGACGCCGGATGACTCGAGATGACGTCAGATTACGCTCGCATGATGAGAAGATGTAGTATCACCTTTGCCAGGTCTCGATCAAACGCCTTTAATTAATTTAAATTTATATTTTTAAATCTTAAAATTCTATCATTTAGACAGATAACATTATTTATTATATGACTTTAGAATTTAGACGTTCCTGCTTTTAAAAAATTGCATTTTCAGACCATTCTATAAATTGCATACGATAAATATTTCATGCACATGCTGAAAAATATTTCGTATATCAAGTTTATTTTCGTGCTTATCCATCTAAAAAATCCAACCTTTTTTTATTATATGTATAACTTTTTCTCTCTCAAAAGCACAAAATTAACATGCTGTACACTAACCGTTAACATCTGTCTTTTAGATAACGTCATTCCGTTTTGTCATACAATGTGAAATGATTGTTTATTTCAAAGTAATTATTCAAAATAGGTATTACTTTTAAAAAGCAATAATTTGTAAAACTTGAATCATTCCAATACATTCGATTGATTTCAAATCGATTAACATTTCAACGAAAAAGGAAACACAATATACAATAATTCAAAATATTGAAACTGATTTTTTTCTGATGGCCAGGCAATAAATAATACAGGTATATGTGTGCTTATATGTAAATTATAACAACGATGCAGTTCACCTATTTTCGATTTACACGCTGTTATGATTATTCGATCCGTTACGGCCTCATGACGTATGGTACGGAGTGATTTAAAGCAACCCAATTTATAGATCAAAGCTCTATAGGATAAAAGGGCAAAAATATTACTATTCCTTTCATATCAGTAACAATAACAATAACAATAACAATAACAATAACAATAACAATAACAATAACAATGACAATAACGATAACAATAGCAATAGCAATAACAATAACAATAACAATAACAATAACAATAACAATAACACCAACAATAACAAGAATAATAATATTATAGAATATTTCTAATATCCTGGTACTTGAAAAATCGCATTACTAATTGTACTATAACACCATGTATAAGTAAATAAATGTTTAAAAGTACTATAAATTTGACGCGAAGAATATGTTGGAAATAGTAGAATTTATCGAAAGGCTAAATATTCTAAATATCGACTGAAAAATAATTATTTGTAAACAGCAAAGTCTTGTCTGTACTATTAGCAATAATAAAAGAACTTTAATTAAATAAAGGGAAAGTCGATCTAACAATTGGGTGTAGCGCATGTATTTACTTGAGCGCACTTGAAATTGAAATCTGACTTTTATTAGCCGATGGGTGATTGACTTCTTGATTTTTTATCTGCACATCGAAAGCTTCGGCTCTGTACAGGTGTTTGGTTAATTTCAAGTACAATGCGTCAACGTCATGAACGGAATAACGAAAATCACATGTAATTAAAGGGTCCGAGGAGCGTGACACTCGTAAGCTGAAGCTCCGCATCCGCATACGTAGGAAGAAGATGGGGAGTGAGGGGCGGAAGGGTCGGTAGGTGGATCGGTAGGTGGATGGGATGGGAGGGAGTCGAGGAGGAGTACGAGGAGGAGAGGCAGCGGTGGCAGTCGCGGCGAATACATGCGCATATAGACACGTTCCGGGGCGAATTGAATCTCCCCGGGACTGATGAGCGAATTCAGCGTGAATGCAAAATGATAGCTGAATATATGCGCCAGTATGCGCCAGTATGCGCCAGTATGCAAAGAGCCCGGCCTACCTCCGCCTACATTATATCGATTCCGGCTTTCAATTGATACAGCCTGTTACGCCAAGACAATCGGCTCATTATGTTATCAAGCTCCGTTATAAATTTCGGAAATCCATCTCGTATGCAGGAAGCCATGAGATCTGTTGCCGACAAAGTTTGCGTTAAGACCTTATGGCCCGAGGAGAGAAATTGGATTAACTTTCCATTGATTTCTAACATCTTGCTTCTCAAGAATATGCCGGATCCAACGTTATTTCAGCATTATTAAGATTGTAGCAATAACTCGCTCGAGATTATCATTTATACAGAAACTGTTTTGTGGCTTATGCTCCTTTCCAAACTGGGAATATGCTTTTCAATTCAGCAGGCGCAGATAGAGTAGATTAAACTTATGCGCCACTAGATCCTACAATTATTGTTATTCTCAATTCCATTGGCATAAAGTATTTCTTAGTTTAAATAAGCTAACTGAAACTATTCTTCCCTGTACATTAAATATTGTTTAGTAACTACTTATGCTCTAAAATCTGAATATAAATTATAAAATTTACAAATTTATTTTATTACCAAGTCCTTTCCCACGACTAATTAATTCAATTACGAGTATACAAAAATACATGGCCTTTGATTAACCTTTCAAGAGAATACCTTACAATTTCATTATAATTATAATTACACGTGGATTATTATTATTGCTTGAAATGATAACGGAAAAAACATAATGCATACATTATACGTACAGTTCTTGAATAATATAAAAGAAGGTCAATTGAATAATGAGTTTGTAAATAAAAGTATTGAATTACAAACTGGGACACATGTTTATTTTTTATTTTACTGATTTATTAAGATCAGGATATGAGTGCCTATATTCCTAGTAATACCTGAACATAAGATAATGCAGTTACAAAAATATATAATTGATTATTATTGAAAATGATAAATTATTTAATCTAATAATTTAATCTAATAAATATTAAATATTAAATATTTATCAACTAATAAATTGTGAATTATAAAAAGAATAGGGGTTTGGGTAAAGGAAAATAATACAAAATTTTCTATTCATATATATATATATATATATATATTTATATATAAATAAGAATACGCGGATATAACATACATCAATATAAGAAATAGAAGGAAATTAGTTGAATGTCATTTATTAGATAAAATGATGATGGAATAAGGGGAGGAGGTAATACGAAATTGTACTGGAAAAGATTAAGGTCTGAAGAAATGAAGGAAGCACTGGCAGTTCTTATTGAGAGATAATGACAAACAAGGAAAAACAAGTTTTTCTATGGGATGAAAAATAAAATTGCCAAGAAATATGTCTATGCATAAAAAATGACGACAGAGGAGAAATAAAATTTCAGGCGGGGCCGGTTTGGAGGGGGGGGGGGAATGGCGGATTTATTGTTGAGACAGTATTGAAGGAAAGCGTCTAACAACATTAAAGCAAGGGCCGGACAAAAGTAATTTGAACTACATTTTTTTTTTTTTTTTATCTTTTTCCTTCAGCGTCATCAGTTCGTCTGTCGGAGCACTCGAGCTTTTACTCCAAGCTTTCTTAGGTCGTCGGATGCATTCGGCGCTGCGGTGCTGGCGGATGCTGCGGCATCGGTCTCTCCTCCAGTAAGAAGCGGCGGAAGAGCGAGGGTGGATAACGGGGGTTCAAACGCGGAGCTTTTCGCGAGCATGTGTGGGTGAGTTGTCGAGTGCGGGGAAGAAAGTTTGCGAGCGGCAGCGCTGATTAGAGGCTCTTGGGCACGAGTTTCCCGCGTCTGCGTTGGGGAGCCGACAATAACTATCAATAGCTCCTGCTAAGTATGCAAAAACTCCGATTCATAAAATCTTGGTCCCCAGCTATCGCGGGCGCATACGTTTTGCAATGCCGTGAGACGACAAAAGGAGAGCTCGTGAAATATGCCTCCCGTGGCTCGGCTCTCTACCCGACGAAGCATCGCCTTGGAGCCTAGGAGACTCTCTAACAGAGAGAAAGAGAGAGAGAGAGAGAGAGAGAGAGATACCATCTACATAGAGGAAGACAATTCTCTTATTTACACGTATAAAGGCCAAACTTATCGACTCCGCTTCTACTCGATTAACTCATCCTCGGCTCTTAAGTATTTATTAATATAACCCTTAGCCAAATATTCAATATTATTATAATAAAGCGCTATAATACAGGCTCGTTCAAGCTCTCAATTCTCAGATTACAAATAGTATCTATAGAACCTTTTCCTCATATATATATTCAGAATGTTACGTCATTAGCAGAATTTAAAAAATTAATTTTCTATATTCAGCAATTCTAGATTACATATATTGTAACCATTTATACATAGTCTATGGGAATATAATAAAAAGTTCACTTTTCTAACCATTATATTCTACTTTTAGAGATATACATTTTCAGTTTAGATCAAATAATTACTTTTTTAAATTATCGATACCCTACGTTAAATCCTTTTTTTATTCTATGTACCACAGCTTTCCATAAAAAATATAAAATTTATAGCACGTATAAAATTTAAATAATATTACATCTATCGATTTCGCTTAAAGTAAAAATTTTTTTTTTTTTTTTTCAAACCAATAATCAGGTACATCAAGTGTATAATGTATTAACATTCGAGCATGAGTTCTGACATTAAATTTGTGAAAAATTTTAAAATATTCGAATAAATCCGCATGAAAGATACTCCAATAATCTTTTGCATTTATCGGCAAACAGTTTTTAAAGTCAAATAAATTATTTTTAGATTTTTTCTTAATACTCGGAAATCAAAGATTTACAAAATAGGGAACGGAATCCTAATATAAAGTTATACGAATGTGCCTCCGATGTTGATATACGAATACTAAGCCACCGGTAAAGTTTATGAAATAGAGAGGAGCATTGACAGAGCAACTTCGGGTATAGACTCTACTTGTACTTGAAATGTATATTAAGCTATTGTGAAATCAAACTCATAGTAGAATCATTGTAAAATTGCGGAAATTCTTTGATATTAGCGATATTTGATAATTTTAATTCAAAAAATACATCGATTCCATATTTAATGCAATAAATGTTCATTTTAAATATAATCTAAGTAAAATATGAGAATTCGAAGCATTGAAAATCTTATCCTTAAAACACAAGATTTTTAATATAAACTTTACATAAATAAATTATTGGAAGTTTATTCTAAATACAAGCTTTAAAATATTCTTATTCGAAAATTTTTTCTACAGAATTGTAGCATATAGATTTCGAATAAATATTATATTTCAAAGTCATGTTTTTTTATAATATAATAAAATTATTGTGAATGTTAATGATTGTATAAATCTAATATTATAATAAATTAGAAAATTCATAAAGTAGATTTAAATTGAATCTATTACGAAAATTAGAATTCCGATTTACATAATGTGCTACACGTTCATGTTTGAAAATATATTTGTAATATTTTCATTTTATATAAATAGAGATTCCGTATTTATATTAGCTTATATTAACATGATAAACGTTCAGCCTAAGTAAATAAATACGCCAAGAATTTATACTGAAGCGTAGTATATTTTATTATTGTTTGAAATAATATTTAGCTGATCAAACAATCGTACGTATCTTATCTCGTAATACAATACTCTATGGATTACTTAACTTTTTCATTGATCTTCGACTCTTTAAACAATATAATCGCCACTCACCTGAAAGAAAAATGAAATAAATTAATAATCACGTGTAAGATACCTAAAATAATGAAAATAGGGAAAAGCTAAAATTCAGGAGGAAAGTGAAATAGGAATTCAAGGGAATAAATATGAGGGGTTGAATGCAATAGTCGTCTCAGATTAAGGACTGGAGGTGATCCAGAATCGTTACATTTCAATTTTCATTACTTCTTGTTTGCCTTGAAAAGATGTCTCTATAAAGCAAACGTTATACTCTCTCTCTCTCTCTCTCTCTCTCTCTCTCTCTCTCTCTCTCTCTCGCTATATATTTTTCTTCCTCGCAGCTTTGGTTGGGCGTGGTTCTAAGAGAGTTTGCAAGCATAGCCGCAGATAAATTGTCGGAAAATGAAATCGAGCAGAGAACAGAAGCGAGTGAAAATTGATAAGTGTGCGACGTACACCAGAAAAAGTGAGTGAGTGAGTGAGTGTGAGAGAGAGAGAGAGAGACAGAGAGAGAGAGAGAGAGAGAAAGAAAGAGAGGAAAAAGTTGAATAAGAAACGCCAGGTAGAAAGAAAGAAAGGAAAAAGTGAAGAGAGAGAGAGACAGAGAGAGAGAGAGAGAGAGAAGAAAGAGAGGAAAAAGTTGAATAAGAAACGCCAGGTAGAAAGAAAGAAAGGAAAAATATTACTCGCTTGGGAATTAATTCGTGACTTCGCACGCATTAACGTCTTTACCTTACTGAACTGACTGATTTCTTTCCGAATTATCCATTAAAATATTTTACAGTTACAAAAATGTTTTAAATTTCTTTTTTAACTGATTTAACGGAGTTTAAATAAAAAATAATTTATGATTACGTAAAAACATGTGTTAGTTTATGAAATATATACCTATTATCTTAATATAAAGGAAATTTCGAGTTATGTTAAAAAATACGAAGCTTTTAAATTTATGTTTTTAATGTAATATTGATTGAGTATACACATACGAGGCACGTGGATCTGTTATACTAAACAATAGAATTTTAAAGTGACCTTGATGATTGTCATTTTATCTTTGATATCATTTGAAGAGTAAAAGTAGAAATATTTTAAGTTTCAAGTTAATAATAAAAATAAACTTCTATTAATAATGAAACAGAAAAAAAATTAAATTCAAGGTGCACCTTTTGATATTCTTTATATTTATCACTTCATAGGCTAGACGATGAGAAAAAGAAATGTAGTAGCAGAAAACAGAGAAGAAAAATGAAAGTTCAAGTGGATCACTTCCGTAAATCGACATCGGGCAAAAGGAGGCAGGAAACAAGTGTTCCGGTGAACATTTCTTTCCTTCTCTTCTTTTCCATTTCCCCTTTAAGTCTCTCATTCAATGTGTGTGTTTTTCCTTATCTTGGTCTCCTTTTCTCCCTTCATTTTTTTCCTTTTTCTTTCTACCTCGTTGTAAAAGGGTTCCTTCCAGTCACGTGGGATATATTGATGAGATATCGACACCCTTAAGAATTTCTCATTCTATATACTTTCTTTACCTTCTCATGCTTCAAGTCGAATACTATATAAATTTTCTACTTTTAATTCAGATATTTATTTATTCATTATGTATAATATTTGTTGTTTCAGATTAAATATTTAGTTTTTAAATTATGTCATATATATCTCTTTATAATTTTTATATTTAAAAACATTATCTTATTGTCCATATATTTATTTCATTTAATCTTTTCTTATTACGATTTCTTATTAAGACTCTTTTTTACGTCTACTTATTACCGTAGAATTTATTTTTCTACGTAGAACAATGGATATTTATTTTTTACAAAGTTTAATTGGAATATTTTCAATGAACTTTACTTTGAAAATTATAATAATCAAGTTATATTCGTTATGATTCCAATTGATAAGATATAAAAAAATTAAAATTAAAGTAGTAAGAAGTAGTAATAATAGTAGTAGTAGTAGTAGTAGTAGTAGTAGTAGTAGTAGTAGTAGTAGTAGTAGTAGTAGTAGTAGTAGTAGTAGTAGTAGTAGTAGTAGTAGTAGTAGTAGTAGTAGTAGTAGTAGTAGTAGTAGTAGTAGTAGTAGTAGTAGTAGTAGTAGTAGTAGTAGTAGTAGTAGTAGTAGTAGTAGTAGTGCAATATAATTTTATTATTGCAATGAATACATTAGTTTTGAATTTAAACATAGAGTAAAATAAACAGGGATCCAATTTTAATGGACCATTATTTAATTCAACTATAAAACGATGTAATACTATGTAGATAAACGAATTGTGCATTCGCAATTTTCCTTAGCAATTTCTTATTCTATTCCCTCTTAGTTTCCCAAGTTTATCCCGTCTATTGATGACTTATCCCCCCTTTCATCTCTTAAACACTTATTCCTCCAGTTTTCTATCATAGTTAGTCCATCCTTCTCCCACCCTCACAATCAGTCTTACGCTTTCGCTCTCTCTCTCTCTCTCTCTCTCTCTCTCTCATGCTGCCAATATATTTCTCTACTTTTTCACTCTCTATCGGGGATAAACTATCATTTTACGGATATATACTTGCACACTAATCCATACATGCATGATTTTCTTTTCTTAGCTTAAATGAAAGATAAATTAGGAGGCGGAGGTCGAATGAAGGGTAAAGGAAGATCGAAACAAACACGAGAAAAGAAAGAAAAAAACTACAGAACCTTGGTAGTTTTGGCCACCATAGTAGCCTCTGAATCTCAGCTAATCTCTGTGAATGACGGAAATAGCGTGAGATGATGGAAATTGTACGTCTAAGGATAGACATGGTAAAACGATGGTCTAACCAAGCTAGAATCAACCTGGCTCTTTTAACCCCATTTTATCCCCATTAATCTCGGTCGAACTTGTGAGCGACTATGCATTAAAGGAAGGTTGGGACCATAAGATATCAACAATGTAAATTCTTCGCACTCTCTTTTATTTTTTACATTGTATTAGCTGTTGATCGAAAAATAATTAATGTATAAGTAATGTATAAGTAATCGAAAGAATATATAAATCATTAATTGATAAATATTTCATTTTTTAATTATTTACCGGAATTTAAGTAATTAACAATAATTTCTTCATACAAACCTATAACAATATTTTATGGAATTATTTTAGAAATACTATTTCATTGTTTCTGATCAGAGAAAAATCAAAGGTTCATCCATTTTTTAATTTCATTCCTAATACATTTATTCGATAAATCTATAAAAAAAAATTTATATACTTTTATAAAAACAAAATTAATAGGAATAAGTGAAATTTTCTGTAATTTAAGTTAAAGTAAATAAGTCGAAAATATAATTTTCTGTTGTCGTTTTTAAATTTTTAAAACTTTCTTTTAACAATATTTTCATAAAATGTTTCGTTCACGCTGTATTCGGATATGAATATTTTAGTATACCCTTTACTAATTGCAATTCTTCAAGTATGTAATTAAAATATAATGTAAGAATTATAAATAAAAGGATATTTATTTTGATTATTGTGAAATTGTTTTATTAATATTTTTTTTATTTTTTATCTGGAATTTCTAGTTACTACTTTTGATGAATTTGGTATTTAATTATTCTCAAGTACATTGCACTGGTTAACTATAAATTCTAATACACTATTCCGTACTCCTACGAAGCATATATTCTCTAGGGATTTTGCATATTAAAATAATGATGCTCATAGAATTTTAAAGGCATTGCTTTCAATCAATTATTCAAATAATAAAAGCAATAATATTAAATAAGAGTTGGTGTTATATATTAAAATATTGTATGTATAATGTAAAAAAAAACTCATAGAGATTAATAAATTAAATAAGTTAATTAGCCTTCGGCGGAAAATTTACAATCGTTTAGATTACTAATCGAAGCTAAAATATGTAGGAAATTATCAATCTCTTAAAAATAAAAGTAAATAAAACTAGATTGTAAATACAAATGATAAAGTCATTGTCTGTACATAAATATAAGGACTTTCGTATGCAAATATCTTGATAAAAATTTATTCCATATTTGATCAAAATGAAACTGCATTCCAGTAAGCTGACAGTAAATATAAATATTTTTTTTACGAATATTGTGATTTATAATAAGTAAAGTCAGTAAATTTAAGTAGAAAAAATAGTATCCTACAGATTTAGGTATTTACCAAGTATGAAATATAATTGATTCAATATTATTTCTACTTATTATCAATATTCAGATTTCAATTACGTAGTAAAAATTTTTTCCAATAAATTTTAGGATATACGCGAAATCCTTTTGGTAACGTTTTTTACATTTTTCTTTTTGATATTTTCATTAATAGCACCGACTTGTATTTAAATTTTTCTAACCTTTTTCTTTATAAAAGTACAACAATCTAGAGTAATTATTATTTCTTAAATAACCTCAATAATTGATAAGAAATGCAGCTGTTAAAGCTGTTAATAAATTAGCTTATATAAATTTCAATGACATTGCTATTACGTACGTCCGGGAATTAACTTTATTTTGTTTTTGGTAGTATATTATTCTGCTTACTCTGACGTTCGATTTGGAATTGACTGAAATATCTATTTTACAAATATTATATAAACTCATTTTGAATATTCAATTATCAGTTCTTTTATCAATTACGCAATTGTCTTCTTTCTATTTTAATCCGACTTAACGTTTATATTTTCTGATAATCGCTAGAGAACGTATTTTTGTTTCTGAACTGCGACGGGTTTACATCAAAAGCATATTTTCCTCTAATATTTCTCTGCGGAGTCATAGACTTTTATATAAAGAAAGTTAAACTAATATCAGCTGATTTGGCGAATGGTTCGTATTAATTTTACATCATCATGTAATTAACACGATTACTATAGAAGGCAAGAATTTTTATTTTATATTACATTTATTTTCATTATCATTATATAAAATATAATTTTATTATAATTTAACATGTACATTTTAATTATATATTATAATGTAATATTTTTATATTACTTTCGAAATAATTCCATTGATACGCTCTGTAGGAGATAAAATTTTTCAACTTGAATTTAGGATACTGCATAGGCTTGATAAATTTTATACACATATATTGCATAATTTTATTATTACATAAATAATTAATTCAAATTAACAAAATTTGTAAATATCTTAATGAAGAATTTTGACCCCATTCCAAGGATTTTTGATTAATACTTATTAATACTTATTCAATTATTATTTATAACAATTTACTTTTTATTGCTGAATATATATATTCCATTTTTCAATGAGCACTATCATTTGGACTGTTCTATTTCCAATTGATCTTATACAAAATATTTGATATTGTTGGACTTGCATAAATTATTTCATGAATTTCTTAAAATCGATTATTATTTTAGTTATTAAAATTAAAATCATTGCATTAAAATTCATACTCTCATATTACTCTCATATTAATAGTTATTTATATTCATTTATATAGATATATGTATTTTTTTTTTAAATAAATTCTATTAACTAAGTGGAACATCTGATTATAATGTAATTGTATAAAATTCTATGTACATTTATATAATTTGAAGCTATAAATATTATTATCAAGATAATTGAACAAGTTTTTTAAAATGTATAAGTTATTTAAAATTCTTGATAAGCATTTTATATTATATTTCGAAAGATTGTTTAACTGCTGTTATATAATAAAGTATTTTTGTTTGTTATTTCCGTATTTCAAAATCCATAATATATATTATTCGTTATTTTCATTTAATATCTTTTAAAGTATTTAAAATATTGTAAAATAAATATAGGATTTTCATTTTTTTCAATTTTAAAAATGTGAATATTCAAGATTTTTTATACGCTTATGAAATATATTCTTGTAAAAATTTTATATCAAATTATTTTAATTCCAAATTTATTCTTAATTCCTAAGGATAATACCTATAATTTTATCTAGAATTTTATTTAAAATATTTAGCAATATATCATTATAATTTAAACATCTGTCGTAAAAATAAGATCGAGGTGTTTTATGTGAACTAGTTTTACGTAGATGTATCATAAATACTCTATTATTTATGCACAAATATTAATAAATGAAAATTATTCGTTCATTATTATACTTTATAAAGCAAATAGCAATAATTAGAATAGTAATAAAATTACGATAATTTATAAAATTCCAACATGCATTCAATGATTATAATTGAAATAATTATTACATAAAATTATGAATATTTTATAAATATTAAATAAAATGGAATATATTTTTATATGGTCATAGAGTCATTTTATATTAAAAACATAAATTAATTCAACAAATAAGATCTTGTTAATAATTATTGGGAATTTAGTCATACAAAAATGTATTAAATCTATAGAGATTCTTTAATTAATTATTAATTACTTTTAAATAAATTAAATAGTGTAAATATTATTTTTTTTAAATATGTAATATTTCTTTAATTATAAAACTTTGAAAATCTAATGTTTGATTAAGTAATTTAATACGCATATTCATTAGATAAATTTGAACATGAATGTATTGTGTATTCTATATAAAAACTTAAATTAATCATATATTTATGAAAATACTTTTTATAGAACTAATATTTTGTAGCAAGATCACATATAATTATTATCTGGAAAATTATAATGTAAATGACGAAATAAACTTATATCTAGTTTTAGTAACATATAAGACGGAGGTATGAAATCTGTTAGGACATTTAAACTTTAATAAGCTTTAATAGGAAGAGATAAACGATAAAACAGCGAGATACCGCGAATGCGTACTATTTATGTTTCCATCAAAAATCCATTCCCGGAAAATAAAATTGAGCGACCCTGTCGATGCTTCTGGACATCAAAATAAAGGAGAATCTCAGAGGTCCTCAAGTCGCAAAGTCTCGGCCTCCTTCTATACACTTTCATACACGCACACATACATGCACGTGGTCGCGCGTGTGTATAAGTCAGAGGCCGTCTCGCTCTCTTGATCCGTCGGGCTTTGCTGTTCATTTCAGTGTGAGTCTGCTGCAGAGTGTCCACTAGTATACACTAGGCCCCGCCGAAATTGATTCTCACCCTGGGGAAAAGCTGTCTTCTCCATCGCTAGCAAACGAACAGATCGTCGTCTGGAGAATAGAAAATCGAAAAATCTGTGACAACCAAGAGAAGGCCCGATTTTGTGAGCGGTTACTTTTTAGGAAAATATTAAGTAAGCTCTAATGAGGCTCCGTTAAATAAAAATCGTGTAATTATACATTACTCAACATCGGATTTTTCTATCAACTTAGTCAAACGTATTATCCTATATTTCCAGGACTTTGTTTTGCTGGAAATCTGGTTATTGCTTTTTACGAGCTCGTTTCTTTATTGCAAGACGCGGCTCGACTGCCGTCAGGCTAAATCATGAACGTTACTGCACGATTATTCTTGCCCATTGTCTAACTCACCCTTTATCTGAATATTCTTTTATTGAAACAAGTTGAATTTATTATTCCTCTGGGAGAGATAAATGATAATATAAGGCCTCCATGAAGAATAGACGCGCCAAATAGAATGAAATATACATAAAAGATATTTGATATTCGTAAGCTTAATTGTATGATTGCAATTTTACGACTTTAGGAACAGTGTTTGTAAAATTCATAGGATAATATTATTGGAACGATTATCATTGGCCCCCGTTGAAAACTATTAATTAAGCCTATAGTAATAAGAGAAAATAGTTTTTAACTAATTTTAGCGCGGGAATTAAACTAAGTAATGTATTTTGAATCATTAAAGCACCAACTTGAGTTATAAATATCAAATCTTTATGAACTTAGGTTAAATAGTTTGGTTCCCCATAATATAACCATAGGTAGAAGTTTATACGTCAACGTAAGTTGCGGCTTTAATTCAATATAAACTCAGGCTCCGTAATTTTGCACTTTTAATAAAACGCATTTGGGAAATTCATAAACAAATTCAATATTGACGCGCTATTAATTACAATAGTATAAGGATAATTATCGTACCGTCTGTCATTATCGTAATGTAAAATGTTATTTTGATTAAAGAGGATTAAATGGGCGATGGGGCGATTGGGGAGGGGGGCGGGGGGTATGGGAAGGTATGAAGTATTCCAATAAAGCGAAATTCAATGTGTTGATTTGCTAGGAGTATAATGGGCAAATGGAATATCGATGATATTTATAGAGAGGAGCACATATCCGCGGAATAAGTTGTCAGTATAAAGAAAGAGAGAAAGGAGTATTTCAGCGAATGCATTTGAAGCGGCGAGTAATGGGGCAGGGCTGAGGGGAGAGGGGGCAGCGAGTTGGTATTAGCGAGACGCAAAGCAATGCAGAGCCAAAGCTCGGTATGGAGCGCACGTGATGTTAGCAGAGCAGTCGAGGCTGCGTTGGTGGTGGAAGTGCCGGTATGAGAGTAGTGCGGCACTGGCGATATTGCCGGAGCTTCTTTACCGGCAACTAGATGCGGTTGAAACAGCGAGAGCAAAGACGGCTGCAGGAATTATATTATGTAAAACCTGCGTCGGATCCTCGATTTATTGTAGCCGTTGCGCAATAGCAAGCACCCACATCCCCTCTCATCGCTAACCATAAAGCACGCGCACACACAAACTACCTTTTTTTCTATGCGCCACTTCGACCTTCTCGACTACTTGTGGCTCTATGTAGTAAAAAACGAAAAAAAAAAAAAGAAACCGACCCTTCACCGCACCTCTAAGGCTTTTGTCTTTTTAGCTGAGAAATCTCTATTCCGCGACACGCTCAGAGCCGCTCTTTCTCAGCAAAGAGATCCGACAGATATTTGACCTACAATGCAGCTGTCACTTACCGACAGTACACAATTTTCCATTAGAATACTTATACGTTTTTCTATCGTGACGAGATCGATTCAGTCATCTTTGCCATTTTAATGAATTCTTTCTTCATTGATTACAGAAAAAAACTCGTATCTTTAAAATTAGTTTTCTTAAAAACGTCTCGAATATTTCGCTCGAATTACTTCGATGTAAAGCAAAAGCAGACAAAGCTGAAAGTTACGAAATTATTTTCCTATTCCACTACTTTCAATGGAGCATGCGGAGCTGAATACTTATAAAATAAAATTACTTGATTATAAATAGAAATAAACGGAGGTTTTATTTTTCCTACGTAAAATAAAAGTTATCTTAGCGCAGAATCGGGTAAGAAGAAGTTTTGTGAAAAAGTAAAAACTGTCTGCACGAGTCCAATGGTTTAAGCTCAAAAGAGAAGGGCAATAGCAATGGCTTCGGACCAGGAAGCGTCCTCTGGGGTATTAAAAAATCACAAGCTAATAGACTTCGTAGTATCCGAGGGTAGGATCTCTCATCTGGGCGATTCCTTGAGATTCAGTATCTGCCGCCGATGCATCTATTAAGCACCCGGGACATGATTTTCTCCTTGCAGCGTGCTTCTAGATAAGGAAAGGTTTAAAGAACAGGGAGAGTCATGTCGAAGAAGCCATGCCGCCCTCAACAAAGTTGTGGTTCAGTACAAGATATTTGGGAGAAAAGTTATCGACGATTGGACAGTAGGGTGAGAACGATGAAAAAAGCTCAGGAAGATGCGCAGGTACAATGTATACGAGGCCAAAGCTAAAATCGGCTTGCCAGGAGACTGATTTCTATTATCCTTTCTTCTCTTGAAGTTCCTTGTAACAAGACACGAGGAAGCTAGTCTGTATAAATTCATTTAAATGACTGCGCGGCGCAAAAGTTAGCCGGCGATAAATCTGGGTCGAATGGCCATCTGCTACATGGCTCGGCGCGTTATTTCGAAGTCGTTACAAATTATTCCCGAGTGATTTATCCTAGAACCTAGCGAATGTTCCCCGAGTGCTTCGCTGCACTTACCGACTTTCCACCTTTTGGTTTTCTTATTGCGCGGCGGCACGACGACGACAACCATACGGATTACTATCGTTAGCCGACCTCTGGCCCCCGTACGAGCCCCCACCTCCCTCCTCCTCCCTCACCCGGCCATCCAGCACCCCTCCCTCCCTACCTACCTCCCTACCGCCGTCCCGCCCAACCCCGTCACGACTCTACGAACCAACGCCACGAAACATCGAAACCTACGACTCTTTCGGCGAATTAATATTCTTAAATAATAGTCTCGAGCAATAGCCACTGGCCACTTTCAACCATGGCAATGACGCATGGAGCATTGGTTTTTGGTAAAGCGCTCGGGAACCGCTGCTACTCGGCCAATGTCCAGAACATGGGAGACACTCCAGAAGGATTTATCAGAATGATCACTCACTCCATTTACAATTGATATAACTCTCAAGATTAATTATAGTCCTCTCAATTTGCAATAGTTTAGTCCCTTTACACCCTACGTTCAAAAATGTTCTAATAATCCTTGCTTCCAGTATTATATATAATTTTTAAGCTATTTTTCAAGCGTATCTACATTCCTACGAATAAACATTTGAAACAGTCTTTGATTCATTGCAAATTCATTTTGAAAAGTTACTCAAATAATTATTTTAATATTCATTTTGTCTGAACAACAACTATATTCCCAAGTTTGTAATTTTTACGTAATGACGACTGTAGTGATACCGATCTAATTTTTAGATATATGTGCTGAATAAAACAATCGAGATACACTTTATAACTTTAAAAAAGAATTTAAGGAAAAATAAAAATTTTAAAATATTTCTTTCAGCGCCCGGTGCATTTAATATGAAATTGTTATTTCTCTGAAATGCATGTTATTAATAAAAATTAAAAAATAAAGAAAAAAAAAAGGATATTATAGAGAACTCATGAGAAAGAATTATTACCGCCTAGGTTCATTATTCACGGAGTCGTGGAATGGCGAAACCGATAACGTAATACTGATTTCAAGAAAAGGAACGATGTATTTGAAGTAACGACGTATAAATGTCCCTTTAAGATGAAAATGTAAATCAACTGCCAGAAAAATGATGCTTTGTTTTACGCGAAATCATATTTAACGTTATAATACCGGAGGTTACCACCACCTGCGCAGATGCGATAAGATACATTAGGACTTCTTGGGAATAGTTAGATGCGCGGGCGTGTACAGGCGATGCTATCGACAAGGCGAGTTGTCAGTTAGTTGCGGGATCGAGGACACGCGTGAAAAAACGCAGAATGGCTTAAGAAAAGCCGTGAAATCGTCTCGGAGAAGATTTTCTCAGAGGGCAGCTATCGCGCGAAAACAGTCTCTCATGAGCCCTTCTTCCTCCTCCTCCTCCTCCTCCTCCTCCTCCTCCTCTTACACTAGCCCTCCTTACCCGAGCCATCGGGCTTCCTCGGGCAAAGCATCTACCTGCCGCCCTTGCACACTCTGTCCATCTTTCTTTCAGTCGTGGAGAAGCGAGTGAAATTTTTTGCCCGGGAGCGCGAGTGGAAGGACACAGGGATTTATACCCGGAGAGTCGAGACAGCGAGGCGCTCGGGCAAAATAAATCGCGATCCCCGTTACAAGTGCTGCCAACAAAATAGAAACATCGGCTTTGCCTATCAATTATTCGAGCTGCAATTTACGACGTCGTTACCGCTACAATTTCCCCTACCACCAGGACATTGGAAAGAAGCCGCGGACCGGAGTGCGGGTGTGACGGAAGGATAAGTAGATTCGGAGTAGGAGACAAGGCGTTCGCCGGGAACCGAATGGATTGCTACCGATTATTATTTCGGCTCTTGAGAAACTGTCGACTGAATACATCCTGGACCGCCACTTCTGACAGGGGAGACTTTTACTGTATGAATGCTCGTGAACGAGCGCCGGTATTTATATCGGGCAGTAAGCTTTGCTTATTGGGACAATGCTCAGGTGAGCCGGTAATTAATTTTACGAACGACTGTCATTTATATATTTCGAGCGGATAAATTCACTGCCTCGGCGAAATAATATTTACAGGGCAAAAACGAGGCTCCGGACAATGTTTGAAAAGCCTTAAAGATCTTTTGTTGCTTGCCGTGTGGGACAAGAGCGGGGAAAGAAGACATCGCGTACGAGCGAAAGGACCTCGATAAGGTAGAATGGGTGGTCAGGACGTCAAGCGGCTACCGGGAGCCCATCCGCTCTGTGTCTATAAATAAACAAGAGGTATTAAAAAAAAGAGGGACTGGTATGTACGCGTTAGCGCGTATTCTCGCACCGAGTCCGGGAGACTCGCAAGAACTCGGCTGTTGCACTTGGTGTTCGGGTTCAAGCCCCGAAAATGGCATCTTTAGTATGACCCCTTAGACTCGCTCCCGCCACTGTCACGATAAATACAGTTACAGAAGGAGAGCGAGAGAGAGAGAAAGAGAGAGAGAGAGAGAGAGAGAGAGAGAGAGAGAGAGAGACGGTCGCGCAGCCGTGACGATGTTCGGTCCAAATATTTCCATTCGCATATTTTAAAGATGAGCCAGTAATTTATGGGCAAACTACAACGACGCTTTCTTGCCGTCTTCCCTGAGAGCAGCCCTTCCTTTTTCTTCCCTTCCACCTCGGCCTTATGCTCCCTTTTTTTTGGTTCTTACTCGCCCTGGCAAACAGCATTAATTTATTTATCGCATTGTACGTGTTCGCTCCCTCGCACTCCCCGTCCCGCCAGCTGGGCCACAGGCCGCCGTTGGCATCGGTGCGAGCGAAAGCGTTAAAATACGAGCATCTGCTGAGACGCGATGTGTTCAGTCTTTATTTCTCTCATCTCTCTCCCTCCCTCCCCCCTCCCCCCTCTCTTTTTTTCTGACTCCCGCTCCTAAGGCCGCTAACTTTTTTTTTATCCGTTCTCCACGCAGGCGTTGGACGAACATTCGCCTCGCATCACTTCCGCAATGTCAGTTCCGCCTGCGTTTCATAAATCCAAAAAGCCAGCCGACCCGGAACCGAGGTAGTTTGGGAGGGAAGCCTGTGCGTAAGCGACTTTTAAATGAATGCGAAAGTTCACGTGTAGATCTGACAGGCCCTGCGCGAATACGAGAGGAAGACTTTTATTTGTACACTAGAGCCAGGCTAGTTGTACGGGTATACGGGTATACGGGTGTACGGGTGTACGGGTGTACGAGCGTACGCGCCGTCGTTGCCTCGATAAGATTATAACTGCCCTAGGCACCCACCCTCACTATTACGTGCTTTAAAGAGAATATGCACTAAGCTTTGCTATTACGCTTGCATACATTTTTATGAAATCTCTCAACTCTTACGAACGCTACCTTTAACTTATATTTTATAATCTAAGAGCCACAATTTTCCAAGCACACATTTATTTATCTATGCAAAATAACGTGCGAATAAACGCCATCTCTTATAAGTAACGATATCTTACTTCCATACCAACCAACCTAAAGGTCTCCCTTCCTCTGACCACTCAGTCTTCTGGAACTCAATGTATGTACATAAAAAATTAATTTTATTTTTTTCGTAGTTAAATTCTTATAATATTTTTTTTCACGATCTCTATAATTTAAATAAATAGTTATCTAAATTTCCATCAATTTTTATTAGCTCAACATACATTGTCATTAAATAAGAATATTTACACTTATACAAATTTCCTAATTATATTTATACAACGTAATAATATAAAGTTTGGTTACTGCAATGTTCAAAATAGAATTACATATTACATTATAAATATGATAAATTTTAAAAATAAATTGACACAAATAATTTCTATATGTGCATCTAAATATTATTTTTATTAGATTTAATATATTAAATCGCTTTATCATATTACATTTCCTGGATACCTTAAAAAACTGAGATATTTATTTACATAAATTTTGAATTAAGACTGCATTTTATTAAAACATATCTTAATTATATCTTAATTATACACAATACATTGGTAAAGTATAATAAAAGTTCTTTTATTCATACTGCTTAGAAAAATGCAAATAATATTCTTCCTATAGTTTATTTTCTCAATTACTTAAAAACAATAGATATGTATAATTTATTACAGTTACATATATTATGACTAGAAATAAAAAAGAATTTGTAAGGAACTTCGAAAGAATATTTTACAGTTTAGAATTAAATTGATCATTTATCCTTGAAATTAGAAAGTTATTAAGCTACAACTTCTCTATTTTAACTAGTTTTCTATGGTTTTATAAAGACAGAACGTAGTGAAAATATGCAAAAAATACACACCTACACACATTACACGTTTTATTCTTAAGTTAAATAGGATAAAAGAAATGATGAAGTTTAAGAAATAAGAAAACAAAAAGATGAATAAAGAGAAGAAGAACAGAAAGAATGAGGATATAAAGATAAGGTGGAAGCTATATATGAATGTAGGAGAAACAACGAATGTTAACAGAAGTCGTGTAGAGTGAGAGACGCAAAATAAGAGACAAAAGGATACGTAACGTTTTATCTTATAGTAGAAAAAGTGAAAAAGGAACAAATATAAAAAGAAAAGGCTGAGGAAAAAGGAGAGAAGTATGTGATATTACAAGAAAGGGAGTAAAGAGCTGGTGAGTGTCGGTGAGAGAGCGAGGGGAGAGTGGGAGAGCGGGAGAGCGGGAGAGCCGGAGAGCGGGAGAGAGAGCGAGAAAGAGAGGGCATAAGAGAAATATGGTGTGTGTACACATGAATATTACGAGTGAACATGTGGACCTAGAGGGCGAACGCTCTGCTTGAGGTTTATTTGCGTTATATCTGCAAATACGTGCTGCAATGACTGTCTGCTGAATTCTAATATATGCGACAGAAAGAGAAAGAGATGGATATGGAGACAGAAGAATCGCGATGTCGCGTGTTCAGAATTACGCTTTGAGCCATCGGCAATAGGAGCCATCAACAGCATGTATCCATCCACGTGTATATAAAGCTCCTTCCATATGTGCTGACGCACATTATAATTATTCCACATACATAGTGTGACGTCTTATAGTGCTCTCTAGTTTATTTTCCAATCTCATCTACTACTAGTTATAGTCTTAAACACATATCATACTTTTATTACGTTTTATTTTTAATAGAAACGATTGCCGTAACAGTTCACGGGGATAAAGATTGAATAAATTTAATTAAATGTTCTCAATTTTCAAATTCACTCATTTCTATTCTATTATCACAGTATTATTATATTAAATACAAACCAGCCCATTCTTAATTTCTAGAAAAAATTATTTTATAAATAAAAGACTTAGAATATTATTATAAATCAAATCAGTTTTATAGGGAAATAAATTTGTATTTTAATCCTGGGGATACGTTAAAATTGTAAAATATATCTGAAATATTTATGAAAATATAAGCATGCAGTTTTTTATTATTTTCGTAGAATTTTATATTTCATGATAAAATCTATAAAATTTTGAGAGATAAAATTATTATTCATTATTCCCACAAAATAATTTTGTTTTAAACATAAAAAATAAATAGAAAAAGCTTTAAATTAGAAAATTAAAATAACTGCGCTATGATCATCGTAGAAAAAAAAACATTATTAATATTAAAATATACAATTTAATTTAAAAATTACATAATTTACAAATTTTAAATAATTTGAGTCCTAAATTCTTTATAAAAATATTAAACCGATATATTTATTCGTAATAATAAAAGACATAAATTGTTTAATGTCAACTTTATTTTGATTGAAATTTAAAATCGTTTATTCATCGGTGTTGTCAGGTAAACCCTTATTTTATAAAATATTTTAAAATTTTTTATTTTATTTACAATTCATCTTATTATAATTCAAAAGAAATTGTTCAATTAATTTTTATTATAAAATGAGATGAATTTTCCGATAATAAGTTTTATTTTAGATTATACTTGATTTTTAATAATCTTATAGATTAAAATAATAAAAAAAAATTGTATCCAAATTAACAGTATTAATAAAATTATATAATTCAATTTAAACAAATAAATTCAGGCTGATGATGGAAATTGCACTATTTACAAAAGTATTAATGTAATTTGATAAGTATTAAGTATATTTTCTTAAAACATTAAGAAATTTTATAAATTTATTTGTAATCTATCATCTACATTCAAATATGTAATGTTTAGTCAATTGAGCAAAGTATAAAAAGTATCACAGCATAAATACAAATTATAACATGAAATTTATATACATACTATTAAGAAAAACTGTACAACTGAAACAGTATACTTCAAAGATGGATTTAAATCATTTTGAAACTTCTTATTTATCTTTTAATGAATTTAATGAATTAAGTCATTTAAGTCATTTAATGAAAGCTTACTTAATTAAAATATAAGAATTTGCTAAATTGAATTACTATTTGTAAGGCATGCATCGGTTTAATTTTTTTAGAAAAATTACATTTATTTATAGTAAATTTAAACAATAATTCAGAACCAATGATTATTATTATTATTTTTTTTAATAATGGATATTGAAGTAGATTAATTTCATATTAAATTGATTATTTGATAAAGTTATTATGTCACAACATTTGTACAATATTCAAATATTGAGTATAATTAACTGTAATTTATACTTATTACGAATATAATATATATCAAATTATATTATAATTATACGAGTCTTATAACAATTCCTCAGAATAAATATATTTCAAATAACATAAAAATAAGCTTTTTATAAAGTTTTCAAGGTACTTAGATTGACTTTACGAAGAAAATATATTTCATAGATGATATTATTGAACATGAGTTTAGTAAATCATATTTAAAAAATTTCATATCAATGATTGAATTTTAATGTATAATTAGGAATGAAAGGGTATAATGATCACAAGCACTGACAATTTTTAAAGTTTGCGTCAAAAATAGTAATTTTACTGCTTTTAATAAAATTAAAAATACATGAAGATAAAGACGTTAATAAATAATAAATTTATATCCATTTAATTAATATGATTTCGGTATATGTGAAATTTCAGAAACTTTTTCCACATGAGATATGCAATGTACGCTATTTATATTATAACAATTAATAGTGATTCGGATGTTAAATGTGTGACGAATACTACATTATATATTACGATCAACATTTATAATAAACGATATATTTAGGATAATAATTAAATTATAAATGACGTGATTTAAGGTACTGACCATTAAAGTAATCATTTAATGATGGCTCTATGAAAACAATTTTGAAATCCGCTCCGGATTTCATGATACCATACATTTGAATTATTATATTTGGTATACATAGAACAATAAGGATCGATAAGATCAACGTATACTAAGAAATAAATTGTGAAAAAGAAGTTTATAAAATTTTCAGTAGCGAACTCTTAATAAAAATTAATTTACGAATTCTTAAGGGACGGAATACATTTATCGCATTAGACTTTAGTTATTATTCAGAATTAATTGGGTGAAAAGAAACGGCGAAACCTACACTGATACTTTTATTAAAGTAGCAATATAAATGACACGTGCCAGTGGTAGGAATAACATCTGGATAAAAATGAGGAGGCTCACAAATGTTGGATAGGCTAAACTTGTAATCGGAGTATAATTTAAGGTGACAGGGAAACCTCATGGAGCCGCGTAGCGCAAATGACAAGACTGACCAAGGTGTCGCGGAGTAACCGCACGAAGCGAGCTTTTTACTCGTTAGGAGCTGCTCTCCAACAGCCCCCCCCCCAATCCTCTTCTGACCCTCGGCGAAGCCCACGCCTCCGCTGTTACCTCTTCCGGTGCCCGGCCTTCCACAAGCTCGCGGAACTTCGCAATAAGTTAGACGCCAACTCCCCCGTTGTCTCACATATGCTTGAAACTGTGCCCTTGTGACTTTGACGGAGCTTTATAACTTCTATCCAAATTGTACTTCCTGGCAGGAAGTAGCTTAGTTTGGCTTGAATGATGCGGCAGTCCGCAAAAAACTTCAATTGTCTGCTAACTATTATTATTATCGAATTTTTACAATTCCATCGTTCGTCCAACTTTCTTCCTAATTATCTTCTTCAGATGCTCTATTTACAACACACGCATTTACTCTCTTTAGCTTGAATAATTCTGATAAATACTTTAATTCGACCGGATTCAATATTAAAAAGCAATCTTTTCAATTCTTTGCAATCTAATAAAATTCCTGCATGTGCATATATACACGCATAATCATGATGTGTTACTTCCTTAGATAAACAATGTATTATTTATCTAGTTTTTAAATTATTACAATAAATCAAATCAAATATATTCCTAAAAACTAAAATAAATTTAATTTTTATACATAAATTCATTTATTTTTCATTGCTTTCATTTTACAACTAGTAATCATTAACAATAATAAACTACTGTCTTTTTCTAATTTTATGAATAATAATTATATCAATGCTTTCTTGAAGTATTTATATTAACTTAGTACTCATATTGTCAATATTATTAATTATATTAAAAATGAGTGTATAGAACTAAAATCCTTATCATTTATTAAGCGTTAGTAAAGTACATAGAGAATCTAGAGGTGTATTGATATTTTAGAATAAATTATTATATAAAACGAAAAATATTAAAGCTAAAAATATTTTAAGAATCGTATAAGTAAATCATTATACTGTTCGGGAGTATATTTGAAAATCCTTAAATAAAAAGCATTAACTTTTATAACAACTTAGTCTATTTGTAGATTGAACTAATAGGATTAAATATGCAAACTATAGAATGAAAGATTTATTTTAAAAAATAATTCTATATTCCCGTCTAATTGCAGTTTTTCAAAAAATCCGATATAACTAAATTAATGTATAAATCAAATCATCGATCATAAGTTCAAATCAAAATTATCTCGACAAATAAATGTTACTTACTTCTTTAATTACTAAAAAGAAATTACTTCTCAATACACATATATACACACACACACACACCTTGCTGACGTATTTTCCTACTTTAGAAAAATAAATAATACCCGATGCAATACGTTTTAATAATAGGTATTTCTATTAGTATATTTGAATATTAAATTATAATATCGGACTCGAATTTGAATCGAAGAGTTTAAATTAGAATAAGAAGTTGAATTGCAATTAAAGTTTCACTTATTTGTCCGACTCTTCGAGTTTTTCCGTTGCTCGTCTGCGTTACCCGAGTTGTTGACCATCTAAATGTCCACATAACAATAGTACGGATTAACGATCGGACATAAATTGGAATGCGCCAATACTTTTAAAATATACGATTGTTATACCAAAACGCAGAGTAGAAAGAACTCGCTCAATTTTAAATTAAGCCTTTTAATGGAAAAGCAGAATGCTCGGGTAGACAAGAAGCGAGCTTTAGCATCTATCATCGCGTGACTTTCGCGATTTTCCTCGTTTGCGTGCATGGTGACGAACCTCACGCTTTGGCTCCAGAAACCCGAAGAAAAATTTTAAATGGAAAATCTGAATGAGACAAGAGAAATGTGTATCTTGGGCCCGCGTTACTTTTAAGTATTATAATTCACCTCTATTAAAATAACTGTCCTCTACCCCTGACATCAGCCATTTAATGAAGAAGTTTCTTTGTACATTTGTTTAGCAATAAATGAAAAATTTTGATGGGTTTCTGTTTTATCCATAAGCCCTAAGTTGACCAATAAAATTTATGTTTTCATGTATATTGGAACTCCGATAAATTCTGATAAATGCAATTTAATACAGCTGCTCAGTAACAGACATGTTTCAAGAAGCTATTTCGGCTAAATTAAATGATCTCCTGGCACCTAAATACTTTATAATAGCACATCATGTTCAAGGAAGTGCATATTTTATATATACTTATACATATTTGTATATACGTCACACATAAGGAACTGTCACTTGTACCGTCAATTGTATAATGAATAAAATAATTTATTGAAAATTCTTTTCTCATTAAAAAAAAAAAAAAAAAGAAAAAAGAAAAGAATTTTCATTTCAATACCCGCACATAAGTAGTATCATTATTTTTGAAACTTACCGTCAGTAGTGCGTAAAAAGTATTAAAAGTTATATTCTATAGACAATCTGTATCATACAGGTCAATGATTGTTCCTTCAAATTATACCGAATATTCCTCAATACATCAATGAAATAGAAATTTTTAATTACTGCAGTATTTTTAATTGTTATAAGCCTTGAGGATCTGTTCTATATACCTAGTTCCATACATACCTCTGACTTAATCCGAATGTGAAGTCAATCTAATAGAATTTAAAACAAAACATTATATTTCGTAGTACCGGGTATTTACTATTAATCCCTTAAAATTAATTATAAAAAAAAGTTCTGGGCTGTTGCGCTCGAGTGACGGGCCGAAGTATTGAAGTAAAGAATTTTAAGTGTAGAGACCTTGGATGCTCGACAGTCGGAATAGATTATTATGCCTCGCGAGTTACGCGGTTTCCGTATCGATATGACCATTCAGTTAAATTCGAAAGCGCCTCTTGACAGCTGACTACTCTGGAGACGACGCAATGCTCGGCGCCGATAATGCAGATGGTATAAAATTGAATTAAAAGCTTGCGAGCTTTTCGATTCCGCCCCTCGACGCCCCTCGACGCCGCTTGACGCCGCTTGACGTCCCACGACACCCCACGACACCCCACGACACCCACTACCAGGTAGTCGGGCTTTCGAGCCGACGTTTATTATATACGGCCCGGGGCAAGCGAATCAGTTTCAACCGAGTTTATTAAGCTGCAATAGCAATAGCCATCACCTCGAAAATTCACGTAGGGCTTCTTTTGGCCGTGGGTGCGGAATCAAACATTATAAAACGATTTGGATACGTACTCCATTCATTCTGCGAATTACTTTATAGGCTTTGGCTCGGCACCTTTAATATAATACGGCCGACAACATTCCCGTCTATAATCGACACTTTCTCTTTATTTCCAATACATTTTATTACTTGTCTTTACTCTTTATTATTCTATCTGTATACTTATATATATATATATATATATATATATATATATATATAACCATTTATTCGCTCGCTTTAAACTAGTTGCATTCAACTTTGGATTCTTTAATTTCTTATCTTTAATTTCCACTAACCGTTTAAACAAATACTTAATAATAAACAATCTACACGTTATCTAAAATATTTTATAATTTTTATTCTATATACTATGTTGATAATGATATTTTAAGGAAGGAACGAGTTTGAAAAACGTAAGAGATCGTCCGATTAGATGAGATGAATTATTTTCTTCTAATTCTGCTTGTAACTCTTATGGAATTTTCAGTTTCATTGTTAATATAATCAGTAAATCAAATTAACGCTAATACTATTAGTAATTTCGTAAGATTATTGAAAAATTCAATACTCCCGACCTATTTTTCCTGCGCTACGTCACACCATGATTAATTAATCCCAGATCGTTTGGATATTATCGGTCTTCTATAAACGCGACAAAACGTTTGGTGATTAATGGTACGATATCGTGTCATTCGGAAAGAAAAATTTTTCACCAGTGTAAAATATATTTTCACTAGTATTTCCATATATCTTTTATAAAACGGCCTCTTATAGCAGACATTCTCTTCGTAATTTACATATGAGTTATGACAATAAGAATTATTTAATAGCTATTATAGCTTTTTATACTTTCCCTTCATATATCAAGTTGATTCCAAAATGATAACATTTTCAAGGCATCCATAAGCTTCTTTCGAATTTTTTTTTTTTTTTACAATGTAGCCCTTTACACTCACATCCATCGTCACAAAGGGACTCGCTTATTAAAAAACTCTTAAACGTTTACAGCTTAAGTAACGGAAATTATTAGTTCTACAGAGTAACCTGAAAATATTTTGAGAGATTGAAGTTTTATGTTCTGTTTTTCCCTTTGTGAAAATCTACAGAAAAGTTTGAAGCTAACTGTTTTTGGTACGTTAAATGCTGGTTCCGTTTAACTTTCCGTAAAAACTTTCAAGTCGACACATTCACCATATCTCGAATGATTTTCTTACGAATTTATTTCTATATATCCAACGATTTCTATTACGAAAACTGAAGGACAATCAACATATAGATTTAATAAATGAGTAAATTTAGTATTGTGACTGGTTATAAATATATTATCCGATTTCATTTATATAAATTTTTAATCGATAGGCATTTCTGTTACTCATTCATTGTTAATTAATATAGTTTTGATATAAAATAAAAAATTCTTTCTATATCAAGAATATGAGCTTCTTGGATATAAATTCGTATGTTCGTAGTCTGAAGACGTAGAGACCCATTAAATTTATGTTTTTACAACGGACGCTTGACCGAATAAAAGGAAGATATTTATATTCCGCGTACAGATTTAATTAGTTTACAAAATTATAAGCTTAATGGATTTATGAAAATGCAATTGTAATCTGCGTTTCAAGGCAGAGATATATTTTTGAATGAATTTGTTTATTTTTAATGTATACATTATAATTGTAAATTAGTTATAATTGTGTGGGTCGAGTCAGGTCTCGAAAAGAATGTAAGTGTATGCAGAAGTAGTAAATAGTCACGTCTAGAGTCGGGATAAAGGCGTGCCAGAGTAGTTAAGTGGAAAAAATAGCAACGAAATAGTGATATAACGGTCATGTGGATGGTGCCGTCCGTAAAGGGCCGGAGGGGGGAGGGGCAGCTGGCCGATACTAGTAGGGGCTCCAGACTCGTTTAGACTCGGGTTATCAGAACCCTCTGGCCTGTTACTTCCCCTTCCTGTATCCCCGAGCCGTGGAAGTCGCTCACCCCTCTCGGTTGCCTCCCTTACGTATTCGCTCAAAAGTTTCTGGAAAATCGGAAATTTTAGATGTAGGTGGCCAGGACAGAAAGAAACGGCTCCGTCTCCGAAGAGAACGTCGAGGACGTAGACGAGAGTCTATATTCGCAAAACTGAAGGTCCTCTCGAAGCGGGCTTTGGCCCTAAGCCAACTGCGCCTTCGTTCCACGAACGACAGTCCCCCATAAAGCCTCAATACCAATTGCCCTCGCAAGAGGCAAGTAAAAGAGATGTTCAATTTAATAAAGGTAATAACGTTAAAGGTATTTTCGTTTTTCGCCTTTTTGCCTCATCGCTTTTTTCGCTGCAGTCCTCTGCGTATAAATCGAGAGGTCCGTGAGAAGGACGAGGGGACGGCGAAGGAGGAGGTGGAAGAGGAGGAGGAGAAAGAGGAGAGGAAGAAGGACGAAAGACTGAGCCCTGGCTTCGGGCAAAAGTGTAGCGGCGATTGGGACGACATCCAAGAGGCTCCTATCTCACCACCGCCACCACCACACCACCGCCTCCATCGCCTCCATCGCCAACGCCAACGCCAACGCCTCCTCCACGCCGTTCCTCCCGTACTCCCGTTTCCCTTGCCCTAGCTAGCTAGCCCCTGCCGTCCCTTACTATCGGCTCGAGCGAAGCCGAAGCTCAAATAGTCGCACTGCACCGGCATTCTCGCATATACGGCATACGGAGAAAAAAAGAGACTGGAACCACGTTGTTCCATTCCCTGCATTTGAAAATCTAACGCGCTCGTTTTTGTACGTATTTCGCCCGACTCCGATGGCAAACTCGAAATCGACGTAAGAAAAAACCATTGGGATGGGAGGGGGGAGAGCTAACCCGAGGAGTAGTTTAGCCAAGGATCGTTGATTTACTCAAGTACCAATTGAATAGCATCCCCCCGTCCTGAAATCCGTTTCGCCTTTAGAAAAAATCACTGCGCGAGCAAAGGCCAAAGAAATGAACAAATATTCATTCATAAATCCCACCCGGGATATCCACCACTGCATTGCGGACTTCGAACATACTCATCGGCTCATTTCTTCTTCACTTCAACTTTTTTTTTTAATCCATACACTCCTTAAACTCTGTCCAACTTGTATTAGCGACTATTGATTATCCCGAGCAATAATTAATACAAACGAGTACTAGTGCTTCTAACATTTTATTCCAATTTTTATATTAAAAATTTCATAGCCTCTAATTTGGCCGCCCTTTCCCTTTCATATAATGTACACCGTTTGACCGTAGCCTCTCAATTTATAAAATTTTAAAATCGATTACGGGATTTCAAACTTCACACTTTACTTAACTAATTTAGAGATTCGTCGCTTTGGCATAATCTCAAATTAAGATCATTTCAGTCGAAAAATGGAAATAATAAATTAGGCAGGCAAAGCCAACAGCGAAAGCAATACTGCGAATATCATACTTTTCTACTATAAGAAGTGATTGCGAATACGAAAAGCACTCAATAAAAATTTAAAACTCGCAGTTTTTCTTTTATTTAAAATTATGCTAATTTATAAATCAAGTAGTATAAATTTTATAATTGATCAAGCTAACCAGGTAGGTCCAACTAGTTTCCAAATTATAAAAAATATTTTTGAATGAGTGATAAGTACCGTAAATAACGATTAAATAAAAGGAAATTAAATTCTGATATTTTTTGAGCTAATTATTGTAAAAAACTATTTATTATTTATCGAATATGGTTTTTTAAACTTTGACTTTATTGCTAATTACATTCTATAATAAAAAATTTATTTTATTTTTTTAAATGATTTAAATTTTAATGACTTTTTTTTACTAATAATTTTTATATTATATATTTATAAAAAATATTATATTATATAAAAAATGTCAAAAATATGTTTTTAGTAGGAGTGATTTATATATACATAGAAAAGGCAAATATGCAGCAAATACAAAAACCTATGAACACCGTATAAAAAGATACACGGACATAGCTGCTTACGTACTCTTACACACGTTTATATAATATTTCTATCCTACTTATAAACAATTTTTTTTATTTATTAAAATATAAAAAGAAATTCCTTATAATTTATAAAAAAAGTAATAGGTTTGCAATTCCTAAATAAGTCGTAGGGAAACTATTCAATATTTTATAAAATTAATTGATATCATTTGAATTGCCATACTACATACCATATACACTTCACTTACGTTAAATGTCTTGTTTTGTATTTTTATTTTGAAAAATTAACATTTTTCATATATATTATATATATGTGTTTGTTTTTGATGCAGTATTTTAAGAAAATATTTTAATGATTTTGAATATTTTCTTAATTAATATATATAAATTAAGAATTAATATTTATTGCAGAATAAAGTAAATACCTTAAAATGAATTTCCAATAAATGCCTTACCTGAAACATAAAATGGAATAATATTAATTATATAAAAATACAATTTCTGAGGTATTTTTAATAAAAAATCATAAAATAAAACTACTTACATGAATAAGATATATCATGATTTTAAATATATCGTATTAACAATTAATAAATTAAATATAAATATGAATATATAAATTTATATATATATATATATATATGTGTGTATAGATACATATATTTATATGTATAATATATTAAAGTATATTATAAATGAAATATAAATAAATTATAAACAACATAAATGAATAAATTGTTATAAGTTTTTGAAGTAAAATTTATAATCGTAATAAAATAATGATGCGTTACTAAGTGTTAAGTTTTCGAACATAAAAATAAGATAAAGAATACATTTATAGTAAAACTTGTAATAATAAAATGGATGAATATTATAGTTGTAGTGAAGATAAAAGTACGGTAATAAAAAAAATTTGTTACGGTAACGAGGCCGCCTAAAAGTATGGTAACGATCTATGGTAAATAATGATATGCTAAGCTGTAAAAGGGTGTTATATAAAAGTGAATTGGGTTTCACGGGAGGGGCTCAAGTAATCAAACTTTAAGGAATGGAGAGTTGGGTGAAGTAATGGAATAAATGTACTGATAAAATGTTGCGTAATTTATTTCCTTGTAGTCGCAAAGCAAATTCGCTTCACCGATTCGTAATAGAGTCACCGCCTCATTTCCTCAGAGGAGTCGAAGCTCTTGAATTATAAAAACAGCGCATCCAGCATTTACAATAAACAGCGATAAGCCTTGAGCTGACTTACTCTGGCCGTGCTCATTCTTCTGACGCAGCAGCAACAGCAGCAACAGCAGCAGCAGCAGCGGCATCGGCGGCGGCGTCGGCGGCGAACCGCGTTTCAGAGGTTATTGTCCTCATTATTGCCCTTCTGCGAAACGAGAAAACTTTAGCGCGCGACACTGTGGCAGCAATCCAAAATTTTTGGCCTGGATAGTCTTCGGATGGGAACGTGACACCTACGGGAAACGACGAATTTGCATAAGTACGCGAGTCCTCGAGATGCCCGATTCGCCCCCACCGCACCCTCGCGGCTCTTGTCTTTCTCGCGAGATTCGGATCCTAATGGGACAAGGCCGGAAAATGTGACCCGATACGTTGTCTCGTTGCTCCTGCTCTAAGTGGGAGCGAATCGTGAAAGATAATGAGAAAACGGACGAGGGTCGGGATAGAGGGAGGGAGTCGGTGGCTCGAGCCAAAAGCGGGAATGCGCAGCGAGAACAATTCTAGGGAAAAAAATTCGCCCGGGCGATGGGCCGAGTCGTGGCGGTGATGGTGGTGGGCTGGAGGCCGGGGGGGGGGTGAGTGAGAAGGAGGAAGAGGAGGAGGAGAGGAGATGATGGCGAAAGCGAGTGGGGCCGCGACATTTTTTACGAAGCTCGAGAGGTGCGAGTAATTCCTCGCACCTCCTAATGATAACAATAAGAAATAAGAGCTCCGAAGGCAGTCTCGTTAAATATGACTTTACAAGCACTTTTTACATAACTCGATTTTATCTTAATACTGCACCGATAGCGAATTTTCGTATACACTGTCGTATACATTTGTGTGCACTATTACCAAATCAAGTGAAAGTAAACAATTTTTTTTTTATATATTTCTACGTCGAGACTACATTTTGGATAAATTATCTCGACAAGAATTGCATCAAAATGCTCAGCTGCATGTAAAATAAATATCCGATAATCTGCTTAACATATGAGAATGCTTGTATGTATATATTTTTTAGCAGTCTATTCAGTTTTTTAAATATGGTATTCGTATGAGAAAGGCATCGACAAAACTTCAAAGAATTTATATAAATACAATTATCTTTTCAGATGTTTTGAGCGAATGCTTTAATTAATCTAATTTTTCTTAACGAAATTTATAAGAAATTTAATACTATGATAATTATGTAACTCGCCAATAATTAAGAGTTAATATAAAAAGCTACAAAAGTAAATATAAAAAACTATGCAAAAATTTTACATTTATTAATTTTTTATCTTACGTATTTGAAAAAAAAAATTTTGTTTACCTACATGGAGATCCTTAAACTCATATTTACGTAGTTTTACGATCATAGCATACTATATTAATGTCATATAGACAAGTTCACATCATGATTTATAAGTGATAATTTTCAATATTAAGACTATTCTAAAAACCAGGAAAATTTTCTACATATTCACTATAAGGTTAAAAAAAAGTATGTCCAAAATTATTTTCAAAGGACTCTAATTATTTTGTAGTTTTATTTGCTGTGAGAAATCTCTCATTCAGATAATCTCTATACTTCTTTTGTCCATACTCCATAATTAATTTCATTCAAATTTCAAATAGAAGTTTCTATATTATTCTATATTTCTAATGTAATTACGGTTACTTATTTTATTTTTTATCTATTTGCGATATGAGTAATATGTTACTACAATTTTGAATCCATTGATTTTATACATTGCTTACAATTTTTTAATACTGCTTTAATGTTGCCATATTCCAATAGAAAATATAATAAGCATCAAATGTATGTGTATACTCCGAAATTTAAACGATCGTAAACGTAAGCTTTGAAAGCATTAACCTATTGACGTTCATATTATCAAATAATGATAAACGCTTGAGCATCGATGTATTCGGTAAATACCTTTTAACTTTTAGGGCAAAAATCTATAATAATTCGAACATGTTTTCAAGGTGTTTAAATTCAGAAAAATCAATCACTAATAAGCTTTTGTATCAAATACACCTTGTTGTAATGACTTTAAAATAGTCAATAAATGTTTTTGAAATGTTTTTATTAATTATTTCAGCAGTAATTATACCGCAGAGTTTCGAAATTAAACTGATTTTATAAGTTTTATTACTGATATTCTATCAATTGTATATTCGGAATGAACATTAATTAGCATATTTAAATATAATTATGAGAATATAATAATCGATAAGTTTCGTGAAAATAATCTAACTTCCGACATATTTATTGATTCTCCATTAAAGTGTGTACTTTCTTAATACGTTATTTATGAGATTGCATAAACAGTAAACAAAGTATATTATCAAGAGATGTATTATTTATTACATTACAAAAATTAGATAAATAGTGTACTTTAAATAGTACTCGTACAAATATTTGAAAAAACTTATTTTTAAAGCATGGTAAATAGTTCGAAATTTTCAATGCAGAATATTGATCCATATATATATATATATATATATATATAATAATATATACATGAAATTGATAAAAAAAATTACTAATTTAGATTTGGACAATGGAACTATAAATTTTAATTTTACGCTATATGAATTACTATAATACTTAATACCATTAAAATTAAGTACAAAGAAATAATAGGCATTGTTTATTATTATTACAAATTATTTTTTATCTAAAATTCTTAATGCTTATTATGATTTATCCTTTAACATTAGACATAGAAAATAATAAATAGAATTATTTAAATTTAGATACATTTACAATTTAAATGTAGATTTAACATAATATAGAAATTAAAATATTGAAAACGGTCAAAAATATTAAAGCACTGATTGTAACTTATCTGATTTCAAAGTACATTCACTTATGTATGATATCTTTAATTTAACAGGAGATCTCGATTATTACTAACACTTACCTTATTGTAAATAATAAGTCGTACTCGAGAAAAAACAAACAATGAAATAAATGAATTGTAAAAGAATTTGCAAGAAGCAATGTTACCATTATTACGAAAATAAGCTCTCTTGTCTTCAGATTTCGACTCAGGAACCTAAAAGAGCTTCTTCGAGCAGAAATCGCACTTGGCTTGCACCTCGGCAGCAAGTTTTCCTACCAATATGGCGTCTCTTGTGAGATTTTGAGAAAACGGAAGGAGCAGGAGCGATCTTGTGTTAAAGAAAGTAACCGTGCATAAGAAGGGAAAAAGATATATATATATATATATATATATATAGAGAGAGAGAGAGAGAGAGAGAGAGAGTGTGTGTGTTATGATTGAGAATGGATGGGGAATTCAGAGTGAGCAAGTGAGAGAATGAAGAAGGGAGAGAGAAATAAAGGCAGAGAGACATAGCTAGGGAAAAGATGCAATGTAGCTTTGAAAAGGCCGGGAAATCCTAGATTTCCTCTTAACCTCGAAATCCACAGAGGAAAAAAGAAACTGAAGAGAGAGAGAGAGAGAGAGAGAGAGAGAGAAAGAGAGTAGCCGCCGAGTTGAAGTTTGCAATGAATAATTGAGCCCTCGGGTGTACGCGGAAAGACAAACTTAATCTGTCAGTACGACCAACGAGTAACGTCACTACTTAGGACAGCTTTATTTTGATTTTATTTAATTTTAAGCTAAATCTGAATTGCCTGTTAATTATCTAGATTGAATTTTTTTCCTACAATTCTATTCCTCCTAAATCAAACACTATAAATAATATATATTTTATACAATGTTCCATACCATAAATTTAAAAACAATAACATAATTTAAAAATGAATGTGGATTTAAATAGATTAATACTTTTTTAAATATGTATGTTTCAGTTAATATAAACTTTTTAATTTTCTTATAGGTATTCATTGATTATTAATATGACAATGAAAATAATGATTATTGGATGCTAATTGACTATTATTAGAGGAAGAAAATAAAATTTTGTCAATAAAAACCGCAGAGAATACGCAATAAACTGTGAAATAAGTTATTTCAAATATACAGTTTTATATTTAAATAACGTTAATTGATTCATAAAAGTAAAACAATGGTATATAAGGGGAAATTCTTAGAAACTTGTATTCTAATAGTGACGTTACTTTTATTAAGTGTGCAATCTATGCGTGGATACAAATTAAAATCAGTCAGCGTGGTAATTATAATTTCATATACATTCATTTCCAATGATTTCGAATAACATTATTAATGTCGATAATATATATACACGTAATATATATGTATATGTATGTATGCATGTATATTTATATATTTCAGTTGTTCAGACATGGCGATCGAGTTCCGGATGAAATATATCCAAATGAAAAATACACGGAAAAAACTTTTTACCCCATACCCTTGGGAGGCCTAACAAACGTACAAAGATTTATCAATGAGAAAAATTTTGTTCATTCAAAATATCCTACTTTAAGTAGAAAAATTAATTACTAAATATTTATTGTGTACTAAATATAACTTTGCCTGTTGTTTTAGATGGGAAAAAGGAGAGAATACGATCTAGGTAAATTTTTACGAATGCGTTATAATGGGTTACTAGGGGATTTATATATTCCTTCGGAAATTTATGCGCGATCGACGGGCTACGACAGGGCCCAAATGAGCTTACTTCTTGTTCTCGCTGGACTTTATCCTCCAAAAAAAGAGCAACGTTGGGATCTTTTGTTTAATTGGCAGCCCATACCCATAGAGGTTGTTCCATTCAAGAACGATCCGTTCATGGCTCAGCTAAATTGTCCAGCGTAATTATACGATTTCTTTTTATTACATGGAAATATAAATGCGGCTACGAATACTTATTTCTATTATTACATAAAATTTAGATGGAAAATCTTGTTCTTAAATAATTCATATCTTTCAGATTTTTAAATGAATTTAATCGAACTGTACATACTCCTTTGTTCCGAAAAGATATAACTTCAAATCCAATGTTTGAAAAATATGTTAAAGAATACATGGGTCAAACGGGAGATCTGACAATCTATGACGTTGCACAGGTTTATACACATGTTTATGTGCTAGAAAGTTTGAAATTGAAGATTCCAGACTGGACGAAACTGTACTATCCGAAAGGATTGTTGCAGGAAATGTACGTTTTTACCTTAGAAACGATGGGTTATAGTGATCGACTGACTAGGCTGAGCGGAGGTAAGTTTTTTAAATTTCAGTACCTAATGTGCTGATATATTATTTCTATAGCCTGATTATGATACAGTTTGATCACTTGACCGTTACAGGTTCGATTCTTAAAACTATATTGAATAATATGATGACAATGAAAAAGGCTGGACAGAAGCCGAAACTCTTTCTATATAGTGCTCACGATATTACTATCGTTCCACTTTTAAACGTATTGAAACTGTACAAGCCCCATACGCCAAAATATTCAAGTGCGGTGATTTTTGAAGAGTACGAGATGAAGGAGGAATCATACATCAAAGTACGTATAAATCTTAATATTTATTATAAGTTCGTGATTCTTATTTAAAGTATTTGAAGCTATTACGATTATTTATTTTTCATACTTGATCTGAATTATCTTACAATGTCAAATTTTTATCTTATACAACTAACGAATGATAACATATTAAATGGTAACTTGTTTTATAGATTCTCTATTTCAAAGGAATTCCAAAAATAATTGAAACTATGACAATTCCTCACTGTACTCAATATTGTCCTTTGAAAGACATACTAAATATGTTCTCAGACCAGATGTCTGGCGATTATGAAAACGATTGTAAAATTACAAAGTAGCCAGAAGACGAAGAAAAGAAGGACCTACTGGACACAAGATTATATATATATTTAAAATTATGCATTTAAAAATTTATCCTATAAATTATAAAGTAAATAAATAATTAAATAATTTTTAAAAATATGGCTTTTTATTATTACAATAACCGCAAGTCTAAGATATCATTTTTTTTATAATTAAGAATTCCATATCTTTACGGAATAAGATATTCATGTTAATACTTATTTACTTGTGGGGTAATAGATAAATTCTTAAATACGACTGTGCACATATGAGCACGTTCGCACAAAAATGCGGATTTCTATACGGCCACGCTGTGTGTTAATTAATTAATATTCTTTAGTTATTTATTTTCAATTAATACTTCGTATTAATTGAATTAGTTTTATTGAGCTTAAATTACTTTTGAAAACTATTTATAATCATGTTACTTTTTCAAATATTAATTTGTACTCTTTGAAACTATAAATGTAACTACAAATATAATATATTGTAATAGTAATAAATATTTTTATATAAATTAAATATTTTTTATATAAATATTTTCGATGATTTGTGAATTTATAATAGTTATTACAGTGAATAAAAATCATTCACTGTAATAACTATTATAAATTCACAAATTAAGTAATTACCGTATATGTCGTAGTTGCAGTCATCGATTAAGTATTATTCTTGACTAACAAGAAATGATCTATATTTCATTATTAATATATTGACTTTATGTTAATTTTGTATATTCGTCTTAATGTACAATTCAAATAAAGAGGGAAATCTAATTATAAATCAAGTTCCTTTACAATGTTAGGAAACGTTAATTATAGATTGCTAAGTTTGAATGATTCGTATTATAAATTGTAGAAAGAATGTTTAATATTCACTTTAAATTTAAATTGTTTCAGATGAGTTATTAAAGAAGATTCGTAAAAAATTTATATACTTAAAATGAAATATAATAGTTAAAAAAACAGATTTTGGAGACCTTATTAAAAATTATGGGTTACTTAAACTATAAAAAAAAAAGTAGATTATAAAGCTTTGTAATATAAACTATTACATAGTGACTTGTATAAATTTAATTTTAATTTTAATTTCGTAATGAAATTTATGACAATTATGTTGATATTTGTGAGCCAGAAATTAATATCCAATATTGATCGATGCTCATATTGAATAATAAACATTCTGTTGAGGTCTAGCCTAAGCCATAGCCAGTCGATAAAATTATGATTATCGCGATGAATTTTGTCATAACGGTTTTTTGTAATGAGCGAATTGTTATGGGTTCGGCTAAGCTATCGGTGTTGTATAAATTTCTTGATAATTTTGTAAATAACGACTTTTTGTGCAGACGGAATTATTAGAAGAGCTAAGGGCGCCTCGATGCCGAGAAAAGATCGTATGTTTTTCGGACGGACTGCGCGCAAATATTGGCGGGAGGAGCGTGTAATCCGTTATCCGCAGAATTATTAATACGTGCGCCAATAAGAATGTGTGTTAAAAAAAATCATCCCTACCTAAGGAGAAAAAAAGCCGTTTATAAATAGAACGAATTTGCGAAGGGCAGCCATTACTAGTCTCGCTTTTGCATCAGTTACAATGGAGTGATTGCCATTCGCAGTCCCGCGTACTTGTAATGAGTCATTGCTACTCGGGCTCAAGTATCGGTTACAATTATCCACTAATAGTTTTATAACTCGACAATTGCAAATAAACTCATATTTAAAATAAAAGAAAAGTTTATTTTGTTGGCGTGGTGTCATATCTCTGAAAATCCTATATATATATATATATATATATGTATATATATTGTTATTATATAAAAAACGAGTGCACGGCTCGTTAACTCGACGTGTGTTAGGCATGTGGTCGAGTTAGACCGCGTGCTCGTACAAACGGTAATATTTTATCTGTAATCGATAGTAAATATAAAATTAATGTACGTTTCTTATTAATATCGTTTATGGCACATAGTACAAAATTTTCATATTAAATTGATAATAACGTAATTTTATAATACGATTATAATTTGAATACGAATATTTAAAGTGCAAGCAAATGCAATATTTATGATATATGAAGATTTGCATGAAATCGAGGGAAAAGCAGAGCAATCAGTCAATTATGGAAGTGAAGTTAACAAGTATAGTTATAAAATCCTGTCAAAGTATTTAGTTAGTTAGGCACCAATAAATAAATAAATAAAAAAAAAAAAAAAAAAAAAAAAAACACACAACCACTAAAGAAGAGCGCGTAATCAAGAATTCGAGAAATACTAAGAGTAAAGACCACAGTTAACGCTACTCAATATATAAACTAAGTATGTAGAATACAAACGACGTAAATGATGTGTTGCAATTGGAGGTACAATGGATTGATGGATTTACGAGGGTCGTAATAATGAAGAGATACCGTCATATTTGGAATAATAAATATCGAGATTTAAGGAGTGCTCCATGTGAAAGCGCTCAGTCACAGAAGTGCTGTGCTCGGTACGTAGGTCTCATAAGGCCGAAGTAAGGGCGTCGGTATTAGGTGACATAACATCTTTATAGCTAATGGGGACGTCTAGTATAATTTCTCGCTCTATAAAACAGGGATTGGTCGCGCGGAGCGGGAGGAGGAATGTCGGGACTGCAGCCGATCGACTCGCGTAAGAGCCGCGCGAAGAAAGAGGAGGAAAAAGGACCGGGAGAAAGATATAGAGAGCGACGTTAAGTGTTTCCGTTGCCGGCGACGAGAGACTTACGGTAATCGCGTTTAACCGTGACGGGCGGCGACTGCTTCACGCGCGAGGGCTCCCTCATAATATCCCCAGCACATTTCCCTCCTCGCGATCCTCCATGCCACCGGGCGTAGTCTCTCTCTCTCTCTCTCTCTCTCTCTCTCTCTCTACCGTCCCCCCACCCCCCCCCATAACCGACACGGCGAGCTTCTTTTTACATCGCGTATTGAAAATTCCTCCCCCATTTCTCCCGCTTCAAGACCGGCGAATGCATTTACCCCGATGACGCGCACTCGAGCAGCAGCAGAAGGTCTGGATCGTATTCGCTGACGCGGAATCTGCTGAAAGTCGGATCTCCACTGCGAGGGAATCCGACAATTCTCTCCCCCCCCCTCTCTCACTCTCTTTCTTTATCCCTCACTATCTCACGCATATCTATCTATATCTGAGCACGACTGCTCCAGAAAGAAAGAGAGAGCACGAGGCCGAGAAAGGCATTTCTTTTGATGCGACGTCTGCTCTCTTCGTCTCGCACCTTTTCAAGGCCGCTATGTACCGCAATGGCTTGCGCTTCAACTTTTTCACCCAATCTTTGAGATGACTCAATGAGCCGCTTAATGACTGCACCTATTTCTCTCGATAGCCAATGCCTCTGTGTCTTAGCGTTACATCACAACGCTTACATGCTTATTCTTTGTTACAATGCCTTTAAATATTAGAAATAAATTAATTATGATTATTAATGTAATGTTCTTATACAATATTTTATCCTGGTCTGCGGACGTGAATTTTATCCACACTGTATTATTTTCAATTTGAGTCCTAGCTATACTTCATTAGCCGACGTATTCCTCAACTGTTTAATTACACGATCTTCTTTATTGACCAATTTTTTAATTCAAGCTTAACTAACTTAACCCTTTGACTCTATTTTCTAGATAAAGACTCCGACTCCACTATCTCATCGACAGATGTTTTATTACTACGCTTTAAGCAAATTTTTAATAAACCTTCTATTTTCATATTCTTCGTACATTCATTATTTGGAATAAGTTAATATTAAACATAAATCGCTTAATTACACTTGAGTTTAGTTTCATCTGTTTTTCTATAGTAAATTTCCGTACTCTGATCCGTACATTTGCTTAAAATTTTATATTTCATTAACCGCATTGTTAAGTTAAAAAAGCAATATCAATTTATTTTAACAATCGTGTACATTATTAATCCGAATATAATGCTCGTTTCTTATTTATAGCTCGTTTCTTAACGTACTTTCGCTTGACAATATTGTTATTAAAACTAATATACTCTGACAGTAGTATAAATTATTTGATCAGCTTACATGATGATACGTAAGGTCTTTTATAATCTAATTTAATATTTTGTATTTTAAATCCTTAATTTATATTATTTTCATAAGCTAATTTATGTTTAACGATTATCACGTTACCATTTTAATTTGGAATGTTGGTTTACGATAAATTCGACTACAATTATATCTGTATTTTGTTAAAAAGTCATTATTATTATTTTAAATTTAGACAAATAAAATTGACACAACATTTATATTGATTAATTTTAAAATTCTATATTTCATTTACGTGAAATACGAGACCTAGTCACTATCCATTACTTTATTCTTTATTTACCTGTGGATATCACTAGATCGATGCCCAATGCGCTAGACTGGCAGCTAAAAAATGTTTACGTATAAAGAGATTTACTTAACTTAGATAAAACTCGCATTACATCACGCACGTAGATAATCCTTCATTATTTTTGTTTATATAAGAAAAATATGTATAAAAATATTTCTATTTTACATTTTGCCATTTGGATACGAAACCAGTATAAATAGGTCTTCTGTAAATTGATAAATTCTTCTTGATAAATAAAATACAGCTTATTATAACTAGATTATTAATACCTAACATTATACATATTTGAATCTAGCAAATATCAATAAAATTTTTACTTTTTGAAATTATATTATCTGCTGAATTTTCAGACTAACATTCATGTATTTTATTCTATGGCTTTTTTAAAATATAGTTCTCAGAATTCTCTAAAACCCTGAATTGAAGCAAATTAATTCAACAAATTAAGTTTACTTTTGTTCCCTTATTTTAATAGAATGTTCAACTAATGGAATGGTGAGGACAAAAAGCTCAATTTAAAACGATAAATTTACGTGTTTAATCTGGATCTAAAAAAACAAACACGATTATGATTACGTATTTTATGCGCGAACGTAAAGAGTATTAATATATTAAAAAGGCATATTTATTAGTTACTTTCGAAGTACTAACAGACATGACACTAGCTATTTTACAAATTTAATAGTCATTAGTTGAATTTTTATGAGCGTGAGATTCAGTTAAATTTATTCAGTTAACAAAATGTTTAACGTGACTTTTTACGCGAAATTTCTTATATTCCTTGCGATTTATTTATTATCAAGTTGCGGAGAATCGAAAGCGGATGGATTTAAATTAAGGAATATCCATGTGGTAACTATTTTCTTAATTCTAATACGAGTAAAACTATATTCTGAATTTCACTTCTCTTATAATAATAAAAAATTTCAAGATATTTCGACATGGAGATCGTACCCCAGAGGCATTGTATCCGAAAGATCCTCACAGTCTCTCCGAATTCTACCCAACTCCACTCGGCGGATTAATTAACGTAAATAAAAATAAATAACATTATATACGAAGGCTTATATCGATGGTCTTACATTACGTTTCATTTTTAGGAAGGCAAACTTAGAGAATATGAACTAGGAAGATTCCTTAGAAAGACGTATTACCGATTTATAGGGGATTTATATATTCCTTCGGAAGTTCATGCGCGATCAACGGGCTACGACAGGACCCAAATGAGCTTACTTCTTGTTCTCGCTGGACTTTATCCACCTAAACCTCCCCAACGATGGAATCCCGATCTTAACTGGCAACCGATACCTATAATAACGGCCCCTAAGGATGATGATCCTCTTTTGCATCCGAAGGCCTGCCCGACGTACAAATTTCATTTTACCTTAAATTTGAAATGATTCTTCACATTTTTCATTGACTTGGCCTACAATAGTTAATATCCTTTCCCAGGTACACCAAGGAAATGAACAGAGTGAAAGAAACTAAAGAGTATAAGAAGGATCTTGCGCAATTCAAAGAGTTAATGGCCAAAATGACGGAGTACACTGGAGAAGAAATGAGCGGGACGGATAAAATCATCGACGTGTTCCATACTCTGACATCCGAACGGGCCATGAATATGGAAATTCCAAAGTGGGCAAACGATTATTTCCCTCAAGGCCCTATGATTGACGCTGTTATTTTCCAATATAAAACAATGAATTATAATAATTTGCTTAAACGATTGAATGGAGGTTAGTAGTTTTGCAGAACGATTTATTTATACAATACAGACGACAATACGATTGCGAGCAGATTTTTTTAATTTATTCTCTCTTACATCGGTTCCGGCTATTCTAGGTACGTTTCTTCGAAAGATTTTCGATGACATGAAGTCGACGGAGAAAGGAGAATCCGTACCTAAAGTCAATCTGTACAGTGCACATGAAATCACTGTTGCTGCAGCATTATTTGCATTAAATGTATGGAAGCCAGTAGTGCCTGAATATTCAAGTGCAGTTATTCTTGAGCTCTGGGAAATAGATTCCATATTCCACGTTAAGGTCATTAAATACATAAAGTGCATTATTTTTTACATTCTACTATATACTCTTTTTTTTTAATCTCGTATGACTAAGAAATTATTTAACTTAAATTAATTACTAGTTCTGTATAAAAATTAATGTATTTAGTAAAATATTGACAATTCTGAACCATAATGTTACATAATGCCTTTTTTAAAAGTAAATAAGAAAATAATAATGACTTTACATTGAGTTGAATAATTAAAATTTCTATGTAATTTTATAAACATTATAAAACTAACAAAAATATTTTTTAATTAACGAAAGTACCTAATAGCTTAGTATATATATAATCTTACGTAAAGCATAAAACTTAATTTTTAATAGCATTGCGTAAGAAATTATTTATTCGTGATCTCGTCATTTTTCTTAACATGTTACAAATATAATTTTTGCAATTTTTTTTCTTCTTATAATTCTTTGTACTGGTTTCATTATCTAGGTGGAATATTATAATGGAATTCCAGCAGAAGCTGAAAATCGAATAATTCCAGGATGCGATAAATATTGTCCTCTTGATAAATTTGAGAAACTAATGAGTGATATATTGCCAAATGATTACGTCCAAGAATGTTACGGAGTTACAATTAACAAAAAAAGAAAGACAACTGGGAAGAAAAAAGTTATATCTCCAAAAAGTTCCAGCTTTCCTCAACGAAAACGAATTTTTCCTGCATAAAAAGAATTAAAGCTTATTAGTTAATTATATTTATGATAAAATTAAATTATTAGCTCTTTCAGTAATTTACAAATTAAAATTTACAATTAAAATTTTATATTTCACGAAAAAGAACTTTTTTATTTTATTAATGACGACAATTCATCACTATTTCAGGAACATTTACTTATTAATAACATTTTTATCAAAAGGTTTTAAGCGTATCATTATTTCTGCTGGCATGTCTATTTAAAATATTTGCAAAATAAAATCTAAAACGAAAAAAAAATCTTTAAAATAAACTCATAAATGTATTAAATACTTACAGAATTCCAAAAATGATAAAGTACTATGAGTTTATTTGAAAAAATACTCACGAATGTAAAAATAATAAACAGATGTGGGAATAAAATATAAAAGAATGTTACATAAAACTATAGTTATTGCAAATATTGTTGAGGAATTTTTCTATTTAACTAATTTTTTCTCGCTTAATATTGATATTAAAATTAACGACGAAAAATGATATTAAGAAGATAATAAAGAAGAGTTCAGTTTTTAAATGTATTTATGGAATTCTTACGTAATAGATTCGAAAAGAATAAACGAAACGGATAATGTATAGAAATATTTTTAAAGCAATAAATCCCAAAGCAGTTTTTTATTACGCCGTTTCTTGATTTTCGGAGTAGAGATATTTACGTTGCACATTTTCAAAATATTCAATATCTTGGTTTATTAACGCAACTTCTGTCTTTGTTTCGATTTTATTTTTCCAATTTTTTTTAAAATTTTTTTTCATCATTTTACCTCATCACGAAGTGCTTGGAAAAAATTTTACTGCTTTTTTTAGTACCCTTAGGAAATGATGAACTACGGTGATCCAAAATATCGATATTTCGAGAGTCGGGTGAAAGGGGTAAAAATCTCGGGCGTCAGGCGGTATCGGTACGCAAATAGAAAATAAAGAGCCAAGTAAGAGTGGTAAGGATTTCGGTTGGGGCTAAGGGTGGCCTTTCTCCTATCGAAGGAAAATTTCCTGCGATCCCTTGTGATTTCCTGCGACTATTCCTGTCCAAGGGGCACTCGACGCTCCTTCTTCACCTGGATAACGAACCTGCGCTACGAGGACGAGCGCCCCCCCTCCATCAACCCCGCCGTCCCACCATCTTATTCGAGCGCCGTGAGACCCCGCCCAGGTCGAACCAACCCCGTAAAATCTGGGCTTCCGCGTCGAGGCGAATTTATGCCCCATAAATTCACTCTGCTCTCGGTGCAGCTTCGAGTGGTGACTAAACGCCTCTAGTTCCCTTGCTCGGCTCTCTAAGTCACGGCTTCACCTGCACAAGTTCCAGGGCAAGAATCGATCCTCGAAGACGGAGACCAAAGGGAAGGCTTGACGCCCGTTGGACCTCTTCTCCTTCAATTTTTCCTCGAATTTTCCCATCTGATATGGCCGAGCCGAGAAGTATCGAGAGCTCCGCATCCGTTACTTTGAATCCAACGACTTTTTCATTTTCATTCATAAAACTTTAGAGCCGAATGTATGGATCTCCATATTTCGAGAGCTATACGCAGCGAAAATAAAAATCTTATTATTACATTTCAAAGCTTATAGTATTTGTAGAACCTTTCCTTCAGACAGTACATTTCTCAAGCATTCGCTATTCATTCCCTGTATCCCTCATACTCCTAATCATCCCAATGACCACTCGCTCTATAAATATTCCCTTAATATTCAACTGATTCTACTTATAATAGTTGTATTTTATATTAGCTATACATCATGCAAATGCGTATACATGTTACGGTTTTTTTTTTTATTTGAAAATTATTTTTATCTAAAGAATAAAATAAATAAAAATTTATTTTCATTGTGTAATTAATTATAAGTTCACACCTTAAAAAAGATTCTTCGTATCTAATTAATCCAATTAACCCCATTATATTATCAATAATGGAATAGTATAATTTCCATATTGATCGATCAATTTCATTTTATAAGCAATTGACCTACATATATAATCCCATAGCAATTTACATTTATTTATGCTTCAGTTATTTAATCATAAAATTTAATATGGCCAATACTTTCACGTATTAACTTAGTAGTATAAAAAGATATTGACTAAAATTCATGCCAAAGTAAAAATTTTTCCGCTATTTATAATTAGCGAATTCAACTAATTTATCTAACTCATTTATCAAATATTTACACTCATAAAGAATAATTTTGTTTTAATCAAGAGCACCTATTATTTATCTAAATCCAAAAATATGTATTAAGAAGACGATAACATGAACATTATACTTGAAAATTTTCAATTTTATATTTATTTTACCTTTTATTTTTAACTGATACCGGCTCAAGAAAAGGAGTAACTAATTTAAAAGTTAATGGAGGGATTAAAAATTTTGATAAAAAGTATCTTTATTTTCAGTTTTTTGCTTATAAGGAACAATAATGTTTGAATACAAAGCACAGAAATAAGAGAATTCCGAATTTTATTTAGAATTAAATTCTATTCAGTTTAACTACAGAATATCCGATATTTAATATCGTATAAAAATTGTTAAATATTGAACGTTAAATATTGAATAATTGCTTAAATTATTATTATTATTAATTAAATAATGCTTGCTCGAGTGGAAAACTTATTTCAATTATTTTCGTAATTCAAAAATATAACGTGTAAAATAAATAAAATGTATATCAGTAAGGTATATAACGTATATATAGTAGTCTTTACCAAATTGAGCTCTTTAGATTAAGTCTATTTATATTATATACACAACCAAATGTAATTTAAAGTAACATAGTTTAAAATAGTTTTAAATGTTTAAAAGACAGCGTAGGCTTTTATTACTGATAATGATTTATCTATATGAATCTTGTACCTTAGTACATGTGAATTTCACCTGCCGTTTTTTATTTTATTTTTCACGATTCTGGATAAAATACATTACGTTTATATAATAATTATTATTACAGCTTTACACTCTTAAATATGCGCGTAGTATAAAATTTATATTTTTACACGTTCAAAATATTTTAATTTAAAGACTTAGATAAGGGTAGTTGTCCATGAAGTACTTGTATTTAAATAGAATAAAAATTGGCAAATATTTCCTGAAAAAGTTTTGAATAGTTTAATAAAATAGTGACTAAAACAGATAACGTAATCCTTCTTCATGTCCGTTGATAGGATTTTATATTAATTTCTCTTACAAAAATACGTATTATACTACCAATTCGTAATAATGATTATAAATTGATAAAAATGTAACCGTCTGATACTCTCATTAAAAGTATTAAAGCGTATAATCAACAATGTTTATGAGAAAGTTTCCTTTTTTAACTATTATTTTAAATGTTATGCATTAAATGTATTACGTAGTAAATAATCATTATGGATTTATTGAAGCTAAATAACGGATTTACGCTTTCCTTAATAAAAACTCTTCGTAATTGGCTAATAGTCGTGAAAAAAGTAGTTCCAGTCGGCAGGAAAGCTTATCAAAAAGATTATACTTCAAATTTTAATTACAAATTAAATAAACAAATGCTCTACTTCTATTATTTTCCTTTCTTTCTACTTTTTACTTCCAGAAATATATATATATATATATATATATACGTATGCTATTGGATTCATAGGGAGGGGAAATGTAATTATTTGATTGACTCGAGTCAACATGTTTTCTAAAATTTTAAAAAGTACTATAAAGCTTTTATAAAAGTTAGAAGAAATGTATTTGACTCTCATAAATAAAATCTTAGCATACAGTCCGTCAATGAAAATCAATTACGTAATTGTTTAACTTATAAAAGACTTAATGAAAATCATGGACAATAAACAATCAGCAACATTGCACGTTATTAAATAATCTTTGTAAACAATACCAAGTCAAATCATTAATATAATGTAGTTTTAAATGAGATAATCTAGATTTATTATTTGTCATTAATTCGATTAACAGTGCTTTTATGTGAAGAAGATAATTAATAGCCAAAAGCTTTATAAAGATAATATAGGGGATGGCGGCGAAAGTTCCATGGAATATGAAACGGACTTATAATCGCGAATAAGTACTAACGTCTCGTTTCTCAGAGGAGCTGCTATAACTGGGCATAGTTGCAAAAACTCGGGGCACGCTAAAGCGAAAGGAGTCGCTAGTTTGGAGGAAAGAAAAGTCGCGGCCGCGGTCGTCCGATGGTCAGAAGGCAGCGGCGCCAAGAAAGTTCGAGTCTACCACGGAGACCTTCCCCGTCTGGTGCAGCGAGACTCATGAGATTCATCGACGACGGGCACGCGAGTAAACAAATGCTCCGGATCCCCCCGTCCCCTGACCGTCGCTGCCCACGGCGAGCTTCATGCACTCGTGCTACTCGTCAGACTAGAAGGGAAAATTTGTCGTTCGGCTGAAAAAGTGAGATGCAAAAAATATAATGAGATACCGAAATTGATGGAGTGCGGGGATGGGCCGGAGAAGAGGATTCGGGCTCGAAAACAAATAGTTCACAGGAGTGAGAATGAGGAGTGGGTCGGGCGATCAGGAACACAAACAAACAGGAATAACACCCTACCGGATGAGAGTTCGCGCGACAGAACTTACTCAACGATCGGGGCGGCTAGTTTGGTGGGGGGGGGGCAGGGAGTTGGAGCTTCTGACAAATTCCCAAATTTGAATCCCGACGCATTACTTGTAAGTACATTGAACTGTTTGTCTTGGAGTGGGAGTAACGCGATGATTTCTTGCTTGCAAAATAATCTTCACTATGAAACGAATTGCAGTTGGGTAACAAAGAGTAGAAATTCATTTGTTTACCTTGGCTCCTTTTTAGATTCACTTATAAAATTAAGCAAAAATTCTAGTCAACGATTACTTTTTTTATTTTTTTTTTTTTATTCTTTTTTTATTTTATAATATTCCGATTGTTTGGTTCTCGAAAACATCTGATAAGACAGAATGAAATTTATACTTGACGTATATTTAAAGAATATTTACATATTTTAACTTATGCGTATTGGAATAAATGGTTAATTTAATAAAGTGTTTATTTTAGTTTACCTTATACTAGCAATATTTATTACACCTTATCAATACTAATACGGTTTCACAAATTAAGTATTTCATTTTTCAATATTTATCAATATTTTCTCACAATAATAATAATATCATTAATATTTGCAGCTATAATTATTAACGGTTGTATTGAGGCATGTAAACCATTTTTAAACCTTATTTAGCTAATGAAATTAAAGCATGTTTCGATTTCAACATTACCTAATTATTTCAATAATTGAACAACTTAATCAATAAATATTTACTGTATACATGTTAGACATTAATAAAAAGCTTGTTGCTTTAAAACAAATTTTAATATTTTCTATTGCAAGGAATTATTCGATTAAAGAATAATCGTATAATAAAAGACCTATAAAAAAATTAAATAATCAAAAAGGTAATAATTAAGTAACTAAAAAAGGCAGCTAGCGCAATAATGTAATAACGATGCCGATATATAGGCAGATCTGACAAAAAAAGCTACTGCAAGAGATAACGCGCATTTACAGTTCCTAGAATTTGTAGTCTTTATTGCTGCAATTGCAGCTGATGCGATAGCCAACACTAAGCCTTCTATCAAAGCCAATAACAATTAGCGTTCATTCTTATACGACGAGTGTCCCTACTTTGTTACTCCTACTCCATTCTTCCGAAAGTACTTTTGGCCTTGAACATGGCTATGTAGAACGAAATATCTGAATTTTCGAATCAACATGTTCTGTTACAAAATGATTATGAACGACTGAGTGTCGCATTAGAAATATACTGCTTCGGTTTGATAATCGTTTAGCGTGCAAAGTTGAAATATTATTTTAAATGTCAATATTTCGAATTGAAAACTGCGTCACTGTTTATTCGAATCGCAAGGAAATGATACAAATTTTGATTGCCAGTTCATGTGATAGAATAGTGGAAAAATTCTACGAAAATTTTACCGCAACGTTTGCAATAAAATGAAATTTATCACTTTTTTATTAAATGTCATATGTGTGTGTGTGTATATATATATATATATATATATATAGAGAGAGAGAGAGAGAGAGAGTGAGAGAGAGAATGCTTATAATAAAAAATAAATATTAAATAAAAACGACTTTGTTCACTTTTTATGAAAACTAAACATTTGATCTAGTATACTATTAATTATAATAATAATAATCACAATAATTTTAATAATATTAATAATAATAATAATTAATTAATAATAATATTAATAATAATAATAATAATAATAATAATAATAGTAATAATAATAGTAATAATAATAATAGTAATAATAACAATAATACTAGTAATAATTTAGTCAAGTTTTGAATGTAACAGTAACTGACAAGCATTTGTAATGGTAAAAATTGTTTAAATAGATAATTATTCAATTCAATGAACTTAACAAAATTTAACAAACAGATTTCATAGGCTATATGTTTTTCTATTGCGTCTAAATATGTTCATTACACTGAAATTAATATTTTGTTCAAGGTGGATGAACGCAATCGTATAAAATAACTGTATGCAGTTAAAAAAATTACACAAATGTTTCCCAGTAACTGATTGTAGTGGGCATTAATAGTCCCATGATTAGAGGTAGAAGAGAATCGTAGGGATTATCATCTGAATTGACTTCGCTAGTGGAATACTTCTTTTATTGCTTTTAGACGTACGAACGGACATGGGAGCCAGCAAACATAGCTAATGTTTTCCAAAGAAAGTAAGCAAGGAAGATTTGTAATTCGTAATTAGCTAATTTCTTGTAATTAAAGTGATTTTAGATATAATCTTAAATACTCTTCACAAACTCACTTTTATGGCTAATTTACTCGAACAAAATAAATAATGTTTATATATTTTATTTTAGCTTAAATATACGATTTTTACAGTGCAAATGAAAATTAGTTATTTGATAAATAAAAATTAGTTGCTGATAGTTTTATTAGATTACTTTGATCCGTTAAACTACAGATTATCAAGGGAAAAAACATGATTATTAACAAAATAAATTAATTAATTTATAAAAACATCAAATTTAATTACTAATACTTATTGCTTGATTAATGCTCACTATTATGTCAAATAATGGTAAACATCCATTTATACTTTATTATAATATATACTAAATCTTGAAAACCTATTTATACATCAACAATATACAAATACAGATAACGTATTTTTAAAACATGTTTACTTTTGATTGAATCATTAAAAAAAAATCAATATATTTCGAAATTTATGGATAGATAAATTTTTTAATAATAGATATTTATTAAATAAAAATAAAGTAAAAATTTGCATCACGTAAAATTTATAATTTTATTTGCGCATTTTGTATTAAATTCAGTATGATGCTTTAAATAAACTTAAGCTTTTTAATATTTATACATTTGTAAATAAATTTACATGAAATGGCAGCAATCTTTTCACATTATTCAAAAGTAATATTTTCATTAAAAGGTCTCCACTGAAATTATTCTGTCTTTTCTTCAGAAGACTCTACATAAATATTAAAAACGATTTTTATCTTTATTTTAGAGAATTGTAAAAAATAATCTCAGAGCTCATTAAAATATAAATAAATAAATAAATAAATAAATAAATAAATAAACAAATAAATAAATAAATAAATAAATAAATTTACAAAGTAATTGAGGTAATTGAACCAGGATCTCAAAAATGTTTAAAATCTCTTGGCAAGATAACGTAGAAAATGAAGCTGAATAAGATATACATAGCGATGGCTGTACATACGATATTGCGAGTAAAAATACGCAGACTGGCCCATCGGATATCTAGACTTCCACGCGATACAAAGTAGATATGCCAGGCATGAGGTTGAAAATTGAAAAGGCAATACGTACAAAGGAGTCCGTCCAGCAGTTCACAACATTACGCAAACTTCCGTCTGGATAATTTTTTTAATTCGAAAATAAACCTCATATTAATAGTAATAATAGTATACTGTAATAATATACAGTAATGATAATTATTTAGTAAATAATAAAAAAATTAGTTAAGAGATGACGAAAGTTTCCACTTGTTCTTGAATTATTATTTTCAACATATTAAAAACGGTCAGTTTATTATTTATTTTAAAAAACTGACGGAAATGAATAACCATTATTTAATTGTATGCACAGATACAGCATCATAAGTTCATTAATTTCTTATAGACGCGTTCTAACTTCCAGTTTCAAATGAGCCTTTGTGAGCGTATCCTGTAGCAACATGCATGGTTAAGTTTGTTAAAGCTTATGTATTTAGCAGTGTAAGAAGGAACTAGAAAGTTTATAAACCCTTTTTAATATTTATGTATTGTAACTGGCTATTTTAAGGATCGTTGTAAGCAGCTTTATAGGGGATTAATTAACGGCTGTGCAATGACGCTATTCTGAATAAGGTAATCTAACTTTTTGAGCAATTTCGATTCGAACGAGCGATTATTCACTTGACAGCTCTTTAATGAACTATTCATCGAGTTAAGTTCGAGTCATTTCTAGGCCTTCCCGATATAGAATAACAAATTTTCATAAAATGTTTTGAGTCGTTATTGCTAGTCAATACTAGCCGAATCCCATGATCCGATCTATATTCACGAATGCGGAAACTTGCAATACGAAAACGGCCGAGAACGCGTATATTTTTATATTACAGCTACTCCCACGTCTAATGCCGTTATAGCCTTGGTATATTTAATTTATCCCCTCAATGCTCCTATAATGAAACGTACAATTTTTTTACTCATTGTACGCTCGATCGACTTAAAACAAACGGAAATTCGAGTATTCGTGAGGAATAGCGACATTCCGATCGATCGCAGACTTTCCATTATTCAAAGCACTGATTAAAAACTCGCGGTTCACTAATTCATATTTTCTCTTTGCTTGGGAAAAATCAATGCCACTTCTCGATTTGGGCGCAACGGTAATATGGAACTCTATCCAAATAAGCAAAGACAATTCCTCAGATGCGAAATGATTATTGGTAGCAGCGCAAATCTGGTCTAACGCCGAAGTGACATAAAAAGCATATTGGAAAACGTCAAAAAGCTCTTATTTCCCCTTATATTTAAGCAAAAAGTGAATAAATTATAGTGAACTTAGTTGTTAATGTGCTTAAATTCGTGTTAATTCATGAAAAGTGATAAGAATAAAGAAATTTCGGGGTGCTCCTATGAAGTTTGCCGGGATATTATGGGTATTATTTTTATTAAGCAAACGCAGTCGGTAATGTGACGCCAGCCGAGTAAAAAGTAATGCGATATAATTTCTTAATGAATTCGTGAAGTATCAGCTTTTGATAGAGTAAAGGAAAGAAGAAAAGACTTGATAATAAAAATAATAAAAATATTAAAAATCTGTTGAATTGACGGAGAGGATGTAAATTTTTACATTAAATTATTCTACAATATTTACTTTGAGTTTGAATGCCTGTAATGTGAAACCGCCTACAAGGCAAGGATCACGACGAAGAAGTGTGTGATATTTTAAGCCCCGTAACGGAGCTTTTAATTAAAAGTCTAAATAAAGCATATCGTGTTTCGTAAGTTGTGAAAGGCACTGGGTGGGAATTTTAAAAAATCCTCAGACACAATGGTAAAATCGCTTTAGCCATTCGTAATTAATTGAGTGACGCATTCGCTCGTAATTAATCGAGCATGACCGTCAGCTCTGACATTGAAGATCCGGACGTTTTAATGCAAAGAAGAAATGAAAGAAAAAATAGCGCTGCATTCATTAATTCAAGATAGAATAAGGAGTAGAGATTTTTTTTTAGGGATAGATGGGAGGCGTTGAGAAGGAAAATCTGGTCACCATTCAATCGGAAGGGACTCGCGGACGTGATTCGTCGTTAACCGGCGCGAGACAATGTCAGAAAGACGAACTCTGTAATGGCCGAGAGAAATAATTAACGGATGAAGGACGTGGGGGGGGGGGCCGCCACCACCACCGTCGCCACCACCACCGCCTTACCGAGACAGGCTTAATGAGCCTCCTTAGGAGATTTTGAAGTTAGCTTGGCATTCGTCGAGCTTGCATTACTATTTTCATCGAGTCCCTCGACATCCAAATCCTCGGCCCCAATAAGTTTAATTATTTACGTTTCTATACGTATACCTGATTCGGCTATTAGGGCCGTAGTGATTCTATTAGCAGTCCTGGTGCTTGCAATGACTTTTCCCTCTCGGTGCTTCGTCGAAATTCGTCGACATTACTTGTCGATACGTAAGGTGAAAATGCAAATTATCCACTGCAGTCTATATAAATGTATCAATGGGTCCCGGAGCGAAGACGGCCTTTTTTATAATAAGCCGCTTAAAGCAATTACTTTATAAATTATTCTCACTCAATAAGAAAGGTGATAAAAAGTGGACAGGCTTGGAAGCGAGTCCGAAATGCGCCGACGAAACAATTGAGAATACGCAAGCGCTCTGCAGACATTGAGACGCTCTATCAAGGAAATAACCACGGAAAAAGGAAATGACCTAATCTGCTGGAATCCTATAAAGCATAAAATGAATAAAAAAAGAGCTCCTAAGCCTGGGGAGGGCTGTTTCTCCAGGTGCGTCATCACGCAATGCGCCAATGCCTGATGCGGATGTCACTCCGCACGGATGGCGTGTCCGGTAGCACTACGACTACACCGACGCCAATTCTCATTAGGCCCTTGGGTATTAATGTTAAGGATGGCTAGAGGCCTCCGCATGCGAAAATAATCTAATGCGACTGAATCCTGGAGGGAAAGCACGAATGTGCTCGGTAAAAGAAACTTTATCCGTCCCTTCCCTTCATCACAAGCTTACAAAAAATGCTACAACATTTTTTTTTATTTTATTTATTTATTTATTTATTTTTTTTTTTTTTACAACTTCGCTTCGGCTCCTACGTACGCACCCATGCCGCTGGAAATAATATCATTCGCGTGGGAATCGAGTAAACTACGAGGGAAAGGAAATCCTCATTGCGAATAGCTTATGCCTAGATTCATCATTCAATAATCGCGCAACCATTACAAACTAAATAAAACTTCCATCAATATCCGTTTCGTCTATTTTCAAATTTAATTTTACTCGCATGCGTTAGAATGATTTCCTTTTCTCTTTTTTTTTCATTTTATTCATTTGGTAATTAATGATTCATGAGCTTAGGATTCGTTATATTGAACATTCGCCCGTCCGTGTAATATAAACTGACAAACTGACTCGCCAAACAGAAATCAAATACGTTTGTTTTTAACAAGTGAATTTAAAAATAAGCGTTCATAAAATCCTTAATACGGATTATTACGCGATGTAAGGATTTTGTAAGGCTGGCGAAGATTATAAATACGATGAGGTAGGAGGAGGCAAGAACGAGAGGGAGCGAGAGGTACATCGAGAAAGTAAAGTACTATAGTCGAAGAAAAAATATAGCTGCTTTTATATGTTTCGAAGCCAGATATTCTTTGGGAACACTTTCAAGGAAATAATCATCCGGTATGTGAAGCAGCGAGCGAAACCTACCCGACGACATTCACTACGATTCAATGAAACTGAATAAATGTCTTTGGTAAGTTCTACATGTTAATAAAACTGAAATATTTCCATAATACTTATATAAACCTATTTGCATGTGCATCTCTATGAATCAACAGTTAAAAGTTTAACTGGCAATATTTCAGAATGGAGTGTAATTTTCCACGGCCAATAATAATCTTCTAAATCTTCTACTTTCAAAACTCAATACTTTTTCTGCTTCTTTTGTGTACAAGTATTACCAGAATGTCAACATAAATAAGTAATACCAAATTTATATTAAAGCGCACGCCTTATCGAGACAAAATATTTCAATAATACTTTGACGTACTAAAACATACATACTTAAATAACATGATAATACTCTCCTGTCATGTTTATTCAAGAATCTTTAAGATACGCGAATTACATATTTTGCTATATTATAAAAGCTTGAAATTAATAAAACTATTTTGTTTGAAAAACTTGAAGAGAAACAAAAAAAAACGGAGTAATTGGCATTAGAAATGTTATTGTAAATTGAAAAAATTTACAATAAAATACCTTAGTAGTGCTAATTGACTAAATCACTTGCCGTGCTGGTCTACAATGAATTTAATTATTCCCTTTAGAATATAATATTTTCAATTTAACGTAATACAGTAACTATATAGAAGGAATGCAATTACTGTGGTAGGTCGGGGCTCGTATGTGTTGCGTAGTATCATTCGTGTCAAGACATGACATTCGGATTAATGTAAAATATTGGGGGAAATGTATTAAGAGTAGCCGGAGGAAATAATTATATTCACATAAAGCATGATAATTAGTCTTTGGGGCGTAATAGGTGAGCCGTAGATGAGAAAGCTTCAGTGGCACTTTGAGAAAAGGAATAAAAATATTGTGTGGCCCTCGTGATTGTATGGGCTGGAGAAGAAAACGCACGTAAGATCGAGGATAACCGAGTGCCCCGGCCGTGGCGGAGGTCGGAGGAGATGGTAGACGTAGTGCCATGTAGTACAGGCGTATTCCTTCGTAGAGAAACGCGGGACACGAGGGTCATATAATGCGATTATAAGAGAGAAAGAGGCTCGGAAAGGGTTGGTCGGATACCTCTAATCTCAAATGCTTCGGGGCGCATAAATATTTATGTCGGGCCTGAGGGCGTCGATAATTCAGGAATCATGCAACCTGTCCGAATGTGTCTTTTCCGCCTAACGTTTCATTCTTCCCGCCACCTCCCCTGCCCGCTCGCCAACAAAGCAGATATTTACAATGCACCTCGCGTACTTTGGTTGACTATTTCACCCCGGCAGTGAGAATTTTACCCAGTCCCGAGGAATGCTTGGCGAGCCCAGGATGAAATGAGCCCACGCGATCCAGGAAATTTTATTCACCGGCTCCTACCTGCCTCGTCTCCTCGGCTATTCCACGCATACCAGTCTTTAAAAAGCCAAAAGTCTTACTTGCCTCCCACTTACGTATTATCACATCTCGATTGATACTCCTTCGGAAGATAATAATCTAACCCCACTGCTCCCCCTCCCATGACCTTTTATCTTCTCTGTTATATCGACGCATTAACTCTGCGCGGCCTCGTTGCACAAGATACGATAACAGCCGCATACGCTCCAGGAGATAAGGTATAGGTACCGCTGTCCATGAACAGACACCGACAAACGTAGAAGCTCCTCCGAGACACGCGTACAGGGAGAGCAAATGCGTGCGTGCGCGCGCGCGTGAGTTTCGGCGAGTGCGGGGGGGGGGGATCGCCGGCTAGCGGAAACCGATAGGGCATTCGGGACGTAAAAGGCTCTTCCGGTCGCTTAATGTTCTCGAAGTAACAAGATTTTTATACGGTATAGGGGTGCTGGGAGGGGGAGGGGTGTCCGAAGGAACTCGAGAAGCTCGCGCTCTGACTCCAACCAACCAGGCAGATAAAATTCAGCTGCCATTTGAATCGACACGATTCTCCGTTTTTTTTTCTCCCTCATTTTTTTCTTTTCTTTTCTTTTTTTTTTCATTCCTTTTTTCTTATGGCCCCCGAAGGAATATGCGCGCTACCGGTTTATTTAGTCCCTTGTGTATGCACGCTTAATGCGGCCATTGAATTTTATTGATTTTAGCTTCGCCAGTCAATTGTTATTGTTTTAAATCTTTGCTCGATGTTTCGGAAGCTTTGAATTTGAATGAGCATTAAAATTTTATTTTTCACTCGAAGAAAGCGATCTTTCGTTTAAATATTCACGTAATTCTAATACGATTCGAAACATTAGTTGCTAAAAATTTTCAAATACATAAAACTTTATCCCTTCCATGGAAAATATGTATCTTTTAAAGTACAAATGAAAACATGTAATAACCCTAAATGAATTAATCGAGGAATTAGAATTTAAACGAAAGACATAGAGATATTGTAAAAGTTGAGAGAGAAGCTTAGATAAATAGAGTTAGAGCTTTTTTTATACGCACAAGACAAGGCTTATGCAAAGTGTAAAATAAGAAGAAGGATAAAATAGAGGAATAATACAGAGTTGAAGATATTTTTCGATGTATTGGATAAAAGCAATTTTTATGATATTCATTCGAGCGAACTTGTAGTAAGACAGTGATTAGAGGGCAAAATTTCTTGGCAGGGTACATAAACCCTTAGATTATTGTAACTGTTACGTGAGAAAGCGGAGACGGTGGCCTGTTTCTTGGGTCACGGGTCAGCCTTCATGTATCTCTCATGTGCTATTTCTCCCTTATTCTTGCCTCTTGGGCTCTTTGTGATCCTACTCTCTCTCTCTCTCTCTCTCGCTCGCTCTCCCCATCTCTCTCCGCCATTCTCTTACTAAAAGAAGCTCTTACAACTGGTTCTTGGACTCTGGTTTTCAAACTCGCTCTCGTTCCCTTTGGCCAAATCGAACCGAGGCGAAAATCCGCGAATCCAATGATTCTTACCATTTTCATCGCACATGCAGTCAGATTATAGATAGATAATAATAGATAGATAATAGATAGATAGGACTCGTTCGCACACAACTTTGTCATAACAAACAGAGAATGCCTTTCTCAAATTCTCCTTCGCTACTACTGTAAACCCAAAAGCTATTCATAGCCCTATAAATGCATACAGTAGCAACGACTTTGATCATATCCAATAAAATATGTACCATTAAGAAATTTAAATAAATTTATTATAAGATAAATTACAAACTGTTCTTTTAAGTTTTTTTTCATAAAAGTATTGTATAGTATTGTATAGTAATGAATTATAACACAAAAATAAAACGTTTTCAAGAGATTAATTTTATATTTTATTGCCCTTAATTCTTTTTGCTATTAAATACTATAATTTTATATCATTAAAATCAATTTTCAATTACCGGTATTATTTATGTATTAATTTGAAATGGAATACTCTTTAAATATTTTGCAGACTATACAAAATTTTAATGAGAAAATACTAATTCACTACATCTAAATATTAAAAATATAATTTTTTATAAATAGGATCATTTTTTCATTATTATTTCATCCGAAAATCGTAAATTTCATTACATACAAAATATTCAAGATTATTTAACTAAAAATTTTCAGTTTTAAATTTAATATTAATATTTTTGTATTTAAAAGTCTCTTTTCATTTTACGACATTATAATTTGCAATACTATTAGTTAACATTGAAAATTAATTTAAAACTATTATTGAGAAATTAAAATTTTCTATTTAAACTTTGGAGTACGTACATGTTTGTCATGACGAGGAATTTTTAAAAGAAATGCTATAAAAATATCTGTTATCGAGAATGATCTAATTAAGTAATTCGACAGCCGTACACGAGAGTTATGGGCATTTTTTTCAAAGATGAGCATTCAAAGATGAGAGAATTAAAATGGCAATCTCAATCACATACGCAGTATAAATTATAGTTAAATAATTGGCTGGATAATAAGATTTAATTTCCCAAAAGACATTTTAATTAAGTATTTAAGAATATGTGCTTTGGAAGAAAAAAATATATTGCAAATAAGAAAAAATTTGCGATGTCTTTTTCAATGTCTATTTAATGAATTATGTAATATGAAATTATTTTTTCTCCTTTCGAGCTTATACTCATGCATAAAAACAATTATAAAATATCTAAAGCAAAAATTAAATTGCTTAAGCAAACATTGAAGATGAAATTACGTTGTTAAATTAAGTAGAAACAGTTTTTTACGCCATGTTTAAAAGAAAATCAGCAGTATGAATACATTTTATTTTACATTAGTTCAGAAAATTTTACTTTATTATGTTCAATTAGTTTTAATAGAATACATTCATTTAACTCGCCTAATGTGTGTTAAGATAACTTTTGCATGAAATCATCCGCTTAAATATTATATATTTACAGAATTAAATACTTTTTAAAGCAATAGGATTACAGTTTTGGTAATTTAAATTAGCAATGAATGTTATTAATACGTTATTAATAAAGAATTATTAATGCTTATAGTAAATATTATAACATTGGTAATTGATACTTTATTTGTATATTTTAAAAGGCTTTAATTGTTTTCGTTTACAAAAGGAATACAATGAAAGTTAAGGGGAAAAAATATATAAAACCATTTTTTTAAAGCTAGTTATAATAAATTTAATGCTTTGACTAACAGCTGCTATTTCGGGCAGATACGAATGGAGGATTCAAAGATTGCTTGCTAACATGTATTTTTTATCACCAGGGCGCGGACTTTGGCTAACCGGAAATTTACAGAATAACGCATTTATAATTATGCGCCTAAAGTCATGCACTATAAAAGAAAAAGTTGGCGAGTGGAAGGTAGAGAGCGAGGCAGGAAAGGGGAGGGGATGTAGAGGGAGAACGAGGGCAGGAGGACAGGGCAGGGCAGTAGGGGAGGGAAAGAGAGGAAGATAAAATTGCGAAAAGTAGCAGCGAGGCATAATAATAACTGTAATTGTTGCGAAAACGTGAGACGAATATGTAATGGAATGCGCAAGAGGAGGTAAAGCCGAGATGGCGGGAGCATCGCAAAACCACAAGGGCTTAATGTAAGAAGAGTTTATTCTTTTAGTTCTCCATTGCATTTGCACGTCAGCGAGGGTAGACGTGCCCGACCAACCCACCAACCCCTCCACCCCCCACCCATCCACCGTCCAACCGAGCCATTCGCTCATTAGTGCCTTTATTAAGATTTGATTCAATCGTAAAGATGCTCCGGACTCCTCGAACAAAATACCCCCCCTCCCGGTGACGAACTCCGCCGCTTCTTTGTCCTCGGACGCGTACTTTGGCCCTTACCTCACTTCTTCCTTAGACTTTGTTTCGCCGAGCTCTATTAGCCTTATTATTCCAAGACACTTGATTACACTTTACGCGGATCATTTATTTTATAATTATGGATGGGATTTCGCAAGGCTGCTTTACGATTTTACTCGGAAATTTCCAGCATCCTGAGAAGTTATTGATTTTTCATCAAGCTATCACAAAGGCCTCTACCAATTTACGGTATCACCTAATTACACCCAGTCACATCACGCGTAATTGTGGTATTTATATTTTAATCTAACAAACAAAGGGGCCGATATTAACATTCGGCCAAAACCTTTATTCTAATTATATATTGTATTCCTGTATCAATATTTTTTTACAAGACTTTTCGAGAAAGTAATAATGAATAATGAATAATGAATACAGAAACTTTAATACCTTTCGACTCTATCAAGCTTTACAATATTTGATTTATATAATAAATTTACAATGTAATACGTAGAAGTTGCATTTTTAATATTCTTTTATTTTTAATTTTTTTTATTATTATTTTATATATACATACAGACATATATATATATATATATATAATATTTTACGAAAATTGTTTTATTTACATTTAACATTCATGTACAAGGAATATCAAAATAAACTAAATATTTACATATTTGAATTTCATGTTCAATCAGATTAGTATCTCGTACATATGAATATCCATATGGTCAGAATTCCGGTACAAAATACATACATAGCTTTGGTCAAACTATTTGTTTGAATAATGAACCATCATATTTAAATATTATAAAAATATCAATCTAATATTTAATTCTCGATACATTTTGGCACATTGTGAAAAAATCTTGGCAATAGTTTATCCACCCATAATTTAAACCCATTTATAATTTAATACAAACTTCCAGATATATTTATTAACGATATAGTTTGCCAGCGAATCGTTTTATAATTATTAAAATTCTCTTTTTGCATTATTATGTTTATTTTTTTAAATCTTTTTAATTATTTTATTATTAACAAACGCCAATTATGATCTATTATGTAATATCAAATATAATATCAGATATACTTAAATATAACGTTATAATGAATTTCCATAACTTAATTTTATTTTATGGATAAAATAAAACAACAACAAGTGAATAATATTGTAATATATAATTTTAAATGCATTTAATAAAACCAGTAATAGTTAAGTTGAATATCATTATATTGAAATAATATATTGAATAACTTATTGTCTTTTTTTTTCATACATAAATAAATGAAGTTCAATTTAGTAATAAAATATTACAGCACTGAGAATTTTTCTTGTAAAAAGAATAGAAAATTATCTTAATTTTAACGTATTTAAATTAAAATTTTCTGTACATAAAAGCTATGATTTATGATGAAATATTAAGTACCTTTTTTTTATAGAAAAAGTTTGTTTAAATATATTTTCAGATAACTGAAGATATTATGATGATGATTCTACTGGTAAAAGACATTTATTTTCGACAATAGTTTTCGAGAAGGATTAATTAAAAATGACAATCAATATGGGTTTTCGATATTTAATAATATATTAAGTATACACCTTACAATTGTAAATAAGAAAAAATTAGTCGGGATTATCTGATTGAATTGAAATCCTTATTCTTTGACAAGTTTGCAACTCAGTTATGAGGGTATTTAGAGAACGAGATAATACGATCAGCGTTTCCTTACCATTAATTTCCTCACCACAGACTTGTAGAAATTCAAATAACGCGTTTATAAATGTCTCGACGACGGTTCCGAGACGTTGATAATTATATAATTTCGTTAGCCAAGCATATAAGCATAATTTGATACTTTAATAAACATTAGAGGAATTAGGTGGGTTAGTCCGAATCAGAGGAAAGTTAGGGGCGGGTAATAAGTTTTCATCAGGAATTCCCCAATGAAGTTTCATAATCGCCGAGGCAAAAGAATTAGTCTCGTTATTCGAGCGTGAAATCTTACAGCTCGTCTATCATGGGCCGAAGGCAGCGGCGCCGGGTAGCTTGCATGGAGGCACGCGGCACCGAATGTAACGCATCGACGGAAGGGCGCGCAGCCACACAGAGCCGGGAATAGGAACAGGTAAATAGGCGCGTAGACGGGATACGCGGATACGCAATGTTGCACAGGAGCCGTTTATGTCGCAGCCTTTATATTTTATGGAAGCCCATTTCGTGCCGACTGGACAGCGGCGTTTATTGCCTGAAATACAGTGGAAGGGTAATAAAGCTACGTTATTCCCAATGGTAGATAATGCGACTATCTCTTTTACTCGGCAGATATCTGCCACCTCCTCCTCCTCCTCCTCCTCCTCCTCCTCCTCCTCTCACCCATCCCACTCCCGTTCTCTCTCTCTCTCTCTCTCTCTCTCTCTCTCTCTCTCTCTCTCTCTCTATCTCTCTCTCTCTCGGTGGGCAATAACCCAAGCTGGAAATGATTGTACGGAGGCTGCCGGACACTCCGGCCGCTAAAAAAGCTTTAAAACCGAGAAGTGCAAAATCAAGATACTCGGACCGGATGATTGTTTTCATACATCTGGAATCGAATGAACTTGAATTTAAGCCACGCATTTGCCAAGTATTCCCAGTACCGACTTACTGCTCCTTCGTGCAAGCCATGCTTATAGCCCCAACGCGTTATTCGCCGAATTTAAAATATTACCGTTTGTTATAAACGCCTGATTACAGCTTAGCTACATGTACGCGGGCACAAACACGCCATTATATACAGTAAAATTATTATTCAAAATTCGATACAACGACATTCATCGTTAGCTATCTCTCGGATATCTGCCCAATTTAGATAAGTGATTATTCAAATTTCAAAATGGACTATAAAATTGTGTGACATGCCGAGATCAGAATAATCCAGTAGAATATCCAATATTCAAAATTTATTTCTTCATTTAGCTGTGTATATATGTATGAACATAACTTCGATATAACTTTAATGCCGGCAACATCTTGTTAATTGACCTAATAATATATTGTAATATAAAATATATGAGCTTTGAAAAATGAAAATTGTTAAGTACTAAGGTTTCCTATAAAATCACGTTGTTCCTGATTTTACAAAGAATTTGACAAACCCGAGAAAGAGTCAGGAAATTTAGAAGCGGAGAAAGATCCAACATTCCGAGAAATCCTCTTCCTAAAAATAACAGACCCGTGGGAAGCCTCAACGACAACAAAGGCAACAAGGCCCGACTGACCTTGGCAGAATAAATAAGTAAATGATAGTATCCAAATAAACAATTGATCTAGAACTAAAGAGTATCTAAAGAATAGGACATATTTCATATTTACCATAGTTATGAAGTCCGATTTCGCGCGATTTCGTTGATAACCAACTTATTCTTATTCGTCGCCTATGTAAACTCAAGTAAAATTCTATCGATACGAATGGAATGACTGTGATGGTTGAATAGAGGATCCTCGATTCACGTTATTACGAGCCGATACGCAGGTATTGGTATATAGACCTCATAAAAACAGGTCAAGAATATCGTATCAGTACTTCACTAGAGAATGTAAAATAATTAATTCCAAATACCATGTCGACAAATATATTGCTTTTGCAATTTAAAAACAATTGGTAATTGAAATATTTTCGTTTACCTAAAACACAATTTAATTTATGTCTATTATCAAATTTTCATGGTATGCGTTACAAGGAATGAAATTTCAATACTTCAACCTCAATTTCAACCTCCAGCATATTTTTATAAATCTTTATTTACTCTGAATATATAATACACATTACATACAACTTTTACATTTGGCCTGTGCTTTAATTTACTTAAACCCCACGTAGACCAAGTCTTAAGTATTTTGCTATGTGCTTTCCATCGACGGTTTCGTATTAATTTCAACAAACAAATATTTCGGATTCCGTCATTAGTTACTTTGACGAAGAAAACGAATTTTATTCTTTATTAGTGAATCAGATGACAACTGCATTTATAATTAATGCATTTAAAGCTTTAAATGTCTACGTATATATACATAAAAGAATGTTATTCGTTTAATTTGTACGCAGTCAAGTCTCTCGATTTCTTTATTGTATATACACCCAATTTATTCTATATAAATAAGTAAGACCAGCTAATATTTCCGGCTAACGTACTTCAATATATATAACTTCGACAACATTAGCATTATAATTAATCTGATATAATCAAGTAATACAGTTTTACCTCATTTAAATAAATGTTTTGGGAAATACTATTATTTATGATTTATGCCTTTTATAGCTAAAACATAAAAATAAAATATATTATTCAAAATACATTGCTTCATTTTATATTCTTTTTTTAATCGCTTATGAAGTAAGTTTAGGAACATTTTAAAGTGTGAGTTAAATGTGAATTACTGATATATTCCGTGGTCTTGATGTTGATGATACTGATGATTATTTTCACGCATTAACAATAACAACAACAACAACAGTAATAATAACATAAATATTTATTTTTTACGAATAAACAAAGCGAAAGTGTTTTTGCAAAACTTATTCGTAAATGAAATTCTTATCTATAGCTTTTCTTCCAAGAGACTCTCATGTGTAGATTCGTATTTTTTCGTATTATTACCTATAATTTAATAGCATTTAAGCGAAACGGGGATATACTTTGAAATAATGGGGCTGTATAAAATTTTATTGGTCCTTAGTAAATATTTTGATGATTTTTAATAAAACGAATGGGTACTGACAATCGGGTATAATGCATATGAGGTTAGAAGGGCAAGAAAACGTAATATGGGTAATGAAATCAGGAGCTTCTTAAGTTCGCCGGGGAATAAGATTCGGATTTATGGAAATGAAAATGGCAAGAGGACCCCGGATCTTGATATAAAAGCTCCGGACCTTAAATAAATAAAACTTATTTAATGGTATTTAATATAAAAGGAGGAGGGAGGGAGATATTAAATGGTCTAATAAAACAATAGGCGAGCGAGGGATTGTTCTGCGAAGACGAAGCTTATAAAATCGACACTTAAGACAACATCCTCGCAAATGAAATAATTAAGCGGTACATGCGGGGGCGGGGAATCCATTATGGGTGTAAAAGGAGTTGCGATAGATGATGTGCGTGATTCACAGAAGCTTTGCAACTTCGTAGCCTGGTCTCACGAAAGAAGGACATTCTGGCCGTTTTTGATCGATTTCTTTTGATTGAATCTTGATGCATAAGGTAGAAGCATATGGGATGGCCAGGAATGATGAGTAGGGGAGCCGAGGGTGTGTCGATTCTAGTGGAAGACGAAGTAGCGCCAGTTCGGGAAGTCGGTCCGCGCGCAGAAAAAAGTCCGGTAGAGTGACCGATGCGTGCGGCGATACGGGGAAAGAGATATAGATAGAGATAGATAGATAGATATGTAGAGAGAGGGGGGAGAGGGGGGAGAGAAAGAGAGAGAGGCAGGGAGAGAGAGAGGACAAGCCGAGGGAGGATCCCGACAATGCATCGCGATCGGACTCCTTTGCCAGATCCAGCGGCATATTTGATTTTGCGTTTGTTCCTTCGGCTGTCTATATAAGTGACTTTGTGTGCAGTTGGACATGTATGGGCTGCTTGATGAGTATACGAACGCCTTGGCGCGAGAGTTGCAGTTGCGTCGACGGCGGTGCTGGTCGAAGTTCCGGCGTTGTGGCGAGGCGGCGTAGGGACGGGTGAGAGAGGTGGTGGTGGTGGAGGAGGAGGAGGAGGAGGAGGAGGAGAAGACGCTAAGAGTCCATGACCGCTACAGTCGTCTTTCTGATTTATACACTGCCACCGACAGTCGAGCGAAGAGTGGCTCCATTGTTTAATCGAGTTGGAAGGGACTCGTTTCTCCTCTCCTCGCTCTGCCTTTTCCCCCTTCTTCGCTCTCGACCTCTATCACCCTCACCATGGTCCTTCCACCTTATCCTTCTCCTTTTCCTCCTGCTCCCCCCTTTCTTCTCTCTGTTTATGCCTCATTGCTTCTTGTTCTTCTTAGAGTGCACGGCGCTTTATCTTTACCACTATCTCTATCCTTCTTTCGTCCTCGCCCCTCGCCGCACCATATCACAGCAAATAACCTACTCGCATATTACATTTTGACCCATCCGTTTTATAACGAAATATTTATTGTTTAAGAAAAGAAATACAGAGCGCGGTAATAATATTTGGTACATACATTGTACAGAGTTTGTCATGTGCGAGTTAAGTAACAATGAAACGAATTGGAGTGAATTTTTTAATTAGTCCCGACAATAAATTTTCCAGATAAACGTGCCTCTTTTATGAGAAAATAGGCAGAAGATGGAACTAATATACAATTTCGGCAGTAATTTAGGCAGATATTATATGGAATTTGTAATTTGCTCTTTCCTTCGAAATAAACATAGGCATTTCAGCTTCCTTATTATTTAGCCGTTTTATGAATTTCTTAAAATTCTATTTTAATGCTTCGGGGAAGATATTAAAAGGTAAATGTAATAATGGTAAGCGTAGTTGCAAATCCTTTCTCATTTAATTATCTTTATTAATTCTCTTAGCAGGACTAACAAAAATTCAGGAAATAATCATGAAAAATCCACATGTAAATAATACCGATATGTGCATATACTATGTAGTATGTTTGTTACAGTAAGGTACGTGAGACTTAGAGGAAACAACATTTTCACATTAGCCCGCTGAGGAGCTAACGATTCAGCGTCGCGACGCTATCAAGTGGAACCTCGAGCAAAATACGAAAGAATTACAGAAAGTAGCGGATCGTCGAATTTCTCGCAGTGAGGTGGGGCGGGGGCGGAGACGGCAGCAGCGAGGTAGCTCTTCTCCAGCGGTAAATGCTGCCACCCTCCCTTTCATCCTCTTCCTAACGTTTTTTTTACAATCCTCACCCCCCCCCCACGGCCACCCTTTTTCTTAGCTATCATTTTACTAGGGGAGAATGTGGAAACTTCTCGCTCGCTTTTCACCTTGTTTTTGTGCCCGATATTTTTGTCGCTTATTATCGCTTATTAATTTTTATTTATAGGACAATCTGTTTCATTTAGTTGAATATTTTCAGTTTTCAACCATATTGCACATACAGCGATGCAGATACTTGGAAAAATTAATGTCACCTTGTAACTGCCGCTTTTCATTGATCGGCCTCGGTGGTCCCACTCCATAATATCGAAGCAGATGTAATATATTTAGCCGCCTTAATTAGGTCAGTTATTTTATTAATACTTTGAACATTTACAGCAAGCTCCGTCTACCAAATCAATTTTAAACCAAAAAAAAGCAGATAAAAATTAAATAATAGCAGGAATTTGATATTACCTACGACGGATATAAATAAATTCACGGTATCGTATAAAATTAATGTTAACTGAAGACTGCTTTTGTTATAAGCTTAAATCATATTTAATTTATTTAGCCTTTTTAAATAAAATTATTGATCAGTTCGATTATGAATTATATAGTTTTTAATTTAATTGAAGTTTTCGAATTTGATCATGTTTAAAATTCCGGCAGGAAGATAATGAAAAATGAAAATCCTTCTGATTGCATTAAAATGTGGAAAGAAATGGATAAAATTTTCATTAAACAAAATCAATTGGATGGATTAAGTGGATAAAGGCAGAGAAAAGAAAATATCGAACAAAGAGTTTCGGGGATTAAGTTTTTCGTAAACTAAGGCATTAATTCGAATGAGCCGAGAGTAACGGGAAAGCAATACGTTATTGCCAACGAACTTCAGGAATGGAAAAGCATCGAACGATTAAAGGAGGGGGTGGGGTGGGGGGTGAACTAGTCCAGTCTATCTATGTGTACAAGTCGGGAAAGAAGAACTAGAATTAGAATCCGTAGAAAGTTGTTTTTCAGGGAAAAGCAGCAGAAGTTCGTCCGGTCCACTCGATAAATCTGTAGCTTCGCGCCTTATGTTCCCCTGCCCGTTTCCCATCCGCCGAAGCACCCGTTAATAATTCTTTGCTAAGAAGACCACTGCACTCCGGCGTAAGAGAGTCGTGAGATGGGGAAGGACCAGTGCCGGGAAGGAGCGGAGGCAGGGGTACGCGATATAAACCTGTTGCACTATACCGAGACGAAGCGAGGACTCGCAACATCCAAATGTCCAAGTACGTGCTTACACGCGCGCGCATTTCTGTCAGTGTGTGTATGTCTCGAGTAATTCTGACAAAAGGACCTCGAGAGCCTGTCCTCGTCTTACTTACCCTAACGACTTTTGCATCGACGCTCTAACTTAAACACGCACAAAAACGTCTCTGATACTAAATACATTCTTGAGCCTGATTATTATTGTTATTCTTGTTATTGTTGTTGTTATTGTTATTGTTACTGTTATTGTTATAATAATAATAATTATTATTATTGTTATTAACATCATATGCCTTATAAACATATACTATATGATCGTAGGAGAATCCGAGGGCAAGGTACTATCGCTGTCTAAATTGGGCTACTAATTGAGATAATTTTTATTGTTGTTTAGATAAATTTAAATATTCGTATCAATTTGCGCAGGACTTTAATAAGTAAATTAGCCAATTTACGTAGATTAATTTACGAACGGTTATTGTCGTTATAAAATAATGTGTCCGCAGACTGATAATAAAAAATGATATAAAATAACGATGGTAACGATAATGGTCTCGTGATTACTGCACCAATAACTCTAATTACTGCAGCTAGAGTTATAAAAGGTCGATAGCAAATGTCCCGATAAAATTTGATTAATTTATAATAATAGGGCGACTAGATACGCATTAAAAGCTATTTGACACATTTGATTAATGCTATTTATTCAAGAGACAGGCAGATATACATGTGCGTGGCAATAAGTCGGTGTTGCGACTGCTATTTAACAATATCTCGATTAGATGAGGACGATTTTTTCCGGAAACTACACGAGAGAGAGAGAGAGAGAGAGAGAGAGAGAGAGAGAGAGAGAGAGAAAGAATCGGAGTGCAGAGACCGCCGGGCCGTTCCGCGTATGACTGTTAAGGGGCTCCGTACTTTCGCACTAAGTGCATTCATATATATTTGTCCCGAGACGGATGTGAGACAGGAAAGATACGCGCTTACTTGGAAGAGAAAGGGTTGGCTGGAGCTGAGACGGACGAGGGACAAAGACGGGCAGAGTCGAGAAGCGCGGCTCTATCCGTCCTTGTTAATTATGCCTGGCTAATTATGCCAATTCGCACGCCGAGCACGTGGCTTTTAAAAACGTCCAACTAAAAGGAAAGCCGGAGCGCCGACCTCTTGGAAAGAAGTCGTTTCGACTACAAGCCGCACTCGTGTTATTATCATAGCAAGGAGATTGACGTATTACGACCTCACTCCCCCCCCCGCCTCGTGCGGTCGCGAACGCCCTTGGCAGCGTCGCGCGTGCCGCGTTTAGTTTCTCCCTCCCTCCCGCGGCGCTCTCGCAAGTCTTTGCAGACGTGCAGGATTACGTTCAGAGTCGCGCGTTCGCCTCTTTGGATGAACGCTCCCGGGCAAAGGCAAATGTAACTCTCAGTGCCCTCAGAAAACCCACCGACTCAATAAAGATGACATCGGTACGCGTGTCATTAGTTGCTTTAGCTGCTAATCGCCCGGCCCCACTGCTTCCATCCGCTTTTCACGAGCATCTCTTAACCTTCGTTTATTATCATTCTTTCGCTAAGGGCAATACGCTGCATTTCATATTAATTGCTTATAAGAGACGTGCAACTACCATTTAAGGCCCAACTACCATTTAAGATAAATCTTTCTGTGTCTCCTGCGACCTAAGAGAGCTTATATCTCAATTATTTTCATTGTAGGAAGTCGTGATAACGAAACTTATTCAATTTAAATTTTGAATTTGAAAATCTTAATCTCAATACAATAATCTCACTTTTTTTTCTTCCTTTCTTTCTTTTTTTTTTCTACCATTAGAAAGATTAAGAACCGAAGGAAGAGTTTATTAAATTTCTTTCAATTAACATTTCTAAAATGATTTAAACGACTTTTCTTGATTATGTAATAATAAATAAAATTCAATGCTCCAGTTTAGTAGTATACTTGAGTACTGCTAATCAATGACCTTCCTCTGAAGATAATATTTAAAATACAAGAGCATTAGATTAGGTCGATTTTAGTTTATTTGCTTATCTAGAGGATTGAAGGAAAGTTCATTGCGTGTTTCCGATTGCGTGCACTCGGGATGAAGAGGAAGCATTTCCCTCGAGCTGAAGCCGAACAAAGCTTCTCTTCTTCGCACCGGACTCGCATAGTACGTACAATAATATAATGGGGAAGTCAGAGTATCATAATACTCGGCGTTTAGCTTTAAAGTTTTCGTAAACAGACTCTATTGTATAGATAGGCACGTCATTTGCGCTTCCGTCTCCCTCCCATGGGCGAGATATTCGTCCGAGACAGAGATCGCGATCGCATACATAACGACTACCTTCCCCTTCGCCACTCTCTCTCTCTCTCTCTCTCTCTCTCTCTATACGTCAACGCGTTGTAGAACGTTGTAGAACAGAAATCGCGAAGCAGTCCACGAGGTGTGCAATATATCATCAGCCCTGATTATCCTGTCGCTATTATAATATAAGCAACTTGTACGAAACTTGTAACTACCTGTTCAAGGCAACTTGCTACATGGACTCAAGTACACGTTTGGCCGTTTCGACAAATACTACTTTTGACAGAATATCGAACGGTTCTATCCATACCGTCATTTATATAATCATATAATAGAATAATCAGATCTATAATTGTTAAACGAAAAATACAGAAAAAGAGTTTCGCAAAATTTGTAAATTAAGGTAATGGTAATTGCGTAATTTTGAAATTGCAATTATTATTTTGGAATAATAGAATATATTGCGAATGCATTTAATTCCATTGGTATTTGAATGTAATTTTAAAGATAAAGGAGGGCTTAAGAAGGAGGGAAGGAATCGCTTCGCCCGCTCGGAATAAGCGTTGCAGCTAAACTTAATGACGTGTGAAATATTAGGGATTTAGATTATTAAGATATAAGAAATGAATTGCTGAGGTTTAATTATAATTCACAATCAGGGGATCTTTAATCTCAACTGATTAATACAATTCCCTAGTAAAAAAGGCTCGTAAAATATTTTAATATTTTACTCGGCCGTACAGCTGCCGGCAGATCTTGTTGCCCGTAAGGGAATAATAAAAATCAATGATACGAGTAGTAAGTCCGTAGTGGTAGTAAGCTCCGATTTAATATAATAAAGTAATAAAAATCGACATTTGACTTATGACGCGATCGGTGGAGAGTTAGTGGGTAGGTGGGTGGGTGGGTGGTTGGGGGAGAAAGGTCGGCGAGTCGACCCGCACGGTGGAATTAGAAAGCCGGGCAGCTCGGAGATAACGACTCGGACACGAAGGTGCCATAATAATAGCAGCCAGGCAATATAAAGCCAATAAAGGGAAGCACGTAAAGCGCCATGCAGATCATGTCGCCTTGTATAAGAATCGGCTCCCGGAGATCCGATTTGCTTCTTCGGCCAGAGCCTCGGAGCTTTAATTCGAGCCGCTCATCCGACTCCCGGATCTATCTATTAATAGATACAAATATTATTCGCTGCTTGCTAGCCGTGCCATTTTTATAAATCACTCGAGCTCCAAATCTTGCCAAAATTATCATAATCCTCCACTTGCAGTGCAAGTTTATTATCGGCCCCGATATGACAAACCGTTATCCGTCATTGCTGGTACTACTACCCTCGATTATTACCGACCCGTCGATCCTGCCCTTCCCATTACCCATTTCGGCCCTTCGCATACGTCACCGCTAGTTTAATAAAATTTACTATTCCGCCAATGACATCCTTACATTTTTATTTTCGTGTCAAACAATCAGCTGGAGAGCCGACGATGATTTTTGTTAAACGGCTACGTACGTCAATCATTTTAATTGTCCTTCAGTTAAAATGTTCGCAAGAATATTTATTTATTTACTTATTTATTTATTCATTTATTTATTTCTAATACGAGATATGAGTCTGTAACGGAGAAACGCTAGTGTGTGGTGTGTGGTGGGGGGGGGGAGTTATATTATACCGCGTACTTGCACGACTAGAAGAAGCCGTTTATGCATTGTACGCTTAGTACGATAATGCACCTCTCTGCACACGGGAGCAAAGTTTTTAAAATTATAAACAGAATGTACAGAGCTGGAGGATAGAGCTCGATTATTAGAAGAAGCTAGATTGGCCAACGTTATAATAACGAAAGCGTCGATCGAAAAAAAAAACAAAAACAATGTCCCGTGGTTTATGCACCCTCGCAAATTTCACCCTTTTTTACCTTTTATATAGTACATTGGCGATAAAATAGGCAGAAATGCGAATTGCCATATAAGGACCGTAATTCATGCCTGGGAATCTTGGCTTCCTTATCCACCTCGTATATTCGATGCAATATTCCTTCTTTTTTGACGGCTTTTATAGCGAGGCCGGACGGGGGATGGTGCGAATTAACGATGTGTGTCAGCACAGAGGATCCGAAGCTTTCCCTCCATCACGCTTACTCCTGCTTAGTTTGCGCTTGCATAAAAATTTTAATACTATCCTTCTCCTCCTCCTGTTTCTTCTATGTATATCGTAATCATCATCCGTCACTTTTCATTCCCCCTTCCCCAAACTCTAACCGCATTCAGCCATGTATTACACCGAACTCTGAGTAAAATTCATGAATATTACAAAGTGCAACATCGGCTCGCACATCAAATCCTCGCCAATCAAGCCAAAATTTACATCTCTTGAGTAGGATAATTAAACTAATTAGGCTGAATCCCAGTTTTTTTTTTTAAGTACTTTCTAATCGTCATGCAGCAGAACAGATTACGAACATTCTTTATACGAATGTTGATTGACATATTTGCAACTAAATTTTTGTTAAAAAGAAATTATGTTAAATTTTTTTTTATCAATATAACTATTTTGTAAATATATCGTGATGCGTAAATAACGTAAAGAACTAATTTTATGTGGAATAGAACTGCAGAAAATAATACGTATCCTGCTTATTCCTTCGTTTGGCGTCAGAACAACATAGACGTTTTCCGATTGGAAAATCCAACTATTTAAACTACAATAATTACGCAATATTAAAATTTAAATTGTTAGGGCACCATTTGAAAATGCAGACAAGCTTACACATTCTATATTTTTGCGTCAAATTAATGTAAAATCGCGAGGACTTTGTTTATTACACCACATAAATCGGCAGACGCTGTGAATAATCAAGGATAACAATCGGTTGCATTGGCGCAGCTAATCACAGTATACAGAGCTGAAAGCATGTATCCGATATTGTCAGTAAAACTTGAAAAACACCAAAGGTAGTCAGAGGACCACATTACGGTCTCGCTCTTTAGAGATGGTCGGTCTTGTGAATAGAGCGAGGGATCCACATTAAAGATAAGGTTCCAAGTCAACTAGTTGGAGCTGGTTCAGAGTCGCGTTACTCTCCTTAGTTTCCTCTGACCAATATACTCTTTGTGAATCTACTTTGTGCTTTCTGTCCGAAATTTGTTCCGAGACCACTCCATTCAACTCCGGCTAAACAATTTCCTAATAAAATATCGAACGAACCGCGATTTTAGAATTTATTACATATTATTTAAGTTTCCTAAGTTTTTTTTACTATGATTACGAAAAATTGTTTAAATTTCTATCTAAGCCTCGACTTTCCCAATAAATATTAAAAGATATTTAAATACATGTTCTTCTCAATATTATGATTTTGATTAATACAAGTACCAGAGTAAATATATTAAATTTTTAAAATGTTCGGTATAACACCTTTAAAATTATTGCATAATAAAACATTGTATCAAATGTATAAAGACATTGTATTATAAAAATATTCACAAATTCCAATAAATAAACAGTATTCACTGTTCTAGAGTTGTTATAATTTATTACAGAATTTAATTTTTTCATAACAGGAGCCTAATTTCTGGGTCTTAACATGTAATATTGCAAATTATATTTTATCGAACTGCAGAGCAGCTTTAGATTTTAGAAGTTTTAATAAGTAATTGACATTACATCGAAAAGCATTAAACGATTATGAATGATGACGTATAAATATCATTAAATTACTGTCGTATAAGTTGTTAAGCTTAAAATACTTGAAAATATAAAGATTTTTATATTTAAATCCTTTAATATAAATATTTAAGGGGAAATAGATTAAACATAAGTTATAGAAAAAGAAAAACGTGCAATTTATTAAAATATTTATTAAATTAGAATCGTCTTAATCTTTATTTTAAACTAAAAATTTTTTTAACTATTATTTGACATCTAAATAAATATATCAATAATTTTCAGGAAGCTTTGAAATCAATATTCATTTACTAAAACAAGGATATGTACTTTCTTGGCTAACGCCTCTTCTCTTTTGATAAGTTCGATCTCAAGTAACATTACGTTCAATGTAATCAATGATCACGAACTTGCGATCTTCTAGATGTTTGCAAGTACAATCTATTTTCGTTTGAGATCTCAAAAAATAACAGTCACGTTCTTACAGAAACTTTTCCCTTTCTTCCTCCTAAGATCCTTCGCAATCACTCTCTCTCTCTCTCTCTCTCTCTCTCTCTCTCTATACACAGACACACAGACACACACACACACACACACACACCTGAATATACTTCTTTCTTCACATATGACAACTGTATTTAGTGTAAATTTTGTAATATTTATTTACGTTGTTATAAGATGAACGCCTAATACAAACTTACATGTGCTTATGACCTTCGATTTCCATTCGGGGTGATATTTTAATAATATATAGATATAATTCTCGGATAATTTATAGGAGATGAAGGTTCTATAACCCCAACGTATTTTCTTATTCAATATTAGCCTTTGCTCTTTTGATCAACAGTTTGCTGACATGGAAATTTATATTTAATTAGAGGTATAATTATTAAGAATGATAAAATTATTGAGCTTCTATTGAATAAACATGAATCAAGCATATGATCCACCTCCCTATAGACTATGTTTATAAATATATATCATATCTCATCTTTTATTATTACATCTTATTGATACGTACGTTCATCTCATTACTCTATGAGACAAACATTAAATAGTTATATTATTAAATTGAAGAAAAATTGTATGAACATAATGTCTACGTTTATTTGAAGTAAGCAAGTATTTTTATAAATAATATCAGTTCAAATTATGTTTTCATTCCTATAATTGGGAATTTTTATTCTATTTTTTAAAAATTTCTCATAAAATTTTTAATGGGTTAGTAGCCTTTTCATTTTACGAGCTAATTTATCTTCTAATTAATGATGCACTTAAGATTTCGAATTAAATTCAGCCGAAACTTTCACTCATTTAATAAAGATCTAACACTGAGAGTAATTTTCCTTTCGTTTCTCTCTCTCTCTCTCTCTCTCTTTCTGTTGTTTTTCCACTCTACTCTCGGTTTTCCAAAATTTTAAAAACTTCTAAGCTTCTCATAACGTTAATTGAAATAAGATATTTTTTTTATTATGAAATAAATAACGGGAGTTGTGCACAATATTTTATTAAAAATATTCCTAAATTATTTTTAACTCTTCAAGAATGAATCAAACATATTGTTGAAATTAATTGATACATAAATATAGTGGTTAAAATGTTTCCACGTTAATTATTATATATTGGGGTGCTGACGCTTTCAGAGATTACGTCATTTTCACAGAGGCTTCAGCATGAAAGGGGATGACATGCTAGAATCGGTGGTTTCCTAAACAGATGAAAGCCTCTGAGACAGCGACGTATAAGATAAGCAAGAGGGTACAGGGCTCCATCATGTAATTGTCGAGTATGTAGGCTAAACGGAGATTCGAGTCAATTGACGGCTCCTCGTATGCGTGGTGTACGATTCGTAGTACCCGCGCCGACGAATCCGCAGCCCTGCATTCAGGCCTGGCAGTTCTAATTCACAACTTTGGCCGCAAGGCTAAGTTTCACAAAGCAGAAAGTGACCGGGGATGATCACCTGGTCGACTAACGACAGAAGAGTAGAGTCGCGTAAAAACCGCAAGAGATCTCGCCTTCGTTTCATGAGTTTCTTATAACGTCGCGAATGAGATATATATATATATATATATATATATAGAGAGAGAGAGAGAGAGAGAGAGAGATACTCGGTGGATCATATTTAAATTAAAAATAATATTGAAACTAGACTATTTTTTATTTTTCTCTATTTGCATGCGCAATGTGCATTCTAAATGCAGATGTATTGCCGATTATCATTGCCGTGTAATTAGCCGGAGGGAGGTAGCGGGTAATTTGAAAAAAATGTCCGGAGATTGGATAGGGAGCAGATGGTCGTATACTTGAGGCGCGGGAATGCTTCGAGGGAGGAGAGCTTTTCGTCGACGCCCCGGCTAGCAACTCCCGAATGAAGAACCGGAGTGAGGTGCGGGATCGGAAAGGCAGGCGCGAGCTCAACGTTTCATTAAAGGGCTGGAGGAACGAAGCCGGTCGAGAGCTTCAGCTGAATTTTCGAATAGCGCGTTAAGACCATTGTCCCGGTAAATCTGTATCCGGCCGCACCTCGGATTCCTCTTGTGGCCCGACCGACGCCTCGATACGACGAGGGCTTAGGCATAATATGTGGAGGGCTTGAGGTTGAAGGGCATTAAGCTCCGGATTACGAGGCCCATTTCTAGGGCCATTCGAGCACGCTTCGAGCGCATCCTTTCATAATTTGCTGAGTTAGCCCGCTCTTTAACATCCGCTCTTTGACCCGGCGGATACCTCTTCGGGGCCGGGTCTCTTCTTCCTCGCTACGTGCCTCATGGGGCGTAGGGGTTCGGGCCACGAGAGTATTTCAAGCTCAATAAAGATAACTAGCGATTACGGGAGCTCATTCGTTAATCAATATGCAACGAATGTTCAAATCGCTAGCTCATCATTAAATCAGCATTTCTTAGAGTTCCCGATACCTTTTTCACGATTTCGCCGCTTCGTAGGCTTGCTTCTCTCCTCCACGTGAAAGTCTTGCACTGGAAAATGCGAAACCTTATGTACCTGATTTTTAAAAATAATTACAATATAATCTATACTGAAAATACTTAGTCACAATCTGTGATAAAAACTCATGCCCGATGGTAAAAGGTCAAAGATTTGAAAGCTCCCGTCTCTTTCTAATTCTGAGATGTTAAATGCGTCAGAGTCCATTCGCTTTCCGAGCCAACTTCGATCTTGTTTTGAGAAGGCCCTTTCTCATGCCGCCCGTCTTTAATCAGTTTTTGTAAAGGGGCTGGGGGGTGGGGAGGGAGCTTACAAGATTCGCAGAGGCTACTCGGGAGCCCAGATAAAAATGAATAAAAAAGAACGTGTCGCGAGTGCACGTATGGGAGCGGATATCCATGGAATCAAGCCTGCTACTGCTATTTGATAAAGTGCGATAGATCTCGTAGCGGTAGAAGATAAGACGCCGCCAAAGTTGTCAAAAGCTACGAGTAGCTTCAACCACTGCCACCCTTACTCTCTTTCTCTCTTTTTCTCTCTACTCAGGCACACAATTATTCTCCTCTTCGGAAAAACTATTTAAATAGTAGTAGATGAGAAGATATTGAACGATTAATTGAGAGTACTCGATGGAAATATGGAGAGATCTCGAAAACTGCTAACCACATGGACTATTTTGAACGATTTCCGAAAATGTTTGATTATTTTTGGAGGTTGATGAGTTAAAATGACGAAAATAAAATTTCCGTATTTAAGGATTCATTCCTTTGAAAATTCCCCAAATACTTCGGAAATCCATTGCTTTCAATCTTTAATGCGCTAGAAACATTTGAAAAGTGTAAGAAAACGCGTTATTTTCTGTTTGGGAATGAAGCAGGAAAGTGGCAAAAATTGGGCTTTTCTTGGCAAAAAGGGCACGGGGGTATGAAGCATACGTACGGATAATACTGACACAAGTCACGGAGGTGCGGAGAAGTCAGTGATGAGTTTACCGAAAATTTTCAGGACAGCTGGGCCGGCTCGGCGCGCCTGGTCCGATCCAATGGGCTCATTCGGTCCAAAAATTTGTCCGAACAAACTTCGTTTCACGAATTAGATTTTATAATCAATCGATTGCGCGTCGTTTGCTCCTTTGCAATTCATTGCTGAAATTCTGAAGAATTAATACTTACAATATCGAAATATGATTTAAAAATTTTGTTCTCCCGGCTCCCGACCAGTTTCCAAAATATCGCTAAGATCGCTCGAATCTTTCGAAAATCAATTTCTTTCGATCTTCGATGCACTAGAAATATTTGAAAAGGGTAAAAAAACGCATTATATTGTGTTTAGAAGTGAGGAGGCAGAAAAGTCATGGAAATTGGGTTCTTCGGGGCAGAAAAAGGCAATGCGGAAGACATGGAGACAGTTGGGGGGAAGTGTGGTGAAAAATTGGTAAAATTACAGCAAAAAATGTTCAGATTGACTAGGCCGATTAATTTGAATGACCTGGTCAACCCAATCGACCTGGTGCATCAAGTCGACCTGGTGCACGGCGTCAACCTGGTTGGTCAAGTCGACCTAGTGCCACAAGTCCTGGCCCTTGTTATGTGCCAATGAATAGTATTTAATGAATAAGAATTTTAGTTTTTTTATTATTCACAATAAAAGACGTGAGTAAATGTAGATGAATTACCCTTACGACACTGCGTATCTCGTATTATCCGAAATTACATATTCTTCAGGAGACTAATTTTAAGTGTTCGATGGAAATATGGGAAGACCTCGGAAAACAATTTTCCATCTCCTTAAATTAATATGTGCAAAACGAGCTTAAGGGATGCTTATTACATATTACAACGACGTTTACATCATCCTATGATAGAATATATTTGAAAATCAACTGGTAAAACCACATGGGGAATTTCGAACGATTTCGGACCATTTCCACTCAAATAATCTCGTCGCCAGCATCACGCCGTCCCTCGACACCCGGTGCTATATCACTTTATCCTCGTTTTTTTCCTTTCCATCTTTTCTCTCCTCCTCGTGTCCACTTCAACTTCGGTTCCGAGCACGACTTTGCTTTTCTTCGAGTGCGGAATATAAAGCAGTCCTGGTCGTTAACGCCCTCTTACTTTTCTTATTTTCTCTCGATCTTTTTATTGTCCCGAAGCTAATCCAAATTTCTTTCATCCAGTCTTATTTCTTTTCATTTACTCCTTCAGTCATTCTTGGGCCTATTTAATGGCGGGCATGCCATGAAATTGCCTGATGAAAAGATGAATAACGGACTTTCACCGCAAATAAATGTCAATCTGAATGCTCAACGCATATCTCAATGATTGGGCAAATACTTATTAAATGATCAATAAATACAATATTTTACTGAATTATCACAATAATTACGTAAACAGCTCTTTGGCATTATATTAATGTTTAGTCTTTCAGAAATATTATCCAATGATAGCCATTTCCTCAAAAAATCATGATACTTTTCAACTATTCTTTTGGGTAAGCTGATGTTAATAAAAATTATGAAAATTAAAATGCGGACCTAATGCGAATACTTTTAAAGTGGATGAACAGTAATTAGCAATAAATTAAATTTTAAAGGCAATATCGAATCTGCGATAGTATTAATTAGAATAATTTCATTGGATAATGTATTGAATTTAGAGAGAAACAGAGAAGAAGATATTAAAAAATCTCTCTAGTTTATAAACCAACAAGCCTTCTTAATAATAATTGTTTTATCAACAAAATCAATCATTAAAGGTAATAATTATTATTGTCAAGAAGGTGATTGGAAGTAGAAGAGCGATATGTATATAGAAACAACGATGAGTAATATTTGAAGGTATTACAAAGTAAATGAATGTGTTACAAGCTTAAGGATGATCCTTCACAAAAGTTCTTTATTAAATTTTGAAGGACAGCAGTAAATAAAAGAACACGTCGAGTTTGTCATATAGGCTAGTGTTATCACCTATATTTTACATAATAAATAAGAAACAATAATAACGTATAGAATTATATTACGTATAAAAATTTGTATAATTTATATTTTATAGCTAATAATAGATTAAATTATATATATGATTGATATAGGAATTTAAAAAAAAAGTTTTTTAGAAGAAATTGATTATCAATGAACGAGAATCTGTCGTTTAATCGCAAATTTTCGTGAAAACTCGAAATGAGATGGGCGAATGAAGAAAAAAATAATAATAATAAACCGTGTTCGGGAACGCTTTGCGGGAACGCCCCTTTAGTGAGAGCCTATGAGACTATGCATCCAGATATAAATAAAATTACTTCAGCAGTAATGAGATGCATCCGTCACGTTTTTCTTTCCAGAAAACCCGCAATTCGAAGGCGTTCTTTCCGATGTGGAAAGAAATAATGACGATACGTTGATTTATAATCTGATGAATAAATGAATAAAATAATGTCTTACAATAATTATAAATAAACAGTTCAAAATTATAAATGTGAAATATATTTAAATTGCTGCATCAAGCTAAGACAAAATGGAAAGAAAAATATGTTATGTGCGCAAATACAAATAAATACTTGTGAAAAACACTTTATTTAAATTGATGTAATGCGTGGGAGTAAGAGATGTTTCTGGGATATAATTTAGGCCTTGAAAAATAGAAAAATCAAAAACAAATGTACAATATAAGAAATAAGAGGTGGTTAGGAGAGGGAAAGTCCCGAATAATCACCAATGCGCATTGAAGAAAAGCTCTTTCCACATCTTTTAAACTATTAATAAATCCCAGCCGAATTGTAATATTAATATTTTTCATTAAAAAATACCTTATAAAACATTCATTGAATTTTTATTAAATCAATGATAGAATAGGATAGAGGTGGGAGAGATAATGGTAGAGATGCTGGGCGATGAGATGATGATACGGTTATTGTGATCATTAACGCGTCAAATATGTTAAGTAATAAGAACGATGAGAGATTGAATTTATAATTGAAGGTACTTATAATGAAGAGCCGAATGCCGATATCGAATGCTGCTTGTAATTGACGTTTTTATAGGACTGCTAAGGAGATTTTACGGATAGCCGTGATGGCGACGTGCTCGTCAATATATCCTTGGACGAGTCCTATCCAAACTTCCGTTCATTGCCACTTGCTCATTTGGCTTCGGGAAAGGCTCAGCTCCGATAATACTCGACTCTTGTTTCGCCTTCTCTTCGTACTCCCAGTCATCCAGCAGGACACTTCAATCCTCCTATTTCAATTCTCGGCCATCTCTTTATCTCTAACCATCTCTCTCCGTTACTGCTTTCCAAAGACATTGTGTTTCCATATAACTGCCGGACACCAAATCTCACTCCCATTTTCTTCACTCAGACGCCAAATATAAAGGAATATCGTAAAACGGCTTCAAATAAATATTATTCTATTACTTCCCTCTATCCGTCGCTCCCCCTAAAGCTTCTCAATAAATATAGCCAATGTGATAATTCGAAGATAAATAGTTTTCTTACCATAGATTTGTTGTTTAGATATTCCGTTTGATCGTTTCTTTCTAAAAATTCATTATTCGACCGTTTGTCTTTAGATTAACATACTCCCATAGATAATCAGAAGAAATTGATTTTAAAATTTAAAAGTCTTTAAGATTTTTAAAGCAAATTAGCTTTTAATTTACACACTATGAATTGTAAATAAGAAGAGCAAAGTCATGCCCCGATGACCGAGAAAGGAAACGGGTAACATCAACGTAAGGACTTAATTGCTTATAAGCGATTGACGGGGGCGGAGGAGAGGGAGCGAATGAATGGATAAATAAATTATTTGAGGTGGTGATAAGCGGCTCCCCCCCACCCGTGCTCGGCTGCAGAATCAAAATAACGAGTGGAAAATCCTTAACATCAATCGTGACTTACACGGCAGCTCGGCCGATTAATCATTAATTAAATGTCTGGCTAGCAGACGGCGTGCGAGATTCGGACGATTCGGCTCGACTCGTGGCTGCGCATCCGCGTCAAAGGCTCGCTGAGTGTTCCGGTCTTTTGGGCCGGACTGCGACGATCATGTGGATGATGGAGTGGGGTAGAGGACGAGAGAGAGAGAGAGAGAGAGAGAGAGAGAGAGAGAGAGAGACGCAGGAGCAGAATATTGGCCGATCGAAAAGCGAATGCTTTACCATCTGGCGATGACACATTTTATTAGCCGTCATACCTGTCGGGGACAAGCCTCCTGGAGAAAGGCTATTTAATTATAAACAAACGTCATAACAATGCTCGAGGTGTAATTAAAGGGGCATCCCCTGACAATCGCTTTTTCGCGTATGGCCGAAGAAGCGGTCGCGCTTCAGTCGATTCGAGCGCGTGATCGAAAACGCTGGACCGATTTCGCTGTCACGCTTGACAACCGGGCAACTCGTCCCCTCATTTAGCTCGTCTTCCCCGCGCTGATACCGCCAAAATCAGGTGCACTGCGACTTTTGTGACTTTCTCGATCCGACCATCAACTCGGCATACCTCCATTTATCAAATGGCTTTACACGAGCCTCTATCACTTTATTCACAAGATTATTATTCCCTATTAAATGGATCGAGAATTTTATTTTTAATTTAGAAACTTTCATTTCTTAAATATATGAATTCAGTCTGTTCTTTTTCTTTTTCTTTTTCTTTTTCTTTTTGTTTTTCAATCATTAATGCAACATTGTCGTAGATATAAATTTCAAATACATAAGTGTAGGAAGATTTAACGATCGAGAACATTATTTTAGCTTCCGCATACACGCAAAACGTATGAAATATTCACATAATTGAATAACTATCAATATTCAACAATTTAAAAATTTTTTTAATCGCGTAAACTTATGGCGCATAAATTTTATTTAATACCGAAAATATTGTTTAAGTGAATATTCAGTATGAAAGCAATATTACAATGATTTGAGTGCAGTATGTGTGAACCGATAAACGATGGATATTCAATTACTAACCGCACCCTGCGATACTACGTTGATTAAATCAAGGCGGTACCGTAGCACTGCTTAGAATGGATACAAATATTTAATTACAAAAGTCTCGGTATCAATATATCTAATAATACCAAAGACCCATACTTCGATCATAAATAATAATTAATAAACGATAAATTGTCTATCTTAAATAATAAATGACATCGTAATTACAAATATTATGATTATTACTAATATTATCGAAGCAGGGATCCAGTATGTAGCTAATATTCCTTTAATCACAGGTGCGTATGTGTGGGTGAGCGTGCGCACCCTCGAATGAATTCAAAATCCTAAAACTGTATTATTCAGACTCTTTGTATAGATTAGGTAATTTTGACAGATTACGATAGTAAAAAATATATCGATTGTTGAAAATTTATTTAAAATTTTTAGTATAAAAAATGGCTTTTCTGTATGTCAGAATGTAATTTCCTTTTGCATTAAACTATCTAATTTAGAGTGAGTTGATCCTTGTATTAACATGAAAAAGAAGGAATATCCGATAAGGGGGCTGTGCTGTATAAATAAATCAGATATCTTTGATCGAGAGACATTGGGCAGCGCGCATGCGCGAACCGTAGCATTAGAGATTGAGCAGGCGCGATCGGTCAGGACCGGTCCACCGGTGACCGGTGATCTTTCATGTATCAGGTACCCTAAGCGACAATTGCGATCTCTGCCTTCAGGTGGAGCCGGTGCCCCGACCACCTGAGAGCCGATGGCGATATCCCCCTGGAGTGCTCGGGACTCTTGTCGACGTCGGCAAATCGCCAGCAGCGCTATGATCGGATGACTGGTTCAGTTGTTCGCGGGATGCTGACTCACTGGCTGCCCCACCCATCGGCTCACTCGATGGCGATCGCATCCCGCGTTTTTCTTTATTTTACGAACGTGCACCGAGCTTCGCCAACAGGTGGATGAGACGTAAGGAGCCGGACGCATTGATATAAGCCATTGTATGAGGCCGATCACGACCAGCAAAACGACCTTTTTCATTCAAGGTGATTCCGTCTTTTTGCCCGAGGCTCGTTTTATTCCCCGCGAAAGCACGGCCGACTAGATCGGACATGAAGTTCCCGCCCCAGTTTCATTAAAAAAATTTTTATAGTTTATGTCAATTGAATCAACTGTATTATTCCAACCGTGGGATTGGATTTTTTATTTATAATTTTAACGTAATTTGTTTCCCTTTAGACTTAATTTACGCTGCATTAGCAAACGGTGAAAGAAACAAGAGAGTACCGAGTATTATCAAAATACGATATCTTTACTCTGTATCTGTGCATTTTTATAGTCAATATTGTTCTTGAAGATTTTTAGGAAACCGAATATATTTTTATAAATTAATCTAGAGCGTTAATAACATTGTATAAATAAAATCCATTGAGCTCATACGCAAGTCTAAACAGAAGCTTATATAATCTATTGCTTGAATTTATCGCTTTTGGTATAAGCTTTTTTGATTAATAATACAGAGATTATGTCCAGTGTACCGCTCTTGCTTTCCTAGCTTTATAATCGTTCTTTAGGATTTCATTTAGGATATAAGAAATAAAACGATAAAAGGATAAGAGCCGCGCCTCTAGAATCTAAAAATCCTACTTGAATTGTCCTATTCGTAGTTGTACAAAACAAAACAAGTGTGAAATGCTGCCGATTTCCGAGGGACCGAATAAATACCTAAATACGGGCTTATCAATATTTTGGACGGTTGCACCAGACTGGAGAGTCAAAGCAGGTCAAAGGGCCTGCCCCATTACGGGATATTTATTTAGCCGGCGAGCGGTAGAATGCGCCCTGAATTACCATGGCACTCGCGATCGATTCATTCATAAGGCTCCGGCAATATCGAGTCGAGCAGGGGAAGAGCCGAGAGCCAATGTGGATTGGGCTTTATTGCAACAAGGGCTGCTGACTGTTGCGAATTTCTAGCAATTTTACGACTCGCCTGAGCTTTCGTTATACCAACTTATACACCACGGCATGCCCAGGCATCTGGAGAATGGATATCCGCATTATGCAGACTGAAAAATTCTCTCAGAGCCATTACATTTTAAGCTAAAAAAGTAATTTTAAAGTTTACCCTGGTAATGGGGAATCGTTAATCCATAATGCTTTTCAAAAGCCGGAGACAACCATCTCGGAGCGTGTCTTCATGCCCTTACAGCTTCATGAACATTATATCATTTTACAAATCTCCTATTCTATTATATAATCTGATTTATTTTATCCTTAAATAGTATTTAATTTCCTGAGTTTTTCTATAAAGTTCTCTAAATATAAATCTCATATTTAAGATACTACTCACTACTAATTACAATTTATAATATTTATATTCCTCATAATGTAAGTAAGGTAACCCATATTCTTGGTATTATCGATAGTATTTTATTAACATCGTAATAAAATACAACATAGTAAAACGAAATTGAATTAAAAGAATTATCTGTTGGACAAAGCCGTGAAATGATATATAAAAACTGGTCTAATGGTATTGTGAGAGAGAGACAAACAGACAGAGAGAGAGAGAGAGAGAGAGAGAGCCTTCCTACACATTGAAGTATGCACCTGCGGAGTCTAAGGCATTCGTCAAGACGGAGAGAAACAGAGGAAAGGCAAATAAAGCAGCTGACGCGCCGCATAACGCACTGGACTATCTATTATTTTTATGAGAAACGTAATGAAATAACGAAAGGAAAGCTTGTCAGAAGCGTGAAAAATGACTGTAGCTTTTTAAACGGCCCCTAGCGGTGATAAATTACGCGCTGATCGACCGGCTTGAGCTGCCCGACTCCTCGAGTGCAGGCGAAGAGAGAAAGAGAGAGAGAGAGAGAGAGAGAGAGAGAGAGAGAAAGAGAGAAGCCAAAGCTGAAAGAAAAAGATAAAAAGAATAGGGCGAAAAAAGACAGATAAAGGGAGTAATGGGAATATGCGGGATGAAGTCAAGAGTTTTGTAGGATCGGAGAGAGACGGAGAGAGAGAGAGAGAGAGAGAGAGAGGAGTGTCGCGGGTGGAATTACTCTAGACAGAAGCGCTGCCTTCCACTTATTCCTATCACGAGGAATGCCACCGAATCATATAAAAGGTCCGGTCGAATCTACTCGCGTCCCCGAACGACGCGAAGACCCGGTCCTCGAATTTCTAGTCGTTCAAATGCTTAAAAGTGTTATAATACAAACGTAAGTCCGTAAGTTTTCCATCTGGACTTCTTAAGGAAATGAATGTCTTCCTCGATCTCTCGGAAGGGGACTTCGAATTTAGTCAGATGAAAAAGCTCAAGCGACATAAGGATCTCTTCCCTTTTCTTCCCTCAAACGATCTCACGTGACTTCTCTCGCGTAATCTCTACTGAGCTTCAGAAAAAAAGGATATTTATTATATTTATATTGTGTATTATCTAATTTTTTTATTTATAATTTGGTTATTTCGTCGCATTATTTTCACTCCGACATTTGCGATCTAACATTTTATTAATAATATTTAATGTATCGGCATTTATCATTATAAGCAATTGATATCCAATCGGATAGGAGAAATTTCAAAATATACAAGAAATGTAAAAAGTAGTTATTACGAAAATGCAGACATAGAATGTCTCCGAAATAATGCTATATTCCGAGATTTTAAGAGCATTACTTTTTTCTACTTATATCTATTACTGTAATTTCCACAATATCTATTACAGATGATTAAGCATTTATTAAACCTCTTGTCAAATAATATCACCTATTATTACAAAAGTTTCTTGCTCTAATAATTATTAAATTTTTCTTTTCAAAATAGGTAATACCTTAAGAACGTGATTTTCTTTATTATAGTGTTATTTATTGTCTAAAAATGAAACGTTTGAACGTACAGGACGAATTATATTTTTAATTCTTCGGCGAAGGAAAAGTCATAAATTTCTGGTTAACGTAATTATTATTGAAGTATACGTACTAGAAAAATAAAAGTATCGTCGAGATTAATAGAAAAGAGATGAAAAAGAGCTCCGAGAAGCATTGCGATACGGTAATTAAAATGAATTGTTAAGTAACATCTCTCTTTCTCTCTCTCTCTCTCTCTCTCTCATAATCTATCTATCTATATATCTATCTAAAGATATTGAAAGACGAAAGATAGAAGATAAAACCAAAGTTTTTGATAAGACCAAGACGCTCAACTTCTGTGACACGTTAGTTATGCGCGTATTTACATATGAAAGGTAAACTATCATATGATAATGGAATAATAACTACTGGACACTTTAAGTTATTAGAAGAATATGAAAAATGCGCATCAATGCATAAAGTGAATAAAATATAAAGTAAATAGAGAAAATAAAGTTGCCTCACTGATATTTGACTCTCGGAAAAAAATTATTTTCCTCATCGGTCACAGTGAATAGTCTCACATCTGTAACAGAAAAGCTATGAATCCTTGTAAATGATCCGCGCATAGAGTAGAGCGGGGTGAAAAGAAATAAGAAAGGAAATTCAACGAACGTAATAGGACACAATAGAAGATTAAATCTCATGAAAATATTGAGCGTAGAGGTAGCCAATAAAGGCCAGATACACGAATGGGAATAAAGAGGGTCGTAAAAGAAAATTTTCACCCACGAAAAAAATTATGCTAATTAACGAAAATTTTCCTTGGCCTGGCAAGAGCCTCGGCATTCCAGGGGCGGCCCTACTTTTCATCTGTAAACGTCATAACGTTATAACGTTATAACAGAAGCCGCTTATCGGATATTAATTTAATACACGATCTTGAGCTCCACCCACTGCCAGATGCATCCCTAGCGACGGGGCTTCGAAAACGTCGTAAAAAGGGACATAAACGCCGTGTCCCGGTTACGGTGTTCCTCTGGACCCCTTGGGCGGCTGTGATCTCGGCTCGGCATGGCCCGCCTCGGGGGGGGGGGGTACGGTATCGTAGACGGCGCGAGCGAACAAGTGCAACCTATCGGTGACAAATACCGTAGTAAATTTCGGGGGACACTGTAACGTCCCAGAAATGAAGCTCTTGAGTTTATGCGGAATTTTCCTGGCCACAGCCCTGGTATATCGCAGTAAGACTTGCGTATATCGCCTCCTCGCCCGCTTCCCTTGACATTTCTTAATTTACGCCTCGATAGATATCCTCAAACGATCCTCTCCGTCTTACCGTCTCTCATATGCTCCAATCAGTTCAACGTCACTTCTACCTAACATTCGATACAATTTCCTGGAGTTGGCTTACTCGAGTACATAATATAACGCATTTACAAACAATATATGCGAATGTCCTCGATCCACTTTCATTTTTTGCAACCCTACTTTTGCAGTACTAGTTTCATTGACATTATAATAACGCATATCCGACAACCCTTCCTCTTTATTATTGGATTATTTATATTCCTTACATATAGATTTATTTATTTCCAGCCGAAATCGAGGGATTTCTTTAAACGGCTTTAAAATCAAATTTTAATTTGAATAAACAAGTTTTTTCGTTGCAAATAACGAGCAACAGGAACAATATAAAAATTAAACTAACATTATATATATATATATATTTGCTGCGGCGCGCCTGGCGATGAAACTAGACGCGATTACAAGGATTTCCTTTAGCAAGCCTTGATCTTTGTTAAATTAATGTTATTCGGATATAATCACAAAAGAATTAACACTGATTGGTGATGATAGCGTATTTTATTGGCGAATTATGATTTATAAATGCTTTACTTTATAAACACGTGTCGTGGGACTCGTGGTTTTTCGCGCTATTCTTGATGAAGGAGGGGAGTGTACTGACTAGCCTTTTTTGTCTTAGCTAGTAATTAGGCAATTAGATGGCATGTCTATAGCCATGTATTGGCGGCTAATTGTGCAGATGAAGGATAATAAGTCAAGTCGCGTGTGTTTGATTTAAATTTAAGGAAGCACAAAAGATGGCGTCTTGACTATTCGTTATATTTTAAAAAATATTAAAGTATATTTAAAAAAAAAATCCATATTATTTTATAGAGGCGACAAGCATGTCCTGGCATTTCGATGCCACGGATGGAAACATTGTCAACATTAATGCACCACGAGTGGATTAATGTGCGAATGGGGCAGGGTGATATTCCAAAGTCTGATTGTGTACATGTACGTAACGTCAAACACACAACTCCTATTAAGTGCAGTGCGTAGCTAAGAACAATAGGCATCCTTGAGAAACAGATAAATGATGAAATAGTGCTTCAAATTGATATTTATAAGAAATAACTTCTTATGCGTTTATTTAAACAATCGTGTTTTTCCATTTCTTTGCTCTTTCATTAACTCGCTCTACAATTATTTACATATTCGTAGAATACAGTGAAATTCACCTAGACAAGTAAATGAAAATTTTAACTATTTTCGTATGTAATGACCAACATCGTAATTCATTAAGAATTGTCAATTTATTTATCTCTAGAAATTGATAAAAACGTTTTGAAGAATAATTAATTTACTTTTCATAATTGTCGTATGATTTTTACAAGGTAAAAGATATAATATACAAAATATAATGTAATTATAAACAGATAATTCGATTTAGTGTAGACTTGCATTAGTAAGTATTAGTGAAATATTAATTGTCCCGTTAATATCTTATAAGGCGTATTTCATAATGATTTAATCCATTAGGTAATAAAATACAATTTGAATACGAGTCTTGGCATTATTTGTGGATACAAACGTAATTGAATAGACTGAATAATAAATTAGAGAAAAATTTGAGAATTAATATAAAAAGCACAAATATATTATATAGAATAAGGGCGAGGGGTAAGGGGTTAATAAAATGACTTTATAAAAAGAAGGGGAAAAATTTCCGTGGAAATGCGAGCTAATGAGCGAATGAAAGTCAGAAAAAATGAAAGGCAATGGCAGTGATGGAGCGGTTGCTCTCTATAGAGGAAGGAGAAAGAAATATAAGGCCGAAGGAAGGCAAATGGAAGGAACGGAAATATTTAAGCCGAAGACAGCGTTGCCGAAAGTCTGAAAGGTGTAGTTAGAGTTCAGATCCTGCAGCACGCGCACGATATATAGTTATAGAAGGAATGAGGGATCCAGGAGCGAGCGCCTTTAATGAAATAATCTCTCTGGGGTTTTTTTTGGTGTTTTTTTTTTTTTTTTTTTTTTTTTTATAAAGGCCGATTGCAGAAAAAGGAGACGGCGGAGGGATGTTGACGGGGCGGTCGAGGTCAATTACCGATTTTGGCCCGCGGAAAGTCTCGATCGGAGTCATTCGCATGCTGCGTCTATTCGCGTGAATCGCGGACTCGTGTGTCTGACGTATGCGGAATGTCGATAAGCGCGCGGCGGGATTGGAATGGGAATTCACGTGCCGCTGGACTATTAAAAACATCGGGACGATTGCCGGATAATCGAGGCGACGCTTTCCGTAAATAGTCAGGCTGCACGCGATAATGACTTTCATCCGTAACATGGGACCGACGACTCGAGCCCCCTCCCCCTGCCCCGCGGCATTCACGTTTCTCGATCCTTTGCTGCATTGGCCCCATAAATCTTGACGCAGCGAACCATAAAGACGGAAGCAATTCTGTCGTGATTTTTTAAAAAAGTAACTTCATATCCGCCGGCTGCTCCCGATTATATCCACTCATTGCGCGTATCTCGGCCCCGTGACCCCCTCTCTGTCTCCGCCACCCTAAATCCTCATACCCCCTACCCGCGAACCCCAATCACCACGCTGACGCTTATTCAAATCCACTGATATTATATTAAATTAATGCCACTCTCTTTTCCTTTCACAAGGCTTCAGAAGCAGATTTTTATTAACGCGTTACCCTCATAACTTCAAAAACAAAAACTGCCAAGTAGCTTCCGCATCAGAAAGCAATTTCCCCGAGTTTTTCATTGATTTTTAAATAATTACCGACAAACAACCAAAATGATTCCATCGTTACTTAATTTACAAAAAGTCTATCCTTACTTTGAGCTCCCCATCGAGGACGAAAATCAATAGGAAATTTTTAATATTAATCAAGGGAAGTGAATAAGAAATGTCAGCGCGGGCAACTCCCCAATACAAACGTTATAATTATCATGAATCGGTTTATTGACAAATTGCGCGATAAACAGTATAAAGCGTGACTAAATCAGAATATCTAAATTGAGTGTATGGAGTAGAATGAACGGAAAAATAAAACTGAAGCGATTTAGCATAAGAATTAAATCAGAGTAGACCAATGAATGAAACATGAAGAGTCGACAGAGAATTTCTCTGTCGAGGCTTCGTTATTCTTAATTGTTCAGCAAGAGTTACCGTTTTTGGCTTATCCCATTGCTATTTCGTTTCCATTATATAGTTTCGCTTGTATTTTCTCATTGCGATTTTCGTTGTCTTGTAAACGGGATTCGAGTCATTCTATAGGAAGAATTTCGTGTATTTTCTCTGCTTACAGTAAAACCTATTACAAACTTTTTGATTTACATACAAATTGAATTGAGATAATAAACACAGCTTTTCATAATATTAATCTTTCTTTTAATGCTTAACTTGTCGTTCGACTTTTTCCTTTTATCGTTTTTTTTTTTTTTTTTTTTTTTTTATACGTTTTACAAATTAATTAATACTTTGGCAAAGAAAATACTTTGGTTATTTTAATTATTCGACTGCATTATTTTCGCAAGAGGAAGAAGGTTTGAAAAAATTATATATAATATAAAAATATTTACCAACTTTAATTTTAATGCAATAATGAATAATATCAATTTAAAGTGTAAAGAGCTTAAGAATAATAAATTCAAGTTTGATTATAATAATGAAAATATTGTTTAGTTACTCAATGTCCCGATGAATTTATTATGTCCTACTCTTAATTTCCGGTAGAATACGTATGAAATGAGAATGAAGAAAGTTTTTTCTTCATTAGTTATAATTATTTGTCTAGCGAAAGAGAGGCTTTTTTTTACCTGAAGAAAGCGTCTAAGTCGAAATCCACATTGGAAGGAAAAAGATAGAAGAGTCGAAAGTATCGAGCCGAATGAGTTTTGGGGATCGGAGGTTTACTAGTTAATATGTAGATCGAAGGCAGGAATGTATCAATTAGCCGCTCATCCGCGGATGAATCCATTGATACTCTGCCGATTATTAATAGCCCGTTGATTTAATTAGGGAAGGGTGTGCCGGCTACTTGGACTAATTCTTCGACATCCGCCCGTTGTCCCCCACCCCTCCCTTGTTTTTAGCCTCAGTTCTTGTCCCGGTCGAGCGCGGTCGCTAGGCTACGCGATGGCGCTAACTTGACTTTGATCGAAGGCTGCTACGCCAAGTTTTTCACTTGACGAAATTGCCTTCCACGATTAGAGTTTTGGAAAAACTTCCCTACCTCCCCCTCCCCCCCGACTTCCTTGCATTTTCTTACTCGCGATGCAACTACTTTCCTCAAGCGATCCTTACAAGAACAACTTCATCTTCCGAGTAGTTATTTCTTGTTAAGGCACCGCCATCGTCTTCCGAGGCCAGAACAAGTGCAGTATTCGAAAGTTGTAATACATTATAAGGTAAACTTTGGCCCTACCACGATTAGACTAATGAATTATCAACGTCAACTACGGCTAACAATACCAAGTACAATACTTAACCAATAGCTTTGTCGGCAAATTTCGAAAATTTTGAAAAATACCCCTCTACTCCGCCCACTCCCTCCCGACCCCCACGCCCCTTAGTCTGGTATTATTAACGAGTGGCCCCTGCCGGCTTATTGTAATGTCTAATTTATCGCGAAATCCGCTTGAACTGAGGCTAATCGAAGCTCTAACGTTCCCTTTCCCTCTGAAATAATTACTTCTAAGCAGGGCACTTTACAATACAATTGAGCTTATCCGGATGTACGCGCGATCCCCACTCGTCGTCCCGTCAATGATTCTTAATGATTTTTAATGAATAGTCATAAATTTATGAATCAACGAGATGTAGTGAAAAAGAGGGACAATGACATAGGAAATGAAAAGTCGCCTTAAGAAAAGAAACGGCATTTGACAAGGTAAGGGGAAGGAAGGAGCCAACGGAGCCAACGGACCAATGCAGTGCAAATGGCCATTATAAGCCGGCGGAGCCCGAGCAAACTGATAATTCATAAAGAGGTCGTTACTAACGACTTTTAGTACTTAATTTCAGACGCAAATTACTGAATTTATCATGCGCACAATTGAGCTACTCCAGAGATTCTCTCCTGCCAGTTGTCGCACTCGATCCCCGTTCCCTCCAACCCGTTCTACCCACTAGCCCTCCCCGACGATTCCCAGCCAACCCCATGCCCACCGCTGGCAATCACGCTCACTCACTCTCCGGTTCCTTCGGTCCCCCATCCTCCTGCCATTACCTACTTTTTGGCTTGTTACGCTGAGCAGACAGACTCATTGAATACCGGGTTAGGGCTCGGCTGCGACACTTGTGCAGGTGATCAGCCAATAGGAGCGAGCCGACACCCCGGAAGCAGTCTCTCGCCGACTTTATTTCAGGCAATTATCGTAGCAATGTTTAATCTTTCATGGTTCGTCACCACCGCACTTGGCACTTAGTTCGAAACCGCCTGCCAAAAAAGACCGCAGATCAGCCTCGAACTTAGGAAATATTCCGCTAACAGAGCAATCCTTTTCTTCACTCCCCTTCCCGCGCTATCGCTCTCTCCACCGCCCCTCACCTTGCTATTTCTTTATTCCACTGTGCTTTCATGGGATTTCAGGCGTATTAGAGGTCACACATACGTGTCTGTGCATGAGACAAAAAGAGATCGAGATTGAGATTGAGAGAAAGAGAGCGAGATTTTGAAATCTCGTCGAAATTCGAAAAGTCTTCGTTCGCGTTCTCGCTCACTCTTTCACGCTACCTCTGCAAAATTATAAACTTCCGTTTTTGGCAAGGTCTCTACCTCTCATGGGTGCAAGCTACTGCTAACTTTATTATTTCGTCACTTGACGTCATGCTCGAGTCCTCTCGTATTTTGATCATATCTAATGCATATTTTCGCTATTACGGCATTATTCTCTTTCTTTTTATCATTTTTATTTCATCTCTTATTACCGCACTACCATCTCCGGCTTTATCTCTCGGGGGATTCTATGCCTACCGGACCGACGACTGCTCTTCCTATTCATTGTTTTTTTCTTCTTTTCTTTTCTTTTCTTTTCTTTCGATACTACATTCTCTTTATTTTCCTTTTCCTTCTCAACCGACGTTGTGTAATGTACTTTTATCCGAATACTTTATTCCTCTCTTATTCACTACGAATGGATTAAAAAATGATCCAATCCAATAAATTTCATCTTTTCAGATTCGCTTATGAAACTATGATACAATATTTTAAAATACAACTACTTCAACCCCCCCCCTCATTCTCTCTCTCTCTCTCTCTCTCTCTCTCTCTCTCATCTATCTATCTATCTATCTATCTATCTATCTATCTATCTATCTATCTATCTATCTATCTATCTATCTATCTATCTATCTATCTATCTATCTATCTATCTATCTATCTATCTATCTATCTATCTATCTATCTATCTATCTATCTATCTATCTATCTATCTATCTCTTTTTCTCTCTTTCTCTGTGTATATGATTACAAATGTATAAACATATAAATGAATGCTTTATAATATATTTCGTGTCATTTAGTTGCGTAGAAAAGTCACTATAAAATCACTAAAAAGTCTTCATTCATAACAAAAGTTAATATATTGTAGAAAGAAGATTAATCATAGTAATTTAAAAAAATATTTCACATTTTAGACAACATATTGAAAAAATTGTAAAAGATTTAATGCGTGGGAATAAATTGAAAACATTGGATTGTAAAAAATGCTAATAGCATTCATGTAAACAGGGTTATTTTTACAAAAGCGCAATTTAATAGTTAACATATAGAAATTAGACTTGAGAAGGATAAAATATTATTATTTCGCGAGTGAATTGAACCCGCAAAACTACTCTATAGAAATATATGAAAATAATGCTTTAAATTACATTCACTGGGACTAGCTCGGACTAACTAAGACATCAGAGAGAGTTTTGAAAAACGCTCAACGTTGTCCTATTGCTTTAAGCAATGAACGCGAACAGAATTGAGAACCGATAATGAGCAATACCTGTCTCGAATGTGGACCGGCTCCGCTTGACAGCGCCATAACAACAAGTTTTTCTTATTTGTCCGAACATTATTTAGATTCTTTTATTTTTTCTCAATAACATATTCTCTTTGAATTCAATTGTTATTGATATCGGACATCTTCCTATTTATCATCCAGAATATATGACTATTAATATTATTTTCTCAGTGATAATTTCGTATACTGCTTTATCGCATGCCACTAACTCGGAAGATTATCTCCCAAATTAAATTCAAAATGCAATGATAAATGATGAAAATAATTAAATGTAGTCAAGCCAAACTTAATAAGTAAATCGCTAGTTACGCTCCGCTCCACCCCCGTCCCCGCACAACTCATGATCACGGATAAAAACAGGCAGTTGCTAGCAGCAAACCATTGCTTCGACCCCGTCCGCTTCAAATTATTCTAGAATTCCTCCTTATTCGTCTGCATCGCGCATCGCAATGCAGACTTTTCAGATGCTCGGCTAAGTTTTCAGGCGCATCTTACTTCGCTCATTCCCCGTTACTGCGTGCGCGCCTTAGAAATATGCGCGAGACTAAAGAGCAGCGGTCGTAGATGAAGTTACGCGGGCTCAATAAGATCCTCCGACCCCCTGAAGCTTCTCAGAACTTTACCGAATTAAGATATACTCCGCCTGCCCATATGCCTCTCTGTGTGTTCCGTGACTCTGTGAGCTTACGCGTCTATTTGAATGTGTTAAGTATCAGCAGTGAGTCGACTGGATAGCCCGGCAGGGAAGGGGTCAAGGGGGCGAGGGGAGGGGGGGAGAAAGTATGAAACAGAAGAGACACAAGGAGACCAGCGGCTTCCTGCCTTGCCAGATCTTTAATTAATATTCTTGAAAGCGCGATAATAGAACGCTTACCTACGATCCCTCTTTAATTCTTTCGGCGTATCCATCACTTTCCGGAGTATTAAATTAATTTTATTCATTATAATTTTATAGTGCTGGTTCGCACTTAATTTTTTTACCAGCTGATACAAAATTAGAATATTTTTTATTTTACAATTTTCGATTTTTCTTAATCCTTCAATACTTTCTCTACAAATTTTCCTTTTTAATTATTATATACTAACGATTTGTTAATTAACCGAGCTCACTATTTTTCAAAAATATTTTAACTTTTATATATTATATAAGTTAAAATGAAATTCATATAGAAGAAAAAATATTTTTATCTATTTCTTAAAATTACTATGATATCGTATAAATATAAATGTAATTAAAGAGCGTCAAGCAGGAAATGTATAAGCTAATATTACAAATAGAAATTCTAAATATCCTCAATCCTGATAATTTTATCTAGAGGGAAGTCATAACTAATATCCTTATATCAAATAAACATGATATATTCCCTAATACTATTACAGCATGAGTTCGAATGATTCGTATTTCCTATATTGTTTATAAAAATTTCATGAAAAATCTCACGTGATTACTAATTATATGTTAAAGCTAGCACATTAGCTTGTAGCTACAGTTTCTAATGAACATTTCTACATCGATGAGTTTCAAAAAATAAACTCATTCGCATGTTCACGATATTGATTAAATCGCCAGTCATGTTAATTAATATTTGTCACGTTACTAACGAACGAGATAAATTTTTAAAATATGCTTATTGACTGTTTGTGATATATGAATAAAGCAAAATAATTTACGAATGTTATTAAATAAAATCCTCTATATTGAGATGAAATTTGTGTTTCACTTGGCCTTGGTTCATTGGTCTAGCTTAATTCCGATAATTTATTTCGTTGTCGTATCCATGAATCGGTCATTTATTTTCATACGCCTTAATACTTTACCAATGCTTGACCATGCGTGGCCCCGTTAATCATTCCTTAATGCTATGAAATTTTTAATGAAAACGAACAAGCTCCAGAGTAAATAATGAGCAAGTTAATATATTTGTAGAACATTTTTTAACCTATGACTTTTAAGTTATAAATTAACTAAGAAACTTTCTTAATAGTGATTCGCTTGCAGTTATCATAATTTTTTAGATTTATGTTTCTAAACATTTGCATGCAATCACGACAGATCGGTCGATCTTAATGTATGAGAAATTTAATTTATAGCTAAAGTATCGTTTGTCAGGGCTAAATGAACATATTGGAGATATTTTTTATAAAGGATGAAAAACCTTTAGTATCAAAAACTTCTCAGCGGAAGAAAAGGAAGTTCCTGCAATTAACATAAATAATGATATAATTATTCTAAGATTCGCAGGCAATTGTGGAATGTGCAGAAGAAGAGCCCATGAAATAATGGCTTATAAGTAGCGTTAAGATGAGAATATTAGCATTGTTGCGTCGATTACGACGGCACGGAGAAGAAAGGAAGCGCAAAAAGTGGAAGAAAAGACCTTGGATGGGACTCTCCTGTTTCACGAGGAGATGGTTGGGCTACTTATTGCGTAAATGTCGCGCTGGCTTTAGCCTTATTCCCCGCAACCGCGTGACTCTTCATCTTTCGGGCGCATCGTCTGGGAAACCTCATTGGCGAGACTTTGCGGACTAACGGTACCGCAGCGCAAAGCTAATAAGAGCAAATGAGAGAGAGAGAGAGAGAGAGAGAGAGAGAGAGAGAGAGAGTGAGTGTGAGAGGGATGGCTGAGGAGAAGGGAAAAAAAAGGAAAATGGAGTTGTAAAGTTTGTCGCCCGCGTTACTCGAGAAGCTACGAGTACTGAGTGAAGCGCGCGCTTACCGAGTGGGTTGGGAACGGGGGAGGGAGGGAGGGAGGGGGACATAGAGAAGGAGGCGAATATAATGGCACGCGAGGAGCGACATCCCCACAGGAAATACGTTTAATAAGAGAGCGCGAGAGGAGATCGTGTTATCGCTTAATCTCGAGGGAGAAAGACTTATGGAAGGCCGATTCGATCTGGTTACTTATTCGAAGGCGCGCCGGATAAATTTTCCTCGCGGCTCTTAATAGACTTTAAAGGAGAACTGCGCCTGCGAGCATTATAAGAGATTATCTGGCTCGCGGAGTTTATTACATCGAGGTAACAAGTTTATAAGTTTCGGGAGACGTATGACTCTTATCTCCATGGCCGACACTCGGACTGCGATCATCTTCCGTGTCCGGCAAAACATCGCTGGATCCCTACCTTCGATCTAATGACCATCTCTCTCTCACTCACTCACTCACTCACTCACTTACTCTCTTATAAATTCCAGATTCAATGAAAATCCTAGATTACTTCCACTTTCCAGCAGATATGCTTTTGAGAAATGCTCATGGCGATTAAATAAGAAGACTAAGGGGAACTTTACTTAATCTATTGTGAGTAAATAAATTTATGCTTGTTTAAATGCAGATATTATTTTACGAAATTTTATACCTTGGATTATATATTCATGGAATTTATTACACCTTCTAATTAGGCCCGAATGGACAAACTGCGTTTAAACACGAGAATACAATTGTAATTCAGTCATTCTAAGTAGAATACGCGTAATAACAGATAAAGTGAACGTTCGTCCGTGTAGATAGGATTGGATATATTATAATATAAATAAGGGAAATTTTTAATAAAAAACTTAACGCGGGTCTTGACGGCTCCGCTCCCCTAGAGATCATTATAGCAAGACCTTGCGCACGATTTTCTTTTTTAAATTTGTTTTTATATATCATAGAAAATTACTAAATTACGAATAATTTATTGGTGCTAAAGGGTAAGAAGCCAAGGATTTCATTCCCTCGAGGTAAGTAAAAGGAATGTTTAAGCAGTTTTTTTTTAAGAAAGTGCGCAATCGATTGAAAAGAATTATTGATCTAAGGTAGCATCTTTCGGAAGCCGTTTAAGAGCTAACGATTCTATCAGACGTAATTAAAGATTTATTAATGATATTCAGAATGTAACGTGACGTGAAATAATAAATAAGAATATGCCGCGTAATTCTAACTACGAGGGCAAATCCCTAATTACGAGTAAATCATCACGAGTTCTTGTTTATTAACACGATCTGTACGCAGTAAAACAGTTTACTGGCCAACATCGACATCATTGCTCACCATTAAAAGCACTTGACCACTGCTTCTTATTGATATAGTTAACAGTTTTTCAACAGTCATATTGCGTTGAAGCAATTGGTTGGAAAACTCGCCTCGTTTCGTCTTAATGAACACGTCACTAGAGGAAGCATCGTTATAATTTCTTACCATCTTAAAAAAATGTGATCCCATTGAAATATTCCACGCGCCCCCTCCCACCGGCACCTCCTCATCTTCGCCCTGCATTCTGCGATCAGAAATTGTATGATGTAATGTAATTAACCGTTTCTTTCTTTTGTTGCTCTTTTATTGTCCTCGATACCCAATACAATTGTATTTATATGCCATGAGTTGATAATGATTGAAGTCTTTTTAAAATCGATATTCTCTTGTAGACGATAATTAATAATTTTTTATATAAAATAAAATAGCATGGAGATGACGATTATTGTATTTAATATCTAAAAAAATTTCCCGTAACATCACCTGCACATTAAATATTTTTATAAAACGAATGGTTTCATTGTACTGGAGGTTTAATTCAATGAGATTATAATTATAATTTTTCTTTATATGTATAAATTTATTAATAATTGAAAGTGTGTTTATAATTTGCTTTTATATAATTTGGCTTTTGATAAGATAATAAGGAACTTTTTTTAACAATCATATAATCTTGTTTAAACTAATTGCCATGAAAAAAGCTATTTAGAATACGATAAATATCACGAGTGAGCAATATATTAAAACTTCTCTAGGTCCCGTCTAAAATTTATACCGCAACTCATTTTATATTTCGTGCATTATACTCATATAATTTTGTAACTTCAAATAAAGGTCATTTGCATTTCAGTTCTAAATAACTGAGTACTTATACTTTGAGAAATAATGCGCTCATACGTGAATTAGCTTTTAGCATAATGTTAAACCTTTGTTGTATCTAGCTCAGGTAATAAAAATTTTAAACACCGAGAAAGAAAGCGAATAATTGTTACTGTTAATTTAAATTAATTAAATGAGAAATTATATATTTTGTGATAATTAAAAACTGTACTTTATTATTTTTCGTATTAAAGCTAAAGTTTAACAAATGACTCCACTTACATAATATTGTTATGCATATATCTTAAATATCATAAATAATTTGTTTTCTTGACGAAAAAATTATGGCTTAAAATCTAAATCGTTCTTTTCAGATTATCCATTATTATTATTACGAATATTTAATATTATCATGTTTATGTTATTATTATTATCATTAGTATCATTACTATTATTATTATTATTATTATTATTATTATTATGAAAATTTAATATTTATTTATTCAGCTAAATGATTCACTTACATGTATAGCGTTTTTTTATTTTTTGAAAAACGAAGATTAATTACAAATCTGAAAAAAGTTGAAGGAATGGGGAATCAGAGATTAGTCGATGGGTTACCAGCTTCACTATTTACAAATTAATTATTAGAATAATAGTAAAGAAATTTTAGGCCATGACACTGTGAAAGATAATGAAATGATAACCGAAAAAATTAAGTTACTCTAATTGGCCATGATTGATTAACAATTGTGATTAAGCATGGGAAACAGAAAATAATCGTATTTATAACGAAATTAATGGAAAAAGAGAGAGAGAGGAATGAATCGCTCGATAAGTCTTATAAATAATTTGTGAATGAAGGTGTTTCTCTCACAAAGAGACAAATAATAAAAAAGGTTCTTTTAAAAGAAAATAGTCAAAGAAATCTCGCACCATCGTCGCCCATTTTTCTTAATTTCCGGGATAAATACATAGAGAAAATGACGTGGAGAGGGTCTCGAATTGAGCACCACTGGGACGAAGCGGAACCGACACCGAGCGAGATGTGCACTTTCCTTCTCTCTGCGACCGCATGATCGCGCTCAGCCTCGCTCGCTTTTAGTCCAGACGCCCTTGAGTCTGATTATACGCCGCGGTTCTGCCAGCGCTTGAGCCCCCCCCCGTAATCCCAACGCCCGACCTTCCGCCCCCACCAAGCTTGTGCTTCTTTCCTCTTTTTTTCTCTTCTGCGAGTCCCCGATTCTCCCCTCCCCCGCCGTCGACCACCTTTACCTTTCTACACTCTCTCTTTCTCCGACCCTTTATTCCTCTGTCGCCCCCCCCCGCCCTCATGCGGCCGCTGCCGCCGGCGTGAGCGCCCCTCTCACGCTCTTTCACGAGCTCGCTATCTCCGTCGGCGGTGCGCGAAAGAGCGATTTGGCCACAGGTAGACGAATGAAAAGGCAGCGATCGAGGGCAGATTAACGTTGGGAGAAAGAAGGAGGAAATTAAATGGGGAAAAGCGTGGTCGTGGGAAAGGAATGACGCAGCAGACAATAAGAGAGATGTATTAGGTAGGATAGGAATTGAGATTAGCCGATTTAGTGGTTTTAAGTTGCCGGAATGAAAGGAAACCCAGAGAAATTAAAGAACGAGTAAGAAGCCGAGTTATGGGCCCGCGGTGCGATGAGGAGTACGAACAGGGGTACGAAGAGCAGCCTCCCCACGATAATAAAGGTGACGTATGCACCGTAACGCTTCAATTAAATTTGATATTTTTACCGCGTAATCGTTTTACCTCGTGTTTTCGGCCTAAAAACATTATCCCGACAGTCTAAAAAAAACTTTCGAATGTCGGATTGTAAAGGAACAAAATAAACCCACAGGTTTTATCGATGTAATCCGATAAATTTAATTGCCACAAGCTTGATACACTTTTTATATTAGTGTTTGTAAATACATTTTTACCCTATAATGAATGCTACTCGTATTATTGATCCTAAGGAAGTACAATGAATTTTAATAAAGATTTCATATCTTATTTGACCAGTTCTTTCATCTTTTTCTTTTTCAGATGCTTTTTATTTATTATTTACAAAATGTTAACGAGCGTTCTTTATGAATTTTAAAATTTACTTTAAGTGTATTGTAATAATCAATAGTTAACAGCTAACGCTTAAAAATAGATTGATTGTTTATTATTTAAAGTAAGTGTAAAAGGTCATTTTTTGTAATCATTTTATTATTTCAGCTTTCTATAAAGTAATTGCCTGTTCTCTATAATTATAATATCATTGTTAATGGTATTTCTTAATATTTAAACCATGACTAATTATTATCATAATTTTTTTTTTTTAATATCTTACTACACATATTGATTTTGTATCATATAATTCCATTAAACTAGAATAAATATTTTATTAATCAAGGCTATTGACAAGGAATGTAAGAATGAAATATAAAATGCCAATGTAATTGTGATGATAAAAGAAAATGAATGACTTTATAGAACTAGAGCAAGAGAGTAAGCTGAAGTTTTGTCTTTGAAATAATATCATTATCATATTTCATGCTACAAATGTCATATTTCAAGCGATATATTTGAAGTAAGTGCAAGTGCAACTAACGTTACTTTGAAATAACGTTGAAGGTAATAAAATACGATAGCTTTCACGTAAATTTGTAATTATTAAGAAAGCTCATTTCATCATCTCGTATGAAAGTAATTGTTTCGTAAATATTACAGTAAAAATGAAGAACAAGGAGGAAAAATGGTAAGGGGTGAGAAAGGTATAGTACGTGAAACAAGGAGGGGTAAAGGAAGCACTGAGTACTGAGAAGGAGATCAAGCGGATACTCTGCTTATAATTGGATTCACTGAAAAATCTATCGCGCAATATGTATATCTCGCCAACTTAAATCGAGCGCATGTTTGCATTTGCTCGTATGCTTTTTGCCGGGCAGAGATTAAAAAGTAAATTACTAGCTCGCTACGAAAATTGAGACGAAACGAAATGAAGGAAAGAAAAGAAAGGGTCGCATACGTCAGTGGTTAAGTAATGACGATAACCAGAAGAGCGGCGAAGGGACGAGGGAACGAAGGGGGAGGGATGTCGGAGATGGAACGGGATGGAATAGGGAATCGAGCGGCGGGGGGGTGGGGGTGTACACACATTCACACAACACAACGCACGCAGACAGACAGAGAAAGAGAGGAACCCTGGCCGTCGAGTCGATCGGCCTCTCTTCGACCCACCCCACTCGGATACAGACTAACCTCGGCTTCGTCGCGGCTCGCGATCGTTCGAATTGCACGGCGAGGAAGTCAAAGGGGAAGGACGGCAGGTTGCACGTGAGTCAATTGACGCGCAGAAAGGCTCATTGAGCGAAGGAAGCCTCTGAGGTCGTCGTAATACGTGGACCGTTATTGATAACGATGGCAATTACAGCAGCCAAGGAGATGCTCTCCATGAAGAGTCTCGGCACTGCGGAATTCGGGTGTCCCGATGAAACCCCGCGTTGGGTCCACACGTGCACCAGGGGCTCGTAACTTTTCAAAGGTCTCTGAATTCCAGCTGGGGCCGAATTTCCCGTGGGCCCTCGGTATTTCGGAGGGTCCTGATACCGGTCTTGTTCGGGCCCTCCTCCGACCTTCCCTTCTCTCTACGTACATTCTCTGTACGTACAGACACAGAGGCACTGACAGCATCACGCTTCGGATGCAACGCTCGCTCGAACAGCACAGGGAAAAGATTTACAGCTTTTTGCTCTTAATGCGAGCGTTTTTTTTTTTTCCCCATACCAAGCAGAAAAAATGTTGTCTCTCCTGACAGGTACTACGGCGAAAGAGCTTATACCCCAAAAACAATGCTCTCCAGCTGGAAGCCGAATTTATTTGCCTTAAGATGAATCTCCTGTCAAGGAAAACTCCGATTTTTCTCCCACCTTTGTTTATAAATTTTTTTTCTCGTTATTTCATCTTGCTTTTTATAAACAATCCGCGGCTTCGCAGCTGGTCTAAAAAAAAAAAATGTTCCTCATCCAGTTCAAGCTCGTTTCCCTTATAAATGCCTATGCTTTTCCAATGAAATATCCCCTCCGTCCCATTTCGTCCCGATCCATCCTGACCCGACCCTTTCAGTGCCCATCCATTATTCAGTCTCCTTGTCGAAACGGTACTCGTTTCTTTTATCGCTATTAAACATCTATTATCTATTACATATAATACGTTGTACAGAGTTGTATATTCTGACTTTTGATATTCGTTTAATAAATAGTGATTCCCTGGCTTCGATAAGAATTTCAAAATTTCATAGAAATTTATCATTTCATGTAGTTGGCGAGTAGGAAACTCTTGAAAATTAGTTGAATAGTAGTAAGTGAAATAAATAAAGCCTCTTTAAATAGGTAGGTGAGAGTCAGTTGCGGCTCGCTCGTAATAAACTGTAAGCAAAGTCGATGATCCCGCACGTGTCGGAACTTTCGCCCCTTCTCATCCTTTCTTTCCCAATGGTGGGTGGGGCTCCGTTCCTCCTTCCTTAGCGTGTGTCGGGTTTTTGAAAAATGGCCAGTATACCGATCGAGACTCGAAACCGCAGGCGCCACTCGGCTCTTAAGCGTACTTTTTCGAAAAATCAGACCATGCAACTGCAGATCGCTCGAAAAATCGTGCTCGATCGGGGTAATTTATAGGCTTGTTGTAGGCTGCGAGGGTATACGATTTTGCAGATGCGGATCCGGCTGGTCGCAGGGACGTCTGTATCCTGTTCGCCGCTCGTAATTTCTTCAACAAAGCATGGAAGATTATGCGTAAGCTAGATACATTATACATTATCCCATTGAGAGATTATTGTACTTAAAGGGCTTAGATCGGAGTTTATCTAGATACATGCTCTTAATATATTCGTCATCCTTTCGTGATTTACTTTACGCTTATCCAGTCGTCTTCAGCATACGGCACGCTAACGACTAATCGAAAAACTGTTTTTGTCCGATCGCAGGCTCGAATATCATCTAGATTACCCGATCTAATCGGTAATGTACGACAGCGTGCACTTTTAACAACTCTCTGAATTTCATTTAAGCCCCCGACCCGACCCGACCCGCCCCGCCCCAGGATCTTATATAATGTCGTGTTTCGAAGAAGTGCTAGCTTCTCCCTTGACCGAGAATGTCTGAAAATACATTTTATTAAATTGCACTCCGCGCGTAAAGAGTAACGACCACCTATAGGCTCGCGTACACGGCCAAAAATCATGCGCGCACGTATTCAAATGCGCAAGATAAACATCGGCGAAAGAATTTGATACAGCGGGTAAATGAGATGGAGAGGGGGAAGGAGTTAGGGAGAATATAAAAAATTGAGAGCCGGTAGCCGAATGTTATCTTGTACCTTGGAAAAAAGAGTAGCGGGCTGACGTATAAGGAGAGTCGAAAACCAGTGGATAATGCTGTCTACGTCTGTGCATGTAAAAGGTACGTGAGATATTCTCGGGCAAAGGCCAACTGCGTAATATGATAAGTTGAGAAATTCCGCAAAATCGGGCCATTTTGTGGATATTTTTAATATCGTTAAATAAACTTTTATTCGTCTTGTCGGGCGTGGATGTTAAACAGAGTCGGGCGCTTTATAAATCGAGATCCATCGGATACAAGGATAAGGATATCCATTCCTCGGCTCGAGGCGCCACCCTATGGAATTCAAATGAGGATAAATATTTATAAAATCGCGTGAGGATGCGCCAGAATCCCCGGAGATATGCTTATAGTCGGCCGCTAACCCACGGGACCACGGCGCCCACCAGCGCTATTATTTATTCCAGTCTTAGCACGGAAAATGTAGGAAAAAGTATTTTTCAATTTTCCTCCGCCCCCTTCGCAGCCGCGCTCCCCTCGTCCACATTGAACGGCAATTTTTATCTCCTCGCGAGTCTTCCGAAATTTTTTGCCCCAGTAAACGCTCTACCCGCCGAATGCCTAATTTTCCTAATGCACTTGTTCCTCTGCCAATAAAAAAGATTTACCCTGTATTATCGAGCTATTAGATTAAATCATACAGTCTTATATTGTTCGGGAAAACAACTTTACTAAATGCAAATTTCAAACCATAAATCACGGCTTTTTCGTCTTTAATTATTTTTACAATTTAACGCTCATGGAGAGATTTCAATTAATGGCTAATCAAATTTCATATTATAGAGTCTCATTAAAGATTTATTTGGAACACGAAATTTAACGATATTTTCAATCGCGCAAAATTTAATACAAGTATTTTATAAAAAGTTTTAAAACTTCCGATGGATATAACGATCAATCATGCAACGAGCGGTAATAGCGTCATTCCCAGAGCTTGATCATTATGAAAGCCTGCGAAATTTTTTATATAATTAATATCGGCGCTGAAAAGTTGAAGTATTTCTATAGTAATTATAGAAATAGGCTACACATGTATATATAAGTATCGGGAGGGCGGAGGGAGTTCACTTTAATTTACTGAATATTGAAATGTGTTGCTCCAAAATTTAAGGACTTGTTAACTGAAATTCTTTAAAATTAAGTGCCGTGACAATGGCGTATGACAATGGTCAACGGAATCAAAACAAAAATAAAAATAAAATATAAAGGTCAAGAAAAATAGGAAGAAATATTTTTAACACTTGTATGTCCGTTGGACTTTGAAAAAGAATGAAGCCACTTAACATTATTAAACCTGACATGAAAAATTTTCATTAAAAAGTATCGATCCCGTTTACTGGTTCAATAAAATTGATTCATGCATTTTTCAACACCGAGATAATTACACTATTACTAAGGCTCTGCTTTCACAGCTTGCAATTATACTGCTTATCTGAGGCTGACAAAGATTATCACAAGCGACGGAGGTTATGCCGCTACAAGTGCAACAAGAATTTTTTTGATGTTCTCGAGTAGGTGGGATGGTGGTCGGGTAGGAGGGAGATGGAGGGCGATGGAGGGAGATCGCGAACAAGACCGCGTGCAACTCATTCGCGTACATTACCTGAAATTTGCTTATCGCCAGCTAATAGCATCCTTTAAATGCATGACGCGATTCCTAGTACTGGCGCGCATTAATTTGCCGGTATTGAAAGGGCAAATAAAAAAGAGAAGGAGGAAATGCGAAAGCAAGGGGGATGGGATAAAGAAGGTTAAAGAAAGAGGCGGCCGAGCGGCGGCGGGGCGAGGGAGGCTAAGGTAATAAAGCAAATAAGGAAGGGAGGGTAAAAAACAAGGCTGAATCGGCAAGAGAGCGCCGATCGGGGCGAGCGCGTGTGTATCGAATAATCGTGAAATCCAATCGGCGATCCAGCGCTCTGTTAACATATTTTAAGCGTCCACTTAAGAGGTAGGAGAGCGGGCCGAAAGGGTCCGCTACGCGATTCGGGCCAATGAATTTAATAGGTCCTCGGCGGGGGTGGTGGGGTCACGGGAAGGGGAGGCGCTCTTGTCGCCGACAGTCGAAGAAAATTGTCGGAGCGCGAAATTCTTCTTTGACGAATGGCCCCGGCGTATACGGAGGCGCGCGCAAGCTCACCCAGATACGACAAAACCTACTTAAACGAACAAGATTCCGTGACGAGGGCCCGGACGGACGGACACCAAGAGGTACGGAGCGAGGCTTATCGCGCGGGCGCATCAGGGATACCGCCGAACCGTATTTACAGGGGAGAAGAGAGCTACAAACTTACATGAGGCGCACTTACATTTTTTATGCCCCCATCCGAGGACCGCTTCCTCCTTCCAATCACAATGAGTTAAAGTCTCTTTAATGTCTAAATTAAGAGAAACGACGCCCCGTGGACGATGCCACAGCTCCTCAGCTCCTCACGAAAAACTAGCTCCGTCTCTCAATTAAACTGATTTTCAATTAAAAAATTCTCGGTACTTGCGATATTTCGTTGCTTTTCCCAGCCCAACTACCCTCATTACTGTAATTTTCATTACATTTTTTTACAACCGCCCGACTGACTCAACCTTACGCTTAATTAAAAACCAGATAAAAATATTTCTTACACTTTGAAATTCATCTTTCTTTTTCGCCTATTACAATTCAATATTATTATTGCCCTCTCTCCCTCGTCATTCTGCATTTCCTTTAACGTGACTTTAATATTCAAGGTCACCGCTCAAAGAAATTCCATATCCGTGAAGATTGAACCGCCCCCATCCTTAATTATTAAATAATCTAATTCATTCCGTAAGCTTAAATAAAAAATTATGCATCAAGTAAATTTATTTTGCCTTCTAGCTACTCATTTTTAAACTACTGCACTACTAATTTCATCAACAGGTGCTTTATACTAAAACTTTTGATAAGATTACAGGCTTAACCTCTAACCATCCTAAAAAATATTAAGCTCGACACTACACGGTATTAAATATTTTCATTATTGTTAAGGATCAAAGTGTCTGCTTCACGATGTTCTTCACATTAAAATTTCAAACTTACTAAAATGAATTTTTATTTATATATTTATATATGGCAGTTTAAAACTTGTGATGAAAGTGAAATTTTTAATTCATTACGTGCAGTTTATTTTTGAAATATATACGCGCGCGCGTGTGTGTGTGTGTGTGTGTGTGTGTGTGTGTGAAATATGATGAGAGAACAAAAAACTTTTCGCAGATTAAAACATTAAATTTGATTAGCTCTTTTTTATTTTTATATATTTCATTACGAGGGTACATAGGGGATGCATGCGGAAACCATATATAGACAAGATGAATGGGAAAAAACGTGACGCCGACGATGCAAAGACAAATTCATTTCTATTCAAATTCTCGGCTCCCGCTCTCACTCTTCGACTTTATTAAACTCGAGGAGTGCAGTAAAGTCGTTTAAGCTTCCTGTTTTGATAAACTTAGTCCCTTGTTTAGAACTACTGGGTGCCATGATTAAAAAATTCCTGTCCTTGTGATTCTGATGAATTTTTCAAGTGATGGTACCTTAATATTTTTATAACTCGATTAGAATATTCGACTTTTATAATAATCCTAGAGAGATCTCACCGACTCGTTATTTATGGTTCTAAGGTGTGGCATGTAAAAATTGAACTTATACGTCTGATGTAGAGGTGAATAATAATCAGAGAAAAGGGAAGAAGTGTTCTGGCATAATTAATTATATTTGCGGTGAAAGCGATTATCCCATGTGAGGGCTCGAAGTTATAATACGAAAGCAAGTGTTATAATAGACCGAGCTCGAAGTGACCGCTAAAGCAGCAAATGAAAAGGATAATAATACCCAGGAGCTGTGAGTGAAAACCAAAATCTGGAATAATGAGGTTAAATGACGAAGATGCGAAAGCTCTGGGGCAAAGAATTGAATAAAGTCGAGCGGTAGTCGGTGACTATACGGCATAATCAAGCATCGTTTCCCGGGTACGTAGGGTTCGCTGCTCCCTCGAAATTTTCCTAGCCAGTAAGGAAAAAAAAAAAACATTAGCGTACGCGTACGGCAAACGAAGCATCATCGGCTCACGGATAATCATAATCTCGCGGCGAAGTGTTGGCTGCGTGCGGAGGGGGCGAGACGATAGGGACCTCGCTCGAGGTGGTTGCACGCAACTGGTCCGTCGTTATTCCGCGGTCGCCGAAAGTGCGACTGACGCTAATGGGAGCCGAATAATTCCTCTTATTGTTTCGAGGCCGTGTTTACGGGCAGGTATAGCCTTAGATGGCCGGGGATGACCGGGTATAGCCGGGTATAGCCGGGGATAGCCGGGTAGAGCCGGGGATAGACTGGGGATGGCGAGTGTCACCCCCCGCTCAGCGGGATCCACTTGTCTTTAATCTCTCTTTGGGAATGGGAACGAGCAGTCGCTGGCAGTTATAAGGGTAAAAACTTGGGCCGAAGTGCCATAAAATTATGGAGAGAGAAAGAATGGTCGGGATTGCTTTTTCTGGGTATAATTTTCCTATTGAAGATAGAGTCGGAAGTTTTTACGTCGTGAGAAATAAGTATTGGAAGTTTTGGAGAAATTTTTCAATATTGCCCCGAGTCCTCCAGTCAACAGAACTGTCTCAAGTTTCTATTTTTTCTCTCTCCTTTTTTCCCTTTTTTTTTCATTTTTTTCCTCCCCCCGCCCCGCCACCACCCCTTTTTCATTCCCTCAAGAACTCCACCTAGAGTCGTATAAATTGTAAAAATGAGATTTTCAAAGTAATAGTTTGAATGTATATAGAGAATCTTATTTTATATATTCGAGCTCAGTAAAGAATTTGATTACAAACTTATCAGTCTTCCTAAGCCATCGGCTATTGTCTATTACAAATGCAAACATTCAAGCAAAGAATTAAAAGTTTTCGTTCTTTTTTTTTCGTATTTACTTGTTTCTCTAGTCATATTTTTGACTCAAATGACATTAATGGAACATATTGTTCACGCACAGGTATATTTATAATAAAAAAATTCTGTCATTACCCGACATTAGCTTAATAACTTTGGTCCATGAGTTTTACAAAGGAAATCCTAATGCCAATAAGGATGATAACATATTAAAACAGAAAAGACAATAGCAATTTTAATTTTTTCCCTCCGAGATTTATTTCCTTCTATTTATGAAAGCTGAAAAAGCTACAGAGAGCGAGCAGGGAGCACGAATAAGGTATACCGAAAAAAGTTGTAGGTGAAAAAGGTAAATTAGGCTGAAGGGAAGAGGACGGTGTGACTATGTGAAATCCAGAAGAATATATAAACGAAAGGAAGATGGAAGATCGGAATAAAGAGAAAGAATAAAGTGTGATGGTGACGGTGGCGTGTGGGGTGGGGAGCGGCAGCAGCAGCAGCACCAGCAACGGAGAGGAATGGTTGTGTTTAAGATACGTCAGCAGGAACTCGCGAAGCTGTAATCAGCAAAAAAATCTGAGGCGCTTTATCCGCGTGCAGAATCTCTTTCTCTCCTCAAGTCCCTCTCTTTCTCGTACACAGACGCGCCGGATCGCACACGTACGCTGCATCTCTCTCTCTCTCTCTCTCTCTCTCTCTCTCTCTCTCTCTCTCTCCCAGGCCATCCATGCACCTACCTGGCTGCTCTTTCTTTTCCTATCGCTCGGGAGCTCTCTTCTTTCTTGTCGGCGTATAAAATAAACAGTGAAAATAAATGACTCATCAGTCAACTGGATTTTACGGTTTCTGTTTGGTGGCCGTGGTGGCGGCGGAGGTGGCGGCGGTAAGGGCTGGGTGGAGGGGGAGCACCAGTTCCGCTCGAAAGTATATTCTCTTCGTTCATCTAATAACGTAATTTAGCCGGCGAGTGCGCGCAGAGGCGTGGGAAAAGAAGAAAAACGTTGTTTATAAATTTCACGGATTTAAACAGCCTGCGTAAGTGAGAGATCACTAACGAATGTAAATTTGCTGCTGAACCTGCCCTGAGTGGAATAAAAACCTGGATGATTAGAAGTAGCCATACATAGAGGAACTGCGCCCAAGGCATCTCTTACAAAGACCTATTAAAATGAAAATAATCTTATTATTAAATGAAATGTATTGCCAACTCTTGTTTCTTTACGCGAAATATATTTGTTGAGGCTATAATACCGCGTTTATAAGCTTCTCCTTCTGATAAGGACATTATTGAGCCGGTAATTATGAATGCATCGAAGATCCTTGGAATCCATTGTTCAGATTCCCTACGTGATTTCCATTATAATTAATATTTACCAGAATAAAGTAAAAACTACCTGGAAATAGCATTAATAATGTAAATGATAGGAACTGAATAAGAACTTGTGCAGAACATAGTCGCTCCCGGTATTTGCAACGTAATATGAACAAGTACAATAGAAATTCGCCATGTCGAATAATTTAATTGGAGGTGGAAGGTACGAGGCGAGTCTAAAATGAAAAAAGCACACCCTACGATCATCCAGAGAACATAAGAGTAGCAGCAACAACAGGAACAATAATGGTAATCGTGACGATGATAAGAATAAATAATGATAGAGGTCGGTAGTTTTTAGAAGGAAGATTTACGTCGAAATCAGTATTAAGCGGCGCTTGGCGCGTCGAGCCAAAGTCATAAATTAATCAAAATGAAAAAAGCGAAGGCTGAACTTTCGTCGGCGAATCATCGTTTGCTCCCGCGCGCAAATCTACATATCATCGCGTAATAATCCCCACTAGAGACAGCCGCGTCTGTCGCAAATCAACCGGAGCGGGAGCGATCAATCATCGAAAGTTATCGAGACCCTTTCCCGGAGCACCACGGCACCACGGCACAATCCCCGTCCCCGTCTCCCGTCACCGTCCCCGGCCCCGGTCTCGGCCCCGGTCCCCGTCCGGCAAAAATAAAGAGGAGCGCTCGGCCGGATCGGCGTTTAAGATCTCGTTTTCTCGCTTCGTCGTTAGTGCGCGACGTGTTCCCGGAGCCCTTACCCAATACGAATACAATTTAACGGAAAGTATCGCGCCCAGAGGATTAGTACTGGCGCACTTGTTCGTAGCGGCCAGTGGAGGAGATGATGCGGGGGAGTCGGTGCCGGGGCCACCGATGCGCGGATTACGAATAATTGCTCTGACCCGAATAGGATAGTCGATCCCCACCCCCAGCCCTCGATCCCCCGCCATTCGTTGTCGTCGTCGTCGTCGTCGTCGTCGTCGTCGTCGTGCACTGCGTTCCCGGAGACGCGGACGATTCTCGGACTACCCGAGCCCCGGCTCATTATTACGCGCGCTAACGAGCCCATAAGTGCGGATGGCGGAGGGAAATTTAACGGGTCGAATAAAGGGGTCTGAAGTTTTGCGGAAAGCCGCGGCTAACCGAGCGTGGAGAAATGAGCCGCGTCGGTAAGGGGCGATGGTGGGTGAGGTACGGGGGAGATGAAGATTGCGGACCGCGAAAGAATGGATCTGGGCTCCGATTCAGCTTGAATGCCCGAAAGAAACTAAGTATGGTTTTCGGTTACCCTGATCCCTCCCGTACATCGACCTCCCCTCGCCACATCTACCACTCGAGCTCCATCCCGAGACCGACTCCAACGCGATCCCCTACACTGGACCGTAAATTTTAATTAACCCCATCGCTTTCTCTAATTCCGCCTTAGCCACACGGGGATCCAAGCGTATCTTATTCTTCTGACGATTTCGTCCATTTTATTCGCCATTACAAGCAAAAATTATATTTACGATTTTGGGCGATTTCCTCTACACACGTGATCCTCTCATGTATACAAATACGTGGTTTTGGCCTTTGAACTTGAGTAACGGTCACAGTCACAGTCACAGTCGCACAAACTAAAAGGCACCTTAACTAAAAGGCCGCGTCGTATGAATGAATCACCTTATTTTCTTTGAATAAATTCGGGTTTAATGTGCCGTCGATAAAAACTTATTGGCCACTCGTTCCCTACTGTATACTAACACATTTACTCTTCTTGCTCGCCGTTTCTTTTCGCTAGCTGGCGAATTCGCGGCCGCTCGGCAATCCGCAGCTCCGGAACCGTGGAATTTCGCAAGGGATGCGAATCGACGTCAGTCTGGATTCGTGCAGCGCATAAATATTATACACGTGATCGTCATTTCATTTACAGTTACATCAATCGACGAGAGGAAAAACTTTTTCTCGGTTAGCATATAGCGGGCAATTAGGGATTTAATTAAATAAATGAATTGGATAAATAATGAGCGCGCTCGACGAAGCAGAGGTTCAATTTTCTTTTGCTGTAGTAGGTCGGACTCGAGTGGCCGAGTCGGCTTGGGTGGGGGGAAGGTGGGAGTGGTGGTGACCGGACGTCCAGAAGAGCTCGGAGATCCCGGAACCTTTAAGTGGAATCAACTGCAGGTGCTCGCTTTCTTGGATTATTCATTGGAGCTCCGTCGCGAGGTTCGGCGCCACTTTTTGTAATTGCCGATCTTCTTCTCTTCCCTCCGTCCCTCCGTCCCTCCGCCCCCCCATCCCGCTAACCGCTCCCCGTCCCACGGCCTACCTACCCGACGACGCTAAAAATCGTCTTTCCGTTAGGACCGTGACCTTCGTATCGGCCGGGCGAATGGCCTTGGCTGATGCTACGCTTACTGTACTCGAGACAACGGAATCCTCGAAGCCGTTACGTCACGAAATTCACGTTCTCTCTGACTTTTTATTACGTACATCGTAGTTGAGAATTATTATATAAAATCCACTTAACGAATTAGATTGAGCTAAACATGGTCTGACTCGGCTAATGGCCCTCGGGATTATTAACCAATGCCATTACTGATCTCTAAGTGAGGCGTGACGTACAATTACCAGACTATGCCAAAAAGCCTCGGCCGAGCTCCCGATCCCGTGGCTCTCTTCTACGATTCTCAATTATCCAAGAATGTTATTTATTTTATTACTCCACTGAATGCTACACGTTGAGATTAGCGAGTCGCAGATTCCTGGATTGGAAATATTCGTTGGCTTGCTTTTACAAGCCGAGTACTTTTAATAAAAATTGCAATATTATCAAATAAATAATAAATTTCAAAATTTTCAACGTAATACCTATTCATTATCGATACGTAAATTCCGACAAAAAATTTCATTCTCTTTATATTGAACTCTGGACAGTTACTTTACTACTCTGAAGTCCGAGACAATTTTTATTAGTAAAAATAATTAAAGTATATTTAAAAAAAAAAATCTTAACATTGCCGTGAAAGAGTTTTTGAACGAAATAATAATTTTGAAATGGAGAGGTATTAGGAATCGCATTTAATGAAAGTAGGACTTAATTCCGTTAATACTGTAAATCCATTTGCTTTGAATTTATTAAGGTCCGCATAATAAGACAAATTACATTTATACCAAAGCCATTTACATGACGTTGTACATTTAAATCTAATAAAGTAGACTGAAAGATAATCTGAAAATCAATTAAACACGAAAACAGAAGCTATCAATCCGCGACTGCTCACTTATCGTCTGTAAATTTCAATTTAACGTACGCAGATTTCTGTTCACAGAAGACAACACGAGTTATCGAGTAAATCTCAAGTGAGATACGATCTGTAAATATACGACGATCAGACTTTAAACCCGCGCATACGTCTACGTCCTTTAAAAAAAATGACCGAATGAGACTTCTTTCTCGCTGTTTTTTCGACGTACAATTGGATTCTCGTATGCCCCCTATGCGCGTGAGCAGACGCGTATCCTTTAACGTCATTTATACGCGCCTCAAATGCGTCATGGGGCGCAAGGAAAACCGCGTCACTTGAATGAATTGGCTTATTTACGTGATAGTGAACTCGCCTTCAGAGAGAAACGGAGATGAAGCGTACTGAGATGATGAAACAGAGAAAAGAGAGAGAAAGAGGGAGAGTGGACAGGCACGCGCGAACGAGGAGAGGTGAAGGAAGAAAGGAATGAAAAATAAATATAAGCTCAAAAGCGAAGCCTATGCATATAGGAGCGTAGGCAGAGAGTTTTGCCGTGGCTCAAAAGCATTTTTCAAGCTTGATGGAAGAGATTGTTGTACTCGATAGGGAAAGAAGTGGATGTATCCTCATCTTTTATTCAGCCCCAAGAAAATTCAAATTTCCATCTTTCATAGATTTTAAGTAATAATGACCATTAACAATGCTTACGCTTGTTTTATGAAAAATTTGCACACAATATGTACACGAATTTTTCATCAATTTATCACTTTTCATTCACTTGTAAAGAAAATATTCTTAAAATTCCACGAGATGTGTTACCCTAACAGCTTCGAAGTATTAGATTTGTTACTAATTTGAATTTTATATCTTTAATATATTTTTTATCTTTAATATAGTAGTAAAACATTAGTTTCATATACTTTATTCTCATTTTAAAATTTTGAGTGCATTTTTCAAAATTTCATTCAAGGATTTATTACATGATTATTAAAGATTTAATGAAATCCATATAAATTTCTGTTAAACTTATGTGCAGCCTTAATGTATATAAATTTACTATTGCATTCAAATGTCATTTGTATGATTTCTTTAAAAAATATTTGTTTCGTTTACATACTCTGTATTAATACAAATTTATAATTAAATTAATTCCTTATTCAAAAGATACTTAGAAAAAAAGAAAAAAATTTGAGAAACTACAAGATTATCTTAAGGATATAAGATGTACATTTAATTTAGAACCTCAGTACAATCAAAATAATTAAATTAAAACTAAAATATTTAACTAAAAATCAATAAGAAAAAAAAACCTAAGTGACTTCGCTGAAACGTATTGTTAAGCCAACTCACTTTGTCACAGCCTCTTTTGTTCTAATACTTATAATTTAATAATAATAAGGATTAAAATACGTAATTAGTTTTTCATTAAAATAGAATAATTTTCTCGTAAGTAAATAATTATTTATTAAATGAATAATCGAATAAGGGAAAACATAAGCAATGATAATTAAATGCATAAAGTTAAATAATTGAAACAATACGGTTCTTGTAAAGGGGATTGTAATTATTTTCGCATATACAAAGGTAAATAGTGTTCCTGAATAACGTAATATTCATTTATATTCGTACAAGTGTGACAAATTATTAAAGATACAAAAATTATTATGTAATTTGAAGACAATGCTTACTTATTGTCGGTAAATAATGAACTTGTCTTAGTGAGGTTAGTGAAAAGGATTCACGAATTCGAAGGGCTTTTATCGTTGCCGTAATTTATAATAAGCAAACTGTGAAAAAGCGATTGTCGGTAGTGAGGAAAAGTAAGTAAAGTTGTCGATCGTAGCGTTGAATATGAAAAAGAGCGAGCGTCGCCGTAGGATCGGAAAATGCATCGGTTCGTGTATGAGAGGCCGGGCGGAGGCGGACGAACAGAATAACACGATCATTTGTCACCGGCTATTTGCATATGTGTGCCGCTCTCCCACAAACGCGTAAGGATAAAATCGAACGAAGCTTTGTTGAATATTCGATAGAAATACGCAGTAACGAGCGGAGCGCCGCTTTTCCCTCTCTTAATTTTCTCCCCTCGGTGACTTATTCCTCTCCTTCCACTACACTCCCCCGCTCTCTCCTTGATCTATTTCTCTTTCGCCATTGAAAGCTCAACTGTCGTAAGCACATCTCTATTTATTAGAATGGCCTGCGTATGATAATCACTTTTTTCTGCTTCTGACTGTTATGTGTCTTCCGACAAAGCCCCCTCCCCCTCTATAAATGCGTTTATTCCAGTGAAAAATGTCGCACCGAATAACTTCATCTATTACAAGTACGCCCGGACGTTTCATCTCAAGTTATTTATCCCTTGATTCGCGAATAACTTACGAGAACTCAACATACCCATGGGCTACGCTTACTTTTCTTGGAATATATACTCTAGAATAACCAATTCACACATTTTGCCGCTGTTCGATTTGAAAAAATATTTAAAATATATCCGAGTACTTCAGAAACACAAATTTTTAACCATCTTCAGCCTCCTAGGATTCGGCACATATTTTTAAGAATAACATTTATAATGTAAACTAGTAACTTCGTAAAACGTACATTTCCTCACTATTGAACTATTATAAACTTCTTACGTAATAATTACAAACTTCACTTTTTCATTTACAAATAAGAAAAACTCCGACCTACCAACGTATCATTCTTCTTCTTCTTCTTCTCCTTCTTCTCTTCTTCTTCTTCTTCTTCTTCTTCTTCTTCTTCTTCTTCTTCTTCTTATTATTATTATTATTATTATTATTATTATTATTATTATTATTATTATTATTATTAATATAATGAATTCGAATAGAAAATGGAAAATTAGTTCGAGCAGTTATTTAATTGTAGCAGTGATTGGATAATCATATTAAGAATAAGTGGTTGCTCGAGCTAAATGTTATAAAATACCTTTAAGCAGCGACAAACATATAAATATCTTATGTTTTATAGAGGGAAGAATAGTAAAGACAGGAAATCACATAGAAACGGCTCGAATTACTTTGATAATTGAATAATCCAATTAAATGTGGGGCAAATGAAATTTTCTCTATAATACCGATTAAAAATGAAACGATCATTAGTTTTATAAGCGAGGAAGTGCAATAGATCTTTATATATTTTGTCATTGTGCCGGGGGATGAGGTGTGCGGAAAAAAGGGGAAATCGAAATGAAAGGCAAATGTCTGAGCAGACTGTACATGTACTTTGCACTTAATAAGCTTAACAATTCCCACTAGAATTGCCATATGAATTTGCCGTTATATGTATACCGGGACTGTGATTCCTAACACAAAAATCTGTGGGTCGACAGGTCCCCCGAGAGCAATATTGAGGGGAATATCTACACCAGAGACTTGTACTCGCGTGTATAAGAGATTGCACAAGTGACCGTGGAAAATATTGACATAACCGCACTCTGCCTGGAAACAGGTGTGCATCAACTAATTTGATCTTCCTAATTTTCATCCAATTCATTGTGACGCACTATTACTACCGGCACTTACTACCGATTACAAATTTTCACCAACAGCTCATCAATTAATTCTGTATAAAGACTTTAAGCTATTAAGAAGCCTCAGACCAAGTAATCCTTCAATACTTCATTCGTACTCAGAAATGTATTTGTATACTTCAGTTTTTTTTTATTTGGCTTTAGTCTCCTGAAAGGACGTGTAAATTTAATTTTTAATTGCAGGATTATCAATCCTTTCTATCGAATACCTATCAGGGCGACGCTTATAAAATAATTTAATGATTAAAATCTTGAACGTTCGTTCAAGTGATTCAAAATAATGACGTAACTTACACAGTTATTGCAAGACATTGGTTTAACACGCACACGCCAAACTCGTCTTACCTAAAAAAAATAGAAAAAAAATGTATTGTTAGTAAAGAAAAGAGAAACGATCAATTATAATTAACGGACAGTAGTAGTAGTAGTAATAATAGTAGTAGTAGTAGTAGTAGTTGTAGTAGTGGTAGTAATGGTAGTAATGGTAGTAGTAGTAGTAGTAGCGGTAGTAGTAGTAGCGGTAATAGTAGTAGTAGCGGTAGTGGTAGTAGTAGTAGTAGTAGTAGTAGTAGTAGTAGTAGTAGTAGTAGTAGTAGTAGTAGTAGTAGTAGTAGTAGTAGTAGTAGTAGTAGTAGTAGTAGTAGTAGTAGTAGTAGTAGTAGTAGTAGTAGTAGTAGTAGTAGTAGTAGTAGTAGTAGTAGTAGTAGTAGTAGTAGTAGTAGTAGTAGTAGTAGTAGTAGTAGTAGTAGTAGTAGTAGTAGTAGTAGTAGTAGTAGTAGTAGTAGTAGTAGTAGTAGTAGTAGTAGTAGTAGCGAGCGGGTGTTGCTTTGGATCCGGAGATGATTTTTATTCGAATGACTTCAGCTCTGGCAGAGTCGTAAATAATATATTTGCCAAGCCGTGATAAAACACGTTATAACGAGGAATACGGAATGCGTGCGAAAGTTGAAAAAGTACGTTAGACCTTTGTCTATAATAGAAAAAATGGCCTAAGGCGGTAATACCTTGAGCGCCGGACTAATCCGTGAGTTAATTGGACAAGGCCGTACGTATACGGGGTAAGAATATTGGGAAGGTTGGCGGAAAGAAGAAAAGGGGATCGGGAAAAGGCAGGGTTGGATGAAAATATCGTGAGGGGCTTTCCAATTAAAGCGGGGAAAAGTGCGTGCTCGGGCATGCACTGAATCTTGGACAATAGAATCTCATTCGGTCGTGTGGCTGTCGGGATGGAAGGGCTCTTGGCACTCATCTCGGCCTCCTGCCGACTGAGCGCACCGTGAGCCACCGTCGTCACCTTCGGTGTCAATAAATCTCCGGGCGGCTCTCATCAATCGCCATCCCGACCTCTCTGCGCGGAGATAAAAACTAAGGACGCGGAGCCCGGGAAATCGTTAGCGTCGTCGTCGCTGCTGCTCCCGATCCCTTATTAAGATACATCGAGCCCTCGAGCTCGCGCCGCGAAACCGTATCGACTATCGACAGTGGCGGCTTCGATTCGATTCCTCGAGTCTCTCCCCGAGGCCGAGCCGCCGATGCGATAAGGATCGCGGCAGCCTCGGACTCCTCCTTCCACCTACGTACATTTGTATCACATGGATACAATACAGCCTCCAAGGACTAACGACTTTAGTCTTCTTACTAATAAAGTATTCAGGAAGGTGCTAACTTCCCTTTCTCCTCGTGATGGACTAGGCGCAGGCCCTGGACGGTTCGTTCCCGTAGCTGTTGCGCACTAGTCACCTGCCGTCTCTCTTGCTCTCTTGATAGGGCGCATCCACGGAAATGTCTCCCCCGCTCAATTATCCATTTACACGCTCGAGAGAAATCGGGCAGCTCTCGTGGAGGCCGCCGCCGTCGGCAGACTCGGGACCTGGAGCAGTAAGCGGCCAGGTGTGCGTGTAGAGTCCGACACGCTCAGTGCGAATCCGCAGCTTAAATAGCCACTGGGCTATAAGTCTCGTTTCCAATTCAGTGAAATGTCCCGGCATTGGATGCTCGGTAGGGTGGGTCGAGGCCTCGGGAGGACGGGCGTGCACGAGTAGCCGAGGGTTAGCAGAAGCGCTTACAATTACGGTATATTTGAATATATGTATTTCTCCGCTTAACGAACGGTAAAAGCTGCCTACTGTCTCCGTTCCTCCCCCCCCCTCTCTCTCTCTTTCAATGCCGGCCGACATCTACCGAGCTTTCATGCAATTCTGCAATTTGAATGCAAGTGTACGCGGCCTTTAAAATCTAATGGCGATATTTTTTAGACGAGCTTTTTCTCTCTGGAATTTTCCTCGATGCCCCTATTACAGACGTTTTCAACGTCATTAATGTCCGACGGCATCGGTACCATTCGCGGCACCCTACTTACATACGGCAAGTCTTGTTTTTATGTTATTTTTTTATATAACGATCATAGAGCCTCGAGAATTTTAAGCCAAATGTTAATTTTCATAATAATACGTGCTGGTTTATCGTTATTGCGCTGCATTATGTAAACACAATATGTTGGAAGAAGTCTTTTAAGTATAAATAAAACATTCGGAGGACATTGGTTAATTCGCTTAATGAAATATAAAACAAGTGAGAATGAGCGTGTGATTGGCAGTCTTCAAGGGTTAGAGCTTGCTTTTTTTTTTACATAATACGTAAATTCCTCGTCGGAGATAATAATATGAATAATAGGAAATCAAGTAATTCGTCGAGCTACGTTGGTTTGTCGGAGGACAATGGCTACGGTTAGTCATTTGCAGAAGACGAAATATATATATATAGAAACCTAAAAATAAAACCGTGCATGAGTGAGATAGATAGATAGTTAGATAGATAGAGTGAGAGAGGGGGGGGGGAGTAGTTTAGAAATGGAGTTTGCGGGACGGTCTCACGCACGTGAGCTTCGCCGCCGATTACCCGTCGCCGACGTCGTAAATTAAAAAATTGAGCCCTTTATTTATCTGGAAATAATTTTCCTCTTCGCAGAAGACGCAGGCAATGTCAAGGAGGATACATTACGCGGGGCGCAAGCGCAGCTCCCGGATGTCCCTATTCAACGAGCTCGGCGGTCCGCGTTTCCGCTGGCGGATACTGCAACAGACTCAAAAGCGAAATCCTTTTGCGGGGCCCCATTGTCGACTAGGATGACGCGCCAACTCGAGCCCATTGAGTGCTAATTCAATGCCATTTCGCAAAATGAGAGCATTCTTCAATTGCACCCACCTCTCTTCAATTGCACTCCCTCCTTCTCTTTCCCCGGGCTAAGTCTAAGGATTGCGTGGAGATTTATCTACCCGCTGTCGGGCTCTGGAATTCCTGCAGTCGGGGCTCGACCGCCACTGACCCCTTTGACCCACCCACCTCATTATCGGATTTCGGCACGATTATTATTGTTGTTGCTGTTGCTGTTATTATTATGATCAATAATGAAAACGAACCGCGGCCGGTTAATTGAACGGCACTTGACACTCGGTTTTGTAAATAAATGCCGAACTTGATCTTGAGCCAATGTGCGCGTCCATCAAAGTTTCTCTTAGCGGTCACTCGACATTTACAAGGCCATAGAACGACACGTAGCGTTCATATTGAGGCATTGGATAACCTTGAATATCGGCACAATGAAACCGGGGAATGGGCATACCGCCCCCCCCCACCCCGTTCCGCCAACGTTATTTATTCTTAAAACAAAATATTAAACCCGGCTCGCAGACTGTATACATATATATTCTGAGGCTTTTAAATATGAAATACGATTAACGTCACTCATACTATTTTTCACATTTTACAATGAGTAAATAGAGTACTTGAGAAATAACTACTCAAAGATTATATTAAGATGGAGAAGTGAGCAATAAAATTGTTTTCCTTCGTATTATGATGGAAATATCAATGTTTCATTGTGAATGCAGATTACAAGGAAAGATGATGGCTCTTGCTCGTAAGGCGCACAACTTTATTACCAAGAAAGCGGAGGAGTATCTACTTTACTTCTCGCGAAATGATGCTTGAAAGAAATAAAAACAATAATACGATATACGCTTATAAGCATGTGAGTGCATTTTAAATTAAACGAATTTAGTTTATAATAAAGTCAACCTCACGAGCGCCGCTAAATCCTTTACCGCTAACTCGATTAGCCTCTTTTTAAGTCGTTCGTGCTATTTTCTACATATACTAACGCATTTACTACTATTGCATCACGCGTTTTCACAGGACCATTCCGTTATTATGATTATTACTTCATAAGGAGCCTTGAAAAAGAAAAGCTCCGTCGGAGTTATATCAATTACTTTTCGGAGCTGTATCGAAGCTTTTATAAATTTAATCTTAAATATTAATTAAAAATACTCCCCCGACTTGAATATTCAATTTATTAGCAAGCCCGAGCTCTAACGGCGGCGTCAATTAAAAAGAAGGGAAGCCCGGTAAATATGGAATAAGCAAATAAGTGAATACAGGATTTCTCCATTTGCATGACGGTGGCTTTAATCCAGAAACAAATAGGCGCCGGAGCGGGTAGCCTTCGTTGAAGTAAAAAAGCGGGGATTCGATGGAGAGACCAAGTGAAAAAAGGGACGAAAATCAAAGCGCAGGATCGTCAAAGGCGTCAGCATCAGGGCCCCGCCGCTCGAGGAGAAAGGGAGATGCAGCATTCGAAGGAAGGAGCTGCTGTTGGCGCTGCTGCCGATGCTGTTACTACGAGAGGGTCGATCGTGAGAGAGAGAGAGAGAGAGAGAGAGAGAGAGGATACGAGTTCCGTAGGGCTCGCAAGAGTCTGGGTCAAGGGCAACGACCTGATGCTTCCCCTCGGGGGCCGCTCGCCTTCACCCCCGACCTTCTGCGACAAGAAACACCAGGAGGGGAAACGCCACCGACACGTAGATCCGCCGCGAGCTTCGTAATACTTACACGCAAAAGGAGGGGCCCCGGATACTGAGTCCCGGCTTTCTCTCTCTCTCTCTCTCTCTCTCTCTCTCTCTCTCTCTCTCTCTCTCTCTCTCTCTCTCTCTCTCTCTCTCCAACACACACACTACTCGCGGGATGCTGCGCCCGGCCAATTTAACTTGTAGGAAGCCTTCGCTCGGAGTTGCATCGGAATTGTTCTTATTGTCAAGCTGCCCGGAGATTTAGACAAACGGGACCTGATACGGTCGAGCGCTTTCCCCACCTATTCCCCGGATATTTCATTGTTGGCTCCTCGTTTTGTTTCAGCCGCGGCCGATCGACCGACCCAATGCGCGCTTTTTCCACGTCTCGTGTGCTTAGTGCCTAAGTAGTGGGAATCGGTCAAACGCGTTGCTCGAAGCGACTTGTCTGTGGCAGAGGAGGTGGGGCCGGGGAGGGCGAGAGGGAAAGAGGCGTTTTAATTTCTAGGCGAGTCCGTCCGACCTTTTGTCTACCTCCTGCACTCGAATACGTTCTTTTTTTAATCGACCGGTGGTCTGGCCCTCATCAGACCCCCGCCCACACTGCCACCCCCTTCTCCGCGCCCATGTATTACCGACACTCGGTCGAATTAAACGAGCTACATTGCCAGTGTCCGAATTAAACGAGCATAGGCGAGGCCAATGGGAATATTATACCAGGGCTCCAAAACTTTCCATCGCGATAAGCTCTGTAGAAATATTTCCACGATTATTTAAATAAACTAGCTAAATTCTACAGGATCGCTTTACATGGCGGCTTCAAGGCTACCCATACAGATACGTCCTTCCTTGCCAATTATTCGATCCAAGCTGGATTATTATACATCTTTCCCTTGAAATTGTCTAAGCACTAGCTTTAAGCAACAGAAACACACTCAAGTGCCAATTTACATTGTCCATGTAAATCAAGGATCTTTTTACAACAAAATTGCACAATACTTATATATGATTCAATTTTAATAAAATTTACTTTAACTCGAATTAAATCTCCTTATTCATCTGGTTTTAATTTAATTTCCATATTCATTAAGAACCCCTTCTGGAAACTTCAACTATACCCTCGTTTTCCATAATAAATAATAATTTTTATAATTTCTACGATTTCCATACTCTTGCTTTTTTTCATTCATTTAATCCTAAAGTCTAGGTTTTCTAAAGGAGACAGAGGAAAAGCACGAATAAGGACGCTAATACATACTTTTTTCAATGCTTATAATCTGAAAGGTAAACGCAAAAATCCTAGAAAAAAAATCACAAAGGCACAATTATTATTCTTTCAAAGAAAAATTTCTTCTTCGATAAAAAATTTTTACTTTGAAGTCTATTATGTCTAGTATTTAAAAAAAAAAAAAAAAAAAAAAAATAACAATTTTCTCGTACATTTTTATTGACGTTACTGACAATATCCATAAAGAATTTAATACTTTTATAAATTCTTTTAAGATTATTCAATATAGATATTCAATTATAAATATATTCAAGTATATAATTATGCTAATAAAATAGCATTATGGTAACAAAATGAGCAAATTAACCTTAAGGAAATCAATCGAAATATTAAATATAATAGCCTTTATAATTTATTATCTTTCCATTATTATTATCACTTCCATGTAGAATAATTTGAATTATATTCTCAAACTAATTAGTATATTTTAATTTCACATAATGAAAAACGTTCTTAATTACTAGTAGAGTAAGATTTTAAAGTACAACTTCGTTCTACATCGAGCGGAGCTTATTTACAAGGCATTTAAGTAACAAATGATGTTTAGCAATTATTCTAATACGATAACTAACCGTTCATTTCAAATAAACTCGTGACGTTGGCCTGAAGTCTTCCGAGTTTTTGAATGACTACAGATAAATTCAAATTTGGTGAATTCATGAAAACACTTAGCAGAGAAATTCTCATTACTACTGCTTCTAGTAATAATATTAATCCTTGATATTCGAATTACATAATAAGTTAATGAATAGCTCGTGCTAATGCTGCAAACCGTACTGCACTCAAGTTCGTATTGTGCAACGTAAGTATTAAATCCTCAACTACACTAAACGTAGTTATAATTACTTCTCAAACTTGGAGATTTTCCTTATTTTAGCTTTTTCTTCTTCGTGTTATTGTAAGCTAAACGTACGTACATTATATGGTATACTAATCGTACAAATAATATATAAAAACTGCTATAGAATTATACTTAATAAACAATATATTGAAAATAATATATAATCTAAAACTGACGACTACTACTACAGCAGTGTAAGTGTATTTTTTTTTTATTTTTTTTTTTTTGGTAATAAGGTAAAATCCATTTAATGAAATCTTTTTAATAAAAGTATTATTCTATGTAAATTTTATAATCAGGAAAATAAGAGTCGAGAAAAAAACTTATTAAAAGTTTTTATATTTTTCATTTTAATGCAATGAGATAATTTATAATAAAAAATATTTAAAATACTTACCAATGTCATTTAGAACGTATTACACAAAGTAAAATTATTTTGATAAAATATATTTAAAAGCATGAAATGAGAATAATATATTTGTTAATTAAAGCAAACCGGTATGGTCTTGCGTAAAAAATTAAATTTAACGTATCGAATGCCATTATTTATAACATTAATGAAATATAAGGGAAGAAATTTTGAAAAATCATAAAGCATCGAACGTTATGTTATCGTTATTGATAATTACTAATCTTCAATTGATATATTCGAAACTGTTCGGCTAATAATGAAATGGAGGATGTGTAAACGATATCACAACAGCTTTTGGTAAGTATTTTATTAAAATACATTATATAGATTCGTTGTTGTCATTAATTCGGAATTATCGATGTTTTCCATAATATTTAATGTAACGGAACGAATAATTTATTGGAATGAGAAGTCGGATGGCCTTCATAATTAATGGGAATACTTAATGGTTTGACTTTAATTGGGGAATACGGGGAATACTTTAATCGGGCCAATACGAATGTGTTATTAGCGAAGTGCAGATTCAATTAGTCAACGCTTGAGTCAAGACTAGAAGATAATAGGAGCATTCGGCTTTATCAAGATAAATAAAAATACAAGTCTGGCAGGCAATGTAATCTGGAGGAAAAAGTTAGGCAATGTAAGGATTCGGATATTTTATCGCGGCACACGCATCTCCGATTAATTTCCGGTCAGTAAAGAAAATGCGAAGCTTAAGGAACCGATAACTACGTCCTATTAATAACGTTGATCGCTCAAGACTTCCCTCAACACCTTATCCCTCGGTTATTAATTAATTTTAATAGTCCTCGGTAGCCGTGGGCGCCGTTAATTCACCGTTAATCATCAATTATTACGTATTCCTTCACGCTCCCACATGCTCCCACACACCCCCGGCCGCCGCCCGACGGGAGTTGGGCGAAAGCGGCCAAACTCGTTCTGTCCCTGCATCGCGGCGGTCTCTCTCTCTCTCTCTCTCTCTCTCTCTCTCTCGCTTCGCCTCCTTCGCCTCCTTCGCGACGACGTCTTTTTGCCAGGCAATTACCTCGGAGCCTGTAATCTCAGCCTCCTCCTTCCGGGCCCCCGTTTTCACTTTGGTCCTGGCCCCTCGTAAAAATAGAAAGGAAAGACAGACTCGGGCGGCTCTTGGGTATTATTAATCGATTGGGTCCCTCGGCAGGTTAGCTTAGCCATCCTTAGCTACCACGTTAAGCCTAATAAATGCGTCGAAAGACACGCGTTCGCCGGGAGCTGCTCTTGATTTATATCTTAATTGACAGCGGCCTCGATGTTTCGCAGCATCCACTGTCCTCTCCTAATTGAGGGATCGTCGTTAGATCACTATAAATGCGTGAACGTGTGAATTAATGCGGGCAAAAAAGGCGACACCGGCGCAGTCGCTTACGTGTAAATTAAGCGCATCCTCGAGACTTCTAATGCTTACAAGGATTATCATCTCCTAGAAGACTAATTACATCGCCAATATAATAAAATTAATAGCTCCGCCTTTTCCATGTATTGACAAAGCCAGGCAAATTAATTTATCGGCCTTTATAAATTATTCTTTAAACTCGAGCCAAACTCATTTCGATTTATTAGATCAAGACTAAGGTATACGTGTTCACAAATTTATTCAAATTCAAAAGGTCGAATTACTTTAATCGACTAACCTATCATTAAATATCGCATCGATAACAAATATTTGCCTTAAATAAAATTTTAATAATACGTTACATTAATGCTCATACGTAAGCGGAATTAACAAAGAAAGCCTTTATTAATTATTTGTAAGTTTTCGCATTTATTTTTATTGATATATTTAGAATCAATCGTTCCACAATAACTTTCGTAAGACGATTACAATTCTTTTGTAATTAAACCTTATAAATGCAATTTTACACAATAATTGGATATAATAATTTTATGTAATCTATTTAGCCATTGACGAACACCAACTGCGTAAAATGACTAATTCAATAATGCCATTGGGCTCTATGGAGTGGCTGCGTGTTTATACGTGTGCACGCGTGTGTGCGAGTTGCGTTCATGACTATGTGCTATTTTACATGCGCGCACAATTGCATTCTTACCTGTACCTTCGTGTTAAGTGAATAAATTTTCAGTACTTCTGAATATTGAAAGTATGGATATAAAATAAAAAAATCTCTGTATAAAAAGTATTTTTCGCTGGATTATACTTTCTACGTGCCAGATATTACTAATATTACTTTTGTTTATATTGTTATTATTACTACTATTTATTATTATTATTATTTTAATTTATATACGTATTTTTTTATATAAATAAGAGCTTTTTCAAGGAATTACGTATTATTAGCGTATAGAGATTTACTTTAATGTATAATATAGTACGGGAAATGTGAATTTCTTGTCCATTATACACTCAGAATCGGCGTAATATAATTTAAAAAAATTCTCGGACTATTAGCACTCTGTGTATTTCTGGAAATGAAAAATAATAATAAATATAAAGGGGATTGTTTTGAAAATGTGTGTCGAGCTTAAGAGAAAAGGTCACAAGCAATGGTCACAAATGTCCCGGAGCCTTTTAAAGAAAATTAAACTTTATCAAGACGAGCCGAAGATTGCGAGTAGAAAAATTTTTAGAAAAAAGGGAAGTCAATATGTACTCGTCGAGGGAAATACTTGGCAAAGAAAAATAAAGCAGAGCCGAGTAAACGTGGCTAAGGCAATTTTTCGAATTGCGTATATATTTTGGCGCCACGGTTGAGAAACACCTCATTACGAGGGCTAGGCAATGATGAAAGAGGAGAATCGCCGGGAAGGGGGGGCGTGAAGCCCCCCCCCTCCACACACACACGAAGGATTCGTCCGAGTCCCGATGTGTTTTCTCAAATAATTCCCAAGATATATGCTTATGCTCAATTTTTAGCGATAATAACACATTTCGTCGTCATATTAATTTAATGGAATACATTTCCCTCCTTATAACCTATAACAATAACAATATATATTTTTCATATATTATAAATTTTGCAGTAGTCCGGTCGCAATACCGAATAACGAGTTAAGAATTTATTGTATCGACGAGACGCGGAATAACTTGATAGGAAGGGTATAAATATGAAAATTATTGCGAGGATCGTAATTATCGGATTGAAAAAAAAATTTCGAGTTCATTGAAAAGCTAATGAAAAAGTAAAGGAAAAGAAAAGAAAAGAAAAGAAAAGGAAAGGAAATGGCTTAATTAGCCATTGGAGTGTTGAATGTGCGTGGAGAGGTTGCTTGGTAACTGGATTCGACTTTTAGTGGGAGGAACCGTGGGCTCGCGAGTCGTTAGCCCCGACAGTACGGATACGAAAGGAGGCAAGACGCGTATCAAAAGGTTAACTGGACGTGGCAGCTCTCGGTCCTTCCGGCCTCGAGAGCCTCCAGAGCCGAGAAAAATGACTGGCTCTGTCAATCTTTCATCGATCAACTGCGGCCCAAATACTAAAGAACCTTTTCTCCTGACGGGCGTGTATCGTTAGACCCTCTGCAGCCTCGGGCTCTGCGGATTAATTCCCCTTCTTATTTTCGCTTCTCTCCTCCTGCCATTCCCCATTCGCCCCTTCGCCCCTACTCGCCCGCGGCGCTCATCCGCCGCCGGCCCTTTGTTCTCTTTATGTTAACGAGTCTTGAAATACCCATCAATTTGAGCTAACGCGCGAGTCGAGTCGAGTGTAAGCGCGAGCCTCGGCCTCTCCCTCTCGCCCTCGCCCCCCTCCCGCAATCTCTCTCTCTCTCTCTCTCTCTCTCTATCTACCTATCTATCTTCGAGCCCTGGTACTTACAATTTTTAAACGAGCCGAGTGCCAATCATTCACCAACTTTCAACTTACATCGACTCTCACACCTGATCTCACGATTAACCCTCCCTGGCTAATAGAAAGGGATTTATGATTATTGGAGGCGATTATTGACACGCCCTTCCGATCTATATTATTTGACGCTTTAGTCAAATGATATTGGACTGTTTATGAAAGACGCAAGGGACTTAACGCATTTGTAGTATTATAAAAGTTTCACTTCCCGTTATAATGGTCCGCGAGTTGAAAACTGAAAGCCGTAAAAAAGATGGAATAATAGGTAGCATTATCATCTAATCTGTATAACGACATAATGGCAAGAGTTTGAAGTTCCGGATATTTTTAGATCGTTTAGCAAATACCTCGCAATGGCGTAGCTAAAATCAATATGGATGTAAGAATATTTTGAGAAGGCGTTTTACGCACTCTTCTGGCATTCCGACCGAGGCTCGTAATGGGGCTGACAAAATGGGGCTGGGAAGGGGGATGGGAAGGGCGTTCAGCACAACGACGCTCGGCACAACGACGCTCGGCACAACGACGCTCAGAACGGGGCTCATAACGGGGCTCGAGTTGGTAATTTCGGATAAATTTTATATTATTTTATTATACACTAACGCAAATAAAGGGTAAGGCCTGCAATTGTAAATGTAAAGCACTAAAAGGATTTAAGCTCTATTTTATAATGCTGGAAATAATGTAACGTGGCGGGGCTGGGGGTGGGAAAGAGACTTTCTGCGAGGTTCTCGATCGATTTCTCAATATTCCATATTAAATATTTACGAGCATTTTGATAATCACGATTAAAATTACCTTGGCATTAATGCACAAATAGCTTTATAGAGACATAAAACGCGGCAAGCTTCATCCAGTAGAAATACGACATAATTTTGGACGCGCGATGCACATAACCCTCCTTCACCCACCCTCCCCCTCTCCTACTAGTGCCATTATTATTTTCAATAAAGAACGAACCGACGATGCATGGATAACGTAAATTCCATTTTTGTATTTTCGAAAGGTTGGCTGACTCGCGCGGGAAAAATAAAAGTATTATTCATGGGAGTGGGCTGGCCCACATGAATGAACGGCTCGATGAAGGTTATTGGGAATACCGCACCAATCGGACAGCTCGACGAAAATGGTCAGTCCGAGCCACAGAGTTGTGTAGGACCCGTCCGAGGTATGGCTCGCGAGGATTCTACTTTGGCAGACTACATCTCGTAGGATCCAGCGCGAAAAACTCTTTTCGCCTTGAGAAATCTCGAGGACTGACGCTCTTGTGGTGATGCTGCAAGGTGGTAGCGGTAGTGACGTTGGTGACGGCGGTGACGGCGGTGACGGCGGTGGCGGTGGTGGCGGTGGTGACGGTGGTGGTGCTTGCTAGAGGGGTGCCACCGCTGCGACTCCGTCACCCCATTAATCCTGCGATTTTACGAGAACGGGCTCGGAGAGAGAAGCCGCCCTACAAAAGGCGAATTAATTCTGGAAAATTTATGGGGGAACATTGGGTGCGTCGGCTCTTCTATCTATCTGCGAGCCATTCACCGCTTTGTCCGCGTGCCTCTTCCACGAGGAACCCCCCCGAGCATGAGATTCTTGGCCTTCCCTCTCTTTCTCGCCTACCTATCTGCACCAGCTCTTCCCACCAGACGACGATTTATTTACAAGCGAGTCAATTCACTTATGGATTCGATGGAGATAATTGGAAACTACGTTTTCTAAGTCCCCAATGACGGCACAGCTTGGCCGGATTTTCAATCTCCCCCGGCCAACCCCTAGCTAGGAAATTTTACCGTTACGCTAGAATTCCAGGGCTTTGGTTCTCCTACCGGTGACGAACCTCGATAACCATTAACATCCTCGATTCTTTAGCGGTAACCGGCCTTCGAGGGGATTGTATTCACTCGCCAGGAACTCCGCAGTTGCTCGATAAAATGTAGAACGGGACGGTAGATTCCTAGTAATAAGCCGAGGCGAGCCGAGCCTCCCTTTACTACTCGAGAACGCTCATGGAAACGTGTGCGAAAGCCGACGGTGACCGATGCGAAAGGTCGGCGGGCAGGAGAAAGAGAGAGAGATCGAAAGAGGGGAGCGGCGTGGCGGGGGGGGTGAGAGCTGTGAGGTCGCTTCGCGACTTCTAAGAATCATTACGCCGCGCTCCGTTGGCCCGTGTCCCGGCTAGCCTACCTTATGACCGGATGATTACGAATCGTAGCCAGGCATCAAAGATTGACTCCCCTGGCGGAGAGTCGTACCATCAAGTAATTATCATAAATCACGAGTCAAGACTGATGCTACCGGGAGCACAAGGCCGCGAAGATCGAGTTCGTGTCGCGACCGCGGCGTCTCGGCTGGGCCGAAGCCGAGGACCAGGTGGAGACGTGATAATATAAACCTAGAAGGCCCAATTGAAAAGGCGCAAAGAGCCTTTTCCGGAAAAGTCACAATGCCCTGGGTCGGCGATAGTCACGAGGATGATCTACGAATTTTGGAAAAGTTCCCGTTTGAGTAACGATGTTTTCCAACAGAGTTTACCATCCCTCCAGATTCGAGTAAACGACCAGAAATTAGATTTATCCCATAATCATTCTCGAATGGAGAATGAAAGATTTCCCGATATTTTCGTATTATTCGTCTAGTTCGTACTTGGCTCAAAATAGAATGTTCGTGGAGAGTAAGGGGTTGGCCATGGAAGAATTAATCAAGTCACTTCAATCCCGAGAAATAATGGGACCGACGCTCCGCTCCTTCTCCCTTTGTAAATTACCAGCTCCGAGCGAGAGGGCTTGTAAAACAAATATATATTTTATCTAACAATTAAAATTTTCACTTACGCTCTCGCAAACTATTCATAACTATCGCGGCATTCGAACGTTAAGCATTAACTGAATATGATGAACCGCTTGAATTATAATTCAAGGGATATTAATCGAATATCATCTTAGCAGCTTTAATCATACCTGATCTAGCAAAAACCATGCCTACCCATTATAAAAGGATAATTGCCTATCGAAATGGAAATCTTGCGCTTAAAATCAATTGCGTCTGATAAACTTAATGCGAGTTAAACGTAATGCATTTGTAAATGTATATATAAATGTATCTGTACACATGTATATAACGTTACTAATAGCGTCAACGTGCTAACATATTTCAGAGAATTAATTTTTTTCGTTTTGAGACCCCCCCCCCACCAACCAACCAACCAACCAACCGACTAACACATTGAATCGCATAATTCATGTAAAATGGGAAAAGACTTGTGTAGCATAAATGAGAGAATTATTTCTCAAAATTTTTACGAATTCTCACCCTAGCGTTATAATAGGCCTGCGTATGAAAGCTTTGCATATGAGATTGACAAAAGAAATTTTCGGCAAATCGCAAATTTCTCCGACTTTCTTCTGCGGGATATTCGCGATCCTCCATCTCGAGCTTCTTTTCTCCCGACTACACATACGCGTGTGGGCAGACAGGTATGGCATACGTTATGGTGTCGCTTGCGTTCGCGGAGCTGGTGCTTTGATGAAAAGATTTCTTTAGCCAAATAAGATTCGCGATGCGCATTTACTTATAAGATTATTACACTTTGGCTGCGCCCTTGGAAGAGAATATAACAGCATCCGGGTTAGCGCGGCGAGGCTTATGTAGGAGGGGTTAGTGCGAGGTTATAGAGATGAATTTTAATTAAATGTGCTCTCCGCGGCTTGTGAATATGGGCGCACTTTTCGATTAACTTTAATTGCACGACTAACATGTGTTACTCTTGATTTAGGTTCTCTGATTAATATGCAAATCCTCTGTTTAGAAATGTAAATTTTAAGAATGTTGTGATACAAATTACATGACACAGTTTTAAAATCTAAAACTATTTATAGAAGAGACGCGAATCGATTGCCAATTTAATTAACATCGTGAACGTGTTACGTGAAATTAAACCGTATCTTAATTACATTTCACATATGGTTAAATTACATTTTTCGTCGACTTTTCAATTATAATAACTTTTCAATTATAATAATTTTTGTCCAATCGTAGCTCTTCTCCTAACTCCTCAATTATTTACAATACTTACACATAATATAAGAACATTGTTCAACATAGAATATTCGACATTAAACCACATGAATTTTTAATGCAAATTTCTAATCTGATGTAGCAAAAGGGAAATAACCCATATTGTAAATATAGCTTTTCAAATTTCATGTCATGTTTGTATTTCGTGGTACCGTAAATATGTAAGTACATAAATAAAAGAAGAAAAAAGAAGAAGAAAAAAGAATAATAATGTAGTAAATTTCCGTTGGCAGTAATATTGTTTTTATTGCAATCTAAAAATTTTACAGTAAAAACTGCTTTACTTGTAAAATTCAGTTATATCTCCTTACGATTTATTATGCTTAAATAAAGAAGCTGTTTCAGCTGTTACTGCTGCGAATTATTTATTTAAAAATATCAATTATATGTATACATTAAAACTTACTATGCATATATTAAAATATAAAAAAAATTTTTAAGTTACGTTTTATTCAAATTTAAAAACATTTTGTTAATATTGATTTTTGTAAAATATCCTCTATAAATTAAAATGTATTATGAAATGTTTAAGCTTCGAAATTAATATCAGGCATTTTAGTGCCTTTTTTTTTAATACTTTAGGAATTTATTAATTGATTTAGTTTTTCATTTTATAACGTTTATTAATATACGCAATTATATAAAACTTAGTATAGAACATTATAATTCGTCAGCTAAAAATACGTTGTCCCTTGCTTCATGAAACTAATCATCATTCTGTAATTTCATTACATATATAAGATTTTATAAAAAAGAGTTTTATAATAATTAATAAATAAATTAATTAGCACCGTTGCATGTACATATTATATTGTTCTTCTTCTAAATAATACGTATGCATGTGTATAATATTAATTAATAAGTGCTAATATACCTTTATGAAGAGCGCCGAGACAATAGCGATGTTAGTACTGATTTTTTATAATTAACAGATAAATTCATAAGGAGGACAAGCGAACCCAATTGAGAATATAGGTATTCGCTGTTTCAATTCTTTTCTGAACAAGATTTTATCCATCGCAAATTGGAGCCGAGCGAAGGGCTGGATAGATAATTAAAACATGTTTCAATAAATGAGAAATAAGCAGGATATGCGTGTATCTATTGTTGAAGTAGCGCACACATGAATGTAGAAATTGATGATATTCGCGGATGCAGCATTGCACAGCTGCTTAAGAAATAATTGCTCGGATTATTATTATTGTGAAATAGGAAAAAGTTTTAAATGCCGTAAGAATATTGCTCTTGAAGCTCATCAGCCGCAAGTAAAGCTGCAGATGGGAGCAATAAATTTAAATTCAGAAGGAGCACTCTAAATAGTGATAAGAAAGCAAAGCACTTCCGTTTTGAATTGTCCGCTTGATAAATATCAAAGGGCAAGTTTCCGAGCTTCTGTTGCGATCCGCTTCGGTTGAAGGGCGAATTTACATTCATCCCGAGAGGAATATTCATTTGCCGTCTTCACAATTAAAACGGAAGAAAGAAGCCTCGACAGCTGAAGATGCGCCCGACTTTAGCTGATTTTCTCGCTTCTCCAACATTTTCATCCGCGAGCCGAGAGTCAGACCGTCGTCGTTGGGGCTTGCGGGGCGGGAGGCCCCCCCCCCACTCTTTCTCTCGCGACCGAGCGAGCGCAATTCAAGAAGTAATATCAACTGCTTAGAGATGCTCGACCGGGTCTGATTGTTCCGTAATTAAATAATTAGACCTGGCCAACAGTTAAGCTTAGTAACGTACAATATGCTTACAATGGCATCTGGCATTATGGAATACAATTACTGTCTGTCGCTCTGGCCACGGCCGAAAAATATATTTAGTTTTTCTGGAAAAGTACGACCCGCATTTACCTCGGAACAATGCATTGATCTCAAAATATATTTTTCTCTAACATCAGCCTGCTCTCTGATATTATTAATAATAAATAATCGGATATCGGTCGATAATGTTACACTGCTTTTAATGAGCTATAATTATCCACGAAAGTAACATAATATTATATACAGTGATACTCCTCAAGGATTCAATTATTCATTTCTCTCTCTCTCTCTCTCTCTCTCTCTCTCTCTCTCTCTCTCTCTCTCTCTACGCTTAATATGTAATTGCAGTAGATTTATAAATAGGAAATGTTATACCAGGCGTTTTGAAACTTCAGCAACTTATATAAATCTATTGGAATTTATGTTTACATCGACCACACATTATATCGTATGTACAATGTTACCAATAATATTAAATTTCAACCGAAGTTTAGGAACAAATAATTGAGTAAGTAATTTACTGTATTAATTTAAAGTAAATTAATTTCGTAACTTGTCAGGCCGTTTTTATAATACTATTGGGTAGAATTGTTGGAGGATAAAGAGTACATCGATTTTTAATTTTACGTAAAGTATTCAAAATAATTACTTTTAGTAATATTTTATATATTTACTTGGGAGTAGAATTTTATATTCTATGAATTCTTAATGCCTTTTTTTAATTAATTCTATGATTTTAGCAGATCGACGGAAGCGTGTATATAAATCCACGAAGTTTGTACTCTTTCACAAGAATTATCAGTTGAAGTAAGTTTATACTTTGCACAACAATATAATTGTCATGAGCAAGCCACTGGAAGGAAAGTTATGATTTGAAATTGCGGGGCTGAACACAATCGTAATATCATTCGGTTGAGAAAATATCTCTTTATAAAATTCTGAAAATTTTTATAAATTATTGTTTTTAATAGAAATGGCTTTAGTAACGAATTCCAATAAATCAAGGAGGGTTCGGCAATGGCTGACCATTCATTGCTTCAAGCTTTTAAGTTATGTATTATTGGAATTATAAGTAAAACTGTATCTCGAAACCTCCAAGTATCGGCAGTTTAATCAATTAAAGAACTTTAAACTCAAAAGTACATTACATCTTCTGGCTCAGAAGCCGTCTATCCGCTAGAGCGACGGAGTATCAGCCGTTAATGTCGTATAACCGCGATACGATAGTCTCGTGGAAGTTTTGCTCATTGTAATTTCACACCTAATTGGAAAAACTTTTGTAAAGTACTAACTCTGTGGATTTCCAGTCTAGCTAACTATGGAAATGGAAGTACCTCGGCAGAACGGAAAGCTCCAGCGGAATAATAAGCCCGTAACCCGTAAAGAGCTAGACTCAAAAACTATATCAATGTACGTGTAGGTTAATCCATGTAAAAATTTAGTTTGTCAAATCTTTTAAGGAAACTGCTTAGTCTCGGGCGCATTAGCCTTACCGAATTATACTATAATTTATTTGAAAAATATCAAACTTTCAAATAAATTCTCCGTTAATACTCTGTGCATTGTCATTTAATTAACTCGTTAAAATTGCAAGCGGCAACTTGAAAATGAAATTAAATAAATCCCTACAGGATTTCTAGAGAGAAAGAGAGAGATAGGGTAAGTGAGTGAGTGAGTTAGTGTGTGTGTGTGTGTGAGAGAGAGAGAGAGAGAGAGATTTGATGAGAAACTCTTTTGTTTAATAATGCAAACTAGTCGATACAGAGTGTTGATCCCGATATTCTGAATTGTAAATATTTGCATTAAAATTCATAGAGGTTAATGCATCCTGCGTTATTCGGTCTTTTTACAGATAAGTGCCGTATCCACACGTGGTAATAATGAGCCCGGTATAAAAGAAAAGAGCTAAATAGAAAATTAGATTGGGCGGGACTACTGTGAGCGGCCTAAGGGTGGGGGGTAAGAAGGACAATGAGGTGTCATCGACGCGGGATCATCAGACACAAAGAAGCATGACAGACAGCAAGCACAGTCATTGGCGTCCGCGAATAGCTCTCTTCCCCCTCTTTCACTCAGCTGCCCGGCCATTATCTTCATAAATATACGACACGTACATGTCAATTAAGCGCTCAGTTACGCAAGTCTCATGCATACATGTTGCCGCCGCTGCCACCCACTCGCCTACGACACCCGCTTAATTCAATCTCTCGTTCTCTCCCGAGGTTCCCGATTACATGCACATACCGGCCGTGTAATTCCCAGGTGAGCAACGCTTCCCCCTCATCCTACGTCTCCCGCTCCGCTTTACACAGTCACGTCGTTACCTTTATATTGACGTTCGCCTAGATCTGCGACCCTTACTCACGAGCCGTTTCCCTTCTACCCCCCTCCCTCACTCAACCCCAATAAGCCCGTCTCGATTTTACATATTTTACGTTTTTTCTATGGCCCGAGTTTTATGTAATGACGCACTTTCCGCTGATGGGAAAATCGCGTGTCCGAAGCCCGATAACTCGCTGCTCCTCTTTTTCTGATCATTTTCATTCAGCCAGCTTTCTTTACTCCTTCCCCTCTTCGCTCCGTTACGCTAAAGCCAACTCTCCACAGTTTTATAAACGTCACTCGAATTAGTTTCAAAGCCTATTACCGGCCGATAGGTATCCTCGAGCTTCCTACATTTTCAGCCTCCCAGTACTTTTCTTTCTTTTTTTGTCTACGCTCGAAGGATAAGCATCATTTAATAATGCTCGTTAGAAATACAATAATACATTATTGTCGGGAACGCGAGATCTATGGATGCGATTTATCAATTAATTAGCTTTGCCCTCTTCCCCCTTTGCAAGAACTGCTTCACCTATTCATTTGACTTTCCGAAATTATACAACAGCGTGTATTTCATTTTATAAAACGGAATTTAAAAATATTAATTTGCGAAACTTTTAAAGTAAATTTGAATTAGTCAAATAATTAACCAGTGACATTATGCGCTCGTACGAAACTTTAATTAAATAATTTATTAAATGCGAAATTATTATTACTTTTTTACACTAAACTCGGCCAACTGTAATGTGCAAAATAAAAATTTAAATTAAAAATGCATTTAACTTACTATTGTCGTCTGTCCGTGGGCGAGTTTGCCCGAGTGTGCGCGTGTGCGTGCGAGTGTGTGCGAGCGCGCACTCTTTTACGACGAATAGAGAATTTTACTCACGCGCGCATTAATTATATTTTATTTCACATGTTTAACTTGTGATATTTTATGTCGTAGAATTGCAGCGCAAAAAAAGGCATTCAGTTAAAAGTCTAAAAATGATGTACCGTTAACAAGAGCACTTTTATTTATCCTGTTTTTTGGAAAAGAAAATTCTTTATCGTTGGAGATTTTAGAGTAAGGTAAAAAAGGAAGGAAAAATAAACTTTCACGAGTCGTTTGTTTTTATTAAATTTATGCGTCCGTGCGATCCCCCTCCCCCCTCTCTGAGTGAGGCAAGTGACAGTATTAAACCATTTTATAGGGGAACGGGGCTGCGAATTAAAAGCGGTTAAATTAGTTGTAGTTATTTATTATGATAGGTGGTGGTAAGACGCTCGACGGGGCGCTCGGTTAATAAGCCTCGTCGTGCAATTACCTCGAAAATGAATGAAGCACTTGATTGCTCCATTCGAACGTCAGCTGTTGAGAGAAATATCACGAGGCGGAAAGATCGGAACGAAAGTCGTAGGAGGACCGGGAGGTGAAATGAACAGATAAAATGTGCGGCGGGAGAGGGGGGGAGCAATAGGTGAGAAAATAATGGGGAGAAAGGGATAATTTTATCTGTTCTATATAATGAGATCCCGGTACATTGAAGATTATGGGGAAAACTTGAGGATTGTGCCGGTGTTTATATCCAGCCGACTTCGTCAATATCGTGGACGGAGGCGCCCCTGGTAAAATAGCCCCTGGTAAAGTCCCGACGACCTTGCCTTCTTTTTACCAGCGCTTGAAGGAAATCAAGGCCCTGCAAGTAATGCAGTTTGCCGTCTGCCCTCTTCTCCGATTCTCAGGATCCCTTCCGGTCGGTAACATCGTCGGGACGACCACGAAGAAGAGGCGCGTCAGCCCCTCACGCCGATCGTCACCCACCTTCGACTTCTCTTAACAAGCGCGAAAAGAAGAAAATGGACCGGTTGTATTTTTTTCTTTCAGTTTTTGCTCCTGCCGCGTGACCGGCATGTAAAGGACTCGAGACTGCCTCTCCTGCCCTAAATAAATACGTCCTGACGAGCATAGAGCATCGCACGTGAATCACCTCCTTTGAAGAGGAAGGACTCCCAATCGATACGGAAGCTCCTTTCAAGACGTGGCTCGCACTTTCAGTCCGAGCCCTCTATGACTTGCGAATCTAGTCTGTTAAAGTTCATTTCATTAATAGTAACGACTCATACTGGAAATTAGCCGGATCGATTTCATTCCTTCTATATGTTAATTGCCGTCTGTTCATTAATCATAATTAATTGATACTATCGAAGCTTAATTGGCAATAAAAAAAAAGCAGCAGCAACAACAACAACAACAACAAATTTCGTATTTCGTATTTATTTAGACGAAAGAAGAAACCTCGTTTCTAAAATGAAAGTAAATCTTGAATTAGGATTCCTTTATTGCGTATTTTAATGCTTCGCTGTGGCGTAAATCTTCCTTTGCGATGGACGAAGAAAGCTTTGAAACAAACAAATAATAAAGAAGGGAAAGCAACCGAAGCAATAATAGATAATAAAGGTATCAGGTTTAAGGTGAGGCCAGCGATCTCTAGTGCCCTCTAGCGTATATATGCGCGGCGCTTGCGGAAATCGGATAATGCCACCGCAGCAGTGGCGAGAGTCTCGGCAGATAGCCTTCATAGGATGCGATTACGTTGTGAAATATTCCGCAGGACTCGACATCGGGGCTGCATCGTCCGTACCACGAAGGATGGCCGCGCTCCAGAGGGATGGGATTAACATTGGAATTACGAGGAACTTTCAGTCGGTCGCCGGTCGTCGGTCGTCGGGGAGCGACAAATCGACCTGGACCGAGACTCCTAATCTTCGATTTGCCCACATATGGCCGGGCACAGAGATACATTACGTCAAGGCGGCATTCGAGAGATAAAGAATTTAAGCCTCGATTTTTCACTTCCCATTTATAGCTGCATTCCGAGGCTTTTCCACCCCACACTTTACATAAAATTGATTTCCCCTTCTCCTACACATTCTTCTTCTCGTTCCACTTTATGCTGAATTATTTCTGCACTTTTATTCGTACGGCAACTGCATTAATTTTAAGCTAAAAAAATTTTAAAAATTTACTAGCCACTGCGCCCTTCGACAAACAATTTCTCCTAACATTAAGTTATAACGTCATCTAATTTATTCGTTGTGATCTCGAGAGCAAGTTGGCCGACAATGCATTAGAAGTGACATTTACGTTACAAGTTTATTAAAATTAGGTATTCAGCGGCTTTTTTCTAATCAGCACAACTAAATGGTATCCTGCTTACTCTCTATATTCCCGATATCGAAGTAATATTTTACCAGAAGAACGAAACAATCAAACAGAAGAACTCGTGATTATCGGTTTAAATGGTGTAAATAAAAGTGTATGTAAAACATGATTATCCACGTTCATGTGAATTAAGAATGATAAGTCGAGAGATAAATATTCAACTGATGAAATAATGAAAGGAAAGGAAAAGAAAAGAATGCCAATGTTAAGGCGTGCGATTTACATAATAAATAAATAAATAAATAAATAAATTAATTAATTAATTAATTAATAAATACATAAATGAGAGGGAATAAGTAAATTTGAGTATAAATATTTTTTAGCCTTCTGGATGAGGCGGTAGAAGAATATAAATAATAAAGGCAACAGCAGCAGTCGGCGAATAGTGAGAGTGGGAGGTTGGTGGGGCGGGGACAGGAACAGGAACAGAAGCAGATGCAAAGTCACGTCTTAATTTTGCACTTTCAATCAGAGAATAAATCTTCAACTCAACTGTAAATCATGTTGGAAAAGGCCGCGGATGCGAAATTCAACGTCACTTCAGCAGAATGTCGAGAGTCTGCATAAACAACGCGGCTCCGACATTAACATTGACATTGATGGGCTCACCGGCCGGGAGATACCGCACGCAAGTTTATCTTCTGACTGACGTAACAAAGATAATCGAAGAAGCAGCTATCCGGACTCGGTCTCGAGCGAGCTGCATCGCAAACGCGATTACCCGCAGACGACCGCGTCACCGTGGCCCGCGCGAGCAGCCGCGCCCCTCCCCTACGGCCCTTTCATCCGCATTTCGCTAATCGCTTCGAGACGAGACGAGACGAGACGAGACGAGACGAGACCTGACGCGACCCGCGACTTTACGAATCGGTCATACATTCTTATTATGATCCGAGCTGCCCTTTCCCCTATTTGGCCCGCATGCAGTTCAGAGGCTCGTTGTGGCTTCGATCGGCCGGGGACGACAAGTCCCACCAGAGAATTCCCCGAGCCCTCCTACAATTCGATGGATAATTTGTCTTAATTAGTTAGACTAAAACAACGAGTTCGCCCATATTTTATAGCCCCTATAGTTATATGAAATAAAACAAGAATAATAAAAAGAGCTGCACATCGCACAACACATTTTTTAATTAAAATATTCTCAAATTCTCATTTGTTGAATTTACAAGCAAGTTATTTAATCAGAGATGCATTCGTATGCGCTTGTTTCATTCGGTTAACATTATTTATTGTACCGTATTATCTCGCATTTTCTACAATTTATCATTTGTACAAATAAATTGGAAAATTAATCATCAAATGACTTTCACTGAAATATTTACCAATATATAAAAATCATTTGAGATAATAAATAAAGAGTGTTACGAATAAAATTTTTATTCAGAACTTTTTCATAAGCTTTAGGTATTAGTTTCGTTTTTCATTCCGTATTAAATAAAAACAATCACAGTTTATGAATAAAACGAATATTAACAGGCTTTAATCATAAATAACAATCATGTAATCAAATAAAAATTTACAAATAATAATGACAAGTAACGTACTTTATCAATGATTATTCCAATGCCTTCAATTTTATTTTTAACATTAAGCTTTATCATTTATTAATGTTGCACGTATTTATATCGCAATTTAACGCAATTTATAATAAATAATCGTAGAGTTGAGCAAAGAAAATTTACAAATACATGATATGACATGACGTCTAGGATAATAAACTTATTTAATGTTGACAATTTATTCGCTTCTTACGAGATATACATTAGGCAGATAACATATTTTTTATATGTCTCGAAAATTTCAATGTATGTATTATAATTAATCACGTTGTTTCCATTTTAACTTATTAAAATGCGATATAGAAATAACGATTTATTAACGTTTGCCTTTCTTTCGACTAATTAAGATTGATTCGTAAACACGATGGATAATTTTAGCTCAAACCACCGCACAATATGAATCACTGTGAAAATTATATTGAATTTTCTTATCATAAGAAAAGTGAGAATAATTGTGATGGGGATGAAGAAAAAAGTGTAGGCAAAAACTAGATTAAAGCAGTAATGATTGCGACTCGACTGTACGCGACGAGTTTTGATTTTCTTAAGTGAATTACGCGCGTTATTTGAAAACAAACTGCGATAATACGTTAGAGACAGTGATCGAGAGAGACAGTGATCGAGAGAGAGAGAGAGAGAGAGAGAGAGAGAGACGCACAGCACTGCAATCGACCGTTAACTTTCACGAAATCGACTGGGCTTTTGTTTCCGATGGATGTACGTCATTGTCGCTTATTATTTTGCGTGTGTGCAGGAGGGGCGTGTCCGTGGGGCCGACTCACAAAGTTGCAGCCGAATGAAACAATGGATGGGCCGGTGACGGAAGAGTAAAATAACATCGAAAAATGCGGCTTCGGCCGAAGCGCGAGCCGACGCGAGGAAAGAAACCGGTTTCGAGATTAGTTACGCCGAGAGAGTTATATAAGGCCCGAAAAATCCCGGGCATCCGTATTCGCGTAACAAAAGACCCGGGACCTGAGAACACCACGGGAAATCGGGACGAATAAACACCCACTCACCCAATCCCCTCCCCTCCCCATCCCTCCGCCCGCCCGTGAAAATCTCCGCGAGCCCATGACCATCTACGGTAATTTTGCAATTCTTTATAATTTGCTCGCTCGAAAGGTCGCTCCTCCGTCGGAAATTTTTCCCGCAACCCTCGAAAAACTAGAAGGAGTAAATTAAAATTTCCCGAAATGCACTCTTCTGCCATTGTTTGAAATGCTTGCGCCCGTCTATCCGTCTGTCCGTAAACCCGTTCCTTTCCCGTAATTATAACAGCACTTGGCCGCATGGTATAAAAAACTTGGTATATTTTCAAAATAAATATTCCTTTAATCCGAAATTGAAAAATGTCATTAAGTCTTGTCGATCCTCAGAGTCAGAAAAAGTGATATTTTTCATAATTAGGTACTCGGAAAATTGCATTCGCTCATTTGAAGTAAAATATAAATTGCATATTATTACAGCTGTTAAGTGTGCGATTGAAGTAAAGGTATCTTGGGGTTATTATATAGAGAGGGAAGTATAAAGGGGAAGGCTTGCGGGGAGGCTCGTTAACACAGAAGGAAGCATAAGTTAAGAGGAAATTTATGTGTCCTGTGAGTGAGTAGACTGTCTGTCAGTCGTATGGAATATCTTCAGAAAATGGAAAGTGCGGCCATTCATACCTCCACCGCCCCCCCTCCCTCAACCTCCGCCACACCGACCCCCCATTCGTTATGAAAGGGAAGCGTGAGCAAAACACGGGACAAAAGAAAGTTCGGGATTATTATAAGCGTGCAGCGCAGGCTCTGGGGATGCGAACGGAGCTCGCTGATCCGTAGGGGAAAGTCGAGGTCGGCCGATGAGCCCCAGAGACGAATAGCTGAAATCGAAGCCTTGAATGTGAGCTATCAGTCAGGCCGCTCGGAGACGTGAACCGACACTGATCCCAGAATTTAGCTGAAATGACCCGCGCGCACAAATTACTTACTGCGAGGCTGATGAGCTCGCGCACACCTGCATCTCTAATTTACTGATAAACCGAGTTCGGTATAAAAGAGAAAATCTGCGCGCTACTCGTCAATCCGCTCAAGAAGAGATATGCTCAAGAAGAGATTCTTGAGATGTTCTCAAGAAGAAACGATCTCTATAATAAAATTTATAAATGATAATTAGTCCGAATGCTCCGTAGGATCAAAGCTCTTTTACTGCAATTATTCACTATTTATGAGTTAGGTAGCTCGATCAATCCTAATTGGATTTTAATAATTCCTGATATAATTACCTTTAAATCGAGGCATTAATTTTAATTTTTGTTTTTCACGATCATCCATCTTATTAATTAATTACATGCCAAAGTCTACAGAGTTTTATCGAATTCATAATCGATTTGTTATTATTTACGTGGTCTTAATGGGCAAGCATGTTAAAAAGTATTTAATTAAATTCAAAATGCATATTCTAATATAATAAATATGTATACATATATTTAATAATTATTATACAATTAGGCAAATATGAATTGAATTGTCTTATCCATTACTCCAATGAGAGTGTTTAATTATTATTAAAATTAGTTACTTTCTTTCTTTCGCATTACATCTACGCGGAATATTATTATTATTATTATTATTATTATTATTATTATTATTATCACTATTAATTAACATTAATATTAGATTTGTGATTAGAGCAACGAATAACAGAAGAGTTGAGCAATTGTATTTTGAAAAATATAGAAATATAAATTTCATTTTATTTAAATTATTTTCGAATATAAAGAAAATAAAATAAAATAAAAAATAATAAAATAAAATAAAATAAAATTTAGAATATAAAGAATATAGTGATCTACACAAGATTTCAAAAAATCGAAGCTTCCAAAATATCAATAAATGCCCATCATTTTTATTTCGTTCGCGCAGAATGAAGCTGTTAAATTTTCAATAAATCTCATTTATTCAAGCCGAATTCCTGAAGTAAAGTAAAAAGTAGCGGATATAGTTCCCTACTGTAATCTCCTGGTGTTAATCTTTCGCATTCTATTATGGCTGAAAAATTTCGCAGAACTTAATTTCCGTATTTTAATTATCTTTACATTCTACATCAAGAATAAAGTGCTTTTACATTACAACTCTTTAACTGCTTTTATTGTCCTTCTCTAATAAGAGTTTTCGTTCCAAGGATGGAAATTAGTTAAGGACGCGAGATTAAAAATGTACTAAATATAAGTATATCGAAATAGGTGAAACAATTTATATATATATGTATTAGTAATTAGACAAAGGTCTGTGCAAAAAGTCAAAAAAGGACTCTCGTGTATGAAATAAATCCCATAATACGCGAATAAATAATAAGCAATGGTAAATCAAAGAACCCGGGTGCAGTGAGTTTAGAGGATAAAATGCGTGGGTAAATCAATCAAAATTACAGTGATTACAGTGATTACACAGTAGAGTAAGTCGCGGCAACTGCGAAGGCGCAAATGACACTCCCTTGGATCTTCGACAATGGAATCCTTATCTATCATTTCGGCTCCTGATATGCAGCTTTCATTACTCGTGATAACGTACATTTGTCATGGAGTTAATTTAGTTACGAGCATTCACAGTCTCTGGCTTCCTTACGTAGAAAGAGAGAGAGAGAGATGTTTGTCCGCGTACGTGGGAAACAAAGGACGTTTACTAGTACTATTTATTCTTTTTCCGTAACTAGAAAGCCAAAGGCGCTTCAAGGTATATTTGAATCCGTTAGGAAGAAACATTTTCCACACTCTGAGCTGACATGAACTTTCACGCATTGTCCGTTGCAGCGATTAGTCCTTGGGGGTGACGAATATTTCTTTAACCGAATTAAAATATGTCGTAGGGTAGACACAAATCCGTTTAACGACAAAGCCCTGTGATCGTAAATGAGGCAAATTCTGCATCGGATAAAAGAATTTTCAAAGAGACGAAGGTGGGTGGCAGTCTCGGGCGACACGCGCGAGTCCGAGCTCGAAGAACGGAATGTCCGCGATGGGGCATCATCTTCGGGACTCGTGGATCGAATTACCTCGGTGAGGATCGCGGGGGCCTATGTCTGCTTCTGCGCTTTGGCTGCGAGTGGCCGAAGCTGCGGCGGTGGCAGTGGCCACCTGGAGAGCAGAGGCGGGGCGCCGTTCAGGATTCGCGACAAGATGTTGGACTTACGTGACTACAATTTAATAAGCTCCGCACGTATCGTAGGCCTCATTTTACATATATAAATTAAATATGGAATTAGCGCTGCGTAGCGGGATGAAGGCATACCGAGCTAGGTGCCACTCCATACTCCCACCATCGCCCACCCCCCCTCGTTCCCGTCCCCCGTCCCCTGCCACTTTTGTAAGATTACACCAGGACGTACTCCGAGCCAGGGATCTCCGAACACGTGCTTACTTCGAGATCGGGAAGCTCGGGATAAGATTTCTTTTAATGAGCCGCTCTTGTAGCTCTGGTATTTTCAGGCTCGATTTTAACGGGCATTCGCGGCTGTACTCCTTGCTTCCGCTTACTTCGGTCCTTCTAATTAATCTCAAGCGACCCTCTAACCCTCCTGAGATTCGCCAAATGCGTCCGAGACTAGGAATTTAAAAAACGCTACCTCTTCTCTCATTCGTGCTAGGATATCATGATTATGCAGAGCACTCCTACTTTATTCCTTATCATTGGCATAAAAGCTTTTCAATGTGTATGCTGTTAAGGCCAAATGGATTCCGGGAGCGATGTCACTTTATGTCGATCCATTAACTTCTCCGTGTCCAGAGGAAAAACCGTGTCTCCCGCACGTCTAGCCACTTTGCTATTTCAAAATTTCACTATGCAAAATGTTCGAAGCGCTTCGACTTCGGCTGCTTCGTTATCCGCGTTAACAGAATTTTTTCGCTAAAAAGTCACGTCATTAAGTAAATTCGTCTCCCGACCCCGTCCCCTGACCCCTCCACCACCGCCCGACGCGGTGCTCATGCACGCGCGTGCCTCTGTATGTTTGAGCGTGTGCGTGCGAACAAGGAATCGAGAAGCAATGGTTTCTGTTATTAAAGAAATCCAATACGGTTTTCGAAAGTAAACTCTCTTAATTTAATTCTGTAATAGTGAAAAAGTCTATCGTCTAGGCATTTTATGAGACAATAGTCATAACTGAACAAAAAGTTCACTTACCAATCTACGAAGTCGAAGTAGCGAGCAACAAACTTTCTATATTATCGAATACTCAAGAAAATTAAAAGAAATACGTTAAGTACTGTCCGTGTTCGTAAACAAAAATGGCAATTGTAAAATTCAAGAGCTAATTCGAGTCTGCGTATAAGTCACAAGTTACGGCTCGTAGTTTCGTACTGGAAGTATCTCGTACGTTTGGCGCGAGAAAGACATCGAAATCTCATCTTATCTTATATCGACAGAGTCTAGGTTCCCAGATTTGACGTCTGCACGTCTCGGGTAACGTAAGAGCGAGCCAATATTGCAACGGTAGCCAATTGCTTCTGAACGAAAGGAAAAGTAAAAAGAGGATATTTGCACTCTCTGACATCCGGCCGACTGTCTCTATATCCGTCTCACTCGCAGCTCATTCGGCACGAGTGAGCGCTGGGACATTTGCATAAAGATGTCCGTGTGAAAAATTGAAAAATCAGCCGCGAACCGGGAGCCTCTCGCTCATTAAAACCCTTGAAAATCTCTCCATTCGACCAGACGAAGCGCCATTTTTAATATTTCTTTGTTACCGAAAATATTTACAAATGTCCATACGCGATCCACACGATACATTTACAAAATTAATTACCACAAGTTTCCGTAAACATTTATATTTATATATAAATGTACGTATGTATTGGACGCGGGCATGCGTGTGCACATTTTACGTAGGAAGTGCGCTTACGTAGATGCAACAGACAGTCGAGGATAAATATTATGAGGTAATATTTTTAGATATGCTTGGCATCGTGATTTAGAAATTCGCGGTGGGCCGAGAAAGGAAAACAAACGTCTTTGAAGTGAAATGGGCGTGCAGCGATAATTTTAAGGATAAAATGACACAGTTTCGCGTGAAGTTTAAGCACTTTAAGTACTCGAGTGGTAACATTGCAAGAGAACCGAGGAGGTAGCGTTGCCAAGGTCTAATGTATTGAAAATACTTAGGGGTATCTTTATTAAGGCGTACAATGCAAATTAATTCCAAGGCTTATCGTAGAGAAACGATTGCGCGGGCAGCTCGGCATTTTAAATAGATAATGTAGAGCTCGAAAACAAATAGTAGAGTGTATATTTAAAAGATTTAAAAGGGGGAGCAGACGAAGGCAAAATAATTCAAATGATAGAGGAGCGAAGCTAAATTAGTCGGCGCTCTGATTTATCGATCGCTCACACATTACGCTTAGTAAAAAGCGCAAGCCATTTATTTTTCAAAAGCCGCTGAAAATGCGGTAAGAGAGAGAGAGAGAGAGATAATGAAAGTATAAGTGGGTAAGTAGAGAGCCGCGCACTGGATGATTGCATTAAATGTATCGTCCGAGTCCGAGACTTGGAATTCCCAGCGGCGGTGAAATAAATAAGAAATAAATTTCTTAATAAAATACAAGGACAGTGGCCATTACTAACAGAGCGACGTCCATTTATTATTCCTTGCTCTCGAGAAACAATAACGATCGTTGAATTTTTGCGCTCTCGATGTATTTTTATTCTCGTCCTGGATGTGAGACATGCTGGCCTTCGACAGTTAACAACAACTATCGCTCCGATGATGGCGCGCAGAAGGAATCGCGGGACTTGTTACTCTTTGTTTCATTCGCGCAAATGGAGTCGTCCGAGAAGCTTGTCCACACAAGTTGTTTCGCAAGGGATCGATCAGAGGGGGCTGCTGAATACAATTTGAAAATCGAAATCTTTGATAAAAATCTCCGAATGGCTAGTATGGAAGCGAATGGTAAGGGGGATAGAGTGGGGCGGGGCGGGAGAGCTGCGATAATAAATCATCGGTGTAAAAATAATCAAGAGCGGCTTCTCCACGCGGCTGTGCACACAGCAAAACGAAAACGAGCGCATCCGGGAGGGGATTGTGGCTCGCACTGTTTCGGGCCGAGTAATTCGTAACTCCCGGCGAGCGCCGACCATCGTCTTCTCGACCGGGTAGCTTTTGAAAAATCGGCCCGCCAGAAAAGGAAGAGAGGAGCTACCGTTTGGCTCCCGTCACGCATACCGAGCCACTTACTTGGTGGTGCCTCATCAACTCGGATTTTTCGACGTTCTGCAGCGACTCGACCCTCCCCCCCCACCCCCTTCCCCCAACATCCACACACCTACCCGCAACTGTTACCCACGCTCATTGCCTTGAGCTACAGGGATTCGCCGACCGCGGTCCCCCGTCCCGCCCGGACGTGCTTAATTGGGGCCGGACCCGCGGCTCCAGTCCAAGAGCGAGCGGCTTTCCCTGAAATCAAGATCGCCGGCCCATCGAGCATTACGAGAACTATTTGTACGGATCTCTCCTTCTACCGATTTGCATCGAAGCTCCTTTGCACGCGAGCGAGCCCTTCCCTAATCTGCGATCTCTACCTCCGATCGGAAGACAAGCCAACGGCGTCGTCCCAATTTGTAAGGATAACGCTGGTGGCCGACTCGATGCCGACTCGATACGGAATAAAGCCACCGTAACCTTGCCTAGACCAACATACCCGCCCCCAACCCCAATAACCCTACCCCTATCCCACCGTCGACCACCTTACCCACGTATCGCTTTCGTACATAGAGCGGGTAATTTCTTCTCGCAACTGGTATTCTCCGCTCGACCCTGCCTGCGCATCCCCTCCCTAGGCGAAAATTAATTTTCTCCAGTCCACCAGATGCATTATTCAGAGGCTTGCTTTAAATCTTACTTAATTTACAATTACATATTCCACGGAAATTACCAACAATTTATTTTTCCATAGAAACCTCGACTCTCCCAGACATTAATATTTCCCTCTCGGATATTCTTATTTCTTACGTTCGAAATGCTCTTTTACGACATAGAAAATAGTTTATTAGCAACTACAATGCTTAACCAATGAGTAATGCAGTCTATGCACCAGCGTAAAAGAGGAACGCTCTTCTTGAAATGTGCGGTTACTTACGGTACATACTCTTATACAATGGCCAATATATAAGCAAACCGCAGTATGAAAACACCTTACACCTAATTTACAGCCCATTTTTCTACTTCTCCCATTCTTTTTCTGTTCTTTTATTTATACAGTTTTTCGATATTTATTTGAAATTTTAAATTAATTCTAAATTCTATATTCTAATGATGTGTTTTCTTATAAATAATTATTGTCTTACTCGTTCGAATTCAAAACCTCGCCATGTCATTAAATCATAGCTCACCTGTAACAAACAATAAGAAATAAAATATATTATTCGTTCGGCGTTTGAAATATGAATATAAAATCTACTTGCTTTTGACAAATAACAGGATAAAATATAAAACAAAATTAAGATTTCTTGCTAAATATCGTACGATATCATTGTGTCAATAAATATGAATAAAAGTATGAGCGAAAATACATTTAAATAAAATATCTCCTATCAGTGTATAAAACTTTTTGCGATAAAATTCGGCTCGATATTACATAACTGATTTCTTTTTGTTTCGCCAAAAGACTAAATTTAAAATTCAATATATTTTTTCGTCAACGTGATAAGCATGAATTGAAATATAAATACAGTATGTATCAAGTGTAATATTCCTCTTGACAAGAATCGTTTCCTTTATTTTTTCTCGGAATATCCGGCATAATGGAAATAATATTTTTGCAATAGAAATAACCTATCAATCATGTAATTTTCTTCTTGTTTCTACATCACTGTGTATGTAATGAAAAATAAAATGGAAATGTTGAGTAGCGTCCAAACAAACAGTTTATGGGCTAAGATCTTTAAGGATCATTGTACTAATATTTACCAAAGTCCTTACTCTTGAAGAAATACTAAGTAACTTTTTTTACGTTAAGACATATTCATAATCTCCATTATAATATACACTCTTCTTATTTCGATAGTTTGTTTATAATTTTACTAAGTACGTAATGTATGCATTTAAATTAAATCTTAATTGCGTAATCTTATGCTGTTCTTACGATTACATAAATCAAAACCTTTTTTTTCTTCTGAAAATTTAAAAAATAAAAATTAATTACAATAATTACAATTTAAAGAATTTAATATTGAAATATTTCAAGTAATAGGGCTATTAACTGTTGCATTAATTATTTATTAATAGTAAAATCATTATTAATACTATAAAATATCCTAGTAATGTAAAAGCAATTTATTCGATTTAAATTTAATTAGAAGGAATATTAAGATCCACAGTCATTTAAAATAGTAGCATTTTTCAAAAAAAAAACCTTCAGATTCTTTTCTTTTCATTACATACTACAATTGTAATTAAAATTTAAAGAATTATAAATTCTTTCACGCGCTTATGCGAAGAATAAACGATAGTTGTAAAATCCTTCAAATTCTATTTAAGTAGGAACAGAACATAATACTACGGGAATGTTAATATTTTGTGAAAATAATATTAAATTTTAATAAAAGATTTATTACATTTACCAGCTTTAATTAACAGTTCAAAATTTATTTTCAAAACTATAAAGATTTAACAACAATGCATAATTTTTAATGGCTTAAGTAACGGCTTTAAAAGTAGTTCCAAAATATAATATTTTTTGTAATGTTACGTAATTGCGTAACTGAACGACATTTGTAAAATAGAATAAAATAGTCTGTACAGTTAAATGGAAAGTAAGTATTTCAGTTTCAATAGTTATTCCAATTAGACTTATACAGAAATATGCGTTTTTTGAGAAAATTTTCTATTTATTTTTAAAGGATTCATTTGTTATTAATTTTAATCTCATAAAATCTGATAAACAAATTAATTTTTGTCAATTTTCGCGTAAACAAATATATTTTTAAAAAATAAAGAAAGAAATGGTCTCATTCGTATCTTGGGTATTGTAGATAATTTATTTGACATCGGTATGTTCTAATTATAAAAAATATGGAAAAAATTCGTCACTATAATGAGCTGCTTCATTATCGCCTTATCAAAATTAATACGTAATAAAATATAATAGGATTATTACTAATGTAACTACCTTTGTTTAAAGCTAGATATTTTCGAATAAATGAAAAAAAACAAATCCAAATGAACGTCTAAGTGGAATCGCTCTCTCATTATCTCTAATGACGTCGCTCTTCCATTATACATCTACACGTTTATGTAAACACACACACGCGCGCGCGCGCGCACACACACACAAATTTACAGTTCTACTTCGACCTTATGTTTTTTTTATGCGCACTTGTAAATTTGCAATTTGTAAGATGGACAAATATTTCTATCTAAAATAAGCTTTGATCTCAATGAATGTTTAACTTGTGAGGAAGACGCGCATAATACAGAAATAAGCACATCGTATTGTTACATTTGTATGAGTTATTGAATAAATGAAGAAGAGTAATGAGTACGATTTTAGTTGAAATATGTTTGGAATTCACGGATCGTAGACGAAAACGAAGCCTACATAAGCGATACTATTTAAATGGACTATACTAGTACATAGTTAAGGAAGCCCCTCCTTAGCATGTATAATGAATTTACTTTATCGGAATCTCTTGTTCGGATAGGGAGTCTTTGGGCCTCTCGAGCGGCACCGTCGAGTATAAAGCAGGCCGCGCGACATCGACTCAAGTTCAAACTACGTGGCTTGGTTTACGAACAATTAGCATCGATGACCAAGTAAAGTAGACGGGCTGAGAGGGCGAAACGTAAAAGCAGAGGCGAATGCGAACCGAGAGCGGCTTGATCCCATTAGCAATTGATCGGCTATTTGGTCGGAAGGACCGAACCTCCCGGCCACTCATGCCACGCGACAGGCACACAAGCGCGCGCGCGCGTCGCTTATATCCACAGAGCGGGACGATCCTCCGTTCGTCGGGACGATTAATATGTTCGTTCGTTGCATTAAAGGGAGTTTCCCTATGAGGGGAGGAGGAGGAGGGGAACGTCTGTGTGTGAATAAGAGGGAGGGATGGGAAGAGGGTAACCTCTGGGAGCTTAGGTGCACATTACGGGCACATAGGCCATCGACCGGCAGAGGCTCACCGACACAACTGCACCAACCAAGCCTGGATCTTTAATGCCCGGACAAGGATAGAGCTTCCTCTGTGTCTGCTGCATCGATTAGCTACGCTCGTACAAAATGGCTTCGCTCGAGAAACAAAAGCCTCCCAAGTTCGGGATTCGAGGTTTTTTCATCGCTCTGGTCCTGACTCCCGTCGGCCTGACTCCCTTCGCTTGCCTGCGACCCGGGGACTTTTGATTCCGTTGAATAAGTGAGCGAGCACGTCTCGGTTAAACTTCCGACAATAATTAAAGATTAAGGCTACCCCGACTATTCGGTCCTTCCTTGTTTAAAACGGAGGGCATTATTAATCCGCAATTCGTAATTATTGCAGCCCTCGTTATTGCAGCCCTTTGCTTGGTATGCGGTGAGTAAGGGCTGTGCAGGGTAGGGCAGGGCAGGGGGGAGGGACGGGAAGGGAAGGGATGGAAGTCCTTAGGAAAGTACACATCGAATGCCGAAAGAAGGAAAAGTGGAACAAAGACAGTCATCTTGTATTTGCAATCCCGGGGCGTAAACATTATTTTTTATTATCATGCGAAATCCGATTCTATTCGGATTCAGATAGTGAGCATTTTAGCCGAAAGCCGAAAGCCGAAAGCCGAAAACCGAAAGCCAAAAGCCCTTAATGCGCTCGTACGCAAGCTTATAAAGTATCTATCTCTCAAGAAAATCAGCTTTTATTATAGTCACGGCTGCTGCGACTAGGGAAGTCACAAAAATTAAATCAGACATCTGATCAGACATTCCGCTCGGGACTGCCGACTGACTCACAACAAAGCTGATAAGATAAACGCTTCTCACGCTTCTCTGAACTGAACCTAAACTGGCTCTGGGCTCGGTGTACACGAAGAAAAGTCACCGACGAACGCGAGGAAATTAATGAATCAAGTGGTGGCTCCTGCCGATTACTTTGATCTCCAAGTTCGATCTGTACAATCTCCAGCCAGTCTACGAGAGTGAAAATTTTCCCACTCGGCTTAACAAGGGATAAATAATAATAAAATAATAATAAATAATAATAAATAATAGTAATAATAGAATAATAAGTTCATAAATAAATAAATAAATAAATAAATAAATAAATGAGTATATAAATAAAATAAAAATAATAATAATAATAATAATAATAATAATAATAATAATAATAATAATAATAATAATGATAATACGTAATGTCGAGGCAGGAGGATGCTCGGTCTTCGATGGAGTCGGAGACAGGCAAATTTCTGTTCGTAGCCGCCGGTCATGGACAAACAGAGGACGATATTATATATCGAATTCCGCACGCATTATATTTCATTCTATAAGCCCAATAATCGTTGAACGCTCATCCTTCGCTTATCATCGCTTCACTCGTCACTCAATCTCATTAAAGAAGCTTACAAATGTGAATAATTTGATTATATAATTGGCAAAACTGGAACGATGAAGCCAATGACTTTGAACACTTATTAAACGAAACATTTTATTAAATGGTTAAATGCATCCGGAATATCGAGTATTTCCTCATTCGCTTTTACCCATAACAACTGTTATAAGGAAGGCGTAAATTCTTTTATGTAAATATCCAATGTTTTCCTTGCCTCATTAAGGTTTTTTTTCTTTTATTTTTTATTTATTTATTTATTTATTTATTTATTTATTTTTCTTTTTGTGAAATTGACAGAATCAATGGTGCTCCTAGAGGCTTATAATTTAATGATACTGCTAAAAAAAAACCAAGGTAAACGAGCATTAAAAAGCAATTTAAAAAGGCGTATAACTAAGGGGCTGTGTTATCGCGTTGTAAAATGAATGGGATTAACATGAATTAGGGACACAGAAGGAGCTCGTATGTTATAAATATAAATAGAATTAATCTATTAGTAAATATTTTGACTCTGATTTATTGACCCCGGCCACAGCCCTAGCTCCACATCAAATTACTGGTATTGACACTTCATGCATACGTAGCCTTCGTGCTGACGGACAAGTAAAATTTCACCTCTAAAGTAATCGCTCGCATGAACTTTATCAGGCACAATAACTTTATTCCATTCCAAGTTAAAAGTAAATGTATGCACGCGCATTTGCGCTTGTGGGTGCGAGTGCCTATATATATGTACGTATATACGTATATTTATGTATATATGAATGAGAGAAAGAGAGGGGGGCGGGGGGCGGAGTAAGCAAATTAGGAAGACTGACTTTATTACTCAAAGGGAGGTTGGTCGTGGGGGCCAGGGGTGGGAACCGTAAATTTATATACGCCTGTATTTATGGACTAACAAATGGACGCAAGAGGTGCTGGACTCGCAGGGCGCAACCAATATGTAAATATGTACTGAACGTACGATTTTCAAGGTAGCTTTTTGCGGATTTCAAGGCCGTTAAGCGTCCGTTAAGTGCCGCTTTGACAAACGCAAATGCTCGGGCGAGTGTAACTGGAAACTTTCCGAGATTTATTACGCATCAATTGTCTCTACAACCTATTCAATAAATGTGCAAGAAATTTCTTTTACGTTTATAACCCTTTCAACCCTTTTTCTTTTCCCCCAGAGCTTTTAAATAACTAAGAATGATTACGATCTAATCATTATTGAGCATTCGACACTTGCGGGAGAAGGAGAAAGTGCGCGGGCCAACTGGTGTTTAAAGGTAAAATTATATTCTTAGCCTTTATTTCAGATCCGAGACTTTATTTATTCTAATAATTAATTAATTTAAAGCACATAGTGTAGTAAGAGCCCTGCTTAAAATTAAAATTATAAATGAAAACAAACGATGCTGATAATTATAATTGCTGGAAGATTTTCTGTAATATATGATAAAGAGGGGCGGGGGGAGCATTGAAAAGCAAAGCGAAAATCTCTCGGTTCGCTTACGTATTAATACTGAAAACATAATTACATTTAATCTTGCAATATTGGGCTTTAAGAGAGAAAATAGATTCGGATGAAAAAAGAAAAAATTTCAACGAGGTATCGTTATAAGGAGTTCGAAAAATTTTATAGGCGAATCCCTGAGCTTACGATAATTTAAATCGTAATGATTTCATCGCTGCAATAAATGGATAAAAAAAGAGAAAAGAAAGGAAGAAGGATTAAGAGAGCCGAGCAGACTGCGGCACTAAACACCCGCATGCTTAATGCCATGGGGGCAGGGTATGGGATGGGGTAGGATGGATAGGGGCGGGGGTGGTAAGCGAAGGATCTGGCGCAAGGAGAACGCACTCAAAGGCTGAACGAGCTCTTGGAAAACGATCGGGCCAAGGGTCGATATCCGCAACCGGAAATCGTTGTCGCGTTCGGCTATATATGGCTTTTCATCGGAGTGAAAGATAAGAGCAATGGGACTGTAGGTCAAGAATCGTGCGCCACATCGCTCGTAAACTTAACCGCGACACCACAAGTATTTCCAACCCACCCACCCCCTTCCACCAACCCCCGACCCTCAAACTCCAATCCGATGCTTAGCGTTCATTCTTTATTCTTCTCTGCGGGCCGACGCCGTATCCCCCCTCGCTCGCTCTTCTTGCATACGTGCATACATGCTCTCCCTCAAGCTTATCAGGCCCCTTCTATGTAATTCTAATACGAATCTAACAATCTCGTTTTGCGATCGCTTCAAATTTTCAGCATTTCAAAATTATAGGTCTACCGTACTACCCGAGCATTGCATACTCGATATCCCTAGACATCATTCTCAGTCCTAATGAATTCCGAATGCCTACTTAATGGCTTTCGATATTTTTTCAAGATTATGAAGTTCTTCGTTGCATAAAACATAAAGTGGAAAAACCGCATGGACGCTCGTTCCATCTTCACGGGCAAATAGAAAGCAATCTCAAACGCTTCACGTCAAATCAACGGATTTAATGTCGAGCTGATGATTTTTTTTTTTTTTCTAATCTCCTTATGTCCTCTATGAGCGAGAAGATTATAGCTCGTTGTTATAGTTTATACACCCCATCCCTATGTCCTTATAAATCGAGCAGCAGATCAGCAACAGGCTCGCATCGCGACACTTTTTAAGTAAGAAAAATTTCTCTCGTTGCCCTAGCGAGGTACATGTCCCTCCCGCAGAGCGAATGGGTTCCTCCCCTCCACCTTCTGGCGACGGAGGATGTAAGGTCCGGCTCCTAGAAGCAGCGGAGATTCACGATCGCTCCAGCTCTCCGCTGTCGTGTCAGTGGGCTATCATTAGGGGATCATCGTGGGATACCGACGGCGGGAGCCTGCATACGACCACTCGGTATTCTTGGCTTTCCGTTCGGTTGGGAAGGGGCGGGGGAGTTTGGAGTGTAGCATGGAGGCTGTGCGGCGTGGTCGCGGAGCGTGCACGTCGAGCAGTGGAGACGCGCGTCGCTCGGGGTGGAGCTTTAAATCAGGCATATTCGTAAGCCGAGACGGAGCGGCCCGCGTCCTCGCTCTCGTCAAAGCCGGTATTCTCCTCCCCAGCTCCTCCTTCGCCCACCCGCTCACTATCAATCCGCCAAGCTCTTCTTGACCTTTGAGCCGCGCAAGGGAAATGCTGACTGCAATCCGGAGATCTTGATAAATACGCCTCGCCTGCGGCCGACTCATATCCGCGCCCTCACCCGCGGGCGACAAATCAAATGCTCCCCGTGACGCTGCGCTTCTCTGACTCAGGATTCCTTTTGGTTAATTGCTACTGGAGGAGTCGTCGACCAACAACCGCGACGGAACACTACGATTCTTCCCGGGCTTCGTCCTACCCTACGAGCCTCACTTTATTCAAACCCTCTCCTCCCACTGACAATAAACATAAAGCCCATTCAGTCGATAATTACAAATACTCCTATTTACGTGCCTCTATGCGCGTCCATCATTGCTTTATCGCTCCAGTTTTTCTTTCTCAAGATCCCTTGGACACGTCGAAATTCATTAATGTTACCCCACTTTATCCATCTAACCCATCCAAATCATAAACAACCTGATTTTCTCTGGTTTTCTCTGATTTTCCAAAAGAAATATTAATTAACGACACACTCTTTTTATTAAATTCATAATTATCGAGTACAAATTTGAGTATCGAATGTAATGAAAATACTCGTCAAGCTTTTTTAAATTTTTAAAATAGAACATTTATATCGAATTCTCTTGTAAACCAGTTTCATTTGTCTTTTACATACGTTGTGCAAATACGCAGGTCGCTATCAGTTACCATCGTTCTTCATTTCCTTCATCGTAAAATTCAATTCTAGGAGTAATAGTTAATTATCTATGTTATAATACTTAATGTCTTACAGTCTTTTTTTATAACATAAAGTTCGACGATATAATATATTTTAATTAGATATCGATTTCAAACAAATGAATAAATGAGAGCCGTAGCAGAAAATGCACAGCTATTAAGGAAATAAGTATTGGAGAAGCTTCAAGAAAACGTAAGAGATAGGAATTTAACGATTAAACTTCTTATTTATATTGGCTTAAAACCAGGACAGTGCAATAATATTGTAAAAAGAGAATAAATGTTAGAAATCGGTTTAATAGCATTAGAGTATAACTCGAATTTAAAGCATTAAAAATTTATAACGCGCGAAGTGCTCTTTACTTACCGAGTAATGCGTAAAAGTTAACGAGAAAACTGGTAACAACCTCTGTATTTCACTAGACCTTTCACAACAGCCATTTCGTTACACCAAAATTAACAACAACAACAACAACAACAACAACAACAATCATGACGACGACGGCAACAGCGGTAGCAGCAACACGAAAAAAATGGACAGGCTTATATATATATATATATAGAGAGAGAGAGAGAGAGAGAGAGAGAGAATAAAGCACGGGTATGTGTAACTAAAAACTATACGGTTGGCGAAGCCTAACCGTAGACGTATACCTCGATAATTTTTTGCGAGCTCGAGCTTTTCGCACCCGATGTCTCCTCCATAAATTTGTGATAAATCTCACGAGTTTATGCGTCTTGGCAATCGCTGTCGCGATCCCTCATTTCTTCGTGTTTTTCGTTTTCGTTCTCCCTTTCGTTTCCTCTTTATCGGCCGAGCCGACACCTGTGCTCACATAATGCGCAAAAAATCTTATAAATGCGCGGAAACGGTAATAAACGCGGGATTAGGTAAGACGCGTACCCGACAAATATTATCCTTTCGTCCTCTGCCCCACAGACGTGTCACCTTCGCCACTGGCTCTTCAAGTCGAGCTGCGGCTGCCTCCTCTTCGTATATCCGCCCTCCCGGAGCCAAGGTTCCCGACATACATGAGACGGATGTGAAGAGATTACAAGAACGCGACGGGTGGCTTACCGAATTGCTGTTATATAAGACCTCCGCCAAGTGGCTTACAATTTTTTTGTCGACCCCCCCCCCTCTGCCCATCAACCCAACGATCGGATCCCTGCCGTGCCGTCAGTTCCTTGGCCTACTGAGCAACCTCTTCTCCCATCGGCTTTTCTCAACTTTCATCGGCCGATATCATCTAAACATAGAAAAATATCTACTCTTCGTGCTTCCCCACTTTAGTAGACCAACATTACATACAATATCAATTGTTGTTAATAATATTTCTTAAGTTTTTACAAATCATTATCACTAGGGAGCGTCGCTAAAGATTAATTCTTTCGTTAATATAATTCAAAAATAATAAACACCCTTTTCTTATAAAGAAATTCAGTACCTTTTAGAAACAGAGAAATATCGAGTCCATATACGCTGATCAAAGTATTATAGCTAAATATAGAAAGAAAGTATAGGAAAAGGGATGAGGTATGTCTTTATGAAATAAAAAAAGCGAATCATGAGAAACTACGAATTCCATCGTCAAAGTCGATTTTTGTGCGCCTAGTCCGTCAAAAGGTATCGGATCTAAATGACAAATAAAGTGTGTCGAAAGAGGAAAGGGAGTCAAAGAGAAAGATCAAGAAGAAATGCATAAAAACACTGAAGTGACTTGAAAAGGAAGCGGGTAAAGTCTTAAAATTTCGGCTAAGTTACCTTTCGCACTCGATAAAGAATATTAACTTGAAAAAATCTAAATTTTCTGAATTTCTAAATGTTAAAAGCAAGTTATTTTGTATTCGAAACATTTTTTAATAATATTGTAAATACAAAGGTGTCTTGTTTCTAGAGTTATTTCGGAATGTAAAGCCATGGTGCTGGCGATGATCTAGTGGTAATCGAAATATAACCAGGCGAACTTGGATATATATACATATTGTGATAAAAGAAATTAATATGAAATATGATTGAAAATTCCAGATGAAGTTGAATGGATGTGAAGAGTCGTTAAAGAGCGCGAAGAAGGCGACGGAAATTAAAAAGGAATAAGGAAAGTAGGGAGGGGATGATAGTAAGGATCAAGGATAGTCGAGATGCATTATCCCGGTACTGGGGGTGTTAAATTTTCATAACTCAAGAGAGAACGATGTCTTCAGTTTTCATTCTCCGTGATAAAAATGTCTCAGCGAAGCTCGCGTCTTGCACTTTAGTTAGCTTTTACTCGGAGCCATCCTATTACACTCCCGCTTACGGATAGATTTTAAAGAACATACACGAATAAACTTGAAGCGTAAAAATGAAACGGAGATAGTGAAAAGGCGAGGATAACAGGGCATAAATTTATTATTATGTGGATTCATGACGTTCTCCTAAGAGTAATATAATTTTATCCTTTTATTGCACGTTCACGGCTTTCTTAAGCCTATTTTTATCAACTTGATAGAGAGATTACGTTACTCTTAAGCCCCCGGGTATATATTATTATCATAAGATGTGCTTAAGTAGCTGATAGAAAAGCGGGGCACACGCGCCCCACGCAATGCTGCACTTTAATTCACAACAGATTTATGTAATCCGCTTAAAGTAACGTTAATAAAAATGCGTATTCAATTCTGCATTACGATAGGAGCTCTAAATAATTCATAAGCAGCGATAAAGTGCTCGATTATTAATTGGCGATGTGTGCGCATGCGTCCCGGCTCATCGCGTATTAAAGCACCTGCGAAAGTTGAAGAATACCGCGAAATTTCATCTCTAAGCTGCAAATATCGAAATAACGATCCGTGTGACATGTCCTTAATTACACCCCCCCCACCGCCAACACTACCCTCGTCGAAAACTATTCGCGTGCTTATACGAATGTCTAGACTCCGGACTCAAATTTAAGATGCAATTATTTAAAGCAGGACTCGCGAGAAGGCCTCAACCCATTCGCTTTTCCGGTGGATTTTTATGAAATGAAATTAGTGCTCGAGTCGGATTTCACGGTGTCCGAACTTATAAAAAGGTCAATAATTCAAAACCGTACTTGAAAATAAGTACTCGCGAATTACAGGACAAAGCACACCCTTGCCTCTGATCCACCATTTTCTTCTACTGTGAAAAGCCCCTCCAAGAACATACTAATTTTCCGAATGTGTTCCATACTAAGTAACTTTAGAACCCATTTGAGCTTTCCTTACGTCCGTTTCACTTGTCTCCCTCTCTACCCTACCCTGACTCTCATACTTAGTTTACTCTGCCCTCATACGTATATATACATATGTACATTCAACATCGTGCACATACTTACGTAAAAGTAGCAGTAGAGAGTGAGTGAGAAAGTACGAATTTCGGGAGAGGCAGAGCGGCATTGGTAAGGCGGGCTTTGGAAGTAAAAGACACACAGAGTGAGAGAAAGAGAGAGAGAGTCGTTTGGCAGTGAAATCGTCGCCCGGACCGCAAGCGGATTACCAAGTCCTTTTCCGCGACATTAACTTCGCTGCGCGCTGCGCGTCGCTAATGTGCCCCGCCCCCCGCTCTCCGTCGAGAAAATTTATCGAACCTAAACAAAACACATCTCACGTATACGTGAGCAGAGTTGCGTGTGTGCATAGAGGGATAACGAAGGGGGCTGGCGAAGACCGGATCTTGCGGCTCCTGTAACCCACCAATTCTCTCTCTCTCTCTCTCTCTCTCTCTCTCTCTGCCCTCTCTCTCCCCCATCTTTCACATACACACAATCTCTCCCATCCATACCCACGCAGCATGCACTCGCGCGCCCGTACTCAGGGATACTCTGCTCACACGCGCGGCCTCACTCCGCTTTATCTTGAGCGCTCGAATGAAAGTGAGCGAGTAAAGAAGGAGAGAAACAAAGGAGGGTCATATGAGGAAGTACAGCAAAGGGATTCATGTAACGTAAATAAAGGGAAAGTGTTGGTTAATATATTATAATATGACCTAAATATATTTAAGAACAACTCCGTTAAACCAAGTAAACGTTTTATTTTGAATAAATTGAATGTTATTGTTTAAAAAAAAATTAATCGCACATTAGAGATATTAAATTAATTTATTAAGGATATCGAATTCATAAATTAATTTCGTGTAAAAAATCTCATTCAACCTCCGTAATAATAATAATAAAAAAAAAGAAAAAAGAAAAAAAGAAATGACTCGTAATACATGAAGAATAATTAGAATAAAACAGCTGTCAGTAAGCCGTTCAGAATTTCATCTTTGATTACATAAATATCAGATTATTATTGATTGTTTGAGAGCGGAATGTTGAATATTAGTCAAGAAAAATCAATGCTCATCAGAGCGGTGCCATCTTTTATTTCATAATCAATTAATTACATCAAATTAAGCCAAAAGAAAACCATTTTAAATTAGCCTTTTAATTATTTTCTTATTTTAAACCTAATAACCTCGATTTTTACTACTTTACGCATTTAAATTCTTAAATGCAAAGCTTCTACCTTTTATAGGAAAATTTGTTTTACAATAATCTTTAAACGATATTAAGTAGAAAATGATGCCAAACAGTGTACATACATATGCAGCCTCGGATCATACTCAATATACTTGGGATTATATTTTAAATTATATTTATTATCTAATTATATTAAAGTTAGTTTTTGATTATCAGTCTCGAAATCGATAAGTTTGTAGTCAGAATGCAAGAAGCATTACTTGGTAAAGTTTCAGAGTCATTAGAGGAGGAGTAAAGTAACGAATATGCCGTCCTTGTAAGGCAGTTTAAATATACGTTTTTCTTGCTGGCTAAGCATTATTCAGGCTCTAAATTAATTGTAACGGTCAAAAAATATGAGTCATAAATATATCTTAATTCCCCCATAAAATTACACTGAATACAAATGTTATTTAAAAACTAATAAATAACGCAATTCCGTACAAAACGTTAATTTTCTTAATCACATTAGTTTTCGTAATCTACTTTCTTATTCCGTATTCCTGACTTTCGCTAGTTAATCAACGACGCTTTATAACCACTATGTTTTTAATTGTAACAACAACTATTGTTGTTGTTGTTGTTGTTGTTGTTGTTGTTGTTGTTGTTGTCGGTGTTGTTATTATTATTATTATCATCGTCGTCGTCATCATCGTCATTGATCATCATCATTGATCATCATTGTTGTCATTATTATTAAAAGCAATAGCAATAATTAAAAACAACAATAATAATGCTAAAAATAACGCTAGCGTTGAAATACTGAAATTTATGTGATAAATATAGGATCTCTGTCTAGTATGATGAACGTGACGTGGAAGCTCTTAAGCCGAGGTATACCGTTTGAAAGAAGTGACAATTACCATTTTGAAAGAATTTACGGAGTTGCAGAAGCAAATTGAAAAGCGCGGATGAGCAAGGCATTCGCTTAGAAGGGAAGGCTGATAAATAATAGCAGAAAAGCGAATGAGAGACAGAGAATTATTGTGAACGAGTAAAAAGAAAAACGAGGAAGAGAAAGAGCAAGAGAGAAAAGCATAAACGTTTACCACCTTATATTCGCCGCCTCGTAATATATTCGAAACCACCGCCTAATCCCGTCCCATGCCGAGTTTTACGGCCATTTTATTCACCACTAGGCGCTACTCGTTATCCAATAAATTCTCCCGGTTCTATTCGGCGCCCGCGGCCTCTTCGGACAAAAAAAGTAAAAGGAAAAAAAAGAAGGAAAATAAGGCCGCGCGGGCCTACCGGCGAAGGCCGGTTCGCTGCTCCCGTTTCCAATTCTGCCATCTCATCGAAGGCATGCCCATCTCAGCCAGGGAATACAAAAATGTATCCATATACCCGTGTGTATGGATTATTTCTTACAATTCCCACTACTTCTCTCTTCATTTACCTCCAAATCATTGCGCGTATTCAATTTCGTAGGACTATCGTGTCTCTAATTTAGCATTTCTCTGACGTTAAACATACTCCTGGCACTTGGTGTTTTATTAAAATTTATACTAGCCCCATTAATCTGGTAATTATGCTATTTTAATAACTGAAAATTTCTAATACCCTGTTCTCCATGAAACCGGATTATATAAAAAAACATAATTAAATATTGATTGAGACTCGTGTGGCAAAGAAAGTCACTTTTGCGTTTTAAGCGGAAACTGTTTAATAAGACAACTTGTACGAATGTACGTTTAAACAATAATCATAAAAATAAGCGATGATCTCAGCAATGAACTTATTGGATAAATTTTCAAAGTGACTGCCTGTTAAGACCTCGTTATAACGTCAGATCAGATGTGGATGATTAAATAAAAGAAAACGCGCGCCTCTTGTTTAATTTCATGCAGAAATTTCTTGATAGAATCCAGCCAAAGGCTGAAATTCTATTCTACGGCGGGACTCTACGGTAGGAGCTTATTCACTACGAATCCTCGATTAAAAGTCAACACGCACTACAAGTACGTGTATATTAGATAACGAGTCGCGCGTATAAAATCGATAAATCGTAGTCAAATATACTTCTGCAAACGGCAACAGGGGATAGGGCCGCGGAGATTGAGGGAAAACGATCGAATAAGACTAGACTATTGAGATTTTGAAGGGGAAGAAGGGACACGGCGACGAGAGGTTACTTGCGAGAAGAGGGGGGGGGAGAATTTGCAAGGAGCCATTCATTTCTTGCCATGTATATCCCTTGAAGCTTTGATCTGTAAATGTTTAATCATCGATGTACAGCTCGCTATCGGTATCTGTGGCTAAAACTTGTCTGATAAGTCTGGTAAAATATCTACGAAAATATAGTAAACGCTGTATCGTCCTTTGATTAAAAAATACACATCGAGGGGTAAATGAATGCGAATAAAGAAGTGGCGAGGGTATAGTGGGGGAGGTGTATGAAATTAATAGAACCAGTATGTCTTAATTAAGTCAACAAGTGCTGGCACGCCTCTGTTTATCGAAACAAACAAGCCAATATATATAAATGGTAATGTAGAGATAGAATTCGATGAACGTTAACGAATGCATTCCGAGGGGGAGTAATCGAATATGTTTAAATACCATCTTAGACATTAAGTATGCGTTTCAAAATATTAATGAGGCCGTAGATCGTGGCCGATATATCTGGCTTGAGAGAGTATAGAAGAAAAAATTCAATATAATTTTATGTAAAAGTACAAGGCCGATCGCTTTGAATTTAATAATTTAATAATTTTAAGGATTTAAATTTACAAGTTTGTGGCAATATTATTAATTGGAAGGCGTAATTGCTATTTAACTAGAAAATTCGCCGAATATAGTAATTCACCTACATTTAAAATTATTTAATGCGTCATATTACTTTGGTTATAACTGCAAGCCATCATTTTTCGATGTTTTATAGCCAGATTTCAAAGGAGAGTTAAATTTTATATTAGCATGTATAGCATAAAGTAAATAAACGCATTGAATGCTTTGAATTAATCAATTTGCTAGGTTTACATATTCGTGAAAATATTCCACAAATAATAATAACGTTATGCAATATTTAAACTTCACTCGCATTGGAATATTTAAATATAAATTGCGAATTTGATGTTACAAAATATAATTTAATAAAACAACTCCACATTGTAAAAGCGAATTATGAAAAGCTAATAACAGACACAATGAAATGGGCTCCTTACAAAGGTCCCCTTTTTATCGAAAGTTAATGTTGTTTTCAATTTATTCCCATTTAAATCAGTGAAAATGTTATTTTAAATATTATCAAACTGCAAGCGACATTGTATTGTGCAGTTAAAAGCACTTACATGTAACGCCGTGGGTCTGCTCGCGTTGAAAAAACTTTAAATTGAGAACAAGCTCGAACTTGAGAACAAGCTCAACTGCACAGTTAAAAATTCTGATCCAACGTAAACAAATACATTTTTATAGTAAGAGTTTCTGTTCCAAACTTTTACATCAATGAAAAGTAATAAAATATTACAAAGGGATATAATAATAATTATTATTATTATTATAATAAATAATAATAATAATAACAATAACAATAACAACAACAACAGCAACAATAATAATAATAATGAGTAGGCACGTCAATTGTTGCTAATAATTTGATCGCATTTATTCGGAACCGGAGTGGATCCTTTCCGTATCCGAAAGAGATCCTTCCACATTCGTGATAATTAAATTCCTCGGCTAAATGTAATACGTGAAGGTAATCGAGTTCTTTGAGAATGATAACCGGTTGCAATGAAGCGAAAGAAGAGCGCAGAGGAAAACTTTTACAGCGATGGCAAATCAGCACGCAAAACAATATCGACTGATTGGCTGTAGCGCGTCTCCTAACGCGTCTCCTAACGCGTCTCCTAACGCGTCTCGGCTCGTCGCTCCGCTGAACGCAATGAAACAAGGATTATCGAGCATCTTCGAACGACAAAAGCCATTAATGGCAATTTCAGGCATTAACGAGTTTTTGTTTGGAGTCTGGTAATTGGGTGCAGAAAAACGGCGCTTTCCTTCCGTACCGAGTCTTCGAGCCTCCTTCGCCCATTGATTATTTACTCTCCGCGGAGGATTAAATATACATCGCCCCGTCTCCCGCCCTTCCGCGGCTCTAATTACTCGAAAAGAGAGAGAGAGAGAGAGAGAGAGGGAGAGAGAGGGAGAGAGAGAGAGGGAGAGAGAGAGAGAGCGAGAGTTCGGGCGGGAGGGCGGGTACGAAGGGACTCCGAATTTGGCGAAACTCGAACTCGGGGTACTTGCTTCCCCGTTACCACGATGGTCGTTAGCCGAGTCGAAATATCTATCCCCTCTAGCTTGTATTTTATATTGGCTGCATAATCACTCGCAGTAAGCACTAACGACTGCAGCAATACTCCTTGGTGCATTCGTGATTACTACCTCGAGCTCGCCCAGGTCCATAACTTGGCCATGCCGCTATGGGCATACTTCCTACTTCCTTCTTGCCCGGATAATTAAATGATGGTCAATTATACCGAGTGAATTTAAACTATTTAATGGCATTAAATCGCGATCCGAGTAAGCCTCGCGGCCATGGAAATATTAAGTAGCGGTAATCTTCTTTTTTCCTCAATCGTAAGTAAGCCGAGGATTCATTAAGCAAAGCACTGGCTAAGATTAATAATAGTCCCTATGCCGGCTAATAGGATAATCCAGTCTTAGCAGCTATAGAGCATAAGAGTGTAATTTATAGGTGGCTGCGTAAAATTCAATCCAAAACCTGCCTACGGATTATTTAATCCAATATGTAAACTGAGAAATAGTTACTACTAGTTATCCCGGCCCGGGATTCTTTTTTCCCGTGCTGCTACTGTTTATCCGAGCCCCCCAACCCACCCCGCCCACCCCACCCCTCCCCCGGCTCAATGTAAATTTAAGATTAAAGCCTCAACGGGTATTTAAAGTCGAGTAGCAATAACCCGGAGATTATAAGGAGCGGGGCGCAGTGTTTAAGTAGCGGTACCCTGAGCGAGCCCGGGAGAGGGGGAGGACCGAGGCGGTGCGGAGCACGAGGAAGAGGAGGAGATGGAGGACGAGGTAGAGGAGGAGGAGGGGCGCGTATTTCGGCGAGAAGTATAAATCAGGAGAGGAAAAGTCGCCGTCCATTCAATTCCCTTGATATTAATAGAGTTTGAAGGAGTCGCGTCCTCCCGAAGTTGGCCCTACGATTTCGAGGGGATGACATCCATGTCCCTTCCTATTTCATCCATCTCGGTTTCGTGGCATCGATTTAGAAGGGAGCGGCGACTCTCGGCGACTCGCGGCGGCTCTCGGCGGCTCTCGGCACCAGTTACCCGAAAAGGCGTGTCGGTAAGCACCGTCGGACATCGTTATTAAGCGCATATAAATTAGCATATAAATTGTTCTGTAACCGCGTTGCCGACTGCGCGATTCTCTCCCGACTAGCGTTGATACAGAGGGCTGGGAGGGCAAGCGCGCCAATGGATCGCGGGTGGGCCGTGAGCGGTGGTAAGGGGGCGGGGGGAGGCGGTGCGTACCCGAGAAAACAAACTACCCTCTACCGCCATCTCATTCGACGCTGCACTCCGATCTTTCTGCATAATCCCGGTGCCGTTCCTCTCCACCACTACCTACATACCCCCTCCGCCGCCGCCGCCGCCTCCACCGCCACCGCCACCGCCCCGCTGCCCCGTCCCGTGGAGCCACACGCATCACTGCCCCATCCTCTGTGCTAATAATTCGCGAATGCTGATACCAGTGGGATACTGGAAACTCGTTTTAATGTCAATCGGAAAAACGTAAATGCCATCAACTCCGCTACTCAACACATACATTTTCTCGGCGCCTGCTTTTTTTTCCTCAGCCTCAAGCTCCTCTCATTTACATGTTTTTCTGATCTAGTCACCTATTCTGTCAGCATCCAGCAAGTCAATTGCATTTCATTTTGGGGAGCCTTAATGCTTGCAATTAATACTGCATTGTTCTAGTTATTCTGCTTAATTCCATTGGATTTTTAAACTTCTTATCGAGCGACATGTTCTTCCTTGCTTTCTTAAATTACGTATTTTCTTCTTCAATTTTAGTGAATAGCTAACCTGATCCCTCGGCTGAATTTTGTAAACTGAATAATTGGATAATGGACCATCGACTATAAATATAATAGAGCCAGATTTAGAAATGTTCATGTAACAATGATCGATCGCTTCGAAGACTTGAAAATAACCGCACTTATTAATAGTCGGGGAAAGTCCAATAATTCCCAATCTCATATTACCAATAAAGTAACGTAATGATCGAAGCGTAATGAGATCTAAATATAGACAAGCGATATCAGATTTAATATAACGGATTTAATATAACGGCCTCCTTTACCGTTAACAAATGTTACCAGATGCTTTTCCATCCAGCAACGACTCTAAGCATCCGCCAGCTGTAATAAACTCAATAATATATTTACATATAAAAGACATAGAATTTAAATAAGACTTATATTTACTTAAATTTTTATTCCGCAAACTGAGTCACTCGATTTTATATACGCTCTTGCAAATAAATGTACAGGTACATTGCCCAGACGAGAAGGAATTATCAATAAGCCAAACAAGATTTCAAATTTTTATTTTACAATACACGTTCAAATCAGAAAGTAAAAATATCTGTTGGATAAAACACTCATGATATTATGTAGGCGAAACTGTGTATTATTCTAATAAAAAGATAATATAATAAAGATATTCAATGCTATCGGTATAATTAATCAAAAATTAACAATCTCATTAATCAGAAAATGCGAAAGTACTTCTCTAACCTCTGTTTACCGTTCGAGTAAGCGCATTGTAAAGATAAAATAGGAGAGCCGCTAGTGTCATCGGCACAATGGTTACGAAATTCAAAATAAAGTCATCGATAATAAATAAAAATTTTCTGACATCTAGCAAATTTTCTCCCCTACTTTACACTTTCTCTGCTCCTATTCCCCTTCTCTCGCTTGTTATCTCATTCTATATCGATGGCTTCTCCACCCTCGTCCCTTCATCCCGTCCCAATCCCTCGCCAACCCTGCCCCGCACCGACAATTCTCATTTTATCACATGGACTAGGAACATCGAGATGGGACGATAGTAACGACAGACAATGGCAACCATTACCGGTACGATGATTTTCCCTCGCGACTCAGCACCTCGCTGCTTTTTCATACGTAGTCCCTTCCGCTCTTTCCTCTTCGCCCATCCCCCTAACCCCCCCCTCCCCACCCCCTCTCCCTTTTTATCGCTAAAATGACAAGTTCCATTGTTTTCCCGCTTATTATCTGCTGTTTCATTTTGACACTCATATTCATATTTTCGTTCATTTATAATAATACCATCAGTCCTTAGACGACTAATAACATTTTAATCTAATTTTTCAAGGACATCATAAGTTTTGAAATAAATATTAGTAAGAATTATAAAATAATAAATAGAAGAAGAATCTTGACCATAAGAATTTTGTCGAAAGATTTTATATTTAAAGTAAATATATATTACTATGCAAATAAAAAATCTATATCTAGGTTTAGTTTCCTTCCGTGTGTTAAAACTTTATTTAATCATACATGTCATACAGATTAAAATCAATATTTTCGTACATGCAACGTAAGCTGAATTAGTATTAGACGTTCTTTAATTTATGAGCTCCGCAAAATGCTTGATCACGTTTCATTACGAACACCAATAAGGACTCAAATTATTAAAATAAAATTAAAATACATTCCATTTGCCCTTTATATTTTAATTATGATTTATTATTCCTTAATTAAAGGTGATATGAATCTTGAACTATAAGAGCTCTATGGTTAATTAAATCAAAATAGGTAATAGAGACAGACGACTAGCATATAAAAATTAGCATAAAAAATTACATAATTTGATAAGCTATTCTTTTTAAATTGCGTAAGTAAAAAAATCACGTAGTAATGTATAATTTGATTTATGAACTTGAATTTTATTAAGCTTTTGTAGAAAATTCGTAATATTAATAACGAAGGCTTCAAAATTAAGTTGAATATTATAAGAATTATTAATTGAAGTCATTTAAAAAAAAAAGTTCCATTTAAAGTACTTCGTGCGAAGGAAAAAGAAAGGTAAAGGAGAGAAAACGAAAGATATAATCAATAAATTATTATATATAATTTAAATAAAGTATATAATTGAATGTAAGGTGAGTTTTGAATTTAATAATAAACTTAAGAAAATTTCATTAAGTTTTGAAGTTGGGTTAAAATACTTTTATTTAACATATTTTAATCTAGCAAGTAATGAGGAAGTTTAAGCCGAGATAATTGAATTATCAAATACTGTGAGCGATGGTAGCGGCGACAAGAGACAAAAAGTGAGTTTACATTATAAAGCACGATCGAGGGAGCAGGGTATAAAATTAAAAGTAAATTTGTAACAAACAAGTGTAAAAACAAGAGAGCGAAGTCGCCAAGAGGTAAAAGTGCGTCGTGGCCGTCAGAGTTTTACGAGCTCGGCAAAAGCCCTTCGCTGCCCCTCCCTCGCCGCCCCCGGCCACCGTCGTCTTTTCCGCCATGCGATGTCCCACTCGCTCTGCCTTCGATTGCCCCCGCAATATTAGCTGTCACTTAGCTCGCCGGCGGGCTCGAGCTGGCGGAGGCGATATTACTCGAGTGATCGAGAAACTCGCAAGTGAGTACTTGGAAAGTCGCAAAGTCTACGTCACATTAAAACACTCGCATGCTCCTGGAGCGAAGGACGTCTCGCTCGCGACGTTCGAAGGGCTGACAGTACCGTTGGATGGGATTGGGGAGGGGGAGGGGGGAAGGGCGGAGAGCCGTAGAGCGCAATTTCGACAAGGACGGGGAAGCCGGAGTCGGAAGGGCTCGCCGAACCGTGGAAACTCCGCCCGAAACTTCAGCCTGGCGTCGTCTGAGCGTCCTGAGCTCCTCGAACTTGCCCGGTTATTCCGTCCCTTCGAGGCCAGAACCACCACCACCAATAAGAGAGAGAGAGAGAGAGAGAGAGAGAGAGAGAGAGAGAGAGCTCTCGCCGCATATTTTTCCGAGCTCTCAATAACACGACACGCCATCGAGGAGGGAGATTGAGAACGTATGTGCGCTGGATCTCCTAATCCCGGATCCGGCAGAATAGAACGGCGGCCGTGTCCTTTGAGGCATTTCAAATGAAGAGCCTGAGCCAGTCACGCGCACACCCACGCACGAGGTTAATATCTTTTAGTCAAGTCTAACGTGATATCTAACGTCAACGAGTCTCTCCAATATTGCAGATCCAAAAGTGCGACTTTTTCTCCTGCATATTACAAATGAGAAATTCAGAATCTAAATTAGAAAGCCGAGCAGACTTTCCTCGGGCGGGATGAATCCCGCAGGAATGGCTCGGGCAAATAACTTTAATCTCCTGATTAAACATTCGATTATATACGGTTTGATTAATAAAGTAATGGTAGCTTAAGTTACAATCAGTATTATCCGAGATAAACAATTTTGAAATTTCAACGAATTTCATTTCAGCATCGCAGATTTGAAACTCGAAACTATGTTACGTGAATTAATAATGCGTCATTTACTCAAACGCTTATGTAATAAATGATACTTTCAAAAGTTTTCCTTTCCGAAAATTAGCTAGGAAATTCAATTCATTTGCTCGTTTAGGAGTATTCATTAGCTACTGGATACTTTACAATAAATCGGTGTACAGGACGGCAGGCAAGCTCACGTCAAAGCCGACGTAAAAAGAGCTCCCATCGCCCTTTGCGTGTTTTTGGATCATGATCGAGAAAGAAATATATTTATATTTACAAAGGAATATGCAGCAGTAATGTTTTGAACTTGAAAAAACTTGAAAGGCAATAATGGAAGGGGTAATGTTAGCGAGAGGGGGATGGCAGGTGGATGGGGGCGTGGGAACAAGAGGAATGAATAGATAAGAAATTAGGATGATAAACTCAACGGCGGGTTATAAGAGTCGTATAAAGCACAATTTAAAAGTTAGTTAAGGAGAGGAAGTGAGAGGGAACACCGGTATCCCCTATCTTTCCAGTGCACGCGCGGGTGCGATGAGTTCTTGGATAATTATTTATCGCCTTATCAAACTTTTATAATCCTGATTCAAGACTGGTGTGGCGGCTGCTCAGCACCGTCTAAGAATATACTTACCTATTTTCCCATACCCTCTCCCACTCCCACCCCTTTACCCCCCTCTCTCCCTCTCCCATACCCCTCGCCCTACCCGCCCAAGCAAGAAACCGGTGTGTCGCCCGCCATTTGTCCCACAGTCCCTGTCCATCTCTCTTTCTCATCTTCGCTTACACCAAGTTTTTAACGAGTTTCTAAATGTCATAAATGATCTCGACGCGCTTTCGCGCCATTCCGGATTATGCGAAAGCGAAGGGGATGAAAACCCTCGACGGTGCGCTCTGAATCTTTATTGGGGCTGTAGAGTAGGAGGGACGGCAGGGCGGCGGCGCCGATGGATCGTTCGGGGGACACGGGGGGGGGGGGGTTGCAGTGCCGCGATATCACGAAGATGGCCTATCTCGGGCTTAGCATTACCTTTAGCCGCAACGATTTTCGATATAATTATCGCGCCTTTATTTTTACGAGATTTTTTTCCTGTCTCCGAGCGCCGACTTAGCACCGATAAAAGTTTTACGTCGATCAACCAAGAGTATTAGGCTCATACTTAAGCTGAATTTATGGATTTTATAGTCACTCCATTCTTCATCAATGTTTCATTTTCTAAGATCGGAATTTAATTCTAAAATCAGCCCTTCCTTCACCTATTAATTCACTTCATATCTTCGTTCTAATCTATTCTCAATTGAATTCTCCTGCATCCATAAGTTACTTAATCGCAATAAATTTCATTCGCTGAGTGAAAATCGAATAAAACTTTGTGGAGAATGGATAACAAACAAGTTACTTTATCAGACTCTGCAAATAAATATTTAAATCAAATTATCATCCTCTTATTTGTTTATAAATAGAACGAAACCAAACTCGATATTTCAAATTCATATTAAATATTTTTAAAAGTAGTTTTAAAAGAAGATAATGTACAAGATCGATAGAACCGTTGCTCACATTTACAACCTATATTTCAACCTTTCTGCCATACCATAACAAGATCAAAATTATCATAATCGGAAGCCCTTTTATGCTCTAAGAGATTACACCGGAAAATTTAATGTATTCTCTTTTTGTATCTTTAAAAGCCTTCACACCTATTATTATTTATTATTCTTATTATTATTGTTGTTGTTGTTGTTGTTCTTATTGTTGTTATCATCATCATCATTATCATCATCATCGCCATGAACATTATTAATATTGACATTGATACTGCAATATTTAATAATAATAATAATAATAATAATAACACCAAAAACAATAATTCTATCGATAATTAATGTTTTGTTATAGATATTTACTTCCTACGTATTTACTTAGAAGTAAGCTTTGCTTTAAAGCCTTTTGGAGATGTTTAAGTACAGGAGATGAAAGTCGGGTCAAAATTTATGAAAGAAGTATCAGAATTTAAAGACGAAAATGAAATTACTGTAGATGAGTAATGTTTTTTATAAATGGACATGATTATTTTTGACTTCGAATGATAATCGAGTATTAAATTTCTTATTAGTTAATGTGATGGATATTAAACGTTTTTATCCGCTCGAACAACTAGCCTAATATATTTTTACTGATTATAAAAGCAATTTATAAAATTTAAGTGTAATACAATTACAAAGCTGAGTGACGTACATTAAGGTGAACTTATTTACAGACTTAAGAGAATGTCAGGTTATATTAAGAGAACTTTGTTCAACTATTAACTGTATTCAATTGAACTGGAAGGAAGTAAAATTTATTAAGAATTCATAAGTAACATGCATTTAGAATGGCTGCCTGTATATCAATCACCAAGGGAGTTGACATGCCCTGCGCCATGATAATTCTCACATAAATTGCGCGGACTGTAATAATCGAAGGGCTCCGGAAGATCCGGGATCGGCTGATTTCCCGGACATGAAAATTAAAAGCGGAAGACTCTTCCGAGCTTTTAAAAATGAAAAAGTCACCCCCCCTCCGACCCACCCCACATGACCGAACCCATCGCACGGCCTTGGCTCAGCTCGCAATAACTCAAGCGGCTCCATCCTCTGGATTATAGAGCAATAAAAAAGCTCTCGCTTCCCTCGGAGCCATATTTTCAAAAGGGGCTGGCGAAGGAAACGAGCGCGTACTTTATATTGCGAAAGCCGGTCCCACCGCCGCTAAATCACATGGAGCTCGCGGTAACGACAACGCGACAATAACATTTTCGGGGTGCGGCACGGCTCGCCGATTAGCCCCGCTGCGTGTTTATCACAGCCGCGATTTTTCCGCGACTACGACTTTACAGATCCGTCGGTAGGTAAGAGGAGGCTCGGGTTGATCGGGGCGGAGGGTAGCATTTCGCTCGACGACGTTGCCTTAATTAAACGATTGGCGTTCGGCTGCATTCCGCGCCAATTTCCCACCCGGTTATTAAAATAATATGCATCTTGCGATTATATTGCCGAGGACGAACATTTTCAAGCTCCGCCATGGCCTCTGCCGGTATTACCTTGTCGATATAATAAAAAAAAAAAACATCAAAGAGGCTAGCGAACTTGAAAAGGCTACGCGAACTTCCAGTTTGACAGATATGATTTTATTAAATCGTCCTATTATACAGACCTTTAGAAAGGATTCGGAAGAAAAAAAAACAATGGGTTCCTGCACATATGTGAAATATAATAAAACTCTCATCTATTATCGTTTTAATAGCCGAAATATTAAAGCTTTAAGCGGTACGTATAGATTTAACTGATTAACCAATGATCAGCTTCTCAATAAAATCTATTTCATTACTTAAGTTACCGACGTTGTATTTTTTAAATTCCAATTTCGTTCAACTTTCTTATATAAATAACCCTGCGTAAAAATATTTATTTTGTGTTTTTCTTTGTAACGATGTAAAAGAAAAAAATAGAAGATAACATTTACTGCTTAGAAAATAAAATAATTTGAAATGACAAGAAAGGAATACTTATACGGAGAATTAAAATTAAGATATCATTTATATTTAATATCAAACATTTGTACTTTAAATATTTGCATTAAAATTGCATAAACAATGAGTATTTTATAGGGTTATTTTGTCTCTCGTTTGAAAGTCCGATGATAAAAGTAAATAGGATAATTTTAGAAACACTTCTTTTATGGCTCCAAAAGTTTGTTTTCAATTTACTATAGTAACGAGTTGAATAATAAATTTAATTTAAATTTAAAATTACATTATCCAAGCGGGAGCATTCCACCAGTGTTTTTCTCGATTTATTTAAGATATGACAAACGAGTTTCAAAATTATTTATGCATTATTGATACATCTGTGTGTGTGTGTGTGTGTGTGTGTGTAAACACACACGCGCACGAACACGTTAAATTGCCAACACAACAAATTTAATTTTTAATTAAGCTTACGATTATATGAAAAGAAAGTTTTAAAAACTATCTGACAAATTTTGAAATATTACAAAACACTCGTGACGCAGATAGCGCGAGAGGAGGGTGGCTTTATAACAATAATAATAAATTAATGATAATATCAATCGTTTCTTATGAAATAAGATTATAAGTACCCGGGGATGTGGCGATGGAGATGAAAATTAAATATCGACTGACATTTGGCAAGGCAGAAGACGATACGTCGAATCTTGAATCTCCGCGACGCTCGACACCGACGACGCAGCTGTCGCGAAAAATATGTTTTGTTCGATCCGTCCTCGAGGATAAAAAGCGGCGCAACAAAAAAGTAAGATGAAAAGGATTCCAAGGAGTAAGAAACATAGTGGGTGAGAGGGAGAGAGGGAGAGGGGGAGAGGGGGAGGGAGGGGGGAGAGGGGAGAGAGAGAGAGAGAATCTTTTCTCCGGGTTGTAAACGTCGAACCCGTGTAGGGGCCGTTTGCGCATGCGCGCGTTAATAATTAACGCGTTTGCGATAGAGCACCGCACCGCAGCCGCGTCGAGCGTTTACGGCCAGAGTTATAAAGAGCTTTTGTATTCTTCGGGAGACGCATAATTAAATTTAAACCCTTCGAGAGAAAGCGAGAGACAGGAAGAGAGAGATAGACCGAGGCAGCGGCAGCGGCAACGGGCCCGGAAGGGGGGGGGGTGCACCACCGTCACGGGGCGCACGTTTATAATTTTCAGCATGAATATGCTTTGACGTTTATGCTTATAAAATGTATCCCTTTAGATTTTCGAACGAGATATATCTTTAATCTTCGACGGGTACGCATGAGTGCACCGCGAGAATTAAAGTGATATGGAGAGTCAAAGAGAACGAGGTGAAATTTTGAAATTGCTTTGATCGTGCGACAGGCTTACTCGAGCCACACCTTTATTTTCAGTCTTCGAAAATTCTGACCTTCTCTACGTCAGCTCCAAATTCATGGGAATAGAGTCCCGAGGCTATTATTGGCCAGGATAATAAGATTAATAGGATTAATAGGATTAATTGCCATCATTATTGAGACTCCTCTGATATATTAAAAATACCTTTCACTACTAAAGATGAAAAGTTGTAACGAGAATTAAAGCTTCAACGCTGTCATTCTGATTTTCACAAAATATTTATTACTATCTAACTCTTTTCAAATTTTCATTATCAAAGTAATCAATGTTCTTCATCTCCATAGCGAAAATTTATAGTTTATACGTACAGTCAATTAATGTAAATCACAGTGACTTAGAAAAAATAATTTTCCTTAATTATTCAACAGATAGCTTATCGTATTTCACGCTACATTAAATAATAATTAGGTCTTAATAAATGCAGCATAATTGACTTTTAAAAAAAGTATTCAAATTTTTTAAGATAACGATCAGGCAGATTAATTTGCAATAAAGATACATTGTAAATGTTCCCAAAAACTACATAACACTTTTATGCTGAATTACAAGACAAAATGATTCAAAATATTTTCTCTCATACAGTGTAGATAATTTAATTATTACAACTGTTTCTTACAAGTTTTTAATTTCAATGAAACTTAAGAAATCTTTTAATTTTAACTCTACTGTACTTAATAACTTAATAGTGAAAAAAAAACAAACTTACAGAAGATCTTTATAGCAAATATTAATATTTTTCCTTTCGAGTATTCTCAATTAATCTATAAATACATATGTATATACATTATATATAAATAAAATATAATCAAATATAAATATAATTAAAATTAAATTAAAATTAAATTAAAATATACAAAATATAATTAAATATAAATAAAATCTTATAGAAAGGAGATTTGTATAAAAAAATATACGTCATATACATATAAATACAATATATAAATAAATACGCACTATATTAGACAAAATAAATGAATGATAATTTAAAAATATTAATTGCAAAATTTAAAGTTTTTCTATACAGTTTATTAATATATATACATATTGCAGTTTACATATGTATATACAAAATATTATATATTTTCATAGTGTTATTAACATTATCATATCTAATAAATAAATAATATGTAGCATAGCATTATGAAAGATTTTATGATTTTGTTTGAAATAAAAGGAAATTAACGTTATATAGTAACATTGTAAGTAACATTATAGAAAACAACTTTTACTAACATTTTTATTGTATTCATTGCTTTAGTACAAGACATATTCTAAAACGTCAAAATTTTCATTTCTACTAAAATATTTAGAAACTAATTTGCTCTCAACTTTGTATTTCCTAAAATATGTTCAAATGCTAAGTCAAAACTATTATAATTCACTACTAAATAGCTTAAAAAATTTAATACACGCGCTATTGTAGATATTTATGCACGAGACACATATTGTTTCACAAAAAAGAGAAGTATTATAAAGTAACTTTTAACGCAATTATAAAAATGCTGTATACTATATCAATGTTTGTAAGACAAAATTTTATAAGTAAAAATAGTTTAATTTAGGATAACTATCATCAGATTTCAATAACTAATTAACTTAAGTAAAAAAAACAATATTTATATTATTTATATTATTATTGTATATATATAATATATACAATATTTATATTCTTAACTTTACGAAGAATATTGAAAGAAGAATCTTAAAAATTCTGATTGCTACATAAACTTTATTTCTGAAATGATAAAGTTTTTTAAAATTATGATAATAATACGAAGCATTTTTAAATTCACTTTATACATTAAAATAAGTTTTCGTAAATATTAGATATTTTAGTTGCGGTATGAGTAAGAAATATATTAACCATCGAAAATCTTTTATTCGAATAATTTCTAAAGATATAAGTTAAAGTATACGTAGATGAAATAAACTATAAAAGAAAAATGTAGAAAGGCTTTTTTTCATTCTGATATATTCGTTCGAACATTAAAATTTTGAATGAACTAACTCTTGTCCAATATTTATGGAGCAAGTAAGAATTTTATAAGATTTTTCAAACCAAAAGTTTTTCTCTCGTTTTCAAATTGTAAGAAAAGTATTATTATTATTATAAGCATTTATTATAATAGTGATAATAATAGTAATAGTAATAGTAATAGTAATAGTAATTAAATTGTAAATATTGAATCGGTACAATTAGCTTATTTAGAAATAAGTGAATATTCAATTAACTAGTATTATTACTAGTATTATTAAATAGTAGTATCTACTAGTATTAAAGTATTCGTATATTTTAGATTCTCGTTCTCCTTACTCTTTGCCGCTGCTTCATCGCTGCTTCACCGCTGTATCTCCTTCTCTCTCTCTATCTCTCTCTCTCTCTCTCTGCCTATGATAACCCGAGTCCTTCTTTCTCCGCCTGCGAGTATCTTCCTCCTCTTTTTTTACGGCCAGACGAGCAACGTCATAGGGACACGCATGATCGATAGAAGGGCGTCGGTGAAAAATCTGTGAGAACTCGGCGTCGATAGGAGGCTCGATAAGATGAAGGTAATTATCTCTGGGATAAGTAAATGGAGGGGCCTCTGCGGGTCAGAGTTCGGATTAGTGGTTAATGGAGTAGTGCGGACTCGTAAGCCGCTCCCGTCCCCTTTACTGCTGGTAAAATGGCCTCTCCGACTGCTGAATGCGCGCCCTTAAAACTCTCAGGTTGGCTCACGCCCTCGCCCTCGCCTTTGCCTTCGCCGCCTACCGCGAAATGGCAAAATCTTGGTTATGGAAGCAAATGTTACAATGTTAAGTGGTACGATCTCCGACTAAATAATGCTAAGGAGTTACCGAGTAAAGGAACTTGCATGAAATATGCACAGGTTGGCTCATCCCTGATGGATATACTGAGGAAGATTCACGATTCCAATGTTCGCGAATCAATTGTTTGTTTAAATTTTATTATATCCAAATGGATTAAAACCTTAACAGCTCCGAGCAATGGGTATTTACGAAAGGATTTGGAATTCTTTGATTAATTTTCGGCGTAATTTAATTGTCGAGGGAGCCTTGGCTTGTAAAGCTCGCCAAAGAATTTCAATATTAGCTATTTAACACCTTTAGCATGAAATCTTAGAAAAAACGAGTTTAATATAAATTTCCAGGGCCAGGGAAGAATTTAAACCATCCGTATTTCCCCTGTTGCGAAATAGCCTTCCTTATCTACGGAGCGTGAATCTACCTCAGCTTACCTTAGCAACGTCTCCGATCTATCCGTGTATTTACTTCTTAAGGGAAGTTAATGAAGTTTATTCGTTTGTAACGAAAGTTAAGTAAAAGGGAGTGGGGCGGGGAGAGAAATAGGAGGAAAATGTTAGACGGAATGCTTGGATCGTCGTAAGAAGGAAAAGGCTGAAATTGTTTTTAGAATCGATGCAAATGACGTCGGAATATTGAAGATACAGGTTGCGGCGCGGCTAAGTGCATTTACATTGTTACACTCCTCGGTTGCATAAGAGCGACGGCGAAGCGATCGGAGGGCCGTGAGGGGAGTGAGGGTTCGCATCGGCAATAAAGTCGAGGATGACGGGGCTTTGGCCTGGCCTGCACTCTGAGATAAGGAGATGAGGCCGGCGGTGGGCAGATGTATAGGTGGATCGCTGATGTGGATGATGACGTAGTCTCGGCGGTGATAGGGGGGGGGGAGCAAGGAGGGTGGAAGTACAAAGGGATAGACGAGGAATAGAGAAATAGAATGAAATGACTCTGAGCTCGGACTCTTTTTCCTCCCTTTCTTTTGTTTGAGAAGCGCGTTTATCGTCGGCTTATATAACCGCGTTAAATCGTCTCGGGCTCTACGGCGCGTAATACATGAGTTTCCTTGTACTCTTTACGAGTTTGCGAGACTCACTCGGTTATAGCGACGCATGCCGATGCCTCGGCCAATGGCTGAAGCCGGCTTTATTAAGGAAATGGCTTTTCCAAAGACTCGCGTGCCCTTTACTCGCACCCCGCCAGCCTCCTGCCGGCGGCAATCGCTTTATCTCACCGCCTCCCTCCCCCCTCTCTTTCTCTCTCTCTCTCTCACTCACTCTTGCTCCCGAGCTAGCGCTGATTAATGCATGCTAATCGGCCGCTCGAATATCCCTATTTCGCCGTGCGCTCCTCCTCTCTCTCTCTCTCTCTCTCTCTCTCTCTCTCTCTCTCTCTTCTCTCTCTCTCCCGTCCCCGCTCCTCGCGGTGGTCTCTTCCGAGGCGGCGCGCTATTTTCGAATATTAACCGCGAATTTTATGATACGTAATTCCTGACAAGTGCATGAAAAATTCATTGCGTTAACCAAGCTTCTTAAAGGCTGAATACTTAAGGCCCCTCGGCGATAAAAAGAGGCCTATAAAATTTGATTTGAATACACACGCATACACGTACTCGCGGCCGCATAAAAGCTCCTTCGTTCCGGCGAGTGTAAAGACCCGTGCAAATTGGCCGTGTAAGCGAGGCGCCGCGGTACTCACTACTACTACTCCTCAAATAAGAAAAACCGGCCCGGAATAAAATTAATACCGAGCTGACGTACGATGTCATTAATATCAGCTGAAAGCACCTGCTAATAACCAGTCAGACATTCCCCCTCGGCCATAGGAAGGAAAGAGACTCTAAATTCTCTCCTCCCTTACTCGCTCCTACAATTTTCTTAATGCTTTTAAGATTCTAATTCCCGAGCTCTCTCGGGAAATTAATTGAAATTAGCGCTTCTACGACGAGTCGGCGAGGGGGAGGGGGAGGCCGCCCGATAGAAAAATGTCATTCGGCTCCTAATTCGGTCAATAATGTCTACATTAAAGTCCTGCCACGCTTAAAGGACGATAATTGAAGATAAAAGTGCGCTCCGCATGACTCTTTCACTTGGAAAACTTATCCGATAAAAGCGCCGGCAACGTCAGCGGCAGCAACAGGCTCCCTCCCCCCTCCCTCCGCCGCACCAACCCCAACCTATTTTACCCCCTCGTCTACCGCCGCTCATCCGATTTTTTTTTTCTTTTTTCTTTTCCCATTCGGAACATAAAGCCGACGTGCGCAGATGTAACGGCCGAGGCAAAGTGCATCTCAATGCACGGCCCCCGTGTCTGCGACTGTGTCACTGACTCTTGCAAGCGGACAATATTCTGTCCGAGGTTCATTTACCTGGAAAGCCGAGCTTTTCCGCGCCTCGAACCACGAGTCTAGCTTCTTCACTACGCAGCCCTTATAATTAAGTGTTTGTAAGCTTAAGTTTCATCGGCTAACGCCGCGTTATTTATAGCGGCTTTTCAAAAATCAAAGCCCTTTCATAATTCCATGTATTACGATACTCATTTCAATTACATATGAATTGCAAAGTACTCTGACACGAATTTAAACTCAACCTGTGACCCTAATACATCCTAATAAATAAGCTGTCGACTGATTCTGATACTAAGCTCTGTAATTATTCGTCATCGATTATTATGAAAACACCATGATTTATTTCCATCATGTTAGTAACGCTGAAATATTGACACCATAAAATACTGTACTTACGTATCTCAATTCACTGTACACTTTTTCACGTTTATTTGCGTAGATTATTCAGTTGCTTTTTCCTTAATGATGTTTCTCGATTTCAAATAAATTGTAACTTACGAATGAAAATTTCGCCGCTGCAGAACTGAATAGCGTGAAATGTTCTTACCGAGGAACAGACGAACATTAAAAATAAAAATGGAGTGCTGAGCATAAATTTGAATAATTCGAGAAAATTACGTCAATGATCATAAAATCTGTAATAATAATTCAGCCACTAACAACATATAATTACTTGCGAAAATTCTTTTCATTTAATAATACACTTTGCTTATCAATAAAATAAAGTTTGCACAAATTACTCCATATCAAATTAGTTACAATACTCTATAAAATTAATTTTAATATTAACGCATCCAGCAATAATAATAATCGCACCGAAAGTCTTAAAAATGAAAAACAACGAAACTACTGAAGTTTACAAAAAATTAATATATTCAAGATCAATGTTTCGATACTACTGTATTTATGAGGTGCACTTAAAAAGATGCAAACTTCATTTCTTGCTGATGTTTTATCTTTTCAAGCTAAGAGTTTATTATTATTATTATTATTGTTGTTGTTGTTGTTGTTGTTGTCGTTGTTATTATTATTATTGTTGTTATTGTTGTTATTATTATTGTTGTTGTTGTTGTTGTTGTTGTTGTTGTTGTTGTTGTTGTTGTCGTTGTTGTTATTATTATTATTGAATAGTGGTAATTAACGCATCGACACTTATTGCGAGCAGATTTCTGTCAAATAATACAAATATCCTGATCAAGTTGAATTTCATTAATTTAAGAATTAGAAGATTTTATTTGGACTCGACGAAGACTCGATTTAATAAAACTTATTATCGCTGTTTATATTAAAGAATTATACTGATTTATACAATAAATAATTTATCAATTTAGATTTATGCGTCACTTTAAGGTAAATTTCACTTTAAAAGGTACGGTTGTTCAACGTTAAAACTAATTTCAAAATTTTTTTTCTTATAAAAATTGAAGAGAAAGGATGTTTAAATTATAAATTTTTAATATTATCCGTTCCGTAAATATTGCACGAAGGTATGAATTTAAAATGCAGAATATGCATTCTGTAAGGTAGGAAATGTAACCGCAGAACACTTTTTATTTTTTTAGCTTAGAGGCTCCTCTTCATTAAATTAAGCAAGGTTAATTATTTTATTTTCAATGCATTCTATCAGATATTATTTTATATAAAATTTACATTTAGAAAAATGATAATTCATTGAAATTAAAGTTTAACGTTCGGATAAATTTTCTCACTTTCAGGGAGCAAATAAAATAAAATAAAAATCTGTAGATATTTATTATTAATAAACAGCGTATTCGCATAGGTATTTTGTACATGGGTATTTGTTTATATTTAATTTAGATGGTCGACAATTATGATGGATAGTTAACCAACTCGAAAAAATGATCAAAAAGACGGACGCATAGCCATAAAGACATCCGTATCTTACATATGCATAAGTACGCTGAATAAAATAAAATATTATTTTACCGTTCTGGCAGCTGTAAAAATGTTGTAATGAAAAATTCTGGAAAATATAAATCATCGTTCACACATGAAGACGTGGAGACGCGTACATAGATTTAAATGCAGGATTCGTATAAGCGCAATCTTCCCGAGGGATGGGACGAGAAACACATGCATACGTGCCTCTATGTATAAAGAGCGAGCGAAAATCTATGTAATATTTTTAATGAAATACCTGGACTACAGAATCGCACCGAGCGTGGGCGACGTTACGGTGACAATGTGCGCCCCATTCCCCAACGAATCTCCCGACCTTACAAAATTATTTCCCCACTTCCCTCCTTTTTTTTTCCTCGCCAAGCGCTTTCCTGAGCGTGTGCATAAGCGACCCTGCACATACAGAGTCCAATGCACGGCCCCGTGCACGAGCTTCAGCTGAGCGAACACGTAGCACACGAGCACTCGTCGCCTCTAACGCCAAGTAAAAAATGAAATCTGCTACCGTGCGGCATTACAGGGCGGGCAGAGGGAATGTATGGGAATCTGAATGGGGCGGCTCTGATTCACAAATAATCCCGGATAAAATGTCTCCGTGGCAGAGTGGCTCAGCTGCGCTTCGCTGCCGTCGCCACAAGCGTGCTCGACGACGACAGCGACGACGACGACGACGACGACGACGACGACGACGACGACGACGACGACGACCGCAGCGGCATCGGCGATGACGGGGATGCGGATGAGGACGCGGCAGAAATGGTCGAGAACACGCCGCGTGAATTAATGATGAATAATGTGAAACGGCGCAGCAGGCTCTAGAGACTCCCCGGGATGTCTTACTTTAAATAAGTTTAAATACTCGTTTGCTCGAGGAATTTTGTTTTGAAATGCCAAGAAATTAAGTGTATTTGTATGCGCGAGGTGAGAAATAAGTACTGCCGCCGCAAATGAGGTGCCGGCTGTTGCCGCAAGCATTCCTCGCTGACATAAATCTAATTCAATGTACGCGCATTACGTGGACTGGTCATCCCACGTCCCCATCCCTGGTCGTCGTCGTCGCCCATCCCCTCCCTCCCACCTATGTCCCACATACGACGTCCCCGTCCTTTCGAAATGAGAGACAAATTTTTCTGTCCGGTAATGATTTCCCCGCGAGGAAAATTGGCCATCCCGTACGCGAAAAATCCTCATTACCCTGAGAATTATTGGCATTGGGGTGCTTTTTCTCAAATTTTCAACAGGCGCCTAATGCCTTGGTACCGACATGAATGTTTTCGGAGCACTCTCAATGAATTCGAGCAAGCTCGAGTTTGTAGAGTCGCCAGCTCCTCCCTAATGGTATTTGTATAAGGTAAAAGTGCTTCAGTTAATAAAATTCCAGGGGATATCGAAGCTAGGGCCCCCAGGCCAATGTTCACGAAGCTCGGTCGCGGTCGCCTTATAATCCGTCGACCGAAAGGAAACGAAGCCGATGACGGAGGAACGCGATGACGAGTCGTCCGACGGGAACTCCCCGGCAGCGTATCCAAAGACGTTGTCGGTTCACCTGGAGACGGGCTTGTGGCTCGACGGAAGGGCCGGGGATCGATGAAGTAAGGAATAAGTCTGATGTGATAACCGGGGAGCTAGAGGTCGAGGAACGGCCTACCGACCGATAACGACTCGAAGGCCGAGTATGGAAATGCAGCAACGGAGCCAAGGGAGTCTGAGGCTTTTGGCCGGCCTCCAACTAACGGTAAACATCTTGACATCTATATTTGCGCGAGGTTAAATTGCATTCCGCGTCCTTTTCCCTTACCAGCTCTGGCTTAGGTGAGAGCTGTCGAGGGGATGAGGCCTCCGACCTCCATCGTACCATATCCGCCATATACGCCGTATCCCCGATTGCACCGCTACAATCGCTGTCCATCACATTCGAAAGCGACCTCGAGAGCTTTCACTTATTCTTTTCATTGCCTGCTTACTTCTTTAATTTCACTCACAAAACTCGGCAATTTCATTAGACTCCTGACTATTACCAATAGTCTACTCTAATTCTGCTTACAAAAAAAGCTTTAATTTTCAAGAAACTTCGAGTAACATAATTCTATAAGTAATCTAAACTGCAATTGGAGCCCGTTAAATAAACTTCTCTAAAATTTAATATAATAGACTCGTTGTGCTCGGTCTCATTACGACAAAAACCGTGCTCTCTCTATCTATTGTAACTAATTTCTTATTGGAAAATTCTTCCATTCCATTGATTAATTTTATTTTTCCTGTCACAAAGCGCCAGTGTCAATTAGATCGACAGCAGTAAATAATCAAAACCCTCTATGATTATTATTCAGTAAATCGTTTTAACTTCAGTTTTAAACTACCCTATCAGCTGAAAAAGGAACACTTTTACGCAAATTAATTACATTGACGTAAACCAATAGCATAGAGTGTATCAGATAGTTTTTTATCGTGTACTCATCTCGTTGTTTCTTACAACGTGATACGTTTATGATGAAAACCGATGTTTTCATAACTATACTTTCTATTTATGCGTAAACAATAGAATACATCATATGAAAATGCACGCTTATTAAATATTTGTTGTACGTGAATAATATCTGGACTTTGAGAAAAGACACGCTTCTAGAGGAAAACGTTAATAATCATTATGGTGAAGTATTTATGAATGCTTTTAAAGAAATTTATTTAGTTGTAATTATAAAGCAAATATTATCATATCCGAGCAGTTTCACAATAAATGTCAGAACTAAATTATTTTACCGACATTAAATGTTTTCAATCCTTTACATTCCAATGTAATTAATCATTTGTCATACTACCTTCAACGAAATTTTTAATTGAAGTAATTACTCCTATAATTGAATTTAATAGAATCATTCAAATTATTTTGTAAGTTTTTAAATAGAATTTAATATAGACTTTTAACACGATCTTACGATAGGAATATTCTATAAACATAGTAAATGCCTTATACTCAACACATATCAGACAATCTTAGCACAAGTTAATTGAATTTTTACTTAATAATCCAGGTCTATCCGGTCTAACATAAATTACGTATTTAAATTTAAACAAATAAAGTTGTGAAAATAAAGGATTGGTACGATAGGAATCTAGCGTACTCTTTTATGGAAATAAAATCTAGGCTTTACACATAAATAAAGAATATACATTAGAATAAATGAAATAATATTATTCAAATAGGTATAGAATGAAATAGATCAATAAAATTATCTTAATTACGTAATTTCGTTTTTCTATATCTAAGCTTTGTAAATACATGAAATTAAGTCCTGAATTATATGACTGTAATAAAAATGATAAATGCATAATGAAAAATCATTATACATTCTGTATAGCTACGTTATAAGAATTTAATGAATCCATAATGTCTAATAATAATTATATCTTCAAAGAGTATATACATTGTCCGATAATAACTCGTTTGTTGCCACTCACACGATAAATTATTCGCCCCATGTATTCGATAATTATTATGTCATACACTTACAGATTTACACACACTCTTTGGTAGTAAAACGAGTTTCAATGGCTAATGTCACAAAAGCGTAAAAAACATCTATACCAGTTTTACTTTCATGGTGACAAAAAAGACGCTCACGAAGGTCGAGCGCAGTTTCTATCCTCGCACACGCGAACGCATACATGCATACGCGTGAATACATGCAGTCACGCTACAAAGAATTCTTTAAGCTTGCATGTATATGAAGCGGTGCAAGAAAGTCGAGATCGCATGCGAGATATAAATTCAACTGTCCAGTGTAACATAGATCTTCCCTTCTGCGCCGCCTTTCTCTATCACGTAATAGGACCATAACAGCTTACCTGAAACAGAGTAATAAAATATGAGATTAGTTTTTGGTCATTTGTGCTTTCTTCTAGACTAGAGAATAATGTTCATATGCGCCCTGGCACACGTATGCACCTACACATTTCTTATCTACAAATACTTCATAGGAATGTGCTCGTAAATTACTTTATGGGATGGCATAGCTTTTAATGTTAGGGAAACGAAATTGATAAGTGACATTAGTCTATTCATTTGAAATCAATGATGGAAATTAGAAATTTTCCAATTATTTTTGCCGATTTGAAAACTAAATTGATCGAAGAACTAAAAAAGTTAGTTATTTAAGGCGGCGAATAGTTTAACCGAATCAATTCATAATTATTTATTGAAGCATCAATTTATCATAATTTAATAGTGATCAATTATGAATACAATTGCATAGATAAATATAGTCTTTAATTTTTTATTTATTTTAAATCTGAATTATTTTATCTTTCAGTATTATAAATCAGACATTAGTTACGTAAGAATCTGCATTGAATTTTGTGGGAAGGACAGTATATCAACTGGATTTTCACTATTTCGATAATAATAAATAAAAATGAAAAAAAAAAACTGACAATATTAAAATATAACGCATATCTTTTATTTTATAATTGCTGTTTAAAATGGAGTAAATATTTAATTTTAATTTTTTTTATTCGAAATCGCTAATCCATTGGTAAAAGTATAATATGTATTTTTATGTTATGCATAATACAAGATAGTCGATAATCATCTACATAATTACAAGTTATATTGGCGAACTAAAAGGTTTGAAGTTCCGGTTTATTAAATTAGGTCGAGTAATCTATACTTCGAAATATTAATAGAAAATTAGTGCTACGAATGTAAAACTAATTACAATGAGTTGTTAGTTCGGAACATTAAAACAATAACAACAAAAACATATGCAGATAGAAGAAAGCTTTTAATAAATATCTTCTTTAAAGCAGTTTGCATAAAATGCAAAGCGATTCCGGATATTTTATTGAAAGGCCAATAAATATATTTTCAGTTTCCGTGGGCACAATCCATTCGGGACGGATTCCCGGGATTCCTTACTTTATGCCATTCTCTTTCGCCCTCGCGGCAGATCGTGCCCATGGATTTCCCTGGGCGCTAGGTCATGAGCATAACGTCCGCAAGGGGGAGGGACGATTCGGCGTGGAAGGATTGGTTTGGGGAGAGGGGCGGAAGGGGTCGAGGAAAATGGAGGGAAATGGGTAAGCCATGCCGAATGCATTATTGCCGGGAGTACGGCGGGGTTGGGTGGTGGGGGATCGAGGAACAACAGTAGGAGCAAAATACCGGCTGTTTGTATCGGGACTGTGGGAAAGTGATCTGGCCGTGGAAGGAGAAGAATAAGGAAATATCCATCTTCGATGAAAGCGATTCGCTTCCACTCACTAAAGATATGCACGCGCTCCCCCTTAACTGCCAACAACTCTTGACCTTCAGCCTTTTTCGATTGTTTGTTTAGCCTACGGATGAATGCATTAGCTGCAAGATTACACTGAGTCTTATCGATCGATATCGAATATATTGCGGCTTATCTATCGCACGCATCTTGAATAGATAAATATAGGACTCTATTGCCATTTACGTTATTTTTATCTCGAAACGCAGACTATATTTATGAAATAATTTCAAACGATATGTTATTATAGAACCGTAATTTATTACTGACCTTTATATTTGCTAAGTAAAGCAATTCGAAGTAATTAATCGATAAAGAAAACATTACATTTGACCACTGTTTATACTTTTCTTTTGTTCATTTCAAGCTTCTATTTTACAAAATCGTATACATTACTGATTTGTAATATGAACATTCTTGTTACCATTATTATTACTATTGTTGTTATTATTATTTTGTTGTTGTTGTTATTATTATTGTTATTGTTATTATTATTATTGTTATTATTGAAATGGTCGAAAGTTCTTTCAGGGAATAATATTAATAAAACACTCTTAACTATGACTTATTGATTCGACGAGCTGTGATAAATTATTATTATTATTATTATTATTATTATTATTATTATTATTATTGTTGTTGTTGTTGTTGTTGTTATTATTATTATTATTATTATTATTATTATTATTATTATTATTATATCATTCGGATTACGTTCCTTCGTTTTTATTAAATAATGGAATCTCGCTAAAATTAAGAATTATTAATGAGAAAAAAAAGATTCATCGATAATAACATAACTTCATATATTATTTCCAAATGAGTTTTTTAATTAAATACATTCTACTTTTAAGATTCAACTTTTACAATAGGAATATTTGTAATATTCAAAGACTCCACCCGGAATCAGATATCAGAATTTAATAATTAATATATTTGTAGTTAATTAATACTTAAAGTGGTTTGAAATCTTTTGAAAGTTTGAAAAATTTATAATAAAACTTAATATCTAGAAATAGGTATATAAGGATCTTGTTAAATAAATTAGAATATTTCAGTTTCCATGAATAAAGCATAAAATTCCAGAGGCAAAAGAGAAAAGAAGAATCAAAATTTGTGCAATTGGAGAGTGAATAAAGAGCGAAAGAGCTAAAGATATTTGAGTTTAAAAAATGAATTTTCATCAGAATCGAGATGCTGCAGAATGAGCGGACTGCTTGATTCGTTAAGACTACGGGATCGTAATTGTAGGTCGAAATAACGAGATCAGAAATAATGAGGTAATCATTGAAAATGTAAAGTATTAAGCGTGTCCCACTGGTAAGGTGTGGAGGTGGCGGTGGCCGTGGCGGTGGCGGTGGCGCTGGCGGTGGCGCTGGCGGTGGCGCTGGCGGTGCTGGCGGTGGAGGAGGAGGAGGTGGAGGATGAGGAGGGACGACGTCAATCAAAGCTTAAAAGATGGTCCCGGTAATATCACACCTGTTATCCCTCGGCCCAATTTATAAAAGTGGCCCTCGAGGGCCAAGAGGCCGAGGGTATTTGGTAAATGACCCCATCAAAAGCTCCGAGCAAATAAATTCATAAGCGTAATTACGTGAACGTATTGGGGGACATAAGGAGGCGGGGGCCGACTCAAGGGAAAGCGAAAGAGATCGAAAGCACTGGGCTGAAAGGCAGAGGCCAGGAACAGAGCGAGAGCTGCATCCTGGGTGGGCCCTCGGGGCAGGTTGAGTGGCACTGGCACACGAGCGCGAACAAACGAATGAGTGTTGGGGAGCGCGTGACCGGAGAGCCAAGTAACCCCCTTCTTCTCGCTCCCCCCAGCTATAAATGACTTGCGGCTATCGCAGATCCAGAGCCTAAGAAACGCAAAAAGCGGCATCGCTGCAAAAAGATGAGAGGCCAACTGGGAAGGGGGGGGGGTTGACTGTGGATTAGCACATCTAGGGAAGACGGGATATACACGGGCAGATACAACTATTCCGTTATCATACCGCTCCCACTGTATCCGACTACCCCCTCTCCTCTAATTGTCAATCACTTGACTCGCGACTGTGTATCTCTAGTCACTGTACACCTCGATACCCCTCGCCAACCCCCGCCTTCATACGTCCCGACGTCCCAGTCCAAACCTCTGCTTAAACTTAAAAAAACCAAAAAAATAGAAATAATAAACGAAGCTCTTGACGGTCTTTACTTATCACTTTGATCTGAATAATCCGTTAATTAGGCATCATAATCTGATAGCTTTCGGTTTTCGAGGCTCGATTCCGAGCGATCCGGCGCAACAGGGTGCGGGGGAGAGGGGGATATCCATTGAAAAAGATGGGAATGGAGCCGATTGTGAGAGGTCTGGACTAGTTTAAATGCAATTTATTTCAGACGGAATTAAATGAAGAATACGAGCTAATTGAGCAGAGATTGCATTGATAGTATTGTCACATTGATCTCGGGGATGCGTTAGCGTTATCCGGGGATCGCCGAAACTGCGCTGGGAGCAAAATAATTAATGGCCCCGAACCCTCGGCCGGCTCAAGCGCATTTAAATACAAGAGAAGAATACGCGCTTTAAAAATAAAAATTAAAAAAAAATAAAAGAACGAATGGAAGGGGGAAAAAAAGAGTGCAAAGAAAAGAAAAGAAAAGAAAAGAAAAAGAGAATAAAGAGCGGTAGAGAGCGTAGTGTAAGTTTATTAATGGCGAAGGTTAATTAAACGCCAGTGCTGCGAAAAACTTTTTTCGTTTCCTCGAATTTTTTTTTCATTTATTGCGCAAACTGCTCTGGGTGCGCGTCTCCTATTTATACCGTTAAGAATAATTTACAATTTAAAGTAGCCCTGGCAATACAGGTTACCTTAATAACGCGTAATCTTAAAATTGCGTAGCACCGGCACATACTGCAATGCGGGCATGAACTTGGCTCCTTCGCCCCTTGGCTTGCCAATGCGCACCATTAATTATAGATCGTCTTAGGGCTGTGGCATTAAAAGCTCGCTGCACAGAGCTAATAATGAATTTCTATAAGGCCTCTCTCGCCCCCACCCCCACCCGCCCGCCCGCCCACCCCCTTAACCCCCCACACCGACCCCAGCCGTAGTCCAATGGTGGCGACGCGATATCGGGAGCGCGAGAGGCCGATCCGCCCCGTCCACCGCGTTAAGCTACTGCCTGGGACGACGCGGTCGGGTGGGTATTTGGGGGCGGGATGGTGGGTGAGAGGGGGAGCGATCTATCTCAAAGGCGCGAAATTTAAATACGGTTAGTGGGCAGGACTGGTAGGGACGGCTGGCTCGGACGCGAGGAGAAATTGAGGGATTTCGAGGTCCGGGGCTGATTAAGTTGCCGGGATCACCAAGGATTGGGACAACGGACAAACATGAGGAGACGAAGAACCGATGAAAAGTGTAATGAGAAAAGCGAAGGAAGATGCGAACGACGTCCGGTGCTCCCGTTCCCCGAGCAGCCAATCATCGGCTTATTTAATCCAACTGTTAATTGGCAGTGGGAGCACGCGGCTCGGACTAAAGGACGGGGAGCCGATTAAATTGCCGGATTTACAGGTGCGTCGGCGCCTGCGTTATGCGCGAGGCTTTTCATCCTGCGAGGATCAGGGCCGCACGTTAGGGCATCCTTAGTGCGCGGGGGCTCGGATGGGACGTCGTGAGCCGGCGCAATTTCAATTATGATTTCAATTACGATTCTAATTCGGCCCTGGGAGTCTGGAGGGGCGCGTTCCACCCGCGGAAATGACTGACGAAAGCCGCCAGCCTGCGGACGGCATGGGTAGTTCGAGGGGCGGTGAGTGAGAGAGAGAATGAGAGAGAGAGAGGGGGGGGGATGTCTGGGATGACGAAAAAGGGAGGATTTTCCCATTTTCAAAGCGATTTCATCAGCTTTTGTCTCCTTCTCGCACTCGGCTTGCCCGAGCACCAACCCACGCGCCCTCGGCCAACTTACAAACACAAACGAATTGGGTTAGAACTCTGTGTGCGCGGTGGAGAACGAAGCCAATTTTCGTGCTACGAGACCGTTTTCAAATGCTGTTCACTCATAGAATCATTCCGACCGAGCTTTCAAACTATATTCCATTATATTTACCTCCCGATGAGTATTTTTATTTATTTTCATCTATTTCTATACTCTACTTGAATAACAACATCATCAACAACAACAACAACAACAACAACAACAACAACAACAACAACAACAACTACTACTACTACTACTACTACTACTACTACTACTACTACTACTACTACTACTACTACTACTACTACTACTACTACTACTACTACTACTACTACTACTACTACTACTACTACTACTACTACTACTACTACTACTACTACTACTACTATTACCGCTACTACTACTACTACTACTAGCATCGCGACCACCAAAACCACCACCACTACTACGACAGTAATAATGATAGTAAAAATAACATTAGCGATAAAAAATGAAGACAGGCCAGTTACAAATGAACGATATAAAAATTTCTCAAAATATCAGCCTTTTCGGAATCATACGGCGTTTTCATTATTATTATTAACACTCGACGCTACATTTTATACATTATTATTCTACATTCCAAGTCCATTCTATTTTAAATTTAAATAAGAAATTTTGTTTTTGGTTATATTAGTTCTGACTGTATCTACCACATAACATTTAATTACAAGCTCAAGACTCAATATTATTATATTCGACAATGTTTAGAGGCATTAATTTTAAGATTCCTCGTAAATTTGTACACCAAGTGCAGTTTAATGCTCTCTTTTAGAGCGCCGTGAATTAAAGACTTGGTTGAAAATGAACTTTATTGTGTTATATAAAAGGTATTCATTTATAAAGCAGTACTTATATGGTATATTCAATATTATTTCATACTATTACATTCATTATTATTATCACCGTAGCTAATTAACTTTATTGATCTCTTTAACTGAGTCAAAAGTGTTTAAATATTACATTGCGTTATCCCACAAACTTCATATTATATTATATTGTACGTGGAAATGGCCATCAAAACTTTCTTTGATTCGAATTAACGAAGTCACTATAGAAAAACCAGATTTATTTAATTGTTTGCATAAAATATTATACCTTTAATTTAAAATTATAAAAATTGCTTTTATGCGTATCATCATACATTGAAATTTTGAGAAATAAAATGTATCATAAAGCATTGTACTAATATCGGGGAGAAATATTGTTTAATAAATTTTTTATTTATTTAAACAACACAGTCTTCGGAAATAGCGTTAGCATAATTCAACCGTAAAGAATATATGTACATCTTCTCGCTTGAAAAAGTTTTGTAGAATTATTCTGAGCGCTTCACCCTTGAGAATATTCCATATCGATTGCTACATTGAGCGAGTGTGGTCAGTTTAATTGTGGTTCGACCGTTCAGAATTCCCCTGAACTCTTCATGGCTTCTGCCTCAATCATTTATATACATACGCTCTCTTACCTCCACCTTTATTATGTAAAACAAATACCTATGTGGTTTTAAAGTTTTTATTGTTACCAAAGAATTTGATGAAACCTTTTTCTACGACACAGACACGCGCGCACGTAGATATAATGTATGAAAGAATGATGAGTGTCACTTTTAAATAATTATATATAATAAAATAATAGTAATTGAAAAGTGTTTTTAATATGAAGTAATCAATAATTTTAAATCTTCAATAACTATTTTCAACCTAAAAATATTGGATTACTTAATTATATAATTAACATTACTTCAAAATGTTCAATTAAAAGATTTATAATCACCTACATATGATACTCGTAGCTAAATGAACTATAGAAAACCAATTGATATTATTTTTCTTCTATTTTGCAAATGAAAAAATGTATGTTTAAAATATTATTTACGTAACAATGGATGTGTCTATATGTATATTATCGAAAGGGGTATTAATTTATTTTAAATATTCGAAAGCGTCGATCATAAGCTATGTAAATGTTCTGCCGCAAATCAGTGCATGTATGCATACTTATGCGTATGCATGTGCATTTGTAGGACGTTGAGTGTCGGGGATGATGATTATGGACTACTGATATTTATTAATCTCTCTGTCGGTCGATCTCGTCTGCCGGAGATATTAATCTGACAACGAGGAGCTTTAAGCCGAGCGAATAAAATACGGAAGAGGAGGGAAATTCACAAGCCGATTCTGTATAAAAAGTCGGCACCAAGGGAATAAGCGAGGCAGAGAAGCCGAGAGAGAATTGGATCCTAGTCGCGAGTAAATCAATTGTTAGCGAAGGAGCGAGGAAACGTGCGCCGTCCATTCTTGCGATCGCCGGCCGAGGCGTAACCTTTCAGATAATAAGAAGATCGATACCGGCCGATCGAGATCGACGGAGACTATTCTGCTCGGATAATAGAATCGCGTGACTGCCTTCTCCTAATCGCCGTTACACTCGATGCTCATTGAGAATCACTCGGTCCTCTCGTAAACCTTACCTCTCTCTCTCTCTCTCTCTCTCTCTCTCTCTTATATATATATATATATATATATATACATCGCCCCGCTCCATCGATTCTTTGCGACACTATAGATTTTGCTAATCAATCGTAAAAAGTAGTTTTCACCCTCGGCGTAACTGCAGCGTTAGTACGTTGTAGACCAGGGCAATTTACAAAGTCATAGCTTTGGCTATAAAAGTTCCAATTACCCTGTCACAGACCAAGTGATTAGAGGGCCAAAAAGGAATTAATTTAGAACTTTTACCAAGCGTACGAGGAATTCGGTGTGACCTATATCAACTCTCTCTGTCTTTCCCCCCCCCTCTCTCTCTCTCTATATATATATATATATAATGCGTCGATACAAGTGACGCGCAACATTTCTCAAATGCATACATATCACTTGAGGAATTGAAACGTAATTTTTCTCTTAATACTCTATTATAAATGTATAATGTATAACATAAGAGGATAAATTATTTCATAGATAATTTCTACTTCTGTGAAGCCTTTTTAATCCCAATCGTCATCCTATAAATGCGAATGCAGTTGCTTCTACTTCATATTATCCGAAATTCCAGCCCACTGAGAAATTGCCAACGTTAACCATTCTAAATTGGTTCACTCGCTACCACTCAGGTGTCTATTACCAAAGAAAAAAATGCTTGGCCTCGTATAAAGAAACGAGTAGTGTAGTTTCATTTCACACTCTATAGTTATGAAATCATTATAAGATCAATGACCACACCTACTTCAAAAACACTTAGTTCTCATCATTCACCACCAATTCAATCTCGTCTCATACTTTATTGCACTCTCTCTCTCTCTCTCTCTCTCTGTATCTTCATCTCTCTCTCTCTCTCTCTGTATCTTCATCTCTCTTTCTCTCTGTATTTTTATTATGGCGAAAAATACTTTAAAATTTCTCTCCTCTTTTATGACAAAAGGAATACAGAGGCAGAAGAATAATAAGAAATAGGAATTCGTTATTTTATAATGATTTAGAGTAATTAATTTACGGCATCGTTACCACGATTCATCAGATTAAAATTATATCCGTTGAATATTACAATAAATTGAAATATTTTTTACCCTGATGTTTTGAAACTTTTTATTCGTATTACATTAAATTTGAAGCAATCTCGATAAAGATAATTCCTTTAATCGTATAATTATTTTCGTCACAATAGTACTCGATTATGTAAAATTTCATTATAATATGCACTGCTCTATAAATAAATATTTTAAAAGTAAAAACTATACGCACGATCCCGAGAAAGTCCTCTTTAATCCTAAGACGCATATCCTAGTGGCGAAACTAGGATAAACGAGAAATGTAAAAAATTTACTTCCAACATTAATTTTGTAGATTTCATTTTCTTTCACTTTGAGATCGACTTTGGATTTTCTTTTATCCCATCTATCATCGGTTAAGTAAGAATCCGAGCAAAACAACTCCGGACCGCTTCTTTTCATACTAATTTTTCATCATCGGATACGGATACGTCCGCCCGCGAGTATTACACTTTTAGAGGAGTACTTAGCAGCTACACTCTACCACAAGACCATTATTTGAATTAATTGTCTTTAAATTTAAACTTATATTTATGCAAAATGAAGCCACCGAATTTTATTTATATTAAGATAAGAACATTCGTTTACTATGACAGAGGCTTGTAATTTCAGGCGAAATACAATGAAAATGTTAAATTGTTCTTAATGGTCAAAGATATATGTATAATAATAAATATCTATATCTCTAGAAATTAGACAAGTAATTACTTTGAAAGCTATGCTAGGCTTTTATTAGTTTTTAATTTCGAATGTAACAGCCGATAGTGATCGATTAGAAAAGTATACAAAAAAGAATAGAAAAAAATAATGTTGGAAAAACTGAGAGAATGAGAGGAAAAGAGAAGGAGGCGCATCGAAAAAATTTTAGCAGATGAAAAGCTGTATACTATGAAAAAAAATTGACATTTTTCATAATTGCACAAAACAACATTCAGATAAGGCTGTCCCTTTTTTGCAGCTCAGCTTTTCTATTCGAAATAATAAATATGAAGAACCGGTCGGTCCATTCGGTTGCTTGTATTTTTTTTTATTTTGTTTTTTTTTTCGATCTCTATGCACCAGTCATCCGCCGCCGCCGCCCCCCGTTCCGCCAGCCCTTCCCGCGGTACTGCCGATGAGAAAGAACGGACGAGCAGTGCTAGGGGCGGGAATGCAGGGGGGAGGACGCGATAGGAAGGGAGAAACAAAGTACTACGGCCATGGGAAAGTATGCGTGTGCGGTACAGATACACAGATGCAGGCGGAGGCTAGGCATACTTCCCTGCTAGCATTGGTACTATTTTGTTCCTCCGCCCCGTACGGACCCCTCGCCAGAGGTACGAAAAGCCCTCCCGTGCCAATAACGCCCCTGCAATACCGATCGAACCCTCTCTAAGCTTATACCTACTCGAGGGACTTAAGCGACTTTCAGCCCCGAAGTGAGTGAGGTACGTGGGACGAGCGGCCGCCTACAGACTTTTTTTTCCAACCTCGGTGAACTTCATTCGTTACTCTCTTCCGGCAATCAGCGATAAAGGTGGATTATAGCCTGATCAATCCTCCCGAATTGTCTCCCAGCCACACCTTAGCTCCGAGGCTCTTAAAGCGATTTCGGCTCTTATTTGGCTCCGCGCCGCCACTTAAACTGCACCGCCAATCCGACACGGCAAATGCTCTCTCTCTCTCTCTCTCTCTCTCTCTCTCTCGCTCTTTATATCCACCTCTATCTATGTATCCATCTCTCAATGGATAGATAGGCTCGCGACTCAAGCGCCGGCGAATTCGCAATACTGAAATTTTAATCTGCTAAGCGATGCCGCATATGCGTGCCCATTAGTCCGCACTTTTATGGCCTCGTGAAAACTTTTAGTTCCCCTGCTTGAATTAATGGAAATTATCGTTTTTATCAGATGCCGTAAACCGATTCCCTTGAAAGCAATCAATCATTTACCTTTAAGATCCGCTATCCACCCCCACCCTACCCGATCCCTTACCGCGACGTTTATTTTCCTCAATTTACAAATTCATATCTTTTAATTAGCTAATTGTTAGCTCGAGTGGGGTCGTTATCCAAAACGACTTCAAATTTAAGATTTTTTTATAGATAAGCGTTCACTTTTTCTTTCCGTTCCGCAGCATCACAATCACCTAATGTATTTCGAATCAAACAATTGACCGACTGTCGGTGAATTCATTCAAATGAATTTTATTCGTATTATTATCCAGTAATATTAGCACATCTTCGTCGCATTTACATAATTTAACATTTACGTCTTATACATTACTCTAAGACGGAGATGAGATCTATTTTACATTTAGAGCACCAGGACTTCTCTCTAGTTTTAAAAACTCCCTAAGTTTAAACTTCCATTAAATATTATTTTCAAGAAAGCGTTACATCATCGAAATACTTGGTTCAGTTCATAAAATACTGACAACTTTCGTAAGTTTGCGCATTATTTTATAATCCATTTAAATGAATCGTTGAATTCGGGGCATAATTTTTAAATATCATAAGATAGATATTCCTGAAACGTAATTAAGAGGCGGAATTTATGAAAGATATGAAGCTACAAGCTACATCGGAGTATTGGAATTCTGGAAGTGAATTCTGATAAGGTCGTCGTCTATAAAGGAAGGCGGAGTCGAAGGAAATTCAAAATGCAGTGCGTAGAATGGCATTCATTACTTCCCTTCTCTTTTCTAGATCGCTACAGAGCCCAGGGCGTAAAACGTCGAAAAAGGATGACTAATGCACCGAACGGAATAAATCTGTTCTGCGTGCTTACTTTTGGCAAACTTCCCGTTAGAGCGGGAGGATCGCCGATGGAGAAAATACTGTTTCATGGTCGTTTGAATTATTTGCTTGACCTGTCATTGTAACGCGTGCGTCACGAAACGTCGCGGAAAGTTTAAATTGCATTTTTATCTCCTCGTACCTCGGTTTACTTCCTTTTTATTTTTTTTGTTTATTTGTTTTTTTTCTTGCTTTTTCTTTTTTATTAATACTCTTCAGTAGACGTTTTGCTATTCCGACATAAATTAAAAGCTACACTTAAACAGACGATGACTTGAGTTCTTTAATGTAACGGCACTATAAAAAAGAAAATTACAAAATATATTCATAGCGCTGTATCTAGTCATGCAAATATTCGAATCTTGATATATTGGCTTTACTCGTTATTTCAAGAACATATCCAAATGCATTAATAATTATATTATAATATGCATTGTTCAGGATCTTTTAATGTCTTTTAATATATTTTAACCGGATAGCTGAACATTTAGCTTGTGCATCTTTATAATTAATTTTAAATTTCTGAAATATGTAAAGAATAAGAAATATATTATATTATAACATTTACGCGTTTGAAGTTCTATCAATTGTAATTAAATGCAAAGTACAGTAATATTGAGATCGCAATACAGAGATGTGCAAATTTTGTGAATCGTATTAGAGGGAACAGACGTAAAAGCAGAGAGTATATTAATGCCGATTTATCGGTATTTGTTATGCGCGAATACTTAAAAAAACATTATATCTCTTAAGCATAAAGCGGGAGGGGGTGCACATTCTAATGTAAAATCTATTATCGTATAATTAGCGGGATAACATATTTTTTGTAGGGCATTGAATAAAATTTTCTATAAACTGAGGAAGCATTTATTAGTTTGATAAAAGCCTTGCTCGTATTTCCGAATATAGAGCATCGATTGAGCTAGAATGGACCATTTAGAGATAGAGCTCTAACGCGAGAGAGCCAGAATTCAATAATAAATTCATGAAGGGCGGCGAGCAGGTGATTAATAAAGCTATAAACTCTGCGGATGAAATAAAGATATTCCGGTGCTCGGGTGAACAGGGAAGAGTTTAAAAAATAAGCGTGAAAGTGTCGGTCGAGCCGAACAGATAGATTCGGGTCGCGGTGAACTAGGGGAAACGCGGGGGTGGACGGTGGACAATGGAGGCTGAACAGAGAGAGAGAGAGAGAGAGAGAGAGAGAGAGAGAGAGAGACGGGAGGGGGCGAAATCATGCGACTGAAATCCTGTAATGCCGACTATAGCTCGAGTATTATCCGGACCGAGGATCGGGAAGCGGTCGACTACCTCTTCTCTCCATGTAATTAAACGTGGCATTATCATCAGTTAGGATGTTTAATTGCCTGCAGAGTGCCATCTGCATAGAATCGGAGAGGGAATCTCGCCTCGGCATTGGCCTATGTTTGGCCGGTGCGCAGAGTCCGGACAACAGAGTCTGCGGACAGAGACTGGGACTAACATAATCTGCATGAGTCGGAGGCTGCGCCTCTGCCTGCCTCTGCCACACACGAGCCCCTTCCTCCGCCCTCCCCCCCACAATGTACCGCGACCTCGGTCCCCACCCCACCGGCCCTCGTATTCGTACTCGTACTCGTACACACACGCGCGCGCGCGGGAGTCCGTATGCACGATTAGCGGCGGCAATTTATGGACGTCTGCGCTTTAAAAGTTTCCTCCGGAGTTACGGTATTCGGAAGCTGTCGCACCTGACAAACGGACTTGTCCGATTCGCCTCCCTATCGCCGAATTGCATATTCCCCAATATTCTTTATTCGCTCTTGGCTCTCGCACTCGCTGCTTACATCGCCCCGCCATTTTTTCGCTGCCTCATCCCCGATATAATTCCTCGACGCATTCGAGCTAATTGAATTATCACGTCCCTATAAATACTACCAGTACTTTATTATCCTAGAGTATTTCCGTTTCCTTCTACCTGTCGACGTTTACGACCTTTCCTTCGCTATTTTCTCCTACCAATCAATGCTTTATATTTAGCAGGTTTAGCTAATAACTTCCTCTATACTTATCTCATAAGTATTACATTCATTTAAATGTAAATGGTCTCCCGTCGAATTATCAGTTTCAGAAACATTAATAATTTTATTTACAATAAAAATTATCGTTCATTCTTACATAATTATTACAAATACTTTCCTGCCAATTGTGTAATGATTATTATTTATTTTTTATTTATTTTTTTTCCAATATGAAGAATGTTCCGATGTACTGAACGTTGGCAAAATTAATCCGAGCTAATAGAATACTTGGCTTAGGGAGAAATTTTACAGAATATTCGCGCAGTTTGCCAGTCTCCCGTCCCCAATACAATCAAATAAAGCCGATTAAGAGTGTTCAATTCAAAGCTGGCAATTTGTTTTTTAGTACCTAGAGCTGCGAGATAGCATCATAGGAGCCGAATGCGATAATTATACGCAAAGTATATAAAATTTTCGTCAAATTCTTCCCACAGTTTAATGAGTAAAGGGCTTTGTAAAAAGGACTGGACAAAAGATGAAAGATATTTAACGCGGAGTGCAGACCCGTAGTGTATGTTATACGACCACGAAATTACAAGAGTCAAAGTGTGGTGAAGGCTTTGACGGTTTTACCGCTTCGAAACGATCTTCTCGACCGTTGCAATTCGGCCACGGTAAATATAGTTGAAGCATCGAAGTGTGAGGGACAGTGAAAGTGTGTGCGGTATTCGGTCGCGGGGGGGGGGCATAGGCGCTCAAGAGTAAACGTCGAGCGGTAATAATGGGCGCGAAAATTTAATACTTTTCATACATAATGACAATAATCCAAAATTATAATTTTAAAGGCCCCGTTAACTTTAAAGCATTTAACTAAGAACTATGTACAATTGTTTTACAATTCGAAGCACAATGACCTTATCTGGTTTCACGGCCCAATCGATGGCGCATCTATTGCTTTTTAAATGCCATTTTTCATGAGTACGGAATACAGTGATCCTAAGTATATTTTAAACTTATGCGAACTGTGCAAATTAATGTAATCCGTCAGAATTTATACATCAAGAGTACACTGCTCGACGTCGTTGACCTTATATACCAGAATACATACTTGATATGGCTTTTATTTTTAGTTATTATAAGCCAAAGTTATTTGTCTCAAAACGTAGAAAAAGATTAATGCTTAGAAAATAATATTTATAACTCTATATAAAAAAGTTTTAGCGCTTACGAAGGTGAGCAGTGGTGAAATAAATAATTAATCCGATATTAAAACTGCCCACTGCACTCGAGAATTCTAATTGGGAATACCATATTTTAAAAAGTCGATGCTTCTGTTGCGAAAATTGGGCGAAGATTAAATAAAATATTCCCTACTTTTTTTCGTTTTGCAAAAATCTATTCATACAAGCAATAATAAAGACAATTTATGTGATTTCTTTGTTAATTATTCAGAAGCCCTGACACCTTTCATTAGATCTGCAAATTTTTTCTCATTCAACGTTTACCATCAGGTACCGTTATCAGGTGAAAAGATTCTTAGCTTAAGATTAAAAAGATATTATTCATAAGTGTGATTGATAAGCCACCGAAACATAAATTATTAGGGCATATATTATAAGGTTAAATTATGCAAAATTATCGTTTAGAGCAAATAGTACGAAATCAATATTTACTTTGTGTAATTGTTCGTGCAAATATTCATTACAGGAGCGTCGGTAATGCACAGGTAAAAACAAGGGCAGTTGTTTTATTCGCTCTCTTCATAAAGATGATTAAGGAAATTGTGGAATAACAATAGGCAACTCTTGTCGCGGTCATTCTTATTGGAAGAGATTCGGCTTAATATATTACCAATGTTTCATAAGGCTCGAACGCCTGTGTTGAAAAGAGTTCATTAAGACCAGTCGATCCCCTCCTATTGCTGACTCTACTTTTCTACACATCTTGCATCTCATCTTTGAAGATACGCGTCAATGAGTCCTTTTCACTCGGTTATTCGTAAGAGTTTTATGACAGATAATTAAGGAAGGATGGCTCGGCAATGAAAATGTGCAAGCCAACGACGAGTCCGAGACTTCGGAGGAGAATTAAAAAGCTGGCCGTTCAAGACGTTGGAATTGTTCGCTCATTGTTTCAAGTGTCTTTAATTGCACGGGCTTCCTTGCATAGCGATGGCAATGACACGTTTCCTCGAACAGTTTATGATAGCGAAAAAAGGCAACATAAATGTCTTCTAGCAAATTCGAATGCGCAACCTGCATTCATTTCGCAATTTATATCCAGGCTTTTGATAATTGTCATAAATTGAACTGATGCTCTCGCAGAACCTATTACATACCTACAGGTCATTTGCTCATTTTTTATTCAGAACATAAATTTACACTGAATACTTGGCAGATTTAATAAAAGATCTATCGAGTTTTAAAGCCTTTGACGCATTTATACCAACTTAATCCTCTAACGCATTCAATAATTAAAAATGCCCAAAGTGATCTGGTGCATAGCCGCAGCTCGGGATATTCTCCATTGATTGAAGATAACGATAAAGATCTCTATTCTACTCCATCCGTTAAAGAGATTTTAAAGGAAATTATTAATTCTTCGAACGAATAGCACGTAATTATTTTAATAATCATTACATTACAATCGTATAGAAGAAAATCAAATGTGCATATAACAAACAAAACAAAAACAAAAAAAAAAATTTATTCTTCTCTAGTACAGTTTGACAAGCAGAATATATATTACATACATAATAACCATACAGTATATGCAAGAGTGAAATATAGTTAATTTCACGTCAACAAAGAGAGGGAAACTGTTTGCAATTATCAGTCAAACCAATCAGCGACGATAAACTTAACGCTTAATGCAGATGTTAATGATATATGTATATACAAACGTGTACATGTATATACAGAGATAGATATTTACATATATATATATATAGAGAGAGAGAGAGAGAGAGAGAGAGACTATGTACATATGCATATACATATATAATAATTTTTAAGGCATGTAAATTATTAGTAATACATAACTGATTTTCTTTAACTACCTTTCAATAGCTTTTATTTAAAAATAATCATCAAAGAAATAATATCAATTTGCATAAAATGTATAATGGGTATCAAGAATTATGCTTCTAAATTAATAAGGATATAAAGTTATAAATAATTTACGACTTAATATTTAATATACAGCTATCAGTCAACAGTAATTAAATGCGAAATAATTATTCAGAAATAAATTACATAGAAATATTACTGTAGCTAATAATAAATAAAATAGTAAAGTAGATAATTCCGAGAATAATTATTTATTTGAAGACTGTAAATTTCTAAAATTGTTATGGATAACTTAATCAGAATTTTACCTTTCGGCAATATTAAATTTATAAGGTGATAGTATTATATTCAAGTTATCAATCAATTTATTATATAAAATTATATTCCTAAAGTAACTAAAGCGGAAATACTAAAATTAATTTTTCTAAATAAATAAGTATATTTTTTAATTATGTTTTTATGTCATATACTATGATAGAAAAATAATTACTTATTTGAAAGAATGCATCAACTTTTTGTAAAAAAGACTTAATTAGTCAATATAATGAATAGATAATTCTTACTAAAGTAACATTTATCGTATAAGTTGAGCCATATAAAATTCAACAAGCCGATAATTAAAAAATTAATTGAGAATTAAATTATTGATTGAATTTGATAATTAAAATGAGAGAAACTTTTTAGAAAATTGATGCCATGCAAAATTAAATTATTATCAAACTGAAATGAGAAAATCGTGCATTTAAAATAAGTTGAAAAAGCAAAGTTTCCTTTCAAGAATCATTTATTCTACATCGCAAATTCCTGGGAATGAAAACTTCCAGTTATTTTTTAAATCATACATTCGACTTAAATCAGTATTTATTTACGAATTATATTATATTTAAATTAATACCATAAAAATATTCAGTGTCATATCTTATCTTTAAAGAATGGAAACAAAAACTGTTTTTTGTCTCCATAAATAGCATAGGTTTAATTGAAATTGAAGGAAAGTGAATTCATAAATGTCTCTTTTGTTCAACTCTAATTCAGAGTGATTCTCCTTCCTTCCTCTCTTCATCGCTCGTTCACACTCACTCAGCCTACGCCTCCTCGCTCTCAATCTCTCTATACGTGTCGAATCTAACTGAATATTCGTATTCGTGTATATGTTTTACAAAGTACGGAAATTCAGTGAATGTTTATTCAGTATATGCATAAGTATGTTAGAGAACTATAGACTTCAATACATTTTCCAATCCCGTAGCTATTTGACACGAAAGATCAACTTCGTGATGACAATTCACTTTTTGTTTCTCTCTAACAACTCTCCGTATAACAATCTGTTAGTGTAAACTTTAACTCTTCCGTAAATATCGCTGATTCTAGCCGCCTTTTATCCTGGAGATTCAATATATATTTTCATATATTTTTACTTCTATAATATTATATATTTTAAGAAATTATATAATTCGAATAAATATATTATAAATTATCATCAATATCAGAATTTCTTATAATAATTATTAATTCACAGTTAGTGCTACATATCAATTTTATACTACATTAGCATACAGAAATAACATTTTTTTAATTACGGCTTAGCGACAGGAATAAAATTTTTATTACTGTATATATATTTATTTTCATAAGATATTAACGTGCTCAATATTTAAATAATTAACTAAATTAAATACATTTTTTTACCCTATATATATTATAATAATTTGAAAAAATTTACAAAAATTACCAATGAAAATTTAATAAACGTATTCTAAATTTTGAGTAATAGAATAGGTAAATAAATTATAATTATTGTATGATCAACACTGTGTATTACATAATATTAATGGATAACTTTCATTTTCCCTAATAAACTATTAGTAATTATACATTAATTACATTAATCTGAACCCTAGATTTTCGTTTTACTTATTTTATATTAAAGATTAAGCATATGAAATATAAAAGAAATGAAATCGAGAAAAAAATATTTAACCTTAAATTTAACTTTTAAAAAATAGAAGATGATTCTGAAGGTACTTAAATCGTATTGATTTTATTAATTAGTACGTATTTTAGGTTTTTTAGTTCATTAAAATCATGTACAGACTATTACATAGCCAAAGTCAAAATGCAATTATTTAAAAAGTCAACTAAAATAATAATTATACGAGCTAATTATTGTTAATTAATTATTTAAGCTTCACACAAAGAATATATAATCTCAGCAATTAGTACAAATTATGAATATGGGAGCTACAAAATTTTACTACACATTAAATTAACCGTATAATATCTTCGTGAAAATCTATAATCCATTACAAATAATAAATGACGACATCCAAAATAAAGTGAGCCTGTTATTATAGATAAACTAAAGAATTTTGCAAGAAATTAATATAAGTATACATATTGAAGTCGAGCCATTTTTCAATGATATTTCGACAAACGTGGCGTCATTTTTTTCTTAATATGCTCTCGCTCTCTCTCTCTCTCTCTCTCATCTAAAAGACGTAATAGAAATCGATTTTCCCTGGTTGAAAATGGGGCCTACGTTGGTCTTCAATCGAGCACGCAAACAAAAGTAAAAGATAGTGAAAAAAAAGAGACGGAGATATTGAGAGATATGACGCAATATATATAAGGATGGAAAAATTAAAAGAAAGCGTAAAATCAAAACTTCCTGGTGCAACATCACTACGCTCAAAGAAGTAAGAGAAAATGTGTGAATGAGAAGACGTGAAAAATGAGAAAAATGTGAGAGAGAGGGATGGAGAGAGACTAGGCAAGAGGTACGAAGGCCCCAACTAAACGAAACGGCCACGAGTATGCTGCTAGGAAAAATCAATAGCGACTCGAGCTGCGAGCCGAAGAGGAACCCAACCTACCTCAATCCTCTCCCGCACTCCCCCCCCTTTCTGTCTGAGTCCCTCGCGCTGAGTTTCCTCTCGACCCCCTCTACCCTCCGCCAACCGACAGCCGCCACCCACCTCAACCCCATCCGACTTCTCGACTTCCTACGGATTTTGATTCTCTTTTTTTCGCGACTCATTAGACTCGCGTCTTTCTTGATTTTAATGGTGCATCAGTCAGGCCCACGTCATCTTCAAATCCGTTAATTCCCTCTGAGGAATGAAGCACCACTCACACTGTCATCGACTGCTCGATTGCTCGAGCGTTATTAATGCCCGACTCGCGACCCATGCACAACAAGTAATAGCGATATAATAATAATAACAAGTCGATAATCCCTGGCTTAGAAGTCCGCGTTCCGAAAGCTCGACGATCTCAGCCCGAGAAAATCTTTAACGAGGGCATTCTTTTGCAAAATCAATTGGCCGAGCCAATTCGTTCCTCATAATTCATTCATCATGAATATTATGAATCGAAATGAATTCCTATAATAATTTGATGTTATTTTTAACAACTTTTAACGTAATTATCAATATTATCAGGCTTTATCTTAAAATTTGGTTTAAATTTAAAGTAAGGATTACAAATATTCGTTTTAAAATATATTTAAGAACTTTACCAAAACCAAAACATACTGCTATAATTATTTTTCAAATTAAAATTTCAGCTAAATCAGCTTTTGAAATTAATTATAAAGTTAAATATAATTTACGACAAATTTAGTATTTAATCAACAGTAATTTAGAAATTAATTATTATCCATTTAGTATAATTATAACAATTTCTTACGTAGTATTATTAATTAACTAAATGAATACGTAATAATTTAAATAAACAAAATAGTAAATAACTATATGGAAATCTTTACTAGAAATTATTTATATTATCTAAATTCAAATATTTTATTCATGTAAAAATGAATTTCAAATTTTCATTCTGAATATCGAAAAGTTTTTTTGTAAATTTATTATAATACGTTATTAAAATATCCAGAAAATATAAAAATACCAAAAATATATAGAACACTTGAAATAAACGATATAATATTTTAAAATATTAATATAATTTCAGCTTAAATCTTTTCTGAAATTCGTATTTGAGTAATTTTCAGAAAATTAATATAGTCCCTTTATATTCAATCTCAAAATAATTATTTCGCAGGTATATTAACAAATGCACAAATTTCAAATTTATATTAAGTTTTAATTTATTCTCATTCTACAATAATTATAAAAGATTAATCTGAATATTCACGTTCGCAGCTAAAATAATACATAAAAATATATGCAATGTAGTAGATGGTCATTTAAAATTGGATTATAGTTTTTAAAAAAAAAATATAGTGAATTGCAAAAATTAATTTCTTTGCTTTGAATTTTCATTAAATCGTGACATTAACTTTTAGGAAATTAACAACTTCTACTAAGTATACCATATTACCTTTTATTATGATTGTATTGCTTTCCAACCCCGTATATATTTATTCATATTATCATTTATCCGGATTCATATTGCTACACTTTTATACTAGTTAAAAAGGCTATCGTTAATACTAGAAATGCTACATACCGTTGATACTTATTAATTCTTATGATATAGGTGGATATTGAAAAAGAAAATGTACACGAAGGATGTATACAATTGCGATTCATGCCGAATATATCTAGAACAAATAGATGCTTTACGTATTTAAAGATATATAACATCCACTAATCTAACCATATTATCAATAATTCTATTGAAATTGTATGAAAGATGTTTTATTTCTATGTGCGAATGCGTATACAATTAAAATTTTAAAGATCCTTTGAGACCCGAAGATCTGCATTCTAAAAATCTATTTGAATTGATCAATCTAAAATTCTATATACAAATTAGTCGTACCAAGTTTTCTTATATTGAATGTATTTAATTTTTATTCAATTCTAATAAAAAAAAATTTCCCTACACTTCTATTCGTGTAGATATAAAAGAATTTAGATAAATAGTCGTTTTTAAAATTCATAACATACTGGTCGTTTTTAATAAAGCTTTTCACAAAATTATTATTAAAAAATCGGTTAATTCTAAATTTCCGCTAAAGTATTTTATACTACATTGGATACGTAAATGTTTTGATTTATCTTGCAATCGTACTTCTCAATCTTCTATTTCTCTTTAAATTTTTAAAATTATTTCTTCATCCAACTGGCTTAAATATTGCAGTTCGCCAATATTTGAATAATGGAAGCTTATATGCATTTCACGTTGAATAATTGTATCGGACACTACTTTTGACTTTACTTCACATTCTTACATATCAGTGTAGTCGCACAGTTTTCAATAGAAAGCAACAAGTTTATGCTATTTTCTTACATTATTTTTCAACGCAGAAATATTTTCTATTCTTATAAACAAGTAACCCTTGCTTTCCTACCACATACTGTATCTTCAATAATAAAAAAATAAGTAACAAATATCATAATCATAATCATAATCATATCATAATCATAAAAATAAGTAACAAACATATTTTACGAGACTTTAACTATTCTATTTCTTAAACAATCATTGAGATGTGCATCTACGTGTGTATCTATCTATTATTCATATGAAAATTTAAAATATATATATCGAGTATTTAATAATATATATTTAATATTTAATAATATATATCGAGTAATTAAAATAATTGAAAAACATTTTATATTGGAGTAGATTATATCCAGTCTTCTAACCAATATTTTTACTTCCATTAACATTTGACTAATGAAAATGGTATATTTATTTATTAAAAAGCGATTCTATTCGATATCTGCAATAAATTTAATATAAAAAAAAGCTATGAAAATAATAAATTTAATTATTTTATATTAATAAAAATTTAAAGTAATGTATATATATATATATATATATAAAATTTATTTATGATGACATACTTTAAGATATAATCGATAATTAATTTCGAAAATTGCAAGTAATTCTGACTGTTGAAATGAATTTATTCAATTTCTGATATTTTGATATTGGTTAAATGTAAAAAAAAACATCATATCTATAGATATAAATAACAAAATAATTCTACAGTTCATAAATTCAGTACCTCAGAATATTTTAAATAATTCAATAAATTACATAATATCGTAATATACCTTAATATGTTATAAATTTATTTATAAATATATTTCTGTAATAGAATGAAGCAAATAAAGTATTCTTGATTAATATAAATATATAAAAAATATTATATTGTCAAATTTAATGAAAGAAAAGAAAATATTTACATACTATACAAACATTTTATAATTAAAATAATAAAATAAACTAAATTCGTCGATTGTGAAATTAATTACAGAAGAGTTATTATTATGATTGATATAAAATATTTATTATTCAGTGAATCTCTATGTCTACATGCATATTGGTTATAAAATTTGAAATATTCAATTTATGAGAATAAAACATTAAATTTATTACTGCATTGCCCTATTTTTATATTGAAAATTTATTTTATTGAGATGTTGTAACGTATTTATATATAAGTAAATTAACTATCACATATATTTAACTCCATAAAAGTTTTTAAAGTAAAAAATATTGTGTTTCTTAATACTCAAAAGAAATTAATCAATATTTCTGAAGATTAAATGTTTATAAAATTTAACGGGTTTATTTTTTATATATAATTTTCCTTTGTGAAATAAAAACATATTTTAATTTTCCATACAAAGTTTTATAATTTTATAATATATAAATATTATTTCTTTCTTTTTTTTTAATAATTATTGAAAAATAACATTTTATTGATTAAATTTTTAAATTTATTTACAAACCCTTTTCTTCAAATATTAGCCACTAGAAATTGAATAACAAAATTTTCTTAAAAATTACGTTCTTAATTAATAGAAAAGAAAATTATTAAACAATATAAGAAGGTGTTAAAAAATATATTTATATGTTTATACTCAAGCAGTTAGTTACTAATAAGATGTTGGAATAAGTTTTGGAAATGAAATCTTTATATACATATTTTGATTCATACAGTTTCCATAAATATATAGAAAATTTTATGCCAATGAGAGAAGAAAGTAAATGAAAAAGAGTAGTTATTAACGTATGTCTAGAATAAGAGATATATAAAATACAAAATATACATATGAATTTAATTTGAATAGAATATATGATGAAAAACGGTAAGCTTTACATATTATTTTGATATGATTGCGTTATAACGTAAAGTCTCGAGTATGTTTTGGTTAAGAAATATTAGACTTATAAATAATATCGTTGAAGACACTTGACTAGTCATTAATATTTATGGCGAGAAGTAGAGAAAAGTATTTGCTCAATGCCAGAGAAAAATATTTTAACCGATAGGACGGATTATAGAAGAAGCTATAGCATGCAATGTTTAAAAAGAAAAGGAAGACAAGAAGAGCAAGAAGTATTCGTGATAGAATAAAAAGAATGGCTAGAAAATATTTAGCACTTCAAAGCAGAGTTAAGCTCTGAAGAGGCATAGTAGTGGAAGGCTGACTTTGCGGCCCCGGCGATGATAAATAATTTAAAAGGAGGATGGGAGGGAGGGATCCCTACGCTTAAGCAAGTGTAAGATCGCAAGTCTGCGTCGAGCCGCGTTGTGGACGTAGGTCCGATTCGCGGTCCCAGTTGTTTTACAAGTGTTCCCAACGTGCCACAACATCGTCTGCATTTGAATACAATGAGCTGTTTTGAATTTTTATCGAGGCTCGATTGGCCGCCACCGACGTTCCGCGGCTCCTATGCAAATTTCTCCGCCAATTAAACCTTATATTTGAACTTGGCAACGAAGCACGGATCCTATCATCCTTTCCTTCCCACCCTACCACCCTCCCGCCCTTTCCATCCGCGACCCCGTACTCGGCGCCGACTTTTTCCGACGCTCGCATCTTTCCCACCCCACCCCACCCAACCCCACCCCCCGAACCCTCCCTCTGTCGTGCGAATTTCAAAATTTCTACCTTCGGCTCCCTTTCTGGCCCCTCGGCACGCCTATTATTCCGGCGATTTTTTTATAATACATTAACAGAAATACGATTATTTCGATACTCGCTCTTCTCTTCTTATAATCCCGAGCACCGGATGACTAATCACCGTTATTCTATAAAAATGTCGACTGCCTGTCGCTTTATTCATGGATGAGGGGATCAAAAAGTTCTTTAACGTTCATTAACTTATACTGGACTGCTCGAGAGAAATCAACAACTACATGATTATTGTTCTCATACTCCTGCCAATGGGTTTTTAAATATTGTTTACTATGAGCACTAGGACGTCCTATATCCAAATCGAAAAAAATCAAATATTATAAAAACCTATCATGGCTGTTTTGAAATTTTCTTGGCACCTCGCTAAATCTACGGAATGCAAAGGTCTATTACATAATAAAGTACATTTAGTTTTCGAATAAGCTTTTTCGAACGTCCCACGTGCTAAACACATTTACACATAGAGAAATTTATGACATAGAATATTAATAACAACAACCAACTCGTTAATCAATATAACGAGTAATTAGCGAGATTTATTCAAAGAAACATATACATAACGTTTGTAAGCTCTAATCTAAAACATTCTATATATAAGACCATAATGTATTAAATTAAATAAATATTTAATCCCGGATTGTGAGATTGAGATGAAATAAATTACTTTAACAACAGAAATAACGCGCGTCGTGTACTGTCTTTTATCGATTCCGTAGCCTGTAGCAGCTGAATAGAACGTAAAAACCTTGTGATACTGAAGTACAATTATAAAACATATATTAGGCAATCATATAAGCGCAAGCAATTAAAAGAGCATTGAAAAGAATATTCCGCATTGGTATTACGTTGCAGTGTAAGTGCCAAAATAGTTAATGATTTGAACTCTAACTAATGGCAAGTTTGAAGCTATAAATTTCATTCGAGCAGTACTTCAAATCTTGCCGAGGCTTGCGGAATTACAGGGAATGGTTATTAGATCGGTATCCAATTCCCGTTACCCAATCTCCGGATCATTAATACATAAGAAGGCATCAAAATTATTTAAAATTCAACTATAAATTATTGTTCGTGCGGCTGAACTGGTCTAGTGCGAAGGAATTTTCCGGAGCCCATTCCCGGAGCTTAGGCTACGCTGACGCTATTCCCTCAATATTTTCAAATTATTCAATCGGTTAAATAATTAGTAATGAATTCGAGGTATCGAGAGTTGAGTGCGTGAAGCCACTGGACGAAGCCACTGGACGAAGCCACTGGACGAAGCCACTGAACGAAGCCACTGAACGAAGCCACTGGACGAAGCCACTGGACGAAGCCACTGGACATGTCATATAAAAAGGCTTGATATTGAGGCAGATGAGTGACGTATGCGGTTGTAAAGATCCAAAACGCGGTGTTGGATATCAATTAATTATACGGCGCTCAATTTGAACTGTCGTCAAATGAAGATTCGTAGGCTCTGCCCGTTTCTCTCTCCTCCTCGCTCCTCCCTTCCCCCGACCCACACCCACTCGCGGATCCCGCCGTTCTCCCCGGCGCGTAAGGAAAAGGCCAGCGGCCAGCGAGTAAGAGATAGAGAAGGCCGCGTTTGTCGGCGCGAGGAGCGAGGCGAGCGCGGGAGGATCGGGCGGCAGCAATACGTGCTCGCTGCTAAAGTAAATTTACTGTCGGCCCGTAAACTGGACTCTCGGTGCATTTGGTAACGCGCGAGTAAACTCGAAGAAAGGCTGGTGTCGTGTTAAGCAGCTACGGGCCGAGTATGGGATTTCCATGAATTTATAAAGTAAAGGACAATGTCGAATGTGAGAAAAGTAAACGCCCCCCAAAATTATACGTATACATGGCTTTCGCCATTTTCTATATACAATGCGGCATCATATTTTGATACACATTTTTTACAAGAGGATTATCAACAGTACTCGACGGCACGCTTCTTGATAGCTCGAGGCTTCTTTAAAATACTCGTCATTGCCTAAATAACGTATTGAGCGTATTTCAAGCATTTAAACGGAGATTTCGGCTCTCTATTTTACAATTTAGGACTCCCACGATCGCAACAAATAATAAATCATTTACAATTCATACTAAACGATAAATAATGTTAATACAATTTTTTTCATTAAAAAAATTAAATTGTTAATTTACAATGAGTACTATCGATTATACAGAATTATATTTATCCAAATACTTGTAATAATATTAGTCTAATTAAACTAATATTCTTCAGAAAAAAAAAGAAGGAAAAAGAAAAAAATTAGTTTTATATTACGTTAATTATAATATTAATTTGGATCGATTAATGATGAATTCTAAAAAATAAATTATTTACAGACAACATAATAAGAAAATTTTATCAAAAGTTGGAAAGGAACTTTGGATATCGACAATTTAATAGACAAAACACAATTACACTTAAATTTATTAGACACACAGATTCATATAATATTTCAATTTCTTTAACAATTAATTGATAAATCAGTAAAATACAGATGACCTTGAAGTAAAAATAATCTGAAAACAATTAGGGAAACGTCTGACTGTTCCCGCCATTTTATTTATTTACTGTTGTTTCTGTTTTAATAAATAGGATTATGTAACGTGCATCAGTGTTGTGTGACTATTCAGAGGATAAAGTAGAACTGTGAGTTAAGTGAAATTTTATTAGCGATCTGAACGTTTACCGCTCGCTGATACGCTCCATGCCAACATCCAAATTCTGCTGAGAAACAAAAACGGGTCGACTGCTACCTTATAAAACCTTCCAGGAGGATGAAGCGATGACAAGAAAAGCAGGCGCCAGGCAGGGCTATAAGCAAAGTTAAAACGTGCGCGTGACTGCTCGTAGGTAACCCCCTCGCCCCGCTCGTGCTCCGACAAGCTCCCATTCTCTCTCTCTCTCTCTCTCTCTCTCTCTCTCTCTCTCTCTTTCTCTCTCTCTCTCGACTTATCTATACATCTGCCTATGTAGCTATTTTATTCTCTATGCCTCGCACGGGTACATACGTGTGCACGCACGGACGCACACAGTCACGCTCCACGCGGATTACAAAGCCAAGGGGACTCTGATAATGAAAAGGTAATTTATGCGGAGGACTCGGAGCCGCGCGTGTATGCCTATGTATGCGCTGATAAGACCAAGAGGAGACGAGGGAAGAAGGCAAGTGTGTCGGTGTAGGTGTAAGCGAGGGGTCGGTCTGGCTGACGGGCCAGTGAGGCCACCGCAGCGCGGGAGCAAAGGGGTGTGTCGGATCTTCGGACAACACTAATAGATATCGGCTCTCCCCGTACCCTTCATTTGTATTTTAAGACGTGCTATAATGTTCATTCAATGTAATTTTTTATGTATATCGCTGGCACCGCCGTCACGTACACCGCGAACACAATCGTCCAGAGTGTCGCCCGGTGTTTTTGCTCCCTAAGACGTAGACTGGTTCCGGTAACCCTCTCGCCCCCCCCCAACCCCATTACCAAACGACCAACCTCTTCTCTAATTTACCTCTCGGACCTCAGACAATCTATCTACCCTAAGCTTTTTGTCCCGTTTAATAGAGAGGCGATTTTCACTCTATAAATAAGAGCGACTACGCTGGATTGATACATGCTACGGAGCTCGTATTTTACCTCCAATTTTTGATTATCATCCTGCCCAATGATCTATCACGCCTTTCCTAACGAACCATTATCAGACAACGCTCCACCGTCTATTAATCTATACCTGCAAACAATTTTTTCTGCAGGGAATATTTTCCCTGAAGAAAATAGGATCGATACTGCATCGCCTTATTTTATCTGCTCATTATTTAGATTATCTAAGTCATGGATTTGTACGTATAATCTATATAAAATGACTAATTCTTGATAACTACGAAATAACAGCTGCTCACATCAATATTTACCGATTAATAGGATTTTTCACATTCTCGTGTCATTTGCAATTGACGAATTCAAACATCGACTATTATAATAATTCTACTGGATTTAAGAAATTTCTAAGATTTTATATATTCAATAGAAGATGGAAGACGATGAAAGTTATGTTAATGACAAGCTGGCAAATATCCACTTTGAAGCTATAAATTGCTGCACTTCAAAATTAGATTAATTAATTGTTTGCCAATTCGGGTTTTTGCAGTTAATGTCACAGGCTCTGAAAATAACCAATTTGAGAGCTCTTTCAAATATCCGTCTAATAAACTTTGTATTCGTGCAAATAATTTATAGAAGGCGCTTTATTAATAATTTTTATTATTAACAAGATACATTGAAATTCTTAAATAATACATATCAGCTGCAAAATATTATATTCTTGAATAACAAAGCTTTAATTTACGCATAAAATTTTTAGATTTTCCTAAACAAATAATAAATTTTTTAATTTATAAAATAAATAACCATAATTAAGTATAATTTCATTATACATCTCCACTTATAAAATTTTTATAAGAAAAATTTTTATTATTTACTTAATTACGTACGAAAATTTATTGCAATAATTGTGAAATCGTTGTTAGTGCACACGAGTAGTATATTGTATCGATCCTATGAAAATACTATTTTTCATATTTTTACTACGTAGCTAACAAAATGCCATGTTATTATATATTTATTTTTCTTTTAATATTTGCAGCTTTTGCAATAACTGTACATAAATTTATTATTTTCAGAATAAAAAAATTGTGTTTTATTTTTTAAATTACAATAATTTATACGTATAAATAAATGTTAATTTTAATTCTTCTATTAGAGTTGAGATTTTTTATACATTTCATATCCACCTAAATTGTATAAGAATTTTTATTAAAATAATTTATGATTATTTTTCAGTCTTCGAAGTATCTCTCATAGTTGTTAATAAAGAATTTTGTGGAAATTAATTTCTCAGATCTAGTATATTAGTAGTGCCTTTAAGTTGCGTAATATTAAGAAGAATCAAGCATCAGAATTGTAGACGTAAATGTATTCCTACCAAAATCATTTCTCAAAAGTAAAAACTTATATAAAGTTTTTATGTAAATTTATGTAAATTGAAATGTCGTAAATATATAAGCTTTCAAAATATTGTCGAAAGAAAATAACACTTTCGACAATGTATTCAAATTAGGTTATTCAATATTACTTCAGATTATTTGGATATTATAATTTTTATATTTGATAAACAAATATATAAATTTTTAATGTGAATATATATAATTTTCTTTTCATTATATACTGTTCGTTAAAAAGGCGTCAATCTTAAATGGCCTATCTATTATTAGATATTCGTACCATTGTAATTGTAACTTGAAAATGAATGTTCCGTAAAATGTTATCAACGTAAATCATTATATGTTTACAATTGGCCTCATTTTCGCATTTATGAAGATTAGTTACACTGTCGGGGAAATATGCTGCACCGTAGTCGCGAAAATGATTACAAATTACGTAATATCAGAATTTATCAGTTCGGAATATCTAATCAGTTAGGGAAAATGAGGTGCTGTTTATAAAATTATGCTGACATCCGAGCAATTATTTCTAAAATACATGTGCGTATAAATCGTGTGAAATTATGTATTATGTGAGATAAAAAGAAGAAAAAAAAGGAGGAGGAGGAATAAGAAGGAGAAGAAGGAGAAGAAGAAGAAGAAGAAGAAGAAGATGAAGAAGAGCGTTAATTGTGGCTAAAGATAAAGTTCAGGTAATAAGAGATGGATAATTGGAAATTATGCAAAATATTGGATGTCAGGATTAAGTGGCGGCGATCCCTGTGGGAAATCGAACGTCTGAGATGAATTGAAGTGAAAAATCTTGAAAAAGAAGGAGAATGAGAAATGTCGGGCGATCAGGAAAAGTGGCAGATCGCGATAAATACGCGGCGAGCCGCACGTGGCTCCGCCTTCTCTTGGCGTTACGTAACGCTAACGTACTATCCAGCGATTAAATATTCTGCAACCACGTAACGCATAAGGCGAGCTCGTTCAAGCTATTCCGTAATTAAATCCGCTAAAGTGCGCCATTCGCATAATGGGCCGGACAATTAGATTAAACCCCGCGCGTACTTCTCCTCCCCGAGAACTTGAGCGCAAGCGCGCGGCGCTTCTACCAAATGAGACACTTCTCCCTGCTGTCTGTCTACCACCCCCTTCCCCCTCCCCCACCTCACGGCCCCGCGCACGACGCCCCCTCGCGCCCCGTCGCCGCGCTCCGCGCCGCGCTTCCGTCTGACGAAGCGGCCGCCACTCACGGCCGTCTTTTAAATATACAAGCGTCTTCGTTCGAGCGCAAAGCCCAGTGCGCATTCAGCCGGCCAAAACAACGCCTAAATTTATTTAACAACAGCTCGCCGGCCCCTCCGCGTTCCGGATAAGGAAATAACCAAGCCTCATTCATTATTTCTGTTCATCGATCTGTTTACCGGACTGCGTATTATTATTATTTAACGAGCAGTTGACTTACGCAAATTACCTATTTACGTAATCAGAATTTTTCTCTAATTTTCAAATCACAATGAATAATAACACTATAACTATGCGCATTATTTCAGTTTTATTTCCTTCTACAGCATTAGAAACTTATTGTCCGATAGATCAACATTACGTAATCCACATGCCGTAAGAATCTCGTATAGTTCAACGTCGCCTAATGTTCATTTTCTAGTAATCTCCAAAGCCGTAAAATATCCTCGTTTGAAATTGGCCTTAGCCGTATAAGCCGTATAAGCGTCGGCTAAAGGAAAAAAATGTCTTATTTGAGCTATTATGTATAAGCAACAGGTAATGACAACGAAATTTTTAATGCTTCTTTACATACGAAAATCTCACTTTAATTAAGATAAATACTTTTAACGAGCCTAACTCCTCATGTAAGCACGCTAACTCGTAGATAAATTTTTTCTACCTCCACTTGAAATACCAGCTCATTTGTTATTAATAATATAAAAAATTCATGGAAAATACTTTTTCTTTAAGCTCCCCTGAACTTTATAATAGCCATTGAATCTCCGATGTTTGTTTGAGCTTACCAAACAGCGCTTTGAATTTTGAAAAGCAGACAATTATCAAATACGTTCAATGTTTACTTAAAGTTATTAACATAAATCTCGTGTAAGTATTACAATGTTGATCTCAGAAGTCTAAAGCAAATACGATTGATAAATTTATTCTTCGATTAGAATATTTGAGCGGAGGTAGACAATTATTTAAATTTCGATAATTTCCTTTACCTCAATGATAAATGAAGAATAAAGCGAAGAGGCGATTTTCCTTCTCTGTAAGATAAATAGAAACGGTAGCCGGTAAAATATAAATTTATCGGAGATTATTATATTTAGGCGAAAAGAAATTCCTCATAATTTCTATAATTAGGAGTGATGAAACGGATTGATAGGAAGAAGACTGACGTTTAATCGATTAACGCTCGCGCTTGTCGGCAGAGTGACAAAAGAGAGTTAGAGATTGAGATCAGTGACTGAAATGCTGTGGTACATTGGATGTGGCCCTGAAAGCTCCCAGAGCTTTCCACTTATAGCGTTGAAAATAATCCGGTGATTTGTACGCACAGCGAGAAGCCAGCGAGTGGTCAATACAGTGACCATTCACTCGGACCCATCCGCTTCTCCCTCATTTAATTTTCGAGCCAGAACTGCGGGGACGGCGGGGACGGCGGGGACGGCCTCCTTCCTGGTTCTGGTCTCGAGCCGCCGGAAAGAAAATGCTGGGCGTGGGGGGTGTCGAGGCGAAAGGTCGAAGAAAACGAAGGGAGCCGCCTCCCCCTACTTCCCGCCCGCCTTATACTACTCGGCGTGGGTTATCCTGCATTGGAATTACTGTGTCAAATTCACGGGAGGTGGGCGGGGGAGTCGCGCGCGAAATACCAGCCGAGGCTGCGTTAGAGCCTTGAGGTTCCACGATAGAAGACTAGCGCTTGACAAGTAAGGCGGCGAGCCTGTCACGTGCCTCGCTGCATTAACGGAAAGCGACGCCCGTACAGCGGAATAAGCCCGTGTACGCGTTCATGAGCGACGACACAAATACCCACGCACGGACGCTCGCGCTCGCCAAGCAAGACGTAGACGTAGACGTAGGGCGGCACATCCGCGCTCGGCTCTTTGTCCACGTGTATTTCGGGCGATATGAAAACAGAGGGCGAAAAAACCGGATGAGGCGAAAATATATATCGCGCGAAGATTTACAAACGGTGCGCGGCGTCGTTATACGCTTATCAGGAAATGCGCTATTATCGATGCGTCATTAGGAGGAAAAACACTTTCGGAGATCTGACGCTCGGCTTTCCCTCGCTCGCTCGCCAGGAAAAACAGCCAGAAACGAAAGGAGGAAAAGAAAATTGAGATCCCGGTAAAATCTAATCACGCTTAATCGCGCTTGCTCTCTGTCCCCGCCAGAGATACGCCGCGCACTTATATTTACATGCACAGTGATTAAACGTAGCTTTTGGTAACTCTGTTGATGCGCCGGATACATTTTTAGCTGGAATCCAGCTCCCCTCTTGCCATAATCAGTCTGCTAATTCGTAATTATTACTATCGAGGCTCATTAACTTGTACCGCTGAACTCCTTTATTTCGTTTATTTTAATAATTCAAATAATTTACTAACGCTTCGATCTGAATATCATAAAATAGCCAATGAAAACAAAATTGACAGAGTCCATTGTCCTGTAATATCGTGCGCGTGTGCTTGCAAGATCAATTACAAATTTACAGGAATGTATAGAGGAAGAAAGGAATAAGGGCAGAATGAAGTCTGGCACGTAATATTGGCCAAGTCGGAGGAATAACTTACCCACCCTATTTCTATAAATTTTAGATTAGATTCGCGAAGCTCGCGTAGCGTTCGTAGGTAATGTGAATTTTACGGTCTAACAATCCAGTATTCCATTTATATTTAGAAACGAGTGGAAGAAAAACAGTCCGATGCATTAAAATTTCATTAGAGCCCGCGTGTCTGGCCACATATAAAGCCAGACATTGCCCGTTCAATATCCGGGCCAATTACACCAACTCCGCGCTATCTTTAATACAACCACAACGCGAGGAACGAGAGAGATAGAGAGATAGATAGATAGATAGATAGATAGATAGATAGATAGATAGATAGATAGAGAGAGAGAGAGAGAGAGAGAGAGAGAGAGAGAGAGTAGTTTATATCTTATTTGCGGCTCGCCAAGCGAATCATTTTATCGTTTAACCGATCCGTGTCGTCGGAATATCGACGTCGAGGCATCAACGACTCAGAGCCTAAGCAACGCTTTTGGCTCCTCGGCCTCGAATCACGTATTCCGCCGACCTTCCTGATCACTTTCTCATTACCCGCGTCATTTTCACATGGTTGAAGAGAATACGATCAATTTCTTCACCATCTCCTCCCTATTATCGGCCTGTCTATTATCGCCCGTGCTCCCTTACTCTTATCGGACTGTCTTCCTTACTCCTGACTGGACTGCGCCTTACATATGCAACGAAAAAATCGATCCCAATGCATTAGCACTATTCTTTATAACGTTTTCTGCCCTCGTCAATCTTCTCTCACAGGCTTATACCTAATTAATTCTTAACGAATTTAATTTAACGGCTGATATGACAACCATTCGATTGAAGCCGTGGATTTTACATTTTTATAAATAACTACGTTCAAACAAATTAACGATTAAGAAATTTCAAGGAAAATTTCAATGGCTATTCTATATTCCGATATTAACGTAAATAAATTCAAATAAAAACATTTATTTTTACGAGCGCAAGGTAGAATATTTACACTTGCGCTCCACAGGCGGATGGAAATTGTAAATATAAATTAACAGCTAAATTAATTTTGTCGAGTGAATTGAATGAATAAAATTAGTATAAATTAAACGAACTTAATCGCGGCAACACTCATCGGCGATAGTGAGAGAGTGAGTGAGGGTGGGGGGGGGAGTATATGATGTATTCATAAATTCAGTTGCATAGGTACACGATAGCTCAGAACGACACGGACGCATCCTTGGGAGATGAGAATAGTTAAATTGCATTTAGCTTTACATCTTTATAGCATTCGCCTAAATGTTGAGGGTGGAGTTGCATGCGGTTAATACGAGCTCCGTTTCAATATAACAATCGCACCTTCTTGTTCATTTAAACTACAGTTGCAAGGCTGTTGCATGCGCACCGAGAGAGCTACTATTGTTTATTAGCGAACATTAGCCGTCTAAGTTCATTAGTCGTCTCTCTGCCGATCGAACTAAACAACCGCTCCTCCGCCAGAAAATTATCCGAATAAACGAGTTTAACGCTTGAAATTTAATGTCTGACATTAAATCGAGGCAAAATGAAATATTTCTATTCGTGAAATAAACTCTCGCCAATTCCCACGAAGCTCTACATTATTGATAAAATTAGCTTAAGCTTTTTTTATGATCCTTAGACGTTGTTAGAAATTACCCAAGTCAGCGCAGACTTACTTCACCGTCCACTTGTAATCTTGTGTATTTTAGGCTTAAACGTACTGTCATTTAAGTGAATTACTTAACCCTCATTTTCAGATAAAAGATCCTGAATAATAATAAAGCTCTTGCGAGTTTGCCTTTCTCGCCTCTTGACATATTAATCTCTTTCTCTATTGTTCTGGAAGGAATGATAGAGTAGTGGTTGACGACTAAAGGCACATGTCTCGAAGTGGAAATGAAGTCGCTCGCTCAGATCTATTCAGAGACACGATGAAGAATAAGAAAGGCGAAGGGGCTTAGGCATTATAAGAAAGGCGAGGTAAAGTCAAACATGGCTGTGTTCACGAAAATCGTATGGAACGTGCTGCCAGTTTTCCGGGGATTTTGCTTGTAAAATGTCGGCGTGCAAATAAATACATATGCGCACTTCATTCGACCTGACAGGAAAGCGGGAAAATATGCCTGAACTCTGTAAATACAAAATTTACATCATAGACATTTCAAATATTTATTTTTAAAATTATCTCTACTTATTAACAGCTGCAACGCTTCAAAATCATTTTAAGAATTTATGCATATGAATGCATTCTTTTCATCTAATTTACTATAGATAATTTGCATTTTCTGACAAATAACCCCGAATGCTTAGGTATCCGAATAAGATTTCAATTTTAAGAATTAGACTGGGATGTACGTACAAAAGAAAATAACTCTTTCGATAATATTATTTAAACATGTATATTACATACACTAATAACAATACAGTTTAAATTTTATGCAATTAAAATTTATTTTCAAAAAAATTAATTTTATCTCTCATAAATCTTAGTTGACATAGTATTATAAGAATAATAATCTGATAAAATTCTTATATATTTTTAAAAGCGAAGTCATTATTAGTTCTTTTTTTTCTTTGCATTACAAAATTTTTTTTACATAAAAGACATATTTTTATTTTATTTATTTAATTATCAATTAGAGAATATCTAAACTTGTTTGATCTAACATTTATTGCAAAAAAACCTTTTTCTTTACGTTTTGTATATAGTAGAAAATTTATCCCGGGCGGTGAAAAGTCTTATAGTTCGATCTCGATTGATTTTTCTGATTTTCTACTTCCTCTTAGGGAATAAGTCATTTGTATTGGAATACTTTCTACCGCTTATTTGCAACGCAAAACAAATTTTATTTGAAAAATATCGAAGACATATTATACTAAAACTGAAAATTGAATATTATTTAAAAAAAAATACTTCAACAGAAAAGCTGCGTGCGCAGCTCACATTTATTGATTTGATATTTACATCTTTTGTTTTTTATCCGTACTATTATCTATAATACCTTCTTTTTTAATTAGATCTGTATATATGAAATTAGAAAAGTACCAGTAGTTTCTTTTTATTACCATCAAAAACTTTTATGTAGTTTCTTATTGCAAAAGATAAAATTCTATATGATGTAAACAAAGTCGACATTTATCTTAAATTCAAATATTCCTTGAGGAATTTAATGAAATTATGATTACTATTGCAATCTAAAGGTACATCGAGTAATAAATAAGAATATTTTCTAATTAAATAACTGCGGTACCAAATAACAACTGTTGTAAAATGCATATTCAATTATACCGGCTATTATTTGTCAAAATGTATTCGGATTTATCAGAATCCAATATATATCGAGAATGTTTCGAAAATTCTTGAAGGATATTGTAACTAATGAGATTGCAAAAATTCCATAATGTACTTCGCAGAACATTGAACGAAGAAATGCTGCTCGAATCCTAAAAATGTTTTCGGCTGTGTTTTTGTTTTTAAAATATATGCGTATTTCATTATTTTAAAATAATTTGATAGAAGTACTGCACAAAAAAAAATCTCCACTTCTATTAAGAAAAAAATATTGGACCGTATTTATTGAAATATGTATAATTTTTTTATAATTAAATCAATACCATTATTCATATTCAGATATTTTTAGAGAAAAATTTCTTAAAAGTATCTAAGATATTTATGAGAGCAGTTAATTTTTAATCCTAAATTCAATAAAGATGAGATTATTGTACAAGAATTTGATAGTCTGAACACGCAATCCAAGTCGATTAAGTTTATGATAATACTATCGAAAACTGTATGATAACATTTAATGTTAAAGATTTCGTTTTTAGAAAATTTATAAGATCATAACGTGTGCTTAATATAATAAACAATTATTACGTAACTTTCTAACGTCTTGCAATTATTTTCTTTGAACAACAGCGTATTTGCTTGTTTTCAAACACAAATAGAAACGTATGTTAAGAAATCAAATGCTAATAAGTAAAATATTTACATTTGAACAATAAACAAGAAATACGGTTTGTTAAACATTCTAATTCTCGTCGTATTCGAACTGCAAATGCCAATTATTACAATAACCATTTATGGCATTAAATTTTTATATGCTATAAGGATTATACCCTCAACAGTCAAATATTATATAATTATGAATAAATTTTAGTGAATGCGTTATATTAGTACATTATATTAGAAACTTGTAGCTTACACATAGAGATAACGTTTATATTGCCTTTATGAACCTTAGTTCGGTATTACTATGCGAGTGCCTGCTTGAATAATTTATAGATTTTATATTTTACAAACGTTTAAATTTTAAGCGTAAGGATTGAAATGCTCAAGGTAAACTTTATTTTATTTCATTTTTCGAAATATACTGAAGCATCCCTCATTAAATATGCTTGAAAAATGTAAGCTTATTTTGAGCTTAATATAACTTTCGCATATTAGAATGAGATTGAGCTTCAGCATTATCCTAATTATTATACATTAAAATTTAATTTATACCCTTTTGATACAATCCAGTCTTTTTGAAGTAAAAGTACTTTTTCAGTGGAGGAGATTAATACGTGGGAGGGAAAATATAGGGTAATACAATTTATGAATTAATCATAGGGATTATGAGTTACGTCTTTTGGTTCCTATCAAATATCCTAGACCGGCGAATGCATTCATAAAAAGTAAAGGTAAAATTGAATTTAATATAATATTGATTTCCCGACTGTAAATGATTGTGAGTGTATTCTAATGTGTGTGCGTGTGTAAAAATAAAGGAAGGCTAAATAGTTTATGAAGGAATAGGGGAGGACATACTCATTGTGAAAAATCAATGTATTGTTTTCGGTATAATGAAACGGCGATAAATTGGCTTTTGGATCTTCCGTTTTACGGTACGTGGGGAAAGATCGTATCTTAGTATAGACGATGCGTAAGTTTCGGAACAACGTTTTGGTCCCCGCGTGCCACCGAAGTCGTTGCTATTAGCTCAAAGGCTCAAAGTCACACTCGAGTCACAGTCGAGCTGCCACGACCAAGGAAATCCGAGACTCCCGTCAACGAGTCGGGCAGGAGCCGCGGGATGCGACCTCTACACCTGGCCTCCGACTGCCAATTAACATTTACATATTCAGAACGGGCGGAAGGTCGAAGGAGACACGAAACGAAGCGTGCGAGGGCTCGTGCGTAATTCATCGTGCGACCGGCCAACCTGTGATTTTCCCCGCGACCCTCGCACTTACGTACCATTCGGGAGTTGTAATTACACGAGCTCCAGAGTTTGGCCGCATTCTTTTGTGACACGTGGCCCGGCAATTTATGGCTGATTGTTTTCAAACCTTCGCTCTCCCAGACCCTCCGCCACCCCCAGCCCCCATCGCTCTCGGAATATCGTCTTTTTGCACGATTCCCCCTTCCTGACTGACTGACCCCGCTAAACGATCGGCCCTCCCTCGAGGAGTTACGTGGCCGGAGAAGTCTGGGAGGCGGGATAAGGGAGAGACTTTGGTCACCTAACTGATTTACGATCCTCCGAAGAAAGAGAACTAAGAAATATTCAATATATAATTATGAATGACGTTGAAAGCGACAACGCTTTGTTTGTTGCGAAACAAGGCTCTCTGTCTCCCTTAGCCCACCCCCAGTTCACGCCCTTATATATTCAATCGCATGTTATTGATTAGCTGCATTTATTAACCACAGCTCTATACATTCGCTATTAGCCACTAATTTATTTCGCACTTTAGCATTACCTGGTAAAAAATATATTCCGATTCAACAAGCTCTGAACATATTTAAAGGGCGGACAGTTAATTTTCCCTTCCTTTATTAATTATCCAGAGTATACAACAATAGAACTATAATTTTAATAATAGAAAAAAATGGCCATTGATTATATGCTTTGCATTCCGGGAGCGATTTCAGGTTATAAATGTGGAAAATAAATAATTGACAAGAAGGAATTCGACAAATTTAATAATATTGGAATATCACACGTGGCTAACGTGTTATTATTCGGAGGGTGAAATTATATTTAGACGTAGACCGATACAATAATAAGTATGGGTAATGTGATTAATAAAGTGGCAATTCGGATGGGAATAAAAGTAATTTAAGTTATTTGAATAACGCGGCGTTTAGATTCGTATTCCTAATTTGTGAGTCCAGTAAATAACATTTACTGGATCATAAAGTGTGGGAGCGTAAGAGAGAAGGGAAGACAAGGAGGAATGATGTCGGTAATGTCTGTCCATCAGAAATCCAAATTGCATTTGACAAATGTGTACTTGAAATATTTTCGGCGGTCCTCTGTGCCGTAGGATTTATCGTCTCTCTATGGGGGGGGGGCGCAAAATTAAATAGCTCATTCGTATTATTAAGGGCGAATATCGCATACTTGTGGAAGTGGAGGCTCGGATCAAACGAGTACGACGTTTAAGTGCTTTATTAGCACGAGCCGTGAATAACGGGCGGCCTGTCAACGATAAATTTTCCATTCTATATCGGCATCGGATGTATCAGCCGGTCATGCTCTACAGCCACCAGCCCCTAAGATTACGCAATCCCAAATCTGTGCATTGTTGGTTTTAGCGCCCTCCCCTACCCCACTCCCGAGCAGACCGACCCGCGCAACCCGAACCCTCGATCGCATCATTCAATCGAGTGTCCTTGCGCATCATTAGTTCATCATTATCGAATGACTCACTCGACCCCCCCCCAATAACCCACCCACCTGACCCATCGCCCCTTTCCTTCTTTCATCTTTTATTTTTGAATGCACGCAACCCCGTCTGATCCTCTGATAATCAATCAGAATTGGCAGATTGTTCGTCGGACGCAGGTCGGACAAAGCGTGTTCGGAGCACCTCTGCATTCATAGGCTAGAATTTTTTAAGTTGCTCGTATTTATTCCCTTGAAAGTTCTTCTCCCTTTCACACGAATGGCGCGTAATCGCGAGTCCCTGTCAATTTCAAAGCCCTCAAAGACCCGAGATCTATTCCCTTATCTTTTCTTTTCGTTGGCGGCTTCGCGGCGGAATATCTGGCGCCGATGCACCGCATGGAAGAAGTCTAAATTTTCACGCACTTAACCATATTCACCGAGCCTTGTTCATTCGTGTTCATTCGGATAGAAAAGCACCTGCACATCATAAATATGAAGATTTTAGTGATTAAGTAATTAAGGGACGAGAGACGGTGACCGTCGACTCGATCGAGCCTTTACCAAACGTTCTTTACTACTACAATCGATATCATTATTTTTGTTTAGCCCAACTTCATTAACTTGGCAACGTCATCGGTAAATCTGAAATCACACAATATTCTCAATCGCATCGGAAAAGTTCTTACGAAGTTCTTCCATACACTTATTTATCAAATCCTTATTTAATCAAACTGCTTTCCATCAGCATAGATTAAATGCTCTACTCTCCTCATACGCGCCTGCCACTTCCCAAGAAGTAAATTAAAAAAAAAAAAAAAGAATCTCTTCTAACATTCGATTCGTTAAGCAGGAATAAAAATATCGCCCTCGTAGATTTCCCCGGAGGGTTCGTTCAGCTTGCGATGCGATGCGCTGCGTTGCGTTGCGTTGCGTTGCGTTGCGTTGCGTTGGGAGCTTTCCCTTTTCTCCTTTTCGTTCACCGCCCCCCCCCCAATCTCCCTGCCCAAGAGGATATCTTTTACGACGAGCAAGAGAGTAGCGATTGGATGGGGTGGGGAAACGGACGGCGGCAGTCATCGAAACAGATAGTGCCCACTTCTCTCGGATTTAATCCGAAATCGGTAATTGTGGACTTTGTGGAACGTCTCTAATTCCGTTAGCACGGTGATTCATGACGCCAGTGGATTATTTGCGCATCTATTAATCCACTGTCGACATCCCTTACCCCCCCCCCAACTGCACAATCCCCGGCTATACATTTAACGAGCTAGCCGTGTCTCCCTTTTTCCCTCGCTCGCCCTCCCGCTCTATTCTTGTTCACTCTTGGCCTGTATATTCGCGACGACGCATCAGCTCTTACTTGCAAATATCCAAGCTTGCGCGCAACGTCAAATCCTCGCCCGACTCCCTCCGCCTCGATTCCTCCGCCCTTCTTCGTGCCGTTATTCGAGTCTGGGGGCAACGTCGAGGGAAATTCCAGTCGACCGGCGCGATTGCAATCATCTATCATCCCGCCGCTATAATTCGTACGTACCGCGTCAAACTTCACTTTGAGACCCTCTGCCTTTGATAATAGGCAAAAAGAAGGACAGGCAGGGAGAGAGAGAGTGAGAGAGAGAGAGAGAGAGAGCACAAGGAGAAGGAACATCGACCCGGATCAATCAAATAATTTAGTTGAGTAAGTGCACATCAGCTTTCGATACCAAACGAAAAGGAGTTTCATTTTCACACTTTGCTTACATGAAGGATCATTTGTCGAGATTATTCATCTCATTCGGCAATGAAGAGGCTTTACTTTCTCGATAATCGTCATGGGATGAATAGGCTCTCTCTCCTTTAATGAATAAGACGGATATACCTGCATCGCAATTACCGCTAGCCCATTAATTAGAATAATTGCCACCTGTCCTACTTATTTACGAATAAAAATCGACCTCTGCCATCCTCTTGTTGAAACTTCACATATCATTTAATTCATAGAAAAAGTACCGATAGAACTATTATATCTTTATGTTCAATGCTGTGTAATCACGTGTATAATTATTAATAATTTTATATGATTATAGATGAATGCGTAAATTCGCTCATTTATTGTTAAGTGTTATTGTGAAAACTCATCTTTCACGGAAGTAATATATTAAAGCAAATGCATCATTTACATCTAATGGGAGCTAATCTTCCTATCACCATTGATCTTCATAATTTTACAATTGTTATTTCGATTAATGTACTGATACTTACTGCTTTTGTACTTGGAGCTTAAATAATTAATGGGTAGAGTTGGACTATAACGTACCTGAAAAAGAAACAAAAAATCATTTGTTTTAATTCAACGTAAAAACAATTTTAATGAATATATTTTAAGATTTATTTTCATGTACATTGTATCACTATATAAAATATTTTTATTCGTATTGCCAATCACGTGAAACCCGTGATGAATTTTTAAAAATTATTTTACATATAATACGATATTTTATTTTATGTTGTCATTGATAAAAAATCATTTTTCGCATATAAAAAATTCAACTTTTATTTGACTGCTATCAAATGAATTTTAATAAATAAAAAATCCTCCCTTTTTAAAAACAAATACATCTTTTCAAGCTATTTCCAAACTCCAAATACAATGTTTCAGTGTATAAATTTTTAAAATATATATTATCCCACTTTATTTCTTAGCCTACGTTTTAATATGAATTTTGTTTCCGGAATTTTATGATGGAATATAATTTCAATTGAATGGATTACGTCAAATAAAAAATTTATACATGTATAATTTTTATATCTTTATACAGTATAACGTAATGACATACGTACACTGCGATAGATACTAGGAAAATGTGAATGTTTTCTAATCAATACATTTTATTACCATTTTGCATCATTTTCATTGATTAAATGTAAAATATTATATGTCGATTTTTTCGCAATGAATGCATTTGTTAAAACAAAAATTGGAAATGGATTATTGATAGATATGATTGTCTATCCGTGTTCATTTGAAAATGACTCGGTTAGAGTTTACGCGCATAAATTGTCTCTAAACCAAAATGAGGGAACCTCGAAAGCAAATTATATAAAAGACAGTGATTTTTTTTTGTTATTATGTCGCTTAACTGTGGCAAATACGCGCACAGACGTACGTGAATCACGTTCCCGAGGATCTTCGAAAGGCGGCGCTGTTATTGGCTTGAAGGAATCGGAAAATCCGCCCCGATCATTCTAATAATTACCCATCATCTTTATCAGATTTTTGGCACTGGTAATTGAAAGGATAATCGCTCCAACTCCAACTACTAATACATGTATGATTTGGTGCCGATTTAGATGAAGCTCAGCCATCTTCTTTTCTCAATGATGTCAAAGAGCCTTTCGGTCTTTCGACACTCATCGGCTATTTTCGGAAGACTGCATTTTATTTGAGTTTGTTGAACTTTAGTTATATCACGGAGCTCCTTGAAAGCTTGGTTATTCACGCAATTTATCGCTTCTCATGTATTCTCAAAAGAAGCTTTAAATATCGTTTCGATTCGCCACGATGAAGGGGCGGAATAAAATAGAAAATCGTACAATACGTTTGATGAAGAAAATGAGACTTGAATATAACTTATTAAAGTCCGATATATGTCAATCATATTATGTCCGTATAATGCTCACTCGAGTCGTTAAAATTGCAACGTCTTATAATTTTAAATTATTAAACCCGAAGAGAAATTCAGCTCCCAAGTTTAGCTGCATATAAGAATATTCTTTCATAATTGACGAGGGAACGTCATATCTAGCATTAAAGAACATTGGATAAAGCTCCACGAACTTTTCTTGCATAAATAATACCCAATGAAATAATAATGATTCCGTCATCGATATAACTAAGAAATTCAGTTTGCCTTTACATTTTTCTCTGAGTTCAATCTTCTGACTTTGAACAAAGGTGCTAAAAATACGTACGTACACATGTATACGTATACATATTTATATATATATATATATATATATGTATATAAATGTGTATGCAGAGAGAGAGAGAGAGAGAGAGCTCGCGAAACGTGTTTATAGAAGTAATAAAAACAGTCACTTTACCTAATAATAATGGCAATATATTTTAAGAAGGATGTAGGTAAGTTGTTGAGTTCTTTCAGAGAGTCGAGCGAGCAATTGGATCAACAGATATTTGATCAACAGATGACAACGGGATAGTCGAAGCGTCGGAGGTATAAGCGAAAAAATCTGTCGAAAACTAGAGTTGGAAAGTAGAGGCTCGTCTTCATAAAAAGAGTCAATTTCTCCGGCGGGACCCTTTCGAATATGAAAATGGGGTCAAAGAGAGCTAGTGAGGAAGAACGGGAGCGAGACGAATTCATGACGGAGCCGAAGTTAAGAACAAATGGTGGTTATCGTCGGTGCAACCTGTTACTTTGAGTCGTGACCGGCGAGGAATCGATTCGACAGCGGAGACGTCATCGGAGCCTCGCCCGAGGGGAACGATTCGGAATGCGAAGGGACGCGTGTCGTAAGCACCCCACCCTCCCCCCGTCCCCGCCCCCTACACCCTAATCCCCGTTCTGCCTCGTCGTCGATGCCGTACCGTCTCACCCGCTGCCAATCTCGCTCCCCGGAACCCTGAGCATTGCTCGAGTCGCGAGGGATCCATCTGGCGAAAATTCTCCGTGCATATCGAGGACGGGAATTCAAGGTTTACGCGTGTCGGAAGATAATAAGAGTAATGAGAACGAACTTGGACCCCGCCACTCTAGATTCCCTTTATGAGCCATTTTTTTTTTTTTTTTTTTTTTTTTTTATTCATCAAACGTACTTTACAAGGACTTTATAGTAATATACCATTGCTCCCTGTTTTGCTAATGTTTTTTTTTTTTTATTTTTTTTTTGCCGATTATGATTTACACTATTTAAGTTCGATAATGCTGATAAATTAATTTAGGCACGTGTCGGCGGTGCGTAGGGACAAGTGCGACGACATTATAATGCTTAATAACGCTCCTACAATAATGGAGGAGTGAAGCGATTCGCAAGCTATTAGAGTAGCGCTCGCTGCATGTGATAGAAATTCAACACCGCGTACCTAACGACATAATATTCCGTAATGACGTAATACTTTGAACTTGAAATTCCGCTCCGCTTATGTAATTATAGAGCCCAGCTTAATTATATGTGATATTAAAATTAACTGATGAATTGCTGCTATGTAGGCAAACTTAATATGCAATACTTTGCTTTAGAGTCGAGAATATTTTACGGCTCCGAGAGTATATGACGTATACACGTATTTACAATTTATGGAGGGAAACGGGAAAATAAAGCCAAACAAATATGTTAATAGGCCAATGAAAAATCATTGAAAAGTACTAATAAAGCATGATGCACTTGACAGAAGCGGCACGAGGTATTGGCAAAGAATAAGTAGTTCGGCTGGCTAATGCAATAAAATAATACGAGTTGCCGAGCTACCAATGCGAATTTGAATTGGAGCGCGCTCCGTAATGGGAAATTGTGCCTTAATTTCAAATTCACGACCGAAATATCTCCTGGATGCGCCAAAGGCAATAATAACGTGATCTTGAGGGATAAAGACGGTAACGGTGCTGGGCAGGGCTGGGCAGGACATGGAGGGGGGGGGGCTGGAGATAAGATGGACGCTAAAGCTGCGCGTGCACAGGACACGGATGTGGGAAAATAAGCGAGCCGAGTTTTCCGATCGGCCGATGCTTCGTGACCGCGAATAAGGTCTAACGTTGAAGAAAGACGTTGACTGCGCGAAAAGTCGAGGGCTCCTCGGCAATTTATGATACAAGGTTTTGCTCTTACATGGGGTCGGCCGCGAGGGGGTTGGGGAGTGGCATTTGGCCCGGCGAACTCGGCTTCAAGCATTTAGGGACGTCTAATTAAAGACGTCGCAACATTAATTTGGCAGGCCGAGCTGCCGGCGGCATCCCTTAATTCCGCGCGCACTTCCGGGGAGCTGATTTACGAGCTCGTTCCCGGCGACTTTGTATCCTTGCTAAGTATAAGCGGGAAGCTTTCCCCTCCCTACGCTCCCACCCTCCCTCCCGCCGACCAGTATCTTGAGGCGGTCTCTTGCCAACGATCTCCCCACCCTCGTCCCATCTCCCTCTACCCCTCTCGCCCAGTCGTTCTCCCACTCTCTCTCCTCTCTCTCTCTCTCTCTCTCTCTCTCTCTCTCTCACTCCCTCTATATCTCTTTCTCTCTCTTTACCTGCACACGTTCGTTCGCCTTGCGAGGACGGAAAGCGCGGAAAATATTCGACGGCCAGCTGTTGCGGACCGACTGATCAAATCAAAGTATAAATTTCACCGGGATATGGGATTAGTCGATATTGAAAGAGGGAACCCGTCTCCGACCCTAGACATTATTTTCTTTCGATTCAATCTTTTCCTTGGCGATTCGATCCCCGCAAAGACCCGCGCCTCCCGCCCCCTCTCCCCGCCGTCTGGGGATTTATTCTTTATCCTCGATTACGCGGGCAAGGCTTAGACGATTTCATTTTTAAAATGCAATTAAAATATTCATACTAAGCCGCGCAACGGGTCCCTTAACCCGATCATTTATTAAATCCATTGCTAACATATTTTCACTTATCCTCTCAAAATATAATAAAATCTCCCCGCCCACCACCACCCTTCCTTCTTTCGGCAAGCTTCTGTGGAAATTGCTCTCATAAAACTTTCATGTAAGTTTAGTAGTAGAATCGTCGTGTGAACGCGAAGATTCAGAAATTTCACAACTATTTTGTTGCCCGGCTCAGCTTCTTTGCAACTAGCAGCGAGCAGGCAAACCCTTTTCCCGGATTCCTTCTCCCACCCCCTCCATCCGCCCGACTAATGGCATTCATTATTCTCGGTATAGGAAATATAATGTCAGTCAACAATTACTTCCAAGTTTTCGTAAACTCTCTCTCTCTCTCTCTCTCTCTCTCTCTCTCTCTCTCTCTTCTCTCTCTTTCTCTCTCTTTCTCTCTCTCTGTCTTTCTGACGCAGACAGACGGACCCATGTAACCTATCCCTACTCATAGCCGATCGCCGGTTATCGGCCTCCAATCTACTTTACATTCATTGCATCGGGAAATAAAGGAATAAGTAAAAAATCGCTGCGACAGAGAAATAGATGAAAAAAAGCGAATGGGCCTTTGTTACGGTCGCACGCTTCACTTTTCTCAACGAAGAATCCACTTTTATACCAAAGAGAATAGTGCATAGAGTCGATGGGCCGAAGCACGTGTGTCCATAGCCGGCCATGCGTGCATTAACCCTCTTCCCCGTGCCGCCCATCCTCGACAACCTCTTCCTATTCCCACTGACCCGTCACTCTCTCGCTCGCTCAAATAAGTGCAATGGAATGATGGATTTCATCGGGAGCAATCAAGCACGAGGCAAAGCTCGTTGCAGTAGCACTACGTAAGCAATACATTCCGGCGGTGCTCTCGTTGTTGCATCGCCAGAAAGTGCGCACGGTCGTATTTCCACCTGGCCGAGTTTTTCGACCTACCGACACGATGCCATCCATACCACCTCCGGCCAAGTCTACGCCAACCGCACATCTTTATATTGATGCCAATATTTCGATGCGTCATGTGCAATTGTGCTCGATTATAGAAAGAGGTCAATTGGAAATCGAAACGGAATTCTCCGCATGATGAGAGGGGTACAGTAAATGCGGCCGACGATCCGGAGCATCGCGCGCACCAGCATCCTCGCGACCCTGTGCCTAGACACAGTAGCAGGAAATGTCAACCACTAATAACATGCCTCTGATAGCTCTCTCTCTCTCTCTCTCTCTCTCTCTCTCTCTCTCTCTCTTGCATGTGTGTGTGCGTGTGTGCGTGTGTGTGTGGTGTGCATATTGTATCACCTTATGATAATCTCGCTTGCTTTAAATACATATTTACTTCTTATCGTAGTCATTGATTAGGTTAATTTGGCCAAGGGCATTTTGTAAGCGACGAGATGATGAAGATCATCTCTAAAAACTTCAGAATTCTTACTAAAAAACTTTTTACTTTAAAATCACATCAAGCAAAATTCTATAATTTAATACTTTGTTCCATAAAAAAATTACTCTTTTATGCAAAAAATATTTTCATTAAATTATTTCGTTAATATATAATTTAATTGTTAAAATATTATATTTATTTAATCTGATATTTACAACAATACTAAGACTTTTTACTTCTTATACATTATTATTTTGCAATACTATGTTATAATAATATTTTTCTTATCATAATCTAAGAAATAAAAAATTTTATATATTTAAGTAAGCATAAAAAATCTTTCATCTTGTTGGTCTATTTGCATGAATTATTTTACGTTATAAATTACTTTTATATGAATTAAGGGCAATCGAATAAAAGAAATACTTTATATCGCTATAAAAAGAATGGATATATATATATATGTATAATTATTATTAACTCGAGATAGGTAAATTAAGATAAACGATATTCATATTGGTGGAAATAATTTAATTGATATCAATTCCTAATTGTCATTTAACGTATACCTTAAAATAGAGAAAATCAGATTTTCACCATCCGAATTGATAAATAACAAAATTAATTTAATTTTGAATTCATAATTTTATTATCGATTTTTTTATGCAATTGTAAATTTTATAAAAATAAATAAGTTAATGATGAACAATTTGAAATGTATGTTCATAAAGTAAAATTTTTCAGTTAATTAACAATATCTCTTAGTTTTATATCGATACATACGGATGAACATACATACTACCTACACATTAAACCGTTTGTAAGAATTGATTCGACCTTATTACAGTGAAATTATATATCTTCACTGATGAAAAAATGATCAATATGGGCAAGCGAGTATCAAATTAAATTTAAACGAAAATTTAAGTTTTAAAGTATTCTTGTAATATTAAATAAAATGTTTGTATTACATGCAAAATGTTTGTAACATAAATATAATAGGAAATTAAATTCTGTCAATTATTGTTTTTTTTTTAAATTATTAAGATGTTTTTATAGCCGCTTTTGAATTAAAAAGACTAAAACTTTATTATCATTTAAATTAATATATAGTAATTTATGCCTATAATTTATATAATACAATCCATTATTTAATGTACATTTGCGGTAAAGGTGTAGGAAATGTTGAAACTATAAAAGTTCAAAAAACTTTTTATTATCAGGAACTAATTGATTACTGTACCGAACTTGTACTGTACCGAACTTGTAATAAACCCACAACTCATTATTTAAAAAGGTTAAATCAATAATCTTTCCTTCTTGATATTAAAATTTTAGTTTATTATATGCCTTAGAGCAGAATCCACTTAAATGATCAAGTGAAAAATACAATTTGCATGCAAAGATAAACACAGAACTAGAAGCTTTCGCGGTGGGGATGACGGGAAGAGGAAGAGGAAGAGAGAGAGAGAGAGAGAGAGAGCAAGTGGGCGGATGAAAAGGAACAACGATAAGAGGAGAAACTAAATGCAATAACTGATGAATCACGGAAAATGTGGATCAAATCATGATCGAGCCATTCGAGCTCTTTCAACGATGTTAATGATTCGATTCTAAAGACCCTACACTATAAACCTGTTTTCTTTTTTTTTCGTATGTGTAGCTTCATTGGCAGTTTACAAGCATGAGGCTATTTCATTGGTTGTAAGTCAATTCAAAGCGATATTTATTTCCAGCATTTACGTATAGTCTCTCCTTTACTTCCGAATTCAGCTTAATACGCGGATTCCGGATGTATACGAAATGGAATATATCGATGTCCATTAGTGAATTTACGTATAATTCTGCTTTTCTAACTAAGAGCAATGTACAAAAGATATTTCGTACTTATTCGCTGGAATCTAGCATTAACATATTACGCTTCAATGAGATGCAGATTTTCATTTAGCTAACGCGCATCGGAAATAAATGATGGAGAGGATTTAAAGCACGAGATGAAGTTGAGCCATGAGATGCTTCATATTTCGTCGAGGCAATATTATAGTACCAGAGTCACCAAGGCCTTTCCTTTTTTACATAATTAAGGCTATCAAGTATTTTTAAAAGGGATGAGCCTTAATTAAAAGTGTGGGTAAGGGCGGCCGCTTGAATTATGGAGGAAAATCTGTGAGGGAAAAAGGAGAAGGATGGAGCGCACCGGAGCTTAATGAAAAGCGAATGCCAAAGTAGGCTAATCTTCGTAATCTTCGTTGGAGGCGCTTCGACAAGAGAGGGGTGATGGTCAATAATCAAGCGAGCCCGTCAACTGGACTTTATCGAGCGGGAGATAGAGATAGAGAGAGGGGGGAGAGACGTGAGGGGCGGGAGAGGGCAGGAATAGAGGGGGAGGAATCGGGCCGGTGGTAATGACAAGCGCCGATAATTTGCGCGCCCGATCATCGTCCGGAAGAAAAAAACGAGAAGCAGTAAACAGGTGCATAAATGGATATCATCCTCTACCGTCCCGTGTCTCACTTTCACTGGGTCGCACACGTGACCAGTATCGGTATCCACCCTCCGTTACCTAACGGCCCGGGACGGCGGGGATGAGCTTGTCTTGAGGAACCGCGGATTCACCCGAAGTTTTATTACGCCCCCGGGGATTCTGACATACCCCACTCCTCCCATCCGCGCTACTCGCTATCCTCAACATTGACAGAATCCTCTTGTTACAGGTACATACGTGTTTCTTCATCTTAACGTTGGGAGTTTCATTTCGGTTCATATCATTCAGATTTTCTTTGCTAAACACTTTTCCGATTCCTACTACCTCGCCATTTACGAAACTCGGTATGTGTACCTCCAAATACTTCCTTGTATACTTACGTATGTATACTTAATAAAAATATGCATGTAACGGACATCCAGTAAACATTTAATAGGCTTGTAACTGAAAGTCTGTAACTGACACCGGATCCTGACTCGCTAGATATTTAATGTATGATGTACGTCTTAAATTTAAATATATGATTGAAAGTAAACGTGTCTATCAAGAAGGACGATCTGACGAGAGTTAGAATAAACTAGTAATAAACTGGAATAATGATATTTAATTCGATTTTACGCACAGCTGAGTTCCTCTCTTTTCGTTCTACTTTTAGCAATTTGGCATTAAGTTGCACGTGACAAAGCTACGATGAAAGGCCCCTAAACAAGTGGAGCTTAATCGAATGGAAAATTAATGTATGAAAGACTCGGTGTGCGGCTACAAGTTTATCGGCTACGGAGTAATGCTGATTTGTAAATTACGGGTGTATTATTATTAAAATTATGCATCTATCTACATAGTGAAACGTGACCAAGGTTTTTTTTTTTTCTTCAAGAAAGCGAAACGGTAATTGAAGAGGGGGGGGGCGCACGCTATTGCGTATGCATCCAACATAATCAAGTGCAGGAGAGTAGTATATAAGCAATTCCGACAGAACCAAACACGCTTAATCAATCAGTAGCTATTCATTGTCTGCCATCCATCTTTTAATCTGAAAATAGTTGGTCATTTATATTCTACTTTCAACAGACTCTGGAATATTACGGAATAATGGTCAAGTATTTCATGAAATATACTTTGTGTATAATTTAGGTTCCCGGTAGCGAGCTCAGACTATTTGTGAGCACTTATAAATCCTTTTGAATTTCAGTAACTGATAATAATGATCTATTAAGTAAAGCTTTAGATTGTGGAAAGTAGGTGACTTGAGTAAATAAAGAAATAAAATGGCCATTGTGTTGAAAGGACCGAATCACCATTGGAACTCCATCCTGGAACTCTACTCCGTTATAATAAGTCCATATGGACATCAGTGTTCATGCGCAGAGAGAAGCCGAGGTGTTTCCCTCCTGTCAGCCGCCAAAAATCTCATAAAATCAGGTGATCGGATCGGAATATTTAATTCTAACGGCTCGCTCACCGCTCGAGACGGTGAATGTAAGACACGAAAAAGGACGGAACGGTGACTCGGGTCCGAGCCAGACGGCGCGACGCCAAAGTCAAAAAGGTCCTCGGAATCCAGTTCCTGTCCCCGTTGTGCATCCCCCTCCCTCTCGACAGCCGCGATCTATACACGTACACAAGACCGATCGCGTCTCATTACAAGACCCGATAGCACCGCTGTAAAGAGTCTTCTCACCGCTCATCCTAACCGTGCGACTCACGCCTCGGGCACCGAGAGTCCGCCTTCCTGATCGCTCACGAATTTTCAGGGAATGATGAAGAATGACCGCTTTTATTACACATCAGGGTCCGAGACTCGGATACTCACGCGCTCGGTAGGAGTAGCGACGGGGGCATAAGGAGGGGGAGGAGGAGTAGGAGGCGTAGCGATGACTCCGGCGGTAGGGAGAGCAGCAGCAGTCGGTCCGCTAAAAATATCGGCGCTCTAGGCTATTCTCGACACCGGCGAACGCGTTCCCGTTCGAGTCCCTTGACGTATTGAAAATCCACGAAAGCAACGGTCTCGCGCGCCAGTTGCGGCGTCTTCCGAAGCCCGCGGATGAGCCGACGGCCAAGTGACAGAAGAAAGCGTTCTCGGAGAATTTCAGTAATGACTTGGTGACGCGAGAGCCATAAATATTACCACTACTCCCTTTAAGATTACGAATAAGCCGCTAAATTCTCCGCTGACTCTAATAACATGGGAAATTGAGTTTCGATGGACCGGCCAAAGGGTTCACCCCGCCTCTTGACAAATCGAACCGTCGCCCCCCCCCCCAATAACCCTCTCCGCCGCTCGTCAAAAATATAGCGTTGCTATATTACCGGTCCTACCGGTCAATGATCCCTCTATGCATTATTCATAATTTACGTGCAATGTTCGAGAACGGACCGTTGCGCGACCGATCCGACTGGCCGATCTTTTACCTTCCGCACTCCACTGCGCTCATTAATAATAACCTCCCCCCACGCCCTTCTCCCATGGTAATGCACTGTTTACCGTTGCTTCACTTTAACATATGACATATCTTTATTATTCCACTAATAATATTCTTAATTACGCTCGAAAATTATGGCTCGGGGCTCTTTTGTTACTTAATTGCAATACTTATAATATTAGAGAGTTTAATGCTCGTAGACAAAACAAAGTTACTTCTTGACAGTTGGACGTCAGATTAAGCTACAGTTTATTTGAGAATTAATAGGTAAATAAGTGTTATAGAAGCTATTACATCAACAATTGAATTAGGGTATTTCCCGTATTTATCGTATTTAAAAATAAAATTATTAATAATGATCACTAATGATCATTTACCTCCCTATACGTTTACGTGACTAAAGGAATTTCAAGTTCAATTTACGTATTCGTGAAGTGATTTCACAAATGGACTAACAATGTACGTGACACTCAGTTCCCGTCATTTTCAGACGAGCTTTCAAACTTATTTTTTAACTAATGATTCGTCATTTATAAAATTTACATTCTAACGAGTAGGGCAACAAGTACGATAGTTAGCTTTAAATGTTGATAAATAGAAGGAGAGATGTATGTGTTGTCATCTGGAAAGCATAATTTATTAGTTGGAGGCAAGAGCGAAAGCTTTGAAATAGCAGAAGGTCCAATGGGTGCAATCGATAGTTTATTTAATGAAATATGCTCGAGGTGACGTCTAGAGTATAAGAAGACAGGGCTGAGAAGAAGGTCAATCTAACTAAGTACAGAAAAATTTTGTTAGCTAAACAAAGGTATTTTTCCACATTGACCATAATTACTAGATTAAATAAAGCTTTGGAAGGCGTGGTTTAAGATAGCGATAGGCTAGTGGGTTGGTGAGCTGGGTCAGATGGAGCTAGGAAGGGAACTTCACCCTTGAGAGCTAGAATCTTTGCATAGCGTACGCCCGGGTCGTGTAAGAAGGAGTTCTTACGTGCCCACGAGCTCACTGAGTGCGTATTAACGTCGTCGAGTCATAGTACTGAAATTACGTCTGATATACGTCTCGACCAAGGCCAGCGCGATAAAGCCACTGCGCACACAAGAGCGCTACAGCAAACGCGAGAGAAGTGGTAAGGTGGGGTGGGGTGGGGGGACGCGCCACAGGCGTTTCCTCCTTTGCCGCTCGTTTCTCATTTTTCTTACTCCTCTTCGGCGCCGTCGGTTGTCGTGGTCTTCGTCTTCGTCGTCGTCGTCGTCGTCGTCGTCCTCGTCGTCGTGGTTGTGGTTGGGATCGTGGTCGTGGTCGTGGTCGTGGTCGTGGTCGTGGTCGTGGTCGCTGTCACTCTCTCTGTCTCACTCATTCACACACACACACACACACACACAGACACACACACACACTTTCTAGTACTATCTCAAAGCTTTTCTACAGAATTCCCGCGGGTATTCGCAGCCCGTTAAGATGACTAGTTTTCGGCGCACCATTTGGAACACACGCGCGCGCAACTCCGCGCTCGCATGGAAATTGAATGTCAGAGACCGAGAACGCATGCACCATGTGCCATGAATTAACCATGATATTTAAGGATCCCTTTGTTTATCGTTGCTTCTTCTCGGTTAATGGTCGCCGCTATGTTAATTAGCCACTTAGAGTCTCGGACCCTCAAGAGTCACGTTATTCGAAATTCCCTTGAATTTCAAACTTATACGACCTGCAATCGCCCTGAGATTACGTCAGTCCCCTTCCTTCATACGATTCCGCTATATTTATTTTCTTTTTATTTGTAACATAAACGAATTATGTTACTTCAGTGTTTTGAAGCTCATTTTACAAAATCTGAATGCTGCCAGAGTAGCATTTTATTAATAATTTCCTTACTATCTGCCACTTTCTTCCATATTATAGTCAATTGCCCCTTATATTGAATTTGCCGATCGTATAAATGCTATGAAAAATTTATCCGTTAGATAATTTTTATTCTTAATTTTTATCGCAATCGGCAGTTACTGCTCATAATGAATAACTTATCATAAGTAAAAAAAGAAATAATAATAATAGTAATATTAATAACAACAATAATAATAATAATAATAATAACAAGAAGAAAGGTAATAATAATAATAATAATAATAATAATAATAAGAAGAAGAAGAAGAAGAAGAAGAAGTAGAAGAAGAAGAAGAAGTTGAAGAATAAGAATGTGCACACGGTATCTCGTGTCTTGTAAAACGTTCAAGTAGATGGAGTAGTTGGACGCCCTGGTACGATCAATCACAACATAGGACATGGGCTGAATAAAGCCCTTTTTGTCTGGTTATATTGAAAAAAAGACGTGTTTACGAGATTCAGAACAGAATTTAAGTCTTTGACTCGGCCGGCTCGAGCCCTCGTTACTTATTTATACAACCAATAGACGTGATTTCATATTAACATCTAAAGCTATAACTGCACCTATAGCTTCTGTCGCGACAAGCTTATATACATTTTCAATAGCTCAATCGACAGGAGACAAAGACGTTGCAAGCACTTATTCATTTTTCCAAGACTTTAGAAAAGCTTTTATTTTAACATCCCATGCTCACGCAAACTAACTTAAGAACAATATACAGATTCTGCATCTTTCTTTATCAACATCTTTCTTTTTTTTCCACATTTTAACGCTACCGCCATCTCTTACATTACTCACGAATTTCCTCTTCATTTTTCTCCGTACGGAGAAACTTACTTTTACGTAGACTTTTAAAAATTTCGATATTTCTCACTAATACGTGCATACGCTTTCCTACATTCGTTACTGGAGCTCCATTTACTGCGATCTACACAAAGGAAAATATTGATGTTTTTTATCAACGTGCGGCCAATAATTATTGGCCATTTCCAGTATGGAACAAAGGTACTTCGATTCTTATTCTTAATGATTCTCGTCCATAGATTTCGTAATTAGTCATTCATTAAGGCCTTATAATAATGTCATAAACATTAAACTGTTACATGGTAAATGTTAACTATTTTCTAATTCTAAATCAAGGAATCTTATAAAAAGTTAATATAATAATTCCATTTACGGCGTTAATTGAGTCTGTAAAATTAAAATTATTAAAAACTTGTTCGTTACGTAATAGTATTTTTACTCCAAAGTAGTATAACAGCATAGCCTAATGACATCATGTAACGATATCACGTAAGATATATGCAATTGAAAACAATAATTTAATTCAACCATCTAAGATATCTATAGTCATCCATTTTACATTTACATTAAAAATGTTCAAGTAATAGAAACTATTAAGATAATATTTTCTTTCCGAAGAATTTATTTATTTTTTTTTATTCGAAATTTCTAGACAATAAAAAAAATATCACATTAAAAGTATATTCCATTCTTTGCATAATATTTAAAATCTAAGTTACAAATAAGGTTTTAACTGTAAACATGTTCAATGTTTCTCTTATTTAATATAAATGAGCGAAAATATTTTACTATCAAAAGTATCTTTAAACATAAAGCTACATTTATAAAAAAATTGTATTTATTAAATATAATTATGTAACATGAAAGCAAGCAGAATTAATTTAATTTTATTCTTATTTTTAAATGAGGCTTAAAATTAATACCTAAAATAATGATTGTAATAGTTTAACGATACAGATTTATATTTAAGATAAAATATTACTATTTGAATTTATTGTAAATTTTAATACAATAAACCAAAAAATATTCGTACATACGTATAATGATAAACTAAATATTGGGAAATGATTTTATGAATGATAAAATATTGAATTAAAAGAATTAAAAGAACTTTGAAGTCCAATTATGTTTGTATACATTATAGCTATACAGATGCTTTTACATAAAAATAAGTGTGTCTAGCGTCAGAGCTGTGCTACATTATATGTAGCTGAATAATATATTAAGAAAGAGTTACGTAAGTAGTTGAGAGGGAAAGCACAAGGTTATCCTCCCGCTAATACATAAATTCGACAAGTATCATTTTGCAGATGGAAATAAACGTAGTGACAATTACGAAATTGAAGGAGGGACTTTTATGAAGAAGTTTTTACTTTTACTAAAAGATATAGCAGGCCGTGTGCGGAGAAAAAGCCACGCGCTTCTACGAGGCTCATATTTCCGCGATAAAGCCAAGGAAATATAAAACTCACCGCAAAGTGGATTTAGGCAAGTTTGTCGCAACACCCCTTTCCATCCCTCCTGACACTTCCGGACGCTAAACTCATCAGACGTTAGATTAAGCGGCTTACAGTAATTTTACTTCTGGCTTAATATGATGAACTAACACGCCCCTCATCTGGTGCGCACACGTCCGCCTATGCATGTGCGCCTATGCATGTGCGCCGACGAACCCCTGCCCAAGTCTTCATAGCCCGTACTAAATAGTTAGTGCAAAATACCACTTACGGTATTACATAAATTTCATGTAATCTTATTTTAAGCCATGGCACGTTTCATTAATTATCAATACTACCTCCTGACATCCTTAACGCTGGCAGTTATTTTTAAAATTCTACTCCGACACACGTCTCACACACTCGTTTTACATTTACATCCAAATAACTTGACAAACTTTTTATTTTAAATGCGCAAGGTCTTTAATTTGATTCAAAGTGCAAAAATTCCAAAAAAAAAAAAAAATTCTTGCTTATAAATTACAGGGCAAGGAACAGGATCGGATTACCTTAAATAGAATAATAATGAAAGTATACACTTTATTCCCTTGGCAAAGTGCAACAGTTTTCGAATGCAGCCTATAGGTGAGCACGTGGGTAGAATTGGAGGAGCGGGAGACTCTAGAATGAGTGAAATTCGCGCGGGCAGATTGAATATACCGAGAGTCGTACAGTTAAATGAAAGAAAATCTGAAATCGGCTTTCGTCTTATGTCACCCTGGGCGCCCATTTCTTTATTTCGACTCCTCGTTCATTTGCCAGGGTGCTTAGCAATGTATCTGGCAATACACGGGAGAGTCGGGCCATAATGGCTATCCGTGCCTTGCCCTTTCCCAACAAACTAAGTAGATTACTCAACAAGTGGCAGCGAAATCCTGGTCGCTCGAAAACAGTGGTAATTTTAGCGTCGATATCAACACCTAGTCCAAGTACTCGGCTCTACCTGACTGCTCTTCCCGACTGCTCCAGCCACCCCTGCCTCGATATCCCGCGCCCTTAAGCAGCGCAAAGTTTTAGATTATACTATCGAAATTATTATCGATCGGAATTAGTCATTCAACGGAATTAATGTTTCTATTATTTGCAAAAGTGCTAAGCATTTCATGTAAAAACAGCTGTTCCATAAAAGACGATAAAATCCAATCTACGAGGCATGCTTTAGACTATTTATATGCCAAGCAATTATTTCTATAGATCATATGCATTACAGAACTGTTACTTTGCATGATTCTTAGATGATGGATGACATTTTATCCACCGTAGGTTAATGCGTATTCAAAGCAAAGTACATATGCATTTACGAATTTTCCTGGATTATCGATAAAATTAATATTCATTATGCCGGAAAGCTTAGCTTCCCTCCTGCTGTGCAATGATTTGTCGGCTCATTTCGAAAGCTAATATTGAAAAGTTAAATAAAAGTAAGATATACGTAAACCGTATAAACGATCTGGAGATATCGCGGAGACATAAAAATATAATGTACGCATAAAAAAATGATGTGTATAAGAAGGAGAAAGGAAGGAGAAAGGAAGAGTAGCGGGTGGGTAGGTCCAGGTCCCTTAGATATAAATAAAAATATATTTCTAGAATTTCCGTGGTCTCCTTACTGCTGGCGGATAATAAATTGATAAAAATAAAGGCGAAGACATGGGGAAGTGGGAAGTAGGAAGTAGGAAGTAGGAAGTAGGAAGTAGGAAGATGTTTTTAGTCGTTATTCAATTCCTTCTATTTCGTCGCTCATCTGCGCTAAAAGTGAAAAGCGTTGTCAAGTTGGTATCAAGAAGTCGGTATCGGCACGTCATTTGTAAATAACGGCTTGTCCTTGCAGCAGTGCACAAATAGTGCAGCAATTCGAATAACCTAACAGGGATTTACTACAAGCAGCAATGCTCCTAGTGCATCCGCGTTATTTTCGTGTCCAGATGCATATAACTTGTAATTTTATTCCCCTCGCGATTTAATTAAAATTTAACCTTTTTTTTTTTTTTTTCTTTTAACTTTTCATGAAAATGTTAAATAAAAAATAGAGAAATTCCTTTGAATTCGAAGGTTTGTAGAAGCAGCCGATCGTGCAGATACTTTTTGAATATATTGAGGACCTTCGTGAACATGACCATCCCGTTACATTTAAATTCAAAAGTAGTCAATAGTAAGTATGCATTTAACGCCTATGTTCAATAATTCAATAAAAATATTTCTCCGACTGGCTTTTTATTATTTCGATTCGAAATATTTTCGATACAACATTTTAAACAAATAATAAAGGTAAACAAGTGCATTGAGAAATTGAGAAATATTACGTGTAAGCCAGAGCCAGATAAACGGTCCGATTAATCGGTAATGGTAATTTACACCTCTTAAGGAATAAGTGTTTTCATTAACCTGACACTGAAAGAGAACGATAAAAAGGGTATGGAAACGTAAGTAAATAAGGTAGGTGATGGCTAAGACATATAGATATATTTGCATGGTGTGAAGCAAGGGAGTAGATACGCTGCATACTTTGGTCCTGAAAAAATCATTCGTCAAAGTTTGTTGGCTCGCAGTGAGTCTCGAAAGGAGTCCTTTTCCTCGCCCCGCTATCTTGCCTGCTAATTCGGTGTGCTCATAGCCCTTCGCTGCCCCCTCCCCCTTCGCCCGCTCACACAATCCCGTCGCCGCGCTCTCTCACTCTCTCACTCTCGCTCGGCAACTCTTTTATTTATTAATCTACCTTTCTTTCCCCGAGCGATTTACCTTGGTCGCTTCATATTGTCATCACTTAGCCATCGCCGGAGGGCCTTCCCTTGTCGCGCGAACAACATTCGTCCCGATCATCCGAGTCTTTTTCTCAGTCCCCTCCCTACCTGTTCCTCATTGTCGTTTCACCATTTCTTTGTGCCTCTCCCCCTCTCACTCCACTCGAAATACGGGCTAGCTCCCATCCCAGTGGGTACCGCCACTGGACTCGCTCTCTCGGCCCTTAGTCTTCGTTTCTTTTATCTCATTCGCAACTCTAACGCCCCACCGACCCCCTCTTCTACTAACAAATCCATCCAGTGTGCATATTTATTTTTCTTCTTCATTTACGTCGGAATCGCTAGTTTAGCCCGCCCGATACATCCAAAGCCGTTATTATTTTCGATAACTTTCTTTCTTAACAACGTATCTCTTACTTTCATTGCAACTATTATTATTGTTATTGTTGTTTTTGTGGTCGTTGTCGTTTTTTTTTTTTTTTTTTTTTTTTTTTTTTTTTTTTTTTTTATTTTCTATTATTAGAATTAGTATTCTCTAAGCAATAGATATGGATTTTTAATTAAAAAAAAAAAAAATTCATTCCCAGTGTATACTGACTTTTTATCAAATTAAATACAAATAGCAGAGAAGTATTTAACATAAATAAAAGCTAACTTAATTCTATTTAAAATTTTTTTTGAAATATATGCTTTTAAAATAAATACTTTTGAACGTACAAAGTAGTTTATCTTTTATATTTTATAGTTTCCGATTAAATAAGCCATTGCGCTAAAAATATATTAAAGAATTTTAATTTCATACAGTATTATGCATAAGTTATTCAAAGAGTAAATTAATGAGCTTAATGAATTTTTAAAGAAATATAAAATTCCCGAGCGTTTTTTAACGCTCCACAAATCTTTTCTTAGTAGAATTTATTTTTTCCTCTCTTTTTATTTCAATATTATCTTCAAATATGTCCAAACTATAAACACAGCATTACTTTTAACACGGGACCGCGAGGAAATGTAAATAAGCTAACGCTCTATGACAAAGAAAGAGATAGAGTGTGACGGTCGGGGAAGGGAGAGAGAGCGAGAGAGAGCGAGAGAGAGAGAGAGAGAGAGAGAGAGAGAGAGCAGACGAACGTCGAGGAGGCGAGTGACAGTAAAAGACATTTACGGGTGAATGACCAGCGGCGAATAAGTAAGAACAAACCACTATGGGGGAAAAATGTATTTATTTACAGAGATAAATTAAGTGTCAATTTTAGCACTCGGTTACAGTTTCAATTTTCTGACACTTGTAAATTAAATTATCGGACAAAACTGTAATAAATCCAGTTATAAGATAAAAAAAGTTTTGCAGAAACATGAATTCTTAATATTTTCTGAACTCATAATGAAGTAAATCACTTGAATAATTTATTTAGTCTATTCTATGACAGAAACTTACGTTTTAAGTACATACGCGATTGCAACGCATCCAGAGGTACTTATCAACTTTCATACGTCTAATTCAAAATGATACTCGGCGCTTTCAGATCTGACAAAAGTTATCAAGTACTTCAATTATCCATTTATCGAATGGACTAGATAATTAACCTCGCTCGGCGGTCCTGAGCTTCATGTATCCACCAAATTCAAAATCTAATATTATCGCATCTTCAAAGCACTACGAGACAAGTATTAACATCAATATCTCCAAAGGCATCAACTGGATCGATAACAATAATATCGCTACCGATAGTAATAACAACAACAACTACAAATGTAATAATAATAAGAATAATGGCAACAGTAATAATAGTAGTAGCAGTTTTAATATTGATAAGTAGCAATAATACTACTACTACTACTACTACTACTACTACTACTACTACTACTACTACTACTACTACTACTACTAATAATAATAATAATAATAATAATAATAATAATAATAATAATAATAATAATAATAATAATGTTGGAGAAGAAGAACTGCTATTAATGAGTGTGTTAATTGTAATGAGCGCAGTAGAACTCGTTCGGTGAACACAGAATGATCACGGTTCGTTTACTCCTTACCTCTGCCGATAAGGAGTGTTCACTCCAGAAGCGACATTACATGCCGGACACTCGTCGCTTGCGCGATTTGAGACGTGCAAATTCGTCCAGGCCAGTCTGACGATGCTACCAGGGCTCAGAGAGAGGGAGAGGGAGTGGGTGAGGGAGAGGGAGAGGGAGAGGGAGAGAGAGCGACCGTCACGCCCCCACGTCACGACTAATCTGTAAAATATTTGGCTCTTGCAATAGTCATAAAGCGACGAGACATTAGCCGGATGATCAACTTGTGGTTTTAAACCAAGTGCGCACTCTAAATCTTCCCAAATGAATAATTATCATTCTAATCGAAATCGTACGAGAGAGAGAGAGAGAGAGAGAGAGAGAGAGAGAGAGAGAGAGAACGGAGAGCGTCGGGACCAATTAAAGGAAACACGCCCACCCTCAACGTTCGTTAGCGGCGGCTCGAGTACTCGGACTTGGTTCGATGAGGCTGGTTACCCCTCTCAATAATAATGCGTCCCCGTGCAACAATTAGTCGTTAAGGAGAAGAATAGAAGAGGACATTTTCGCTTCTCGTGCGAGAAGACTATAAGAATGCTTAATTTCTATGATGCTCGTAAGCCGCTCTTTAGAGGGAAATTCCGAGAAAGTTGAAAAAGTATAAAAATACGAGAGAGAAGGAAAGGAAAATAAGAAGAAGAAGAAGAAGAAGAAGAAGAAGAAGAGTAAAAAGAGGAAAAATAAAAAGAATAAGAAGAAGAGGAAGAGGAAAGGTTGTTAAGGGTGGTTGTTAAAGTAATTTGAGATATAATATAATTTCCCGTAGTATGTTGCTTCGCCGATCCATTGGCTTTTATTTGTTCGGCTCGCCTTCGCACCGCTCGCGACATCCAACGTCGTGCACCTAACGATAAATATGTCATTAAAGCGACTGGCCTGGCGCACTCGCGCACTTCTTCTTACGTATAATTTACCTTCCTCCCCGGTCCCCGGTCTGTTCGTATTCTGATTTTCGTATTTCGTTCGACGGGCGAGCGGGAGGAGGGTGGGCGGCGAGGACACGACCGCCCCAAGATATATTTTCCTAAAGCGCTGAAATATAAATCGGCAGGAAAAACTCGGCCGCGGATAAACGACTGTACGGCGATACCACTTGCTTGACTTCCGGGAATCGATTGTCTCCCGAGTTTTATTATTGTTTATTTCTCTCTACTGAAAAAGTCTTCGCCTTACTCTCGACTGCGAGCAGGGAATTCCATTGGTGTCCTGATATCGATGTCTCCCTCCCCGTCTCCCTCCTCATCGCCCTCTCCCTTCCCATAATCCCCCCCCCGTCTCACTCCCCATCTCACTCCCCATCTCCCTCATCCCACGACCACCCACCCAGCCCACTCGGTCCCCGACGACCCGGCGGGGTCGCGGCGGCCCAGCCTTCGCTGCTTCAAATATTTATAGCCACGAACTATATAATTAGATGCCGCTCGAATATAACTAAAGCGAGTATTGGCTCAGCTGAGAGTATGGGGGGAAACAAAAAAATTGCGAGCATAATTAATTATAATGACGAAGTTACAGCTGATCGTTGTAATGAACGGCGGACGACATCGGATCCGTCGTTTCCTGCTCAATCGGAGCTTTCGGATAGGGGACTTTAATTACAGATCTTCCAGCGTTCTATATAAATCCACGCATTGCGCGTCAATAATGTACGCGTTGCAAGTGCAGCTTAAAGGCACTGCCGGCTCTGGGAGCTTCCGCCGCGACAGAAAGTGAGCCGACGCACCGGGGGCCTTTTATTTTATTTTATGTGTCGACGACAGCGAGTCAAGTACACCAGGGTAAAGAGCAGCGGCCAGCGACTGGGCTAATGAGACTCGTCTGCGACGCCTCATCGCTCCGAGCGAAAAAAAAATACCCCCACACGATCGATAGACCACCTGGGGAGAAAGCGATCTCAAGGGCCGGGGAAAGCGGGTGAGTTTTATCCAGGAATATTCGGTACCCGCGACCGTCGCAGAGACGATGCTTGAGCTGGACAACGAAACGGTACAGTCGTCCTCGGAAGTCGGAAGTTTCCTAGATTAAACTTGCCAAGTCTGTACTTCCATTGTCAACTACTGATTGACGGCTATAACTTTTATTATGATCCCAAGCATTACATAAGTAAAAAACTAATTTTACCGCAGTTTAGACCAATGCATGAATTAGATTATAAAAAATTCAACCGAATTAGTCCGAGAGAGGGAAGGAAATCTATTTTATTTATATACGTAAATCAATACGCACTTGGATTCTCTCTCTCTCTCTCTCTCTCTCTCTCTTTCTATAATATATATATATATATATTTATCTGGTATTCGAAGCTTTATATTCCTCTTCTAATCATTGTGAAGCGAACTCTTCAATTAGAATATTATTTTTCTATAATAATGTATTTATTTGCTTTTGAGGGAGGATAAATTCTGCAAACATTAGTAGATTTAGTACAGAGCCGTTAAATAAGCTATTAGGCAAATCTCTCCAAAAAGTCTCAGAAAGCTGTTTTACGATATCGATTACTTTTTTACGTACTATAATGTCCTTTATATTTACGTACGAGAACGATTGATTTTAAGTCTTGCTGTGTAAGCGGAGGCATATTGTCAAAAATTTCATTGTACCTATTACTGTATGTAAGCTTTTAATTGATCTGTACGTTTATACAGAATATGCAGGAGGACATATATTATCAAGATAGAGCAATAACGTTCATTTGACGCAGAAGTGAGAATGCGCATAATTTTAAAGTTAGCTTTATATAAAGTCATAAATTTTCATTTACCCACCCGTAACGTCCATAAAAATTTATATAGTCAAAAGATAATAGAAATGCTAAACGTCTAGCTACTTAACATCTTCCTACAACTTTTTTACGCAGGGATAAATTTTGTTTTTCCGCTTACGTAAGGGATCGATGTGTCGACAGTTTCCTTTTCTCTCATTTTTTTTGCCTCCTCCTTTTTTTTATGAATAACGTACCTCACCCCCGCGGGAAACAAAGTACCCCTCTGCCTAGCCGATAAGAAACCGATTTTCAAATTACGACTTTGGATGGGACATGCAAAAGGAAGAAAAGAAAGAAGAAGAAGAAGAAGAAGAAGAAGTCGAAGACGAGAGCCGAAGAAAAATAAAAAAATCATTCTCCCGCTTTGACGTCGTCGTAGCAAAGATAAAAAAGTCATTCGACCGATTTACCGTATATACCGTATATCTCGCACGTATGATGTACATACGCGAGCGATTAAGTGCACTTGTACATGTAGGGAAACGTCGACTCGTACGGAGACGTATGTGCATAAAGCATGAGGGGCGGGGGGGGCCACGGGTCTGTTAAAAGCGCAAGAGGTCGGGTTAGTAGGGTGTAAGGACGTGGCCGAGGGGAAGGAAGAACCGCGGAAGCGCGAGTGTAATCTTCGGACTGCTCGGAAGCAGCCCGAGGCACACTGCGATAAAAGGAAGGAGGAAACGCGTAAGTCGATGGCTCCCCCCCCCCGGTTTCCCGCGCTGAGGGAGGTGGAGCAAGATCGGCGTTTATACAACTAGACAGTAAAGACGGCGGGAACAGAGCGGCTGCTCCACCCCCCCCCCCATTCAATGCCGCAGGAAGGAAGGAGCAAAGCTGGACGGCCGGATGAAGAAAAAGCAAGACTTTGAGTGCTCTAGCAGCGATTTTATGCGTTTTATAGGAATTATTTTAAATTACTCGATGCTGGGCACATTTAATGGCCTCCGAAATCGCTTCTTACTGCAGAGGCGGACCGAATGGCGGGAATGCGTACGACATACATACCAAGCATCGCCTTCCCAGCCCACATTCACTGCGCACACAGGCACACTCACGCAAGAACGCACGTTTCTTTATTTGCTGATTACGCTCGTTCTCTATGTTTATTTACAAATTCGAGGTATAGAGACCAAATTAAATCTGTCTTCCTGCTCCACCACGGCCGTCTTTGTTCTATTACCTTCAGTACTCGTTGCAACATGTTACATGTTTTGCAATTGTCTTTCTCACGTGGCCCTCTACTTGCGTTGTGCGTAACTTTATCAACATTTAATGCATAATCAGAATAATAGGCACGGGTTATGCGAGACTTATGAATACGTATACGCATTAAGTAATCGATATTACATCCGCTGGCGTGCTTATAACTCTTCATATGCGTGCAATAAGCTGCAATTGCAAATTACGTATTGATACTTATCTTAAAGAGCTCTTACATTAATGTGCTTTAACTCTGAACTTATGAATTATGATAAAAGTTACACCATCCGGCAATTGCAAATTGTAAATTTACATGTATATGTTGATTCTAAGAGATATAATCTGTTAAACGGCAGAGAAAAATGAAATTCACTGATGATTTTACACTCTTCAAGTTGCCCCTAAAGCAGAACGTATTGCCGGCATTCAAATAACCTTCTTATAATTATTTTAATTTATCGCTATCGTTTATATACCCTCAAGGAGCATTTCTTCATTGTTTAATTTAACGTATTATACAAATATATGTAATAAAAAAATTCAAAGTAAGTACAAACATCATATAAGTTTTATGAGAAAAAATTAAGTAGAGTATTTTTAAGAAAATAATATTAAATTAATTTACCCGTTTCCCTTAGTACTGGTACAAAGATCCACGGCTAAAAGTTAATGCTACAAGCCACAATTATTTATTATATTACTGTTCTTATAATACGAAAGCAACTATTTCTTTCCATATTATTAGTTACATTTAATTAATTCAATGCTATTAGTTTCAATTATTAACTAACAGCTGAATCAATAAAATGAATTATTTATTAAATGAATAGATAAAGTGAAGAAAAAAATAGTAGATACGGATTCAGTGCGAAAGAGATGCATTTAAACGGAATGGAAAAAGGTCTTTGATGTAAATTGGTAAAAAAGCTAGATTAAAAGAGATGACACATGTATTTAATATTTAATACGAAGTTACTTAATATAAAGAGAAGAATACATTGGTTTACGATAATGGACATAGTAATTATTTAAAAGATTATGCTGTATACGAGAGGTAGCTTCTCTAATTCAATAAAAAGTAAAAACTTGCAGTGCAGTTGGAACAAATGTAATATAGCACTGATAAAGAATGCGATTTCGTTTATATAAATTATGGAAAATTACGGAATTATTCCATTTTCTTTCAAAAGAAGGACATTTTACAATACAAGGCAATTATCTAATATTATGCGACTCTTGCGTGTACAGCAGCTATTTACTTTCATTATAATTTGTATGTCTCTTAAGTATTTTCATTGTTACACAGCAATGAAACGGTATTATGCAGAGAAAAAAAATAATAATAAAAAAATAAAAACAGAAAGAGAGAGAGAGAGAGAGAGAGAGAGAGAGAGAGAAATAAAGAGAAAAAATGACGAAATAAAGAGAAAAAGGCCGACTGGGTTTGAAAAGCCTATAGAGCGCACTTCTGCTGGCCAGTGAAGCTCCTATAAAACGAACAAACATAAACGGAAGCTCTAAAACTGAAAACCCACGAGGCGCCTTGTAACAGAAGCGCAGATAGCGTCATTCTGTGGTCGGTTCATTGCTGAACTCTTACTATACTACTATTGCTGATCCACAGCAACCTTTCAGCACCCGTGAGATGGGTCTACGTCACCTTCGTAAACAAAATCAGAGAAGCAGAGGCCGAGCCAGTGAAATAGAGATGCAGCGCGCGCGCTCGCCCGCGCGTGCGATCGTAAGTGAGAGAGAGAGAAAGAGAGAGAGAGAGAGAGAGAGAGAGAGACAGAGAGAGAGAGACAGACAGAGAGAGCGATAAAGTAGGGAGGGATGAAAGGAGGAGAGCATTGCCGCATACCTTTTTCCCCTATAAATAAATACAATGTGATACTGCAAACTCGGACCGATGAGATGCCTGCAAAGAATGGTTATAGCTTTGTGACACTGTCCCTAGGACACTCGACGAAATCTCCTGTCATTACGCAGCAACATTATTTTTATATTTGTCTGACTATGAATGATGAAATCCCACTTGGCCTTTGACCCCGTATTACGAATTCTGGACACCGTAATTTCACCGCTCGGATGTTTCATTTCATGTGTGTTACACGTGCATACACGTATATTTTCAAGTCTACATCTATCTATGCCCCTCTCTCTGGTTTTTCATCACCTTCACTACTACAAAAGCTAAATTCTTAAATCAATGTCTCATCTGGATCATTTTAAACGCTATTGTAATTAATCTTGCCATACAGTCATCTATCTATTAATACTTAAGTATATAATTAGTAAGCATATATAAACAGGGCTATAAATTAAGAGGCATAAGTTCTCTCTCGTTATTAATTCTATATACTTCTTAATTGGAGGTTTTAATATTTATCATTAATTTTCAACGCATTTGGTAATATAAATCTGTTTCCTTTGAAAGTAGCGAATTATATATCTATGCACTTCTTATCTGCAATATAACTCTATTTCAACTGCATATATTTCTTCCTGTCATTACGTTTCCTGTGCTCATGTGCCGATGAACAAAAGCTTATTGTACCATAAAAATACAACATTTCTCTTAATTAAGCAGCCAATGGAGACTTAGAGAGAATCAGCAGGTATGGCCGCGGTATTTCGCGTTCAACCAATACAAATTTAATGAGCCTTACCCAAGTGACGTTAAAGTCGTATAATATATGCTAGTCGTCCTTCTTTACTCTCTCTCTCTCTCTCTCTCTCTCTCTCTCTCTCTCTGTCACTCTCTCTCTCTCTCTCTTTCTCTTGGCGTGCAAGACTATTTCAGTCCATTACATCCTTTTGACGAGTTCAGGGTACAAACGGGAGATGCAGCATAGCGAATACATTTACATAAGGAAATTCACTAACCCCCAAAATTGTACATAAATTAATCATTTAAATTATGAACTTGTATTCTTTATTTATTGGTTATTTAAAGCTCGAGGAATAAGAAAAGATAAATAGTATTTAGGAATTAGCACTTAGTTTAAGAAATAGAAAGAATGCAGACTACGAGGTGGGGAAGTAGCCGGAACTTCCATGGACGGAGACGATCCTTATCATAAAGGGGCGTACGAAAGATGTTTGTGTAACGTTGGATGAAGAGCGTCCTAGAACGCTGCGTAATCTCAAATAACTTCCGACAGACGGTCTACGCGTAAGCGTGCACGTAACGGCGATGGAGAACACCTTGTCGCGAGAGCCTATAATTCATGCTATCGAGTTGTGCCCCTGGCATGAACGGTACCCGTCGCCGTTGATACATTTATCTTCGGAGTCGCGCATCGGCCAAACTTTCTGACCCCCGCTGACGTTACTCCGTTTCTCCAGGCGTACGTGCGTGCGTGCATGCGTGCGTGCGTGCGTGCGTGCTTGTAACCGTAAGATGGCCGTTGCGAGAGAGGAGGCGAGGGAGGACGCGTCGTGCTTCCAACAAACAACGAGTCGAACACGTGTGAGTGGCGTGAAGGGGCCGAGTGGGATGGAAGATTTGCCGACTTGAAGTTGCAAGTGCGCTGCATCGGCAAGGTGGCGCGGAGAGCGCGGAGGTTGGGGGGGGGGGTATGGAGAAGTGCGCGCAATAGTCAGACATGGGAACGGGAGCGAGAGAGCGCAAAGGGGGAACGACATCTGGTGCGACTAGAAGCCGGTGACACACGGGTGCGCACGCTGGGACGGGTCGAGATAAATGCAAAAAGTGCGCGGAAAAAGAAGAACGGGGTGAAGAACCGTTAAACGCACGCACGATTCCGTAAGTGAGCCTCCACTGATGCCCAGTCTATATTTGAGTACCTTTTCCGAGGACCTCCGACTTGTAATAAGTCAATTGTTTTGCGAGCTTCGCTGCTGCTTTTAGAAAGACCGCCATCCCCACTACTCCCTAATACATGATCTCTCTCTCTCTCTCTCTCTCTCTCTCTCTCTCTCTCTCTCTATCTATCTATCTATCTCTATCTCTATCTCTATCTCTATCTCTACTCTCGAAAATTCGCATAAATTAGCCAAACATTTTTCTCGACCCCTCCACCTACACTTATTTAACTACTCAATATACGGAAGCTCAGCGTTCATTAACCTTATCTCTACTAATATATACGTTTCATTCGATGTGCTATTATTATCCATTAAAGTCAATAATATTATTGATCGATATCAAATTTTACCTATCTATATACGAAACCTGTCTTACTAGCTTATTATGTCTTTTCCAATTTTTACGCTTCTTTAATATTTCAAACAACTTTACTAAATGTTTACAAAATTTATGACCGAATGTAAAATAAATATTTTTATGAACATATATATTAAGCAGATGTTTCAAATTTGTTATAATTTATTTAATACAACATTTAATATTCAAATATTATTAAAAGTCATAAAAATACGAAAATTTATTGTAATTTTTATTTTTAAAAATATGCCTTAATTTATGACAATATATGTAATACACATAACAGAAGATATATGACAATAAATAAAGTGTATATTTAAAAAAAAAAACAATTTTTCTATCTAGTTGGAAATAATATAAACATTTACTACAGTATACTAAAATTCATTCGTAAATTTATTAGATTTCTTCATTATAGACGAAAAATAGATTGCAAATAGAATAGCTAAAAAATTATTTTGGCAATAGATTATTTTAAATATATAATTTGAAAATAATATGACAGATATTAAACATAATTGTTACGATTTTCATACCCCATAATTTTTATTAATTTGTTTTCTTGAAAATTATAAGAAAGTTTCATTATTTACAAAAAATATATAAATATAGTAAATCTCATATATTTTGTTTATTCATTTATTAATTATGAATAATACAACAACATTATTTAAATAATAAATATATGTTAATAAATATTTCATACTAATCTAAAATTTCTTTGTTTATAGATTATTGAGATTTTACTATCGTTTATAAGCTGTTTAACCTAACTTCGTAAATGAAAAACCAAGTTTTATTATAATTATTACGCCCTAACGCAGATGGATTAGTGATAGCATTGGAAGCATACAAACCTAGACATGCACATTCCAAAATATTGACACAACATTAGATTATAAAAATTATTTTAAAGATAAAGATGAAAGACCAAATATAAATAAAGTTAGAGGATTTGGTTCAGAGATAGGAATACAGAAAAAAAAATTATGCCTTTTACATATGCATGTGTATATCTTATATATGAATAGAGTAATGAGAAAAAATTATTTACGACGTTAGTTCGGGCTTATTAGATTAATGATATGTGATTAATTGGGAAATTAATATTGCTTTATACTTTGCTATCCTTACTTTTCTTTGCTTTACAGACAAGAAAAGTGAGATAAAATATACAATATTCATGCAATAATTGTATAATCAATGCAAAAAAGAGTAGGGAATGAAGGGAACGTAGGGGGAGGAGGACAAGAGTAGAATGGAAAGATAAAAAACTACAAGGTAATGCTTGTCTAAGTCAATTGCAGAAACTGAAAAAATATCAATTTGACACAACACATAAAAAATTTACGATATGCACTAATCGATGTAAATTTTATTTACATATATATATATATATCAACATAAGATTTAAATAATTAATACTGACTTATGAAAATCATTAATTATAATTATACAAAATATATATGTATATATATGTGTGTGTGTGTGTTGACACGGAAATTACACGATAAAAGCATTAGAATATATATTTGTAATTTATAAATAAATATTTTTAAATTTACATGCACATACATATATATACATAGTTATTTATATATATATATATATATATAACTTTGTACATTTGAAAAAACAACTTCTACTGAATATTTCTTAAAGTTTTCACATAATTTTTACATATTTATGAATATTTTCATACTCAACAAGAATTTATACATTGCCAATACATATTATACGTATTATTACGAATTTTAAGTGTTGTTTTAGTCTCTAATTTCATTTTATTATTACATAAAATTTTTAAATTAAAAAATTTTTAAAAGAAGAAATTATTTTGAAACACAAGTATTTTATAAAGATAACTAGAATTTTACGTGAGTTCATTTGATTTCCATAGATTTCTTTGATATATAGTAAAAGTTTCGTAAATGTCAGATTATTGTTATCTATAAAGAAAAAATGAAGTTAAGAATAAAAGCTTCAGACGTTAAAATCAAAGTTTCATTTCTAAACTTTCGTTGATTTAACATTTTCTTTAATTTATAGTATACTCGAGAACGTTTAATATAATTTTGTAACATTTTTATTTAAAAATTCGAATATAATGGTAAGAAATATCTTTTTCACTAACTTTATGAAGTAAATTGTCTAATAAAGTCACTTTAAAATAATAATAAGCTTTCTAGCTTATACTAGTTATTAGTCTCCTTCGTTCTAGTTAATATATTAAACATTTCCATACCGGGATATGAACTGATAAGAGCCAATTCAAACGGTTTCTTCCTTGTACAAAAATCAGTTAACTTCTAATTATACTTACAATTACATTAATTTTATTAAGCATTTAGATTTTTATTTTACATTGCATACTTAATTTCAATGTGTCCTTTCAGAAATTGTCATGTTTTTTAAATCGATAATTATAGGACAGCTACATTTCATTTCTACATACATTGATTTTATTTATGTACATCTCAATTATACAGATTTTTCATCATAAACATTAAATTAAAATTAATTTTAATTATCCACATATAGACACCATTTTAATTTAATTATATACTAATAACCTCAATTGTAATATTACAAAGTACATGAAAAGATGTACCTTATGAAATAAAAATTTTAATATTATAACGTATATTTATTTTAATCGTATTCATTATTGGTAAAAGGAACATATGTAATAAACGTATCGAAAATAAATATTTAATTGTAAAATGATCAATATACTGAATTAAATGAAATAGTTATAAATAAATTTTGTTAAATTTATAATTTAAATGATAATCCATAGGACTTTCAGTTTTATAGGGAATTAATATTGGAATTTCTTAAATTATTTAAGAATAATATTGTTATTTATACGAATACACATACGTAATATATTGATTTAGAGGAATCATAACCATACAATAAATTACAATTCATATCCAATACACGCATGAGATTTTACCAAGAATTTACCAATTACCAATCGCAACCGCTTACAATACGGTCACATGTTATATTAATAAATATATTTATTTTTGTTGTCGATTAAATTTTCATAGCATTCGAAATTGTGTAACCGACCGATTAATAAGTTGTCTTGATGCAAGAACTAAAACAATAATGGACAAAATAAAGCTTTGGTTTTACTTATTGATAGTCTTGAATTACAGTACAATGGCCGATTGAACAATTATAAAGCTACTTTTTTCTTTGATATTAAGAATTATTGACTTTATTTTTCTATACTTAGTCTGCTTGATTTCATCTCAAGGTATGAGTGTTTTATAAGTTATATTTATACTAAAGTTATACTATCTGCCTAATCATAATAAAACAGCTAACTTCCAATAAAACTTCTTTCTGAAGAAATTAACATGAGAGTAGAGTGAACGAATGAACAGGTCAGTGAATGTAAATATAAAATAAATTGTACAATTAAAAATGATAGAATTTTTACGATTAAAAATTTCTGTATAAGCAGGCACACGCATGCATACATTTATATCTATAATAAAGGAACGGGTTAAATTTTCGAAAATTTATTATCGCAATATTGAAAGGAACGTCGCGGGATATGTTTCGCGGTTAATTTAGCAAACAAATAAGTAAAACGGTCAAAACACACTTCTCCGAGAAAATTGATGTGATATTCCAAGACGTGGCATGATAATCGGGCAAAGCCCAACCATAAATATTTGCTCGCCGTAGTTTTCGCAAGACTTACTTACTTGACCTCCGAGCGCTCTCACTTCTTTTCATTTCATTCATGCACTTGAGTACAAAATTTTCACCTGACTGTCTTGGCTTAGCACATGTGCCCTCAAGCAACCAGAGCGATAGAGCGCGAGAGTGAGGGGAACGGGGATGGAGGAGGAGGGATAGGAAGGGAGGGAGATAGCGCGTAATCTATCTTTGTTAGCGAGTCTCTTTTGCTCAGAGGCATTCGTTTTACACGATTGTTTAGCGGAATGAGCCGAGCGGGAATATCGGGAGCGACGGCAGCCGGTGGTCGTACGTTGACCCCGGAGCCGCGTTAACAAATATCGCCTGCCTTAACAAGTGGTACATCGCGCCGGAGGCTGAGCATCAGCTCACCTACGTTTCGAGCGAATTAGGCGCCCCTTTCGACCTACTTGCCCAATTAACGTCCCCTGGCCTCCGCGCTTACGGGAAAGGGTAATATAGGTGGGGGAAATTATACAGTGAGAGAGAAGTGGCAATGGAGGTGGAAGAAGTAGTCAAACAGAACGAGGAAGGGAAGAGAAAAAACCTCGCCTGGCCGATTCTTTCGAGGCCTGACTGACTTCCTTCCTTCGAAGCAACGCTACAACTTTCTGATGAAATAACCTGCTGCTGCTGCTGCTGCTGCTGCACTCGAAAGTGTGCGAGACGAACTGCAATAAAAATGAAACTGAACGAACAGGAGTAGGAGGGAGAGAGAGAGAGAGAGAGAGAAGGGATGCAAATGCTCAGGACTGTATAGAGTAGGGATTATCACTCAAATTTGACCACTACTGAACACGCTTGCTATACATACATTTGAAACCATTTTATGAAATATCAGCTGATGGAGTCTGAATTGCTCTTTATTCGAGTGATTCTCATGAATACCACGTGAATCACAAGAAGGAACATTCTTTCTACATCAGGAGCTACTTACTCGATAATTTGTTAACATGTACGAAAATTGTGCATGTGCAGTTACTTCTCGCGATTCCAGATTCCTTAAGCGAATTTCATCCGAGCGGTAAGGAATTACCAAATCTAATTAATGATTAAGAGCATAAAAGAGCATAAAAGTAACGACGATCCTTTGAGGATGAAAAGTAAAGTTGAGCGATTAGTAATTTCAGTCCGTGATTTTTGGAGATGAACGAGTCCGGATATTGAAAGCCTCAAGCCTACAGCGACATCCAGCATGCTTTTGGTAAATACTAAAATTGCATATGCATAGTAGGTAAATTACACATGCATAAGTACCTGTTGATAATAGTAGAGGAATTTCCGATGTGCGTCGGGGAAGTGTCTCGAAATATATAAATAAACAGACTATTGAGCCTCGTGACGAAATCGGGGGGGAAAACGCCGGTTTTTACATTATTACACATCCCCTTTCGAATTTTCTTCCTAGTAAATAATTTTACTACGAAAGAATTATTTTCAATGTAGGATTAGTTGAATTAGGATGAGCGGTGTAATAAGAGCAGCTCGTTGGATAATCCATGGGCGTACCATCGGACGTATATAATCGGGCCTACCGCCGAACGTACCACCGGGCATACCACCACCCGGTCTTCCCAGTGTATTTAACAATTGGGTTAATAATGCCGCCGAAATAATATTGATGCCGCCTATTATAATAGATAATGTCGATAAATAATTATAACACTAGGGTCGATTATTCGCCAATGGCCGTTAAAGAGCCGTCGGCGGATGATATTACACAAATTCCCTCGGATCATTCCTCCTTGTACTCAAAATTTTTACGTAATCATAAATAAAAGGCCATTACTTTTCAATTTCAATTACATTTGAATTGCTGGTGCGGCCTATGGCCATTGTCTATCGGATCTTTTATTGAACTTATTTGCGCTAGAGGTCAGTTTATCTTGCTCGGGCGCTCGCTCGCTCGCTCTTTTTCCATCCTTTCGCTACTTTACCCTCTTCGGCTTCGCCCTTTTACGTATCGGCCGGTTTCCCCAATAAAACCAGCGGCTGCAATTACGTTTAAAAATAGCGATAGCCGAAGAGGCGGCCGCAGTTGTGCTCGATTGCGCAAGACTACACACGTGTAAGTGAAATCGAAAAACGTCGGCTCCAAGCAGTAATCCTCTGAATTACTCCAGTAACTTTTCGATCTTAAAGCACGCCCGTCCCGTTCTTCTCCTCCGGAAATGTATAATGAGCAACTGACAGCTTTTCCAAAATCTTAATCATACTTTTCACTATGAATACTCGCATTCTCTTCCGAGGCTTTCATAATATCCTCTGGATTCGATAAAGAAAACATTGCTCCCTCGCGATTACTCCAACGGCATTTCAATATTTTTTTACAATATTTTATCTGACGCCCTATAAATTCATACGAAACTGCTTCTGTAAAAGTTTATTTTCTAGCAAAATTATTATTATTTATATTCTCTACAATAAATTCATTACACAGATTTATTATTCATGGAATTTAAATGCTTAAAGTGAACATAATGTTTATCGGAAACATTAAACCAATATATTCCTGCCATAATTACAAAGGTTATCATTAACGCCATTAACCATCGGTACTTTTAACGATACTGTTATCATTATTGTTGTTGTTGATGTTGTTATTGTTAGCTAATTTAAAAATATATATTCCTTAAGAATGTATTAAACAAATAAAATAATTATTTACTGGAATTATATACTATGCTAGTTTAGTCGGTTTAGTAATATAATAATTTTATACGATATTTCTAATTGATAAACGATTAAAAATCACTTTTATATACGTTCTCATACAAAAAATAATAGCGTTTAACATTCTTCAACAACTAATATGTAATTTCAAAAATAATTTTTATATCGTTCATTCGTTATAAATATCCATTACTTATTAACAAAGAATTTTAATGAGCAGTAACTTATTAGTCTTTTCATTGCAAAACAATAATTTTAAGTGTAAATTTATAAGATGTTTGGATAGCTATCCAAACATTTCGGCGTCTTTTTTTTTTAATTCATTCAATGTTCATTATCTTGCAATAATATTGAAAATGTTTAAAAAAAAAAAATATATATATATACACAATTTACAATGTGTTGTGGTGTTAAGGGGTTATTGATGAAGAAAAGAAAATATTTATAAAGGAATGATGCAAATTGATATTGTTGTATTTCGTTGAATTGTTGTAGTTTACTCTTATAACACATCACGACGATTTGAATATTTCATTTAAGTCGAAAATAAAGAAATATTAAATAGAGATATGAGAGGAGTTAACATGTCGATTCCGAAAGGCGAAAGGAATAATAAAGAGAATAGTGATTAAAAAATAGAGAAAGTTTATCGTAAGTATCAGAAGAGCAGTCGGACTTGGGGATAATTCCCGGCTCATATTGTTTTAGGGTTCGCACTTTTTTCTGCATTCTAATTGCGCAAAGTAGCCCGTAGAAGCTCTCCGTAGGCCCGGGTTGCATGAGAACGGAGTACAGAGTGAGACGCGTTGCGCTGACTTGTGGGGTCGGGTGGGCCGGCGGGGGGAGGGGCGAGGGAGAGGCAGTGGAGGAACCGCTGCAGCAGTCGCTCGTAGCTGGAGGCTCTCCATCCCAAGATAGGAGATAGCGCTCGAAGAGGAAGCATGCATAATTCATGGCCTGCGACCAGAAAGCGGATGATGAGTCGCACGAGCGCGAAAGAAAGCGAGAATGAAGAGCGCGCGCGTGCGCGACTACATTTCCATTCCACGTTCCCGTGATCACAAAGAAAATCCCAGGATGAATATTACGTCGGACGCCTGAGAGAATTTCGTCCCGTAGCTCTTTTCAGCGATTGTGCTCGCGTTATCGTAAGCTCACGAGGGCGGACCAGGGCACACCAGGGCCGACGAGTCCTGCCACACCTTCCCCGCCCCCTTGAGCAATCGCACTAAAACGGCCCGACAAGATTCTTCCCATGGAAAGCACGAGCGAGTGGCCCTGTACATGTCAACGAAAAACCATAACTCACCATCACCATGCTCCTCCTGCCGAGCAAAAAGTCTCGCTGATGGAGGACTGGATTTCCCGAGCCCGGCCTCCTCACTCCGCCCGCCACCTCCTCTGCCTACTTAGTCTACCTACTCTGTCTTAGGCTATTTGTAAACCCTATAACCGTCATTTAAATTCGGTTTTATGAATATTTCATGCCCACTTGTTTCAAAACTTTTCCTATAGATCCAAATAATAGAGCCTATAATGCCTTAACTAAGGGCATTTACCTCCTGTCGCTAAAACTATTCAATTATTTATTATCTCCACATTATTGCAATTAATCACTTGTTATATAACACATAGCACTGTAATGACACTGAAATACTATTCTTATTGTACTAACTTATTTATAGATATTTATACATATTAAACTAATTGCAGTCAATTTCTTTCAATTTCTTTTCATTTCAGTTTTTTTTTTTTATTTCAAGTCCGATTAGCATTAACGTAAAGAAAAATCTGACTGATTTATTTTTCTAAAAAAAAATGAAGTATTTAGAAACTTGTTAACCTTTTCAATTCGTAATTATAAACTGGCAAGATATACTACATAATCTTTTCTTTTCTTTCTTTTTTTTAAATCTGACGAGAAAAACATGAACAAAAAATTAAAAATGGTATTTATTTAAAAGTTACCATTATATTTTTACAATATTGTGCCCATTAATTACAATAATTTATATAGTCTAAAAATTTTAACGCAACGTATTATTTATAATGAGAAATTAATGGTAACTGAAATTTCTCATTTTTACAAATATACACAAGTCCTTTAAACAGTTTTTACAGCTTCAAGCTGAAAAACTTAATTGTTACAGGAATTTATTATTTCCTTCTTAAAACCGCCGTAGTGAGATTAATATGAGTTTTACGTTCTTTAATTAAACTTACAAAAGTAAATGCACTCAAATGATTTAAACAATTTTTATAAACTTTCGTGGATCAACGTCCGCACAAAATTCTTTTTATCCAATCTGACTTGAAACTTTTATTAATTAGTCTATCATATTTTCAATATTAATATTACAATTACATTTTTCTTACTTTTTCTTATTGTAAAATATATACGTACGTAATGAATAGATTAAATCAAAAAGACTTATATCTTACAAAACGAAAGTAATAAAAATTGTGATAATTACAAGTTTATATTCATTCGAAAGCGAAACATCTTTAGATGCATAAAAAATGTGGCAACTGATGTTTTCATGTAATCGAGTTTTGACGAAACTAGTAGAATTTATAAAACATAGAAAGATATAATTGCTAACGAAACAACAATGATATTCAATTTGCAGTATACATTGGAGCTTCGTGATCACTAACTTACGCAACTGTGCGTGCTAATTCTTATGTATCTAGGCAAGCAGTGAAGGAAGCTTCTTGCCAGTGTAAAATTGGTTTTCTGTCGCTATTACATGCACGAGCATATTGCTAACAGCATGTCGGATACTCTTCAAAAGAAAATGCTAACTAACGTTCATCTATCGAATTCAATAAACCTCAAACAAAACAATGCATTTGACTCGGTGCCTTCATAATACCGAAACAAATACTTGGATCATATTTCTTTTGGTATAAAAATATTCTGCATTACTGTTTACTAAAGAAGTATATATATATATATATATATATATATATATGTATACACATCCATATGTACACTATTTGTTTTATCAGAAACGACGTAACGAAATACATATCGTTTGAAAATATTCAATGTAAACTTACTAAGCATTAGGCGAGTTAACGTTTCCAGACAATAGTACAATGATGTACTAAATGCACGTTGAACAGTAACGAAATTCATCATGAAGTTATAACGCGATAACATTATTAGAGAAGTTATGGTTTAAGATAATTATAACATACGGAAAAGGAATGTACATTTAACGGTATACCATAATGAAAAGGAGGAGTGCCGTTCACGAGATACGCCTCAACTTGATCGATTGACGTAACGAAGGACATGTATTTTAATCTAGTTCAATAAAAAATCTCTAAATTGTTGTTATTTGTTTAAGAAATAAAGGCCGTGTGAAGAATGGGTTGGAAAGAAAAATGAATAATTGGTAAATAATTGCACGTGGAAGAATTATATGTCAAGCGTGGAAATGTCATAAATGTTTGGCATAGAAGAATGGCCGAGAATCGTCAGGAGATAGAGAGAGAGAGAGAGAGAGAGAGCGAGACAGAGAGAGAGAGAGAGAGAGAGAGAGAGAGACGGTGGTAGATGGAGGGTAAAGCAAACAGCAAGAGCAAGAGAAACAGAGTAGAAATACGACCTTGTTTTAACCTTAACAATACGAAACGTTGTAAGTCCACGCATTTCTCGTATTTCACTTACCGACTACACAAGCCGAACAGAGTCTCGATCGATTTCAAGTGCCCGCTCACCATATTCAGCCGCAACGGCTGCTACTTCATCGTCGCAGAGGCATTGCCTCCGACGTTTACTCGATGGCGAATCGAAGGCGAAATCTTCCTTGGATATTCAAGACAAAGTGTCATTCTCTCGGTGAACGATCCGCAATTATGTCAGAGACTCGGCTACGAGTTTGCAAAAGAGGCGGCGGTGGCTACGTAAATGAGCGCAGGCTCAATGCTTTAAAAAACTAGATGCTATTACTTACGCGCCGCAGGCATTATATCAACGTGGGACGAATGCTTTTCAACTCTTGTTAAGTTCTTTTATAATTTATACCTGATCGCATAACTTTGTAAACAATTCGATAGGAAATAAACATTAAATCATTATATCTAACATCAGAGGTCATTATTATTATTATTATGCGAGTCACAGCTCAAAAATCAAATTAAAGTAAACTTAATCATTCAATGCGAATAATATAATAATATTCAAAATTACTTCATTACTAAACAACTGTATGCGGCTCGTAATAATAGCTCAAATATTTTTACAGTACGTACCGGAAATAAACTTAGGCAGTAATAGTCCATTCGATATTAATAATTACCAGATATATATGGCGATTCCATTACAGGCGACGTGATATTTTTATACAAATTGACAAATTGTTTTCATTACGGTAGACAATCAATCACTTCTCTTAAAAAATATTTCTAATTTGGAATTAACTTCAATTATCGGCATCGACGTTGAATAATAAAAATTATTTGTTATAATTAAAATATTCTTTTATTTCATTGCCTTCGGTTTTTGTTATAAAAATTAAATTCGGACGGTAGTTATTTAAGATTTTTCTGTAATATTAAAAATAAAATTCTTTATCTTTTCATATCAAAATTGAAGCTGCAATAAAAAGTACATTGTTTAATGATAGAATTTCTCATTCCTTCCGTAATAACTCATATCTGGATAATTTTTAAAATAAAACAGATTTATATTTATTGTAGTGGGTGTCATAAAACTAATTTTTTACAGAAAATTATACTCTATTTCAATCCATTCTATTAATAATTTTAAATACTTTTTCAACTTCTTTAAAAAATTCTTTATATTATGATCATTAAATTTTTATCGGCATACGTATATCTTATCATAAATCCGACAAAAAGCCTAGATATTTTTATTTTTAATCTTAAAACAACTAGAATTTTACGAAATTTTGTAATTATTTAAAATTACTTGGTCATTCACGTACGGAATATGAAAGTGCTTTTATAACTCTTTTATTTCCGACTGCGAGATTAATCAAAATTTTCAATTTACATAATTTCGTATAATTCAATAGAAATAAATAATTATATTTTAAATAATCCGAAAAGAAAAGGCGAACATATAGTTTTTTATTATATTTCTATTGGCATAGCTGTGTTCATTATGTTTTATTATTACAGAGCAATATAATATGCGATAAATCAATAATTTGTATTCCTAAGTTAATAAATAATATACATATTGATAATTCATATGTATACGTTATTATTGGAAAAGGCTTTAAACATTCTGAAAAATTTATTCTATTATTTCAGGTTCTAGATTTAATTTTAGATATTGATTTTAAAACAAAGATCGTATATCAATGTAAAAATATAATGTATGTCCGTTCTGAATTATTAAATTTCTTTCCGCTTTAAATTTAGGAAATGAACATTTTTTACATATTTTGTTATAACGTAAAAAAAGCTACATAACTTTTTAAGTAATTAAAAAATTCCACATAATTATTTTAATTAAATTATAAATAGAATAGCGTTACTTTTTTCATTGTACGAATCTGTAGATTCGTTAGAATTACATAGTATTTAAATTGCTACCTGTATCTTGTTAAATTGAAAATAAATAAATAATATCCAAAATAGAATTTTATTTTAATAAACAAAGCCTTTTGAATTTATTGCAAAATATTTAACAACCCAATATCGATAAAATGTAAATAATCTCAAGTCGTACGGACAAAACTACTTTTTATTATCAATAAGAAGGTAAAAATTTATTCAAAATATTGTAAGGGCTACGAGTATTAAAGTTATTAAGAGTTTATCGTGCTAAATAAATTTTTGCCAGATCCATAAAAGTACTGAGCTCTTTAAATATATTTATATAAAATTAAAGATTTTTTTATATATTATGGACTTGGAATGAATTTTCCCATTTTCCAGTTGGAAGGACAGAAATTTTACCACGAAATACGTATATCAATGTATTAAACTTTACAATCATTTATAAAATTGTCTCGTTCGCCGTTCGTGTGAGCTAAATAAACACAAATAGTTTGATGATAGACAAACCAACTACGAGAAAATTCCTTCGATAATCAATCCTATAATTTAAGGGCTACGACGGCTTATTGGAAAGGCCTATAAATAATACCTTTGAGTTGAAAAATAATAATGTAATTGACTAAAAAAAATCATATGTGTATAGTATTTTATTTCTTAAATAGTGAAAGTAGTAGTAGTAGTAGTAGCAGTAGCAGTAGTAGTAGTAGTAGTAGTAGTAGTAGTAGTAGTAGTAGTAGTAGTAGTAGTAGTAGTAGTAGTAGTAGTAGTAGTAGTAGTAGTAGTAGTAGTAGTAGTAGTAGTAGTAGTAGTAGTAGTAGTAGTAGTAGTAGTTGTTTTGTTAAGTTGCTATTAAAATAATGATACGGCACATTGTGTCAATATTTATAAAAAAAATTTTAAACTCTACAGATTAACAAGAAAATACAATATAATTAAGGTATAATGTATACACACGCACGCACGCGCACGCACACGCACGCACACACACATTCTTAAAGAAATGCAGAAAGAAAAAAATGAAAGGCATGAGGAGGAGAAGGCTGGATCACAAGTGAGGAAAAAGACAATGCAAAAAGAACCGAGATAATAAGAGCGACTAGAGGAAGAGCGAGAGGAGGAAAGAGTGTGGGCTTACGTAACGACAGCAAATAAACGCTAATGAGCCCACTCTGCCTTCGTAGCTCGCCCCTCTTCTCCATCTGCCCCCTTCGCGCTTATTTCTTTTTTCGCTGCTCGCTACGGATGCGCAGCTACGCACACAAGTGCACACGGGCCCGAGGACCCAGTCCATTATTTCATGACGCCTTTTAATATGGCGCTCGTCTGGAGAATGCGTGCAAGAAAAGGACAAGCAGCGAGGAGCAGCGTCAAGGGTCTTCAATAGTTTCAGCGTGCATGACCTTTTCGAAATAGTGGTCATTCCAGCTCGTGATTCATCATCCGGCTTACACTACCGATCCGTGAACTATGTCATTATTTGTTGCAAGCTCCAAACCGGACTATTTATCCCTTCCTATATTTTATTGTTGGTAATCGAGGCAACCAATTGATCACGTAGCAATTGATATCATCGCTGCTGGTACGTTCGGCCCATCACCCAAATATTTTCCCATGTAAAATTAGGTATATGCAAATTTCGACAAACAAAAACAGGAAAAATATCTTATTAACTCAAATTAAAATAATTATCTTCTTTAGTTAGATATTTTTAGTTTTTCCATATCAAAATACTTACATATTCGTGAATGTAGCTTATAAACCAGTATTCGGAATCTTCAGTCATAATTACTTGCAAATAATTTATGTAAAGAAAATATTTCCATTTTTCTTCAACATTATTACATACTTATGGCTGCAAATAAAGTTAGGTATAGCAATTACATTGTTTCGTGAATGTACCTTCGAGCTAAGCCTTTAACGAATTCAAATTTGTTCTATTTATAATTGAAATTAGCAGCCGTATAAATATTTTATCAGATAAGTATTATTGCACTTTCGTTAAAACGATGAATGCACCTGAAAAATTTATATCCTGACAAAGTAAAACTCAATGTGTCCTTGTCTTCTTATGCGTAACATCGTGAACGTGAAAATGAACAAGAATTTATTCTTTCGGATTCTAAACGTTCTATATTCTACTTAGCTTATGAAATATTCCACCACTTTCCTCTACGTAATACTATTTTATTTCCTTCTCAATGCAGCACTGGTTTAATTACAAATGAAATAATATGAAATGCACTACATGATTACTCCGGATTAATTACATATGAATTTGATTTACTTTTTTGAAAAAAACATTTGCAGTTTTATTCATGAATATTTTAACTTGATATTTATATATATATATATATATATATATATATATATATATATATCTTAATCTGCAATTACAAATTGAAATAGATAAGTTATGCTTGAACAATTTTATGAAATCATATAGAATATTAAACTATAAAATTTATAACTAAAATTATGTATCTTGATTTATCTTACGAAATTTATTCATTATTTATTATTAAATATTTATAAGGGTATTTTTTATTATACATTATAATTGAAAATTACATGATGTTGTACGAATTCATTAGATGATTGATAAAAAATCTATATTACAATATATATTTTACATTCAAGATATTAAACTAAAAAATAATATTTGTTAATTAAAATATTGTCTGAATTGGTTAATTTTTTTTATTAATAAAGAGAAAAGTTAGCTACCTGCATATTAATTATCTTTTATTTCAATTGCTTAATCTCAATACTTACGTATCTTATAAATTTAATAAACCTAACATTAAGATATCAATTAAAATATTTAAAGAAGTGCATGATATAATCTGTAAGCAACAACATTAGTATTAATAAATACAAATATTTATAAATTTATAAAATTAATAATGTCAATGTTCTTAATTTCTAAATAAATATAATTGTAAAAAATAAAAATTATAAAAAATTAAAATATAAATATTTAATCCAAGCTTTTCTTACGAACTTTTTAAATTAAAATTAAAGCTTGGAATCAGTGACTATGTGTAAAGTATACTTATATTATAGACAATAATTATGATATTCTAATTACTAAAAACCTTAAAGAGAAATTATTTTGAAAGTAATTTTAGGGAATGAATATTTACAAACGATGTAACTCATTGACTTAAAATAGACTTCGCTTATGATTTTAATGAAGAAATCGGCTGAATTCTTGTTATTCCTAATCTTGCATAAATATAATGTACGTGAATTTCATAAAAGCTGTTTAATATAATAAACTAGTTAATCATTCAAAATAGTTTTAATGGTCAATAATTTATGTTGCCTTCAACAGGAGAGCTAAACGTTTTCAATTTAAATTTAAGATTTGTAAAGTTAAAAAATTTTTTGTAAGGATCGCCTTGGAATATATTACTATTGCACCAAGAGAACTGATGATCTGGATTAAGTAGTAACTAAAAATGTCTGACTTTATGGATAATTAAAATCAATTTATCTTGCTTATAAAATTTACAGGTGCATTGGGATCGTTGTATCCATCACCTCACAATATTTTATTACACTCTTCATATAACTAATTTTAAAATTGATTACATACATATGTGAAGTTAAAAAAAATTGTAAGATTTACCTTTGAATATAATATAATTGCTTCTTTTTTTAGACCTATCAGTATCAGGACATTGTCATATATTTTTACCTTTTTTAAATTCTTGTTTTTATAAAAATAAATTAAAATAAACGGTCCATTATCCTTATTTTCATGGAATTTTCTTTGAACACGTATAGGCTTCGTACTTTATATGAATACGGTTAGTTACATATCTAAATAAAAAATGAGGGATAAAAAATTAATAAGCCAATTTGTTTCAATAATCAAACTTATCATTTTATAGACTTAATAAGCTGTATGAAATCCTTATTTAATATTTTTTACAAATTTCAATAATATTTACAAGTTTTTAGTACTTTTACCATCATCTATTATTATTTTTAATTGAATGATTTGTAATGTTAATTAAAACAAGTAACTTCTATTCAATAAGTAAATTTTTATAGCTTCATTTTATTAATTCCTTATGATCATGCATTTGCGAGTGAAAATTTTTATAATATCAATATTTTATTTTACAGTTATTAACACAATTCGTATTTACAGAATTAAAAAAAAAATTCAAAGTACAAAAAATTTAAGTGTGTAGGCATATGTACATATTACTTGAAATAGTATTAAATTATACAGAGAATTGATCAGTTGGTGGCATACGTAACATCCGAGGCAACAGCTATAATTCTTAAAACTTGTCCCGTTTAGCAAATATTTACTTTTAAATATATAAGAATTCAGGTGAAATTGAAAATTCTGTTTATAAACTATGTAGTTTTGTATAATAAAATGCACTATAATTGAAAATTAGATGAGGCAGTTATTCCACTTTTGAAATGATATCCAAAGATGAATTAGTAAATGTACTTTTGAAATTTAAAACCGCAGTCGGGATAAAATAAAATGCTCATTTAATCTGATAGAATGTAAAATAACTAATGAAAGGGAAAAAGGGCAAAAAGCGTAAAGAAAGTGAATAGGGTTAAACAGAATGGGATACTACGATTGTTGGAAATGTCGAATATTTTTAAGAAACAAAATGAAAATTAAAATGAAAAAGTGTGATAATTAAGAGTCCCTTGGCAGTAGATAAAAAAAGTCAATGGAGAGGAGAATGGATTAATATTTGCTCAGTAATAGGATTGAAAAAGTCTGCGAGCTCTTTGGTTAATTATTTCGGTAGGCCGTGACCGGGGGGGGGGTGCACATCTCGTGTCGAGATGTGCTCTCAATAAATGAATACCCGGCTCCGACAAATATTAGATACCGAGCGAGCGTCTCAACGTCTGTCCAAGGCCAAAGCCGGATGATGCCGTTCCGAGTCATTGGGCTTGGCGAGCATTCAAGCACGATGATCGTTTAGCCAGGCGCATCTTGAATTTTCCCTACATACCTAATGAATACATACTGGGAACAGAGGAAGAGTCTAGGGCCTTACTGATGCTCTGAAAGCTCCGATCGCTTTTTTGCTTCTCGCTTAGGCGAGAAAAAGTTTTGTTAAGCAGGAGGACGATGGCGATGAGGCGGTGGGTCGGCTAGTCGGAGCGGCGGGTGGGGTGGGGCCGAGGGGGGGGGGATTATGAGCCTTTCAACTGAATTATCTCATTTTCATTTGTTAATTAAGCCCTTCCATTTTATCTATTTGATATTGCTTTTGAACGAGTCGTTTGCTTTGTATGGATTTAATTACTTTTGACGCTCCTTCTTTCAAAGTATTTTAGGGAAACGTGGATCTACTGGCATTTCCAATTTAAAGCAATAAAGATTTAGCCATTTATCCATTGGTCTGTTCGAATCCACAATTGCGAAATATTACATCCTATTTTTCATTAACATAATGTTGACACTCGACTTGTGTTGAATGATATATTATAGAACAGTTGTGGCATTTAGATTTTAATTCAAGCAAAGCCTCTAAATGCTATAATGTGAAAAAGAATTTTTTAAGTTCTGGTAAGTAAAATTATAATTGTCAAAATGAATAGCATATAAATGCACTTCTAATTATCTCCATCCGAAAGTGAATTATTTTTAATCGAAAACGATACCGCGGTGAGTAAATCAGTTTTTGCAAATTGAAATCTCCTTAAATAAATGATGTTCAGTTTCCCTAAAATTAATATTGAAGAAAAAGAAAAATTGGCACTTTGATCATGATCTTTGATCGTTAGTGAGAAAATTCCACGTAACAGATCCGCACAATAAAATACATTTATTCGTTGGATTAAATAGACGAAGGAATTAAATAAAAATGTGTGTGTGTCTGTGTGTGGGAGTGGGGGGGGGAGTCTCTTCTTTCCGATAGGAGGATTCGATGGCTCTAAAAAGCTGGAGTTTTGAAATGGAAAATATCTTTTGGATGTGTAGCTCGTGAGGGAGTCCGTAACCTTGGCTTCTCGGAGCCTCCGTACAAACTCTAACGCCGAATCATTAAAAATAGTAAGCGCTCGCTCGAATTCACAGACGCCGCGTTGGAAGTGACGGTCGCTGGCAGCAGGGGCTCGGGTTCGGGCTCGGGCTGGAGCTGGGGCTGCGGCTGGGGCTGAGGAGGGGGGTGGGGGTTGCGAGGAAGCGGTGCGCGGAGGGTAGGTGGGATGCAGGCACGCAGTGGCAGAAAGAGCAGAGGAAGGCGCGAGAGCGTGCAGCAGCGCAGCCTCGTTGCCGCGCATCAGCATCAGAGTCGGCAAATGTATCATTAGCGCTTATTAAAGCAAGTGGCCGGTAAAAGGCAGCGGAGACGCGTCTTGAGAGCGGCAACGACATTTCCAAAGCTCGGGGAAGGAAGATTAAAAGAGCCGGGAGCCAGCCGAGCCTCGCGACCACTTGTTCCTCATCCTCTCCCGATCGCGAATTTGTCCTCTGCCCCCGTAGCTGCGTTTCCCTCTCGGAGGTCAGAGCGCCGAGTGTACGCGAGCGAGAGCAAGACGGAGTATCCCTTGACCGCAGATCCGAGTCAATTCTTCCGAATTTGACAGATAAGAGATAATGCAAATCATCCCACGAGGAGTAGCAGTCGTTCTGGGGTTAATTGCGTACAATTTAACCTCTTCGATATACAGGTGTTTATCTTCCGTTTACAGTACTCTTAATTGGGCTTATGCACGATGCGCATCCGTGACTTATCACCCAATGCGAAATTGGGTCAATAATACATAAATAATACTGTGACAATATTATATATTGAGCTCCTCGATACTATTTAATATATATATATATATATATATATATATATATATGCATCTCTATTACCTACTTTATTATTATTTTACTCTCCCCACCCGTCCCCCCTCTCACTCTCTCTCACCCCCCCTTTTATCCGGCGAATCCTTTGTCAAATTTCATTCTAAATAGTGGAAAATAATCATATTAAACGTCCTCGGGGATGTTTGTAACCTTTTATATCGAAATCTGCCTTCTGCCATTTTCATTAAATATTGCCTTCGCTATAATTTATTAGGTGAACGGAAAATGCTTCTACACAACCAAGGTACAAAGATTATTTATTTCCTGGTGCGGCTTTAATTTATTGTTTTATATCGATGTCGCATAATTTTGCCAAGCCATTCGAGCGATAATTAAATAAACATTATAATAAATAACTCAGGGTCGAGTAAAAAATATTGCTTGATTCATTAACAATAATAATTCATAGACTTTTTACGATTGAGCGATAAGTTCATAAATCTTATTTATTAATAATACGATGGTTAGGAGATTAAACGTAAAAGTTGCTCCCCGTGAAAGACTTTATTACTAATTTATTTATTGGGATAGCAATCATAGCAAAGCAAAATAATTAAAATTATTTATTATAAATAAAATTTATTAATATATGCCGG